>CM039126.1:30217931-30817931 GCA_022036555.1 Microstegium vimineum
ATTTCGACAAAAACCTCAACCCCCCTTTCTTGGGTACTACTTGCATAGGGCTAACCCATTCACTATGGGGAAACAGGTAGATGATCCCTGGGCAAGATTTCAAACCCCCTTTTTTTACTACTTCCTCATCCTTATTAAATTCTTAGGTTTCTAAAGGAAGACCTCGGATTCAGGGGAATGTGATATTGCAAAAGCGGACTTGCCCTTGAATCTTGAAAGAAACCTAAGAAAATTGAGCTTTTCTAAATTGAAGCTAAATCTTAGAGAAGTTTGTCCTTATGATCAGGGGGCCCCGACCTTTTAGAAAGGCATATTTTAAACCAGCAGGAAGGGGTTTAAGTTCTATAGAGGGCTTGGATGGAGGCTCGGATTTCTCCAGATCTATGGTTTCTTCTAGATCGTCTTCTTCTTGGATGAAATCTTTAGTGTATTCCTCTAGATCAGGAAGAGATGATTCTAGAAGAGATGCCGATGGTGATCTGGTATGGAAGTTGATTTTACCGATTGGGACTAAGAGTTCTAAGTTTGGAAAATGGTCTCCTAATTGGGAAGGTCCTTATCGGATAAAACAGTCTGTTCCTGGCAATGCTTATATTTTAGAAACTCTCGAAGGAGTTGCATTCTCCAGAGCAATCAACGGGAAATACTTAAAGAAATATTACCCTAGTATTTGGGTAGACGCATAGAGTGCTCGTTTGAACGCCGATAAAAGAAAAGTTATACAAGCATCGGTAGAAGTTGTGCTGACATTATATTACAGAGCAAAATCAAGTGTTACTGATTATAGTTGCTGATGTGATGAAATTGTAATAAATTACAACAAGGATTGGATGGTCGATATCGCACGCAGACGAATTTGCTCTATTTCCTCCATCTCCTTGGCATCGGCGTCGGCAGACCCTTCGATCGGCTTGATCTTCTTCTTCAGCGCGATTGCTTGTCGGGCGTCTGTGTCCCTTTCTTGTCGAAGAGCTTTGACGGTATCGGGCAGCTGAGCTTTCTTCTGGTTAGCTATGTTCAAAGCTTCTTCAACCTCTCTTAATTCGGCCTGCAGCTCTTCCCTCCTTGCCGATAGGTGAACTATTTCTTGCTCAAGGTTAGTGCCAGAGGCTTCTACTTGGCCGATGCTCTTATGCTTCTCATCGGCAATTTGGTTGAACTTGAGCATCTCCTCTGTAAGCTTGGACTGGGCATTCCTATCGGCAAGGCGGCGTGAGATCCGTTGGTATTGAAGTTGGTGGCTCTCGAGGAATGCTGCCTGGAAGAGGATCTCTTCTGTATCGGCAGAGAGGTGGCCTTGGATGTTCTTGAAAGCTATCTTTGCTACAGTAGAGTATTGGACAAGCTGGGATATGTCTTGTTGCAGCGGGAAGAAAGCAGTGCTTCAAGCTTGAGTTTGACCTCTGCCAATAAAGTTGGAGCAGAGCTTTCTTCATCTTCGTCTTCATCGGAAGGATTGATGGCGAAGGAGAATAGGCTATCTGCTGGAGCAGAGACTTCTTGGTTCTCATTTTCATCAGGAAGGTTGATGCCGAAGGAAAACAAGTTGTCTGGGGAGTCTTGGGCCTGAGAAAGAAGAAGTTAAGATGTGCCGATCGTAAGGTTATACTGCAAATTTTTAAGTATCCAACTTACCATCTTAAAGCGGATTTCTTGCGCGGGACATGGCATGTCGGCTGGTACAGCCTCATCCTAGAGATCGACAGCAGTTGCCGATGAGCATGCTTCTGTTGGGGAAGCAGTTGGCGCTGTTGGTGTTGTTGCTGGCGCTGTCTCTGCTGTTGTGATCGGTTCCTATGGCAGTGGTGCCGTCCTCTGGTTAGGATTCTCATCTGGTGTAGGCACTGGTGTCGATGCTGGTGTTGTTGCAGCTGGTTCCTGCAGTGGTGGCGTTGCTTCCTGGATTGGGGTTTCTTCCACTAGCTGTTCAGGAGCAGATGCCGATGGTTGTTCTACTATTGGGACATCGGCAGCGGTTGGTGATGTAGCTGGGGTAGCTCGCCTCAAGCGTTTCCACTTTGGCGCAGCAGTAGGCAAACCAGCCCATTTTTGTTGCGAAGCCTGGGGGGCATCGACAGCAGGATTTGGGGAAGTTCGTACGTTTGGAGCAGCTACCGATGACCTCATTGCCTGAAAATGTTTAGTGTGAGTTATATAAAGTAAATGTTGTCGATGAGCCGTATGTGATCGGTATAAGATAAGATTTACTGCAAAAGCCCGTGTCAAGGCAGCAGCAGCAGCCGATGTAGCCACGGTTTTTGCAGGCGTCGGCTTGGGCTTGAGAGTAACCTTGGGTACCTTCTGAGGGGTGAAGGCAGCTAGTGTGGGGGCATTATTGCCGATGAGTGATATAGGACTCATCATTCGGAGGTTGAAAGGCTTGCCACTCCTGCTCATCTTGGGGATTGGATCATCAACCTGTTAAGCATAAGAAAGTCAGATGCCGATGACAGGAATAAAGTAAGAGGAATGCATCGGAAATTGAAAACTTACTGCATCGTCAGGAATGATGTGATCGGCGTCAATCATATGCCAATAGTAGTGTGATGACTTGGCAAATAGTTGATGTCTCCATTCTTGCCACCAGAATTTATATTCCTCCGCGATGAAGGATGTTGGTGCCCAGGAGGATAAGTCAATATCTGAAATATCGGCATTTGGGGGGAGATTGACGACCTTATTCCAGTCTATGGAGCTAGAGATGATTTGCCTTGGTTTTATCACCTTGGCATAGCAGAGCTTGATCGGCAGTTGGTCGAATGCTAGTTGTCTTGCCGCTGCTGCTGGGTAATAAAACTCGAAGGACGGAGGAGCATTTTTCCCACTTCCAAAAATGTTAACTGGAATAGCTCGAGGAACAATGCTGGCCTTCATGATCACCTCGTTCTGAGGCATGTTCCCATCGGTAAGGTTGAACAACAAGGGAAATCGGCTGTCCTCATCAATATATGGCCACCAAAGCCGTTCTGAAGCAGAGATTCCATTGTAAAATTTCTAGAAAAACATGCCAAACTGATCTGCATCGGCATCGGTTCCTGGTAGCACTATGATAGCCTCTCCAAAGTTGAGTGGAGGACCAGTTGCCGATTCATCATCACTGAATACATACTTCTCCGATATATCCCTTGGGAATTGCTGAGCAAACAAGTCAAACTGAAGGACTTTATACATGTGTGCGTTCAGCCACATGTTTATGAACCACCAGGGCCCCCCGAAGTTGCCGATGGGCTCCCCTAGCAGTAACTTCTTGGATACTTGGTGTAAGAGGCGGTATACCGATCCAAGAAGATATCGGCCGAGAGGAAGTCTAGTTCCATCGGCTAAAAGTTCTGCAGCTGGGAGGCACATTGTGGTCGGACCGACTGTTTTACCACAGAAGATGAACTTCTCCAGCCACATGTTCAGAAAGATAGCATGCTCTCTTTGTCCTACCGATCCAGTCTTTTGGTGCTCTTGAATATAACAAGTCCAGCCTCCGATGTTCCGTGTGTTCACTTTGTACTCAGCTTTCCGATGGAACAAAGCTGGGACATCGGCAGAAGAGACATCAAGGCCGGTCAGCATATGCACATCGGCAAGGGTAGGAGTGGCTGGTCCATTTCTGAATAGAAAGGCATTCATGGTGTCAGACCAGAAGTAGGAGGCCGCTATCAGCATGTTCTCGTTTTTCTCCATATCGGCAATGGAGAGCCTGATGCACTCATCCAGACTGCGCTTTGACCAATAAACTTGCTGTGTTCTAATGACCCTAAGGTACCAGTTTTTCCACCCCTTGGTGGGCTTAGGCCATGAATGGAAGGCGTCCTTCCATAACCCTAAACTGAAGCATTCAGATCTAAAGGGAATACGGTTGGTTTCCGCGTTGATCATGTAGCTAGGATCAGGATTGCCCATTGGGCCTAGGCAGTTGAAGTTGGACTGCTCAAGGAGGATCACTACTTTGTTGTACAGTTCCTAGGTTTCGAAAGGAAAAGGAAGGATCAAAGAAGGAGATTGAAAAAAGATTGCAAAAATTTATACAGGAAAGGAACTGGCAGGAGATGGGATGAGGAAGAATTGGATTTACCTTGGGGATGTCGATGTGAATCGCCATTGGAGCTTGAAGAGTTCTTGCGACTTGCTTTCTATCAGAAGAGGGTGTTGTTGCTTGGGCTCACGGTGCAGTTCTTCGGAGTCGCCGCCGAGGTTGAAGACGCCGAGGTTGAAGATGGAGGCAGGTGAAAAGTGAAAGTAGGCCCAGGGTAAAAAAGCAGATTGGATTGTGGTAACTTTTATAAGCCTAGTCAGGGGTATTTTGGAATTTCTGCCCGTACTGTATAGGAATATGGAAGGGCCTGCGACGGATGTGCGCGATAATCAAGGAGATATGACTGGATTTGCAACTGTTTGTGCTATAGTCAAGGAATTTTATTAATAAATTGCAGTTCTGCACGCGGAGACCGAGGAAGTTGTGCAGTTATCTCGGAGGGAACGACTAAAGTGGAGAGAATTTCGGCGCGTAAAATATTATACACTCCGAAATTGGGGGGCATGTGTTGACACCGTTTTTCGGCACGTGTCAAATGAACTAAGACTTGTGTTGATCGGTGGCTATTTTCTATCGGCATCGGAAAGTTATCAGTCGAATTTGCCGATGAGAAAGAATGTTGCAGGAAAGATAAGTTTGTTGCCGATGGAGGCTGGATGATTCTTGCCGATAAGGGTTAATCGGTGAAGTCAAGTCGCCCAATCTACAAACTTGTTGATGCCGATTGCCGATGAGGAGATGTTGCCGATGCCGATTGCCGATAAGGATTGATTGGTGAAGACAAGTTACGAGTACTAGGTTGTCGATCGGAAAGTATTGCCGATGCCGATGGGCATGGAGTGCCAATGGGCACAGGGTGACTTAGCGTTTGACGTCAGCAAGGGATAGCTGATGGTGAAAAAAGGAAGTCGCGGATTGAGGGAGTCTGCTGATGGAAAGTTTTCATCAAAAGAGGGACATAAGGAAACTGGTGATTTTATACCAGTATTAATATAGTGGTTTGAGTCTGACTCTTTCACGGGTCGTTTGTTTCCTTTAAGATAGGGGCGTCTGTTTAGGAAAATAATATTATTATTTGGGTCCGACTCCAGCGCGAGTCAGTTATTTCCTTTAAAGTATGAGTTTTGTTTAGGAAAGGTACGAGTCGTTTCTCTGTACAACTCTCCATGCGGGAGTATAAATATATGCCCAAGGGCTGCGTGTAAAGGATATCAATCAATCAAATCAAATCAATTTACTCTTATTCTACTTTTATCGCAATTTACCCTTTATTGCATAAGTCTTAGTTTATCTACGAGTTCTTCAAGCTTCGACGGGCTGCATCACCTTGATCTCCGTCAAACCCTTGTAAGTTCCGCGTGGGAGTACCTCTGAGCTTTGACATCTGGGCGCATCGCTATAGTCTCGTTCAGCTTTGCTCTAGCTATCCTGATCAAGTCTGAGTCTTAGCATCCGGGCATATCGCCGTTGCCCTGTTCAGATTTTGTTCTAGTTATCGTCCTTGTCGCTTAACTGGTCAAATCGACTGACACACCCTCGGATATCGAATTTCGGGTATAAGCCCGAGGTGTTCGCAGATTCTGATGCTTTTTGTGTCAACAAGATGATTTAGGTGGCTCCAAGCTAGCGCCCGTTGGAGCACAATATTCAAAGAGGGGTGTTTGATCCATATGTGTACGTGGAAGGAAAGGATGAAATCAAACAAAGATAAAATAGGACAAAAGGTTTCTAGTTAAAACAGCTACCGTTCCCCGGCAACGACGCTAGAAAGCTTGTTGACATCAGTTCTGTACAGGCCGCTTGGCTAGCTGGGCCGGATGGGTTGTGGTGGGCCTAGTAAGTTAAGGTTCCTTTTTATTTTTCTTTTCGTATTTGTTTCAATTCATTTCTTTTCTAAAATGCATTAACAACTCAAAATCAAGTTGAGACATTAAATATAAGTTGCTCAAAATAAAATACTCTACAAGTTTGCTAAAAGGACCAAAATCTAATTCTCAATATATTTTGAACTACATGTGTAAACCGAATTTGGGCCTTTTAATACTATTAACCAATTAGCAATTAATTTCCAATAAGGTTTTTAATAATTTGTCTTGGCATAAAATTATTGCTGATTTCATCTTTAATTACTTTAAGTGAGTATAGTGTTTAACTTAACCATATTTAGCACTTTAGGCTAGCTCAAGAAAAAAATTCAATTAATTTAAATTCATTTATTAAAGAATGAAATGAATGTCATGTGATGATGATGACATGAGATGCTATGCAAATGCTTATGAGGACAATGCAATGCTTAACACTAGGGTGTTGCACATGATGTGACCTTAGTGGAGTAAAAAGAAAAGAAAAATAGGCTTAGGGTAGATCGGTTGAGCTCCCTATGGACCATTGGTCACATCCTCTTCCACCCATAAATTCTTGTCTAGGAATCTCATGTTTTGAGTAGTGTGAAATTCAAATTCTGAAATTTCTTAGGGGACATCACTTTAGTAGTGTCATCCTTGAAAGGAAAAGCTTGTCAAGCATCTCTTGATAAACCATGTCATACCCTTGTCTTCCACTACTCTTTGCTCAAAGCATGAAAACATGGACAACCTAGTTGATGCTTTACTTCTCATCACCATGACATTCTTTACCTTTCACCAAGCACAAGGAGAGAAAGTGTTTGGAGTCTTCACTTGGAAGCCACACAAGGTTGGGTCAGTCGACCTAGCTTTGGTTCTTCACATCAAATCCTTGTCTACCACACATCTTTATTCCTTCCCTAGTGCTGCTTTCACCATTCAAATTTTACTCGAGGGCAAAAGAGCATGTTGCCCGACCACTCTTTGGCACCTTTGGTCAAATCCAACTTCACCTTTGCTTTGTGAAAGGTATCCTACGTTGTTTCATGCTCATGGCACCCCAGGAAGGGCACATTGGGGGGTCGGCTGACCCACCCATGGAGCCTCCTAGATACCATCTTCTCACCCTATAAATGCCCAAGCAAGGAGAGTTCAAATGCCTACCCAATTCAACGAGATGCCATTCAATCTCAAACCACTTCTTCTTTGCTCTTCTTTTACTCTTTCTTCATACCTTTCAATAGAAGTTCCTAACTCTCTTAAGAGGTAGTTTTGACCTCTCTCCAGTTCCTAAAACCAAAAAACCAAAAAAAATTTGTCTTTTAGCTTCATAATCAAGCTTCTTAGCTCAAGTCTCAACCCGCAAGGCCGACTAGGGGCAACTAACGCTAACGCTTATCCTTGTTGTCTTAGTCTTGTTCTTGTGTCTCCCTTGTTTTCCAGGAAATAAAGAACCCTCTTAAGTCCACATTCAAGGTGAAGCAAGCTCTGAGTGGGAGTTCATCCCGATGCTCCCACCACTCTGATGGAACTTCTCAAGGAAGGAGAATGGGAGGTTCTACCTGTTTCACTTGGGAATTCCACCAAACAAAGAACGACTCTAGTAGGAGCGAGCAATGCCAATGGAGGTCCTCATCATGATGCACTCATGGGGACCCCAATGAGATCATACGATCCTAAAAGTGGTCTCTAGTTTAACCAACTAGAGTACCAAAAATATCTCTCACTTTGGGAATGCTGCTTTGAGCACACCAAGATTCTAGACCTGATTCTCCTCCACAACTCAGGTATGGATACAGAATTTAATATTGTCTTTTCAACAATTTGTTGGATTAGCTTTTGGAAAGTATTTGGTGAACTAGGGATTAGATCTCTCACCATAGTGTTCTTATGCTCTTTGCAAGTTTCTCATGATGGAATAGCTTTTCACATGTTCAACCAAGAATATAATCTTACATCGAACCAATTAAATGTTGCTCTTGGTTTTGATTATGCATGCTTGCTAGATCTAGACTCTGCCATAAGTAGGTTCAATAAAGATGAGTTTTGGGATTTTATAACCACTTTGCATGATTTGTCAAACCCAAAACCTAAAGAAATCCATAATCCGACTCTTTGTTTCCTTCACTAATGGATGTGCTTAACAATGTTTCCTGGCAATGATGTTCGTATGCTAAGAGCCATAGAATTAAAACTACTTTATCCCATGGTCAATAGACTTCATGTATCTCCTATTAAATGCTTAATCGCTTTTTGGCAAAGATCAATTATTAGAAATGGACCTATTCAATTCACATCTTTAATCACTCGTCTTGCTGAAACCATGAACAAGCTAAATGGAACACACTCTTTTGAATACATTCCTGCACCTAGATCCATAATTACCGAAGAATATCATGCTTAAAAGAGGTCCAAGAGGTGGACTCAAAATGATTTATCGTAGTCATACAACTGAGGTTCCTCTCCCAAACAAGAAATGTCAGTTGTATAGGACCTACCAACTAACCTTTGATCTGGACCAAGGAGGTAGGCAAAGAGGTGTTGCATGTTCAAGCAGGAGAGCACGTGAAGGACCACCATTTGCTCACTTTGAGCAAGATGGTACTACCCTGAGGAATTGTTGGCGATCAGGAAGATGATGCAACATTGGATTCCATGGACACTTCAAGTGCCATGCCCCCTCGACCATCACATCCTTAGGGACCAAGAGCATCATTCTCGTCCTCATGAGATAGGCAGCATTGCAACCAGTGGCATGAAATCGACAATCTCACCAATGCAATAGGCGAAATTTGCACTAAGCATGGTGTGACATCGGGTATGGTCCAACAAACCACTGAATAGCTTCAAGCACTTCAAGAAGAAGAGACCCAGCGATGGGCAATGTGGTGGCAACAACATCCATATCAGCCACTAGACTACTGAGCAAAAGATATGCTTGGGGTAGGTTCCCTTCCCAACTAAGGTAAGTATTTATTTTTAGCATTTACATTTATGCATTTTATTGCTTATCTTTGATTGCATTAAAAAAATCTGAATATGATAAAAGAGACAAAAATATTTCCCTTTACTTATATATGTTTCATGTATGTTTATCTCCCTTATGGAAATGATGAATAGTTGTTCTGCTAAATGTTTCTCTTGTACTTAGTTTGCAACTTGATATTTCTCTAAGTATGGATTATGTGGCTTAATTAAAACCATCATGAACCTAAAACTTTGTGGGTTGCAAATGTTGTAACTAAGTCTAAGTAGTTGTGAGACATGATATAACAAGGCAAGAGCTACTATAATATCGTTCTGAACAAGAATGACTATTGGAGTTTTATTTCTTAAAAGGATAAAACACTTTTTGTTCCTCAATGGTGAGAATTCCTACCAAACCCATATATGTTCTTTCATGATCTAAGTTTTCTACATAAGCTGCTTGGTTTGTGTTGAGTTTGGTCAAGATTTGTGACCCTTGTTGAGAGACTTATCATGCTCCCAATATCAAGATCAATTGCACACCATATATATGCTGCTTCTACACTAGAAGTATGCAAAAACATGTGTTTCATATACCACAAAATGCATGCTCCATGTTCTAAAACAGTGATCTCTCTCTAGTATATTGCTAGTAAATGAGACATAGACTATGCAAAAGTATGAAAAGTATGAAAAGAAAGAAAAAGAAGGACACATGAAGGTCCCAAGTTTTAGAAAGAAAAATAAAATAAAATTGATGAGCAAATGAACGCTCATAGAAAAATAAAGATAGACATGTCTCAAAAATAATAAGTTAGGGAGAGATAATATCAAATATAGGAGTATTTATCATTTATCATGGTCCACACACTTGCACATCTTGATCTAAGAGTATGGCACTTCTCTCCTTGGGTCTGGGATTTGGCTTTACAATACATGCAAGGTAAGTTTGATATATTCTTTATCTTTACCTTATATCTCACATAAGCCTTTAGAGGTAGAATGAAAAGAAGGCAACTTTAAAGATGTGCCTTGGTGAGGAATCATACACCATGAGCGACTTGAGAGTACCATTTGAGGAACACTAAGTTTTCTTTAACAAAACATTGCAAAACCTATGATATGAAACTTGTGAAGAATAAGAAAAATAATCCTCAAGTCAAGTTGTTCCATCTATCAACCACCCAAGACAAGGGACAAATCCATAAGCCCCATGGAGGACTAAGGTAATAAGGGTGAGTTTTCAACATTGCTAATTTTTCCATTGAAAATTGAAGTATGTTTGTTCTAGATTTAGTACGCTTGAAATATGAAGCATTGTAGCAATTCCTGATCAGGTTGAGCTTGGGGGATCTTGTTGCCGGTAAAAATGTCACACTTTTACATACTCGAAATACCGTCAACAGCCTCGGTTTCAAATGGAGAATAACAATTCATGAGCATATTTATCAATAATTAGTCCCACTTGTACTTGGAAGCATATTTCTGTAGGAGATGATATTTTAGGAGAATTAAAGGGGCTGGAGGCACCCTATGGGGGTTGGTCGACCTACCCTTGGGCCCACCAAGCCTTGTCAACTCAGCTTAATCCACGTGAAGCCATCCAAAGATGATATCAACCCTTGGATTCAACTTGTGCTTTCAATCAATGCTCCAAATTAAGTGCACAAGGATCCATGGGCCCACATCAGTTGAACTGATGTGACAAACACCAAACTAGGGACTCAACCAAGGTCCATGACACGTGGGGGTGGGGACACCTTCTGGAAGGTGGAAGTGGGCCTAGGACCCCCAAGGGGGTCGACCGACCCCCCTATGGAAGCTCCATATGCCTTGGCTCCTCCCTCACATTCCCCACATGCTCGAAATCCTATCCCTCCAATCCAAGGCGGTTTTGAGGTGGTGGATCTAACAAACCAAGATGGAGATCACCTGGATCAATGATGTGGCACTGGAGTATCCCCTACTCCATCTCCCCTATCAAAGGAGGCTCACACCCCCCGCTTCATTCATGGTGGACAAGTCTACAAGCTAGTAGTGTAGTCTAGTGTTGGAGTTAGTTGAGTAGTGAGTTGTGCTCAGGATTTCCGGAATTGTCTCTTGGGGAGTCTAGTATAACTCTTGTACCTTTGCTTTTCTGTAAGGCTTTACTTTATTCAATATATTACTATTTCTCTACTTTACTTAGTATTTACTTTGAGCATTATTGTACTTGTTATAGTATTGTTATGTGCTTTTGCTCATTACTAGCCTTTACATCAAGAGATTGTGTTCCTTAGTGGCCATTCATGTATGCAATCATTGCCTGTCATAGGATGCTTTGTTGTAGACCGCAATTAAAGTAGCGAGGTGTGTGTAAACGTGGTGCTTATACACTATCTTGCCCTTGGTTACTGCTTGACGCATGGATTGTTTGTGGTAGCTAGCAAGAGGTGACAGACTTGTCTAGTCTTTGTTTTCAACCACGTATTCTTAGGCAAGTTCCTAAAAGGTAAGCCCCCATAAAAAGATTGAAAGGTCCTAAATGGCTAGGAGGCTGAATAGCCTAATAAAAATTTTATGAAACACTAGAGCAAAGGTTAGATTAACACTAAAGCGAAGCTTTTTGCTCTAGCTCACTAGGGGTGCAAAGCCACCTATCCAAACAATAATAGTTAGTTGAGTGTCTAACAAACAATAGCAAAAACCTAAAACACTCAATAACAAGCTAGCAAGAACAACTCATAAGGAACTAGCTAAACAAGTTACAATCTAACTAGAGAGCTAACTAAGAAAGATATGAAAGAATGTAAATACAAGGAGGAAGTTGATTATTATACCGATGCCTTGTGATATGTGGATGTCAATATGAAGAACCAATCACAATGAATACCAAAGAGTAGCTGGGAGATAAGATGACATAAAGATTTTCTCCCGAGGTTCACCTGGTCGCCACCAAGCTAGTCCCCATTGTGTGTTGGCACCAGAAGTGGCAAACGGGTAAAAGACCGCAAGCGTACGACTGTCAAGTGTAGCCTTCACCGGGAGTATTCCAGGTATCGTATTTTCCACAGGGAATGAGAAGTGAATTAACTAGGAAGAAGGATATGTCCTATGATGAGACAAGGGAGACTATGATAACTGGGTTGAGAGGTTCGATATGGCAAAGATATCTAACAAGGTATGGCTGGTTATATTGGCTTTATCAGCCCTTCTCTTGCAGGAGGCGATGGGATAGATCAGTAATGTCACGGAACCGCCCAACTAATATAAGATCAAGCATGACTGTCCCCGTTTAACACGTTGACACGCACATACTCTCACTTATACCAGTTCGGTAGTCCGTCGAGTATCCTGAAGGACCTCGGTAAATGAACAACCCAACCGGGACCGCTTGATTAAGTAAACACCAATCACTTAGATAGTGTTTTGCAGGGGAAATAATATTACAAATAAGCTCAGAATAATAATACAAGTCTGAGTTCGAAATTGTTTAATGAAATAACATAGCTTTGAAATGATTATAGTAACATAAGTTCAAATACATTGCTAGCTTAAAGTGACATCCTCCAACAACAGCATATAGATAAGAAGTAACTATAAGATCACCGAGCCCACCGGTGGTTAACCACTCCTTCAGCAGGACGAAGCCCTTCACCTGCAACAAGGTGGGATAAACCCTGAGTATTCGAATGTACTCAGCTAGACTTACCCAATAGGAGATAAATAAAAGACTCCCAAGTATATGCAAGGCTCATATAGTGGAGTTGACAGGATAGCATAATTTTGCGAAAACAACATTACTACCTTGAGTCCTATCTTTCAATGTTTTAATCAATATTTTAGCATCAAGATTAGTGAAGCTTACCAAGTCTAGATTTGCACCTGATCTAGAGCCATCAATTAATTAAAGCATCACAATAGTAACCATATCCAGTTGGCATGTAAACCATATAACCATCTTTTGGTTACTTATTAGGGTTCAAGTTTCTATAGTAGGAGGAAGATCTTTCAAGTTTCTCACTGACGGGGAGAGACCGCGATTCGAATCGAATTCCTATCCACCTGGAGGTTTATTCCTCAATCACACCTAAGTCTTCCCCGTCGGGTTGACTTTGATGGGTCACCTTCACTATCGTTCGGGTAGCCCATGGGTCCCCCGATACAGGCATGAGTAGCGACTCACGAATAGCCAGGTTGCTCAAGTAGATCCTGCGCATGGTCCCGGCCAGGTAGCTCAGGTCATACTTGCCCACGACTAGTATGCCGCTTGCGGTCTTGATGACCAAAGTAGGAGGGGATTCCGGCCCGAACCCATAGAGTTAGGCTTCGCGGTCGACACGAGTTATTCGGCCAGCTATGAAGGAGGCATGCGTTCAATCTCGGCAGATGTCCAACCACGATCCAGTGCCTAGCGACACAGGCGGAGAAAACCCGCTCACAAGACCTCCAAGTCAAGTGGCTCACATACACCTTGTCCGCCCGGTCTCGATTTATTACTTCCACATGGTTATTTTCCACGATAGAAAATATAGCCAACCGTGACCAGTATCAACCTATCATCGTGGGGGACAGTAGACCACCCACTCTACTGGTCTAAGCAGGGCTAAGCATATGTTTCGATCCTAGGCCTACAAGGTTCTTTTTAGTGGACAAGGAAGGTAATGCAGTAAAGGGTTTCATTCAACTCCTACTAACTAAATGCACAAACAAGATTGATATTTGTAAGTGAATACTTTAAAAAGAGAGGGAGGAGGCATATGATGCTCTGGGGCTTGCCTTAGGAACCGACACATAGTCAGTGATGGTTAGATAACACTCGCTTGGCGAGCTCTTTAGATCAACACCTGTACTCTTGGTTGTTCGGTCTTTTGGATTCATCCACCAACACCACGTTTAGGTTGGCTCCACCAACCACATCTCCACGTAGTGTACCTAGCGTACCTAAATGAGATGCAATATGCACATGTATGAATGCGGAGAATGGTCACAAGAGATACATATACAAGCATTTATGATAAGCACGAGACTAAGCCATACATAAATAAGTACATGGAATTATTTAACTAGTTATGATATAAGCACGACATATAAACAAGCATATCTCTAGTTATCATAGGAGGGTAGAAAGCTCATCAAGTACGACATATAAATTAACTTCATCCAAGCTCAGCCATTACAAGCATGCAACAACCAAGAATTACTTAACAATGATAGAATACAAGAACTAGGGCTGCTATAAGATAACAACCACATAAGCATATAGATTTTGTTTGAACTAAAGATCACACATGCATAGTACCAAGGATAGCAAGTATACCAAGCATAACCCATTAAATAACTCAATCAAGCTATTGGAAGCATTTGACATAAGCACAAGAGATAGTTAATTAACCATTCAAGACAAGTATAAGATCATGCATGATATATAGATGCACTTAGGTTTAATTACCAATTATAACTAGAGCATAACTTAGGAGATACAAGTACATTACAGAACATACCTAATCACTTAGAACTTGTTTAGCTAATTATCACCCAAGCTTAACATAGAAGATAAAAAGCACTTCAAGCATGATCTACTATTAAATTAAAGTCAAACCATGACAAGTATTCATCCAACAAGTTTACTTAATATATTAAACTAGCAAGAACATGTTAAAGCATTTAACTTACACATGCAGTCACGGTTTTAATCATAGCCGGAGTTATAAGAATCTAATAAAGGAATTGAAATTATCTACAACATTGTTAATACCACCAAAAGCTAATTCAAAGGATAAAGAAGTGAAACATGCCAATGTTTCAGATCTGCTCTAATTAGGACGGAAAAGTTAAATTGCATTCCCACATGCATAACTTGAGTTACAAACATCCAAAAAACATGAATCTTAACTTAATAGAAAGCTTAGTAAGTTATTAAAACATGCTTATCATTATAACAAGGTGATTCTATAATTAACAAGGTCAAACAAGCATAAGAGAGCAACTCTGTCCAAACTTTGGATAGATTTAACATATAACTTGAAATATTCATAGCTTGAGTTCTAGAAGGGATAAAAGGATGATTCTAGACATTTTAGAAAGCTTAGATATCATGCTCAACTTTGCTATTCAAAACAACCACAGAAAAAAATAATAATATCATGAAAATACCTATATATGCAACACTGTATATTCAGTCCACATAACATCGATAAAACTAAAGACATACCATTGAGCTGAAATTTAGAGAAGCATAAATAAAGTTCTACTTATCCAACACATAGGATTCTTGGTCCTTTTGAAAGGTACTCAAGTTATTTACAAGTTTCTTATAACCATATTAACATGATTCAAAGCTTAACAAACTCTAAACAAGTAAGGAAGGCATCTCTGTTCCAAAAGGGAACAAATTCTGTCACTCTACTTCAAACAGTCATAACTCACAATCTAGATGTGACACCCTGTGTCAAGCTTGTATTAGGATCATCATTAGCCACTAAGCATAAGAATTTCATTACATTCATGTTTGTATATGGCCATCCTTTCATATGTGTGATTATAATGTCTTTGAAACTATAATTTAATAAGTGGTTTATGCTCTAGTCTTGTTTAACTTGCTTAGCTAAGTTTGTTACACCTAAAATAAAGAGTAGATTGATTTTCTTGCTAATCACCTTGCCTAATTAAGCTTAGTTTAATTTTTAAGAATTAAAGTAATTCTTTTTCCCTAATGGGTTTAATTAACATTAAATCCACAACCCTTGAAATAATAGTTTTCAGAAAATATGACCTACATGAAAAATGTAGAGAATATTATTCTGAACAACTTTGGATTAAATTTCAAATCTTAGTTTCGATTTTTTAAAACAGTTTTGAATCAATTTTAGTTTGAAACAAATAAAAGAAAAAAATGGAAAAAGGAAGCAGAGCTGGAACTAGGCCGAGTCCCACCTTTCGGCCAGCTCGGCCTTGCACCGGCCCACGCCCGCACAACCGCGCTCCCGTGCATGCGCCCCGCACATGCGACGCACGCGCAACGCACACGCGCGCGCCAACGCCCGACACCGGCTGCGCCGTGTGGCGCAATGCCCCTGCCCGTATGTCGTCGACCACCACTCGCTGTGCGCCGCTCGCTGACGCACTGCGCCAACCACGTTGCACACCCACTCGCTGCCTCTGGCCGCGCCGAAAGTCGCACCACGCGCCGCGCCTTCACCTCGCCGTCGCATCGCCATTACACCGCCACAGCACCTGCTTCCGGCCAGCTGCTCACCCCGTCACCGTCGCAATCGAGCGCGAATCCGCCCTAACGGCGCTAGGATCAAGTCTCACTCTGCAAACATGCCACGCCACTGCCACCCGCCGCACTATCGCGTCCCGGCCCCCACCAGCCGCGCTGGTCGGCCACGACCACGTAGAAGGGAGCGCCTACACCCCCTCGACCTCCCGCACCCGCAAACGCCCACGCTCATTCACTCTCTCGCCCGCTCTGCCTCTGCTCTCGCCGCGCCGAGCACTGAGAGCACCGCAACACCCCCGTTTCAAATTCGCCTCCGCTCGAGCTTCTCTGCTCGATCCACTTCGCACACCGCTCCGTCTTCACCTCGCACACGCCCTGCTCGCCCTTGCAGCACCAGCCGAGCACTTCTCTCGCCGGAACGCCATCGCCGTTCCTCAGCCCTCAGTCACCACCGCAAGTACCGCGCCATGTTCACTCCTCTCCGACCCGCCTGCGTCGCCTCCATCTTCGTGGAAGCTTCACCGGAGGTAGTAGAGGTGAGAACACCCTTCCTCTCGCTCTATTCCACCCTGAAACACCATAGCGCCATCCACCGTGTGCCATTGCCGTCACTGCGGAGCTCACACGTGGTCGGACTTCCACAGAGCCGCTACGGTTCAAACAAACCCCGTTCTGCACTCACCACACCACCGTGGTGCTCACGCACCCACTCGCTGAGCCACACAACGGCGGTGAGAGCCCCGCCGCTTCACATTGCCGTGTCTTGCCACCACCGCATGCCGCCGGCTCGCTACAGGGTCGTGCTAGTTCAACCAACACCACCAGTCGATGCGCGTTGTCACCACGAGCCCACACATCCACCCTCGCCGTCGACGAGCTCACCGCCGGCGAGAAAACGCCGGTCAACGTTTAACCCTGCTCTATGCTTACCGACAGGTGGACCCAAGTTGACCACGGACCCTGCCTGTCAGCTGCTCAGCTCACTCCCTCGCGCATTGGGCTGAGCCCAACACTGTTCTTCTTGGGCCCAATCCGGAAATGCTTTTCCTTTTATTCATTTTCAGTAAATGTGTTAATGCTTGTTTATTTAATATCTAGAGTTTGGTAAATCCAAAAATGGTGAAATAAATTATGTTAGACTATATAAATGAAGATCTTCCTGTTAAAAATATAAAAGTAATTTTTGGAGAATGTCTTCAGTACTAATGTTTAAATAGTTCTTTTTTGCATTTATCAAAGTTAAATGTGTTCATGCATGTTTTGACCAAATAAAAATGTGAGGTTTTTATGCTAGCTCTGCTATCCTATGTAGAAGCTAGGAACAATATCTTATGCCATGTTTCTGTGTAGAAGTTATTTGTTATCTATTAAAATGTGTTTCTGCTGCTTTCTTAGATAAATTCCTGTGGTAAATCTATGCTTAGATAAATCATGAAACTTTTTGAGTAGTCTCTGTATGTCTTGCTCTATCTAGGAAAAATATAAAATGTGGTATGTTTTATGGCAGAAAATATACTTGTAGTTCAAGTGTTCTTTTCTAAGGTTTTCTTTGGAAAATCATATAGAAAATAATCTGGTAGTGTTGATCATGGAACGTTTTTGATAAATATGTTTCTAAGCATAGAACCTGTTAAAAATAAGATATAGCATCTTTCACCCTGTTAGCTAGTAGGTCTAGTTCAAAGTGCTTTTTCTGCATTTAAATTCATCTTTTTGTATCTGCTAGTTGGTAGTTTTTCTATGTGTGAATTTTGCGCAGTAGTATTATTTAATCATGCTCTGGCCTGTGTAATTTTTGTAGATCTTTTTGAGTAGTTTATAATAGGCTTGCTGTGTAAAGTGGAACTAGAATGAATATTAGGTTAACTCTAGAAGCAATCTTTGGGGTGCAGTAGTATTATCTAATCATGCTCTGGCCCCTGTAATTTTTGTAGATTATTTTGAGTAGTTTATAATAGGCTTGCTGTGTAAAGTGGAACTAGAATGAATATTAGGTTAACTCTAGAAGCAATCTTTGGGTGTTTTAATTCTTGTTCAAGCATCATCCCTGCACCATCAAGTTTACTTATATGCATTGCAACCATTCAGGATCAGTAGAGGAACACCAGGTGCCACTTCCAGAAGTAGAAGTCCAGGAGGTGCAGGAGCTGAACAAGGAGTTCCCAGAGCCAGAAACTACCCTCCCCGAGTGCCCTGACTATCAGCCCTCTACCTTTACTCAAGGCAAGCCCCAGAGTATCTTTATGCCTCCCAGTATTTACAATTAATCTACTTGAGTATTTTATACTGTGATGCATTAGGTGACAGGAGTTGATTGAATCCAAGTTGATGCATTACCTTCCTTGATATTTCAATTACCTACCTTGTTACCCTGTTAATAAAAGTAAAAGCAACTGTTTAGCCTACTTAGAATAAATGGTTACATTTATAATTATGTTCGTATTATCCCATGGGGATAGTACGGATCACGGTTGGCTATATTTGCTATCGTCGAAAGAACCAATGGTAGTAATGAAATGCGGTCAACTGGAAGGCAAGGGCACCAAGTGGTTTAGACTTGGGGGCAGTCCGCCCGTTGGATCATATAGGTTTGTATACGATGGTGGCCCTCTTACATCTTTGAATGCGCCCTTTCACATAGGGGTCGTTGTGAGTATCGACCCCGAAGCCGAGTAAACACTGTCCGAGCCGACTCTCAGTCTGCTGTTAGCACCCTCTAGTTTGTAGATACGACTCGCCCCGTGGTGGCCAACTGATTTCTACAATTGGGTGGACCAATTTGAGCTCACGACATTACTACCTGGACAATTTTGAGTGGTAACCCAATCCATAGACCCGACGTGGAAAGTGTGGCCGTTTGTTAAAGGTAATCTTGCCAACTGGTTGTATATCGATTCGAGTCGCCGCCTCCCACCGGATAGTGGGGGATTATGCTGAGCTTCACCACAGTACAACCCCATGTGACATCGTAATGGTTCTACTAAAATATTGATGAAGGAATTGGATATATTATTATATTGTTTGCTTAGATCAAGTGTGTGCTCTAGTACATGTGCAAAACCTAGAGATAATGATAGGATGGAAAATGGCTGCTCTCTAATCTTTAAGTATTCCATTTCGTTCGCATTTCCGCAAAAGCAAAGTTTATCCAGATCCACATATCTAGCCATGCATATCCTTGGAGTCTTTATTTTCAGTTAGACGGGTAAGTCTAGCTGAGTACATTCCCGTACTCAGGGTTTATCTCGTTTGTTGTAGATGGCCAAGTATACTTTGGCTACTGTAAGCACTGTCTCTATCCTATCGAAGGAGAAGAGGAGTAGGCTTTGGGCAATGTGTTCTACGAGCTCATCTTTTGCTGTTGTCGGACATGATCTCGTTGGCGCCCCTATCTATTACCTAGTGTGGAGTAAAACTTTAGGTTCGAGTTTCAAAACAAAGTTTCATTTGGCCACGTGTGTTGTGGCATGAGTACTACTTTATTTGGATCAAAGTATTGTAATAACTTTATTTCGCACTTCTAGTATTTCGTTTAAATTGTTGGCTCGTTCCAATGTGCATACCTGAGTTTGTGCGATCTGGGTTGGATATACGATTGTTAGAAATCCTTTGAGATTTCTGGACTACTGGGATTATATGGGTTCAAGTGCTTTAAGTGGCAGTTAAATCGGCTACTTTGGTACTTGATCTCTTATAATTTGGACGGTTCTGCCACAGTTGGTATCAGAGCTGAGTTCAAGTATCCTCATTCGTTTGAGCAACTTTTAAAACAAAACGGGTATTTCAAAACTATTTTTATAAACTAAGTTTGAAAACTTAGGGTGTCAAAGTCTAGTCCTTAGCCCTATACTAGGAAATCAGGTGGCTTAGGATTACTACCTTGGTTCAGGGTTTCGCTCATGCTGGATCTTTAAATGGTGCCGGGGTATATTCTTTGGAAGGAGGATACAAGTTTCAAAAATTGCATTAAAAGTTATTTGTGAGATGTGAGAGTAGACCTTCCAACCGTTGGTCTAGGGAAGTGATATGGTTACTTAAGGATGTGCAAGCTTTACGCAAACATATCTGAGAAGTATGAAATGCTGGGTGGGTTTTCCGAGATTTGTGCATAAGGTTTTGGTAACTAACTGATGTGTACTTGGTGCATATCAGGAAGTGCCTGGTGATTTTTCTGCATTGGGTTTTGTTCTTCTGGGCTGAAATGTATTTTCTGCAGGTACACTAACTACTTATCCGTGTAGAACGAATAACTATGTAATGAGAGATCGTCTTGCCACCGACTAGAACGTTAGGGCTTACGAGTCATTCTAGTTGAGTGAGAACGTAATTACGATCATACATCATGTTTATATTCTTGTACCATGTCTCATACCTCCCCTTAAATTGTAATTGTCCCATTTTGATAAAATACACCAACTTATATCTGTCTCACAAGAGTTCGAAACCCCTTTTTCTACAGATGCCGGCTAACACTCGTCGCAGCAATCGGGGTGATGGAGAGGCATCCAGGGAGGACCTAGCCCCACCACCTCCTCCGATCACACCGAAAGCATTCTTTGGCCAGTTTCTGGGCAGCCAAAGGAGTGTGGAGGAGATGTAGCGTCAGATGATTGAGACCTTGCGCAACATCGCCGCCAACACAGCTCAGCAGCACAGGCAACAACAAGGGCCAGCATCTAACCAGTACAGTTCCTATAAGGATTTCAAGGACACCCGCCCTCTGATCTTCAAGGAAGCTACTGAACCGCTAGAGGCAGATGAATGGCTGCACTCCATGACACAGAAGTTCCAACTTCTGCGCCTGACCGAGGAGCTGAAAGCGGAGTATGCCACGTATAGACTGGAAGGACCGGTAAGTATCTGGTGGTCCCAATACCGTGATAACTTGCCTGCTGGCACTGCGGTCACATGGGAGAGGTTCTCCACTGCTATGCGCCGTCACTACATCCCAGAAGGCGTGATGGAGATGAAGCTCACTGAGTTCATGAGACTTCCTCAAGGTACCAGGTCAGTGACAGAGTACCTCTTCAGCTTCAACCGATTGTCTCGCTATGCCACAGTTGGTATCAGAGCCAAGTTCAGGTATCCTCATTCGTTTGAGCAACTTTTAAAACAAAACGGGTATTTCAAAACTATTTTTATAAACTAAGTTTGAAAACTTAGGGTGCCAGAGTCTAGTCCTTAGCCCTATATTAGGAATTCAGGTGGCTTAGGAATACTAACTTGGTTCAAGGTTTTGCTCATGCTGGATCTTTAAAAAGTGCCGAAGTATTATTCTTTGGAAGGATGATACAAGTTTCGAAAATTGCATTTAAAGCTATTTGTGAGATGTGAGAATAGACCTTCCATCCGTTGGTCTAGGGAAGTGATATGGTTACTTAAAGATATGCGAGCTTTTACGCAAACATATCTGAGAAGTATGAAATGCTGGGTGGCTTTTCCAAGCTTGGTGCATAAGGTTTGGTATCTAACTGATATGTACTTAGTGTGTATCAGGAAGTGCCCGATGATTTTTCTGCATTGGGTTTTGTTCTTTTGGGCTGAAATGAATCTTCTGCAGGTACACTAACTACGCATCCGTATAGAACAAATAACTGTGTAATGAGAGATTGTCTTGCCACCGACTAGAACATTAGGGCTTACGAGTCATTCTAGTTGAGTGAGAACGTAATTACGATCATGCATCATGTTTATATTCTTGTACCATGTCTCATACCTCCCCTTAAATTGTAATTGTCCCATTTTGATAAAATGCACCAACTTGTATCTGTCTCACGAGAGTTCGAAACCCCTTTTTCTACAGATGCCTCGCACTCGTCTGATCGCCAGGAAGGCAACCGGAGGAGCAGGAGTTCCTCGTTACCCGTTGGCAAGAAAGATGACCAAGGGAAAGTTCCTGACGTACTTTGGGCTGCCGACTATCCTTTGGTGGGTTTTGCACGCCATTGGGTATCCCGAGGGCAGGGAGCCCAAGTACTCTTGGCAGAAGCAGCATTATGGTCAGGATTCTCTGGTCCATGTTCAGGTCAAGGTAAAAGCTTTGGAAGGCAGGCCAGACTGGTTAGGCTGGACAATCATCAGCAAGGGAGCTTGCGCTAAGGATGGTACCAATAGGGCAGCATACCTGGTGCTGAAGGATATCATCGCCGTTCCTTAGCCCTCAGTCACCACCGCAAGTACCGCGCCATGTTCACTCCTCTCCGACCCGCCTCTGTTGATTTCTATGTAAATGCAGTTTGTTCAACCTTTCATGTTACCAAAGTAGTAACTAAAGTAAGATTAAAATGTTCCCCGAAGTTTGCTGGTATGGTAGCATGTAGACGTAACCCTGTTGCTATGTGGTGCATGACTAAAAACTTATTTGCTAGATGTAAGTTAAAATTTGTCTCCTTCATCTGAGAAGAGATATACATCTACTCAGTAAAAGAAATTAAATGATAGCACATAGAACATCTAATCACCATGCCTTGCATGTTTATGTATCTTCATGTTGGTATAGCTGAATGTTCGTTATATGTGAAGTTTTGTGCTTAGGAATGGTTGCTTAAGTTAAATTGATTGATCCCTCCAAATGATTGCTTGAGATCATGATATTTATGTGGATGTGTTGTTACCTAGATGGTACAATAGTTGTCACCTGTCATGTCCTCGGTAAGCATACGAGTGTCAGATAGACCTTATCTTGGATCAGTTCTCAAGCAGCGTTAATCTCATGTTTACCATCTCCAATCAGGTTCTCTCTCTTAGAAGCCGGAAACCGGTAGATGCGCTTGATAGTCTTTGTATGTTGGGTGGCTATGCTTTGGTTGTCTCATAACCTAAGGCCTAGTTACTTTTGTTGCTTGCTTGATGTGCATGTTGTGCTCCCGTGTTTGAGTTCTTTATCCAAATCTCCGTTGGATCTCTCTGTACCAAATCATCCTCAGTGCAATGCTAATCTCAATCTACCTGGTTTTGAAAACCTTGTTTTTGCATATCATGTCCTTGCTTTATCACCTAAATCCCTAATTAGTGTGTGGGCTCTGTCCTTTGAGTCTCACTTGATTAATCTCCAACCCTCCCACATCTCTAGACATTGATCTTGATCTATCTTGTTTTGGAGTATTTTCCTAGCAAATCATATCATTGCTTTATCGACTGAGTCTTTGATCCTGGTATCGACTCTGTCCCTGGAATCTTGCTTGTTGATCTCCAACTATCCCAAACCTTTGGATGTTGGTCTGTCTTGATCTTCTGTTGCTGCTCAACAAGATCACACCTCATGATAATCTTTTGTTCCATATCTTCCTTGGTAAATGCATGTTTTACGTAGATTCGAAGTAAGAATTTGATGCTCTTTTGTCTGCATGTGATAATCCTTGCTTCTCATATGCCTTGTCTTTACCTTGGAACAATCCATGTTGACTCCTAAACCTTGTGACTACCTTCGTTTGCTATCCCTTGTTTGTGTGATGTTTGTTCATACAAACCACGTTGTGCCACTTGGAATTTCTCATTTGGTGTATATTTGGTAATGGTATTACGAAGAGCATTTTCGGTGCCGTGACGAAACCGAGAGCCTCTTGTGGCGGCCGACACAAGTTGTGCTGCTCGGCACGTGCGGGTAACGAGAATGGTTAGTCCTACTCTATTGCAAAAGTTACACCAGTGTGATATCTTCTAGTGCGCTTCTCCTTGGTTATCCTCCTAATCTTATCAAAAGGTCTATGTCTCGGATAGACGCAGTCAGAATCTCTTTTCAATTGTTGAAGATAACCTTGAAGAACATGTCAAAAACATAAACAGTAAGAGACTACAAGAAGTGGTAGACAAAGGGAACTGCTTGACTATAACTGTGAATGAGGATACCCATATGGTTGAACAACGAATATATCCTCCCTGTTGGACTCAAAAAGGGCATGTAACACTTAAAGTTGGGTAAGTGTTAGTTGGACAAAAGTTCCTAGAAATGCTATGTTCTACAGTAAAGCATCCAGCGCTTATGATCCTTTGACTCAAGTTTTCAATCTCCAAATGCAAGAGGATCATATAGGCAAAATCAACCTCAACCTTTTCTGACGTGATGTTGTGTCTGCTGATGTGGATGGTGTCTGCTTGTGTACAACTATATCTTCTGAGTTTTGACTCCTACAATAGTCAAAGCCTCAAAGCTTGTTGGTGTTGAGAGACATTTGATTAGTCACTAGTGGAATGGTTAATCTCCAACATAAAGAGTCAGAAAGTGCAGAACGCACACCCCAACGTGTGAAGCAAAGGAAATAAGAACATGAAATCTAATTAGATTTCATAATGCTGAGCATGTTGCTTTTGAGAAATAACTAGAGGGCTTTGTAAACCCTTTGCGTCATGGCGGGTTCAAGACAAATTGAGGAAGTATTAGACGACATATTTCAGAGTTATGGAAGGACATTAGAAAGGAAGACTCAATGTCAAAAGCAGTCCAACAATGCTACTTTACAACCATACATTTAAACCCTGGTAATTGTTGTCATTTGGACGTGACAACCCCTTTTTAAAGAATGTTCAACAAAAATGTGGAGACAATAGAGTCAGTTATCACTGTGGTGCTCTCTCAATAGACTCAGATATACATTGTTGCCATAAAAGAAAGACAACTGCAGACATGGAACATTATGTGGCTTTCCATAGATTGTCATCTAAGAGATTGGATAAGTATAACCATCATAAGCTTATAAGACGAATTATCGGATCCTCACAACCTCAACTGATGTTACTCCATCTAACTACTTTGGTAAAGGATTGATTTTTGGAATTATGTAGCCAAAGACGAAGCTATCGATATGAGTAACCTTCAGAAGTTACCTTAAGTGCAATATTTATATGGTTATGATACAACTGTTATAAGACGAACACTTAGGAAGTACTTCGCTATGCTCTGAATCAACCTTTGTGTCTCAAGACAGAAGTATGATACTGATTTGGATTTTCCCAAAGTAATGTCGTTGCGTTAAAGACAATCAAGGAAAATTCTTTTGACAAATTTTGTTTAAGACGTGCAAGTATCAGGAAGTGGTCATGAATGGGTTAGCCCCACTAATACTCGAAGTTAAGCTGCCCAATACTCTACTGGACGTTGGATGATGGATGGCATTCTTTTCTTCTCTTGAAGGTCTTTTTGCTCTGAATCTCGGGACAAGATTCCTTTAAGGGGGAAGGATTGTAACACCTCCAGTTTTAATCACGGTCTAAAAAGTGATTAAGCCTAATTAAGTCAGGTCAGAAGGTAATCAGAGACTATAGTTCATATATCGGGAAATTATGAGAAGGTATTTATGGTACATGCCTTACCTCCATTTCCATCTCTATGAACCATTGGAAAAGTTTGGTACACTTTGGAAGTAAAACACCACATGGAATAAAGACTTTTATAATTACTCAGATTACTTTATGAAGCGGATATAATTATATGAGTTCAACCAAGTCTTGCAACCTTGCACGAAATACTCCAGATAAATTCTACAACAAAAGTTACGAAGGGTTTGTGTTGAGCAAAAGTGGAGAAAATACCCCGATCGGCTCAAAACCCCAATTTAAGCTTTATCTGATGATACTTTGATCAAGATGGAAATTCATTTTCGGTACACGATATGAGGTTGGTACTTAACGCAAAGTTGCAGATCAAAATGCATACAACAAACTTTGTTTAATGACCCAGGTCTGAATCTCCCTCCAAGCTTGTCAAATGGAGGCTCTAAAATTGAATCTGCTCCTGTTTTCAGGAGTTAAAATTTGGCTAAGTCTGAACTGCAGTGTCAACTAGGTTGGCAAGCTGCGTTCTCCAAATTTTCTTACGAAACTCAAGTTGAGCCAAGAATAAAAGTTGGAGCCTATGTTTTGGAGAAGACCCTGCAAAAAGTTGGGATCCATTTGACTTTGGTTTGTTGGTTAATTTTAATTTTCCGTAACTGCTGTCAATATGTTGACACTAGCAGTTTGGAACTTAATTAGCCACTAATTTGTTGATCAAATGGTTTTGGTTGTTGAACGAGAAATGTGGAGGAGCTCGTGGGCTGCAACTTTTGTATTCGGCCCATGTCCAAATTCGGCCGGGAAGTGGCCTGAAATCGCCTCCCATGCTGGCCACTTTGGCGCACGCCACGTGCTCGACGCAACGGCGACGTGGATGGCATGCATAGAGCTTGCCCCCACCATTGCTGCACCTCCACTCACCCCCGCCTTTTCTGGTGCAGATGGGGAGACCCTGAGGGTGCCCCCGTCATTCCTATCCACTCCTAGCTCCCTCTCCTTGCGCTGTCCTCTCCCCCTCGCCCCTCCTGCCGCCACCATGTGCTGCTGCTGGCGCCGCGCGCTGCTGCTGGCACTGCTGCTGCGCCTGGGCTGCTGCAAGCCCCGGCGGGCCGAGCCAAGGCCATGGCGTGGCCGCAGCCAGCCCCTGGCCGTCCTCCCCCAGCCCGCTGGCCTTCACCGCCGGCCACCGGCTTGCACCGGCCCCCTCCGGAGCTCCACCGTCGCCCTTTGTTCTTCACTGGACGGAGGAAGAAGAAGGGGTAAAGGGGGGAATAGAAACTCCTCTCTGGGTCCAGACGCAAAAGTACCAGAGAGAGAGATTTTCAGATCTAGGCTTGGTTGTTTTCGGAAAGGTTGAAGGTCCCCGATGCAAAGTGTATTCGTTTTTGTTTTCAGTTTTCATGCATAAAATTTGATAAATCGTATAAATTCGTAGAAAAATCATATGACTGTGGTTTAGGACTTTTTGGAATCCTTGTGAAGTTATCTATGCAGTAGATCTATAATATGACATGCTTTAGTTTCATGTTTTAGCAGTAAAACTTGATTTGTGTAGCTAGGGTTAGAATGCTTGTGATATTTTGTTATTTTTATCTCTGCTGTTATATTGCTCCAAATATTATAAGATAATTGTGGTGTGTTTATATTGGTATGTGTGTTATCTAGTTAAAATTTCAGGATCTGATGTTGAACGGTTTGGTAGATATGAAAATAACAAATTTGTTATATTACTGTTTTAGCTGCATGCATCAGTTTTAGGAAATAATTTTTATCATATAATAAATGATGTTTTCTGTTGGTATGATGAATACCAAAGTTGTAGATAATATTACTACCTATCTTGTGTTAAAATTTCATGGCCATATTTCCAGTAGTCTTGAGAGATATGCATTTATTAAGTTGCAAGTTGAATCTGCCCTACTCTCTGGACGGATCTGATTCAAAGTGGGTTTGAACTAACTTAAGCTGTGAATCATAAATTACTAATGTTGAATAATTTGTAGTGTTTTTCATAAGCTTTTCAGATTGTTATGATTCATATTTTTATGATGTCTAGATCTTGACTTATAGCAGTTTTAAGAACAGGTGTCAAATCTGTCCACTTTTAGGACAGAGATGCATTCTTCGTTTATTTCAAGTTGCTTAAATATTAAGTCATCTTTGCATGTTTATAAGAAAGTTGTAGATAATTTAATTATATTTCTAAATATATAAGAATCATGTTTGCCAGATTAGTATAACTCTAGTTATGGCTTAGACCATGACTATGGTGTGTTGTCCTGAAGTTGCTTATCTAAGTTAATTACTTTAACTTGTTCTTGCTAGTTTAATGTATTAAGTAAACTTGATGGATGAATACTTGCCATGGCGTGACTTTATATTAATAGTATACCATGCTCTATGTGTTTGTTATCTTCTATGTTAAATTGAGTGATAATTAGCTAACTAGCTATAAGTAACTAGGTATGTCATGAAATGTGCTTTTATCGCTTATGATTGTGTTTGAGTGATACTTAGATAAATATTCCAAGTGCTTAGGTGTATGTCATGTATGATCTTGTGCTTGTGTTGAATGGTTATATATGTAGTTCGTGTTATCTTTTTCTTGCATTCATGCACATGCATCGGCATTTTATTTAGGTACGATAAGTACATATGTGAAGGACGTGACGCTTGGAGCTAACCCGAAGGTGTTGTTGAAGGACGAAGTCCAAAGATGGAAGTATCTTCAAAGGTGCTCACCAAGCAAGTGACCTCTAACGAACACTAACCTAGTGTTGGTCCCAGGCAAGCCCCGGAGCATTCTTAAACCTATTAGCAGTTTTATAATTAATCTTGTCGGGTACAAAGGTAAGGGGTACCCAAAACCCTTCGATAATTTAACGCTTAACATAGCAACCATTTTTAAGACAGTATCCAACCAACCGCTCAAGTCAGCAAAAAAGGGCCCATCACATTAAGGCCCCCTGCACCGGCGACAACAACCAGTCGTGGGCCGGCCCGCTTCTAAAAAGATGATGGACCAGGGGTCGAACGAACGACCCCTCCGCTTCTACCTCGACGCCGAATGACGGACCAGGGATCGAACGACCCCTCCTGCTCCACTTCTACCTCGATGCCGAATGACGGACCAGGGGTCGAACGACCCCTCCCGCTCCGCGTCTACCTCGACGCCGAATGACGGACCAGGGGTCGAACGAACGACCCCCGGATGGGAAGCTCGATCAGCTTACCTGCTCCCGGTATGGGTGAAAGGAGATCCGACGCGCTCACCTACTCCCGCCTAACGCCATAGGTGCCCACGACCGCAGTCAAATCCATCAGCTCACCGCCATATCCCGGACCTCCGTCAACTGTGCCGCCGCTGTAACCACGCCGCGAGTACGGACTCCAAAGGCGCCCCTCGAGACGTGAACAGGACGGTCCTCGACGACGTCTTCAGGGATACGACAAGGCCACGCGGGTCTCGACCCCTCCCCCCGACCGGGGGGCTCAACCCCTACCTCCAACCACTCCGGTATGGACCCCGTCCCATCCGCCCCGTCCCGCTTCAACTGTGGGACCCGCGCCCGCCTACGGAAGGACGACCCTGCTGTGCCGCGACGTGCCGCGACATCTGGTCTACTGTCACCATGCCTCGGAGCACCGGAAGAACGGGAAGGCCATGCCGCCACAGTGATCGACGTCCCTTCGCCAACACTATGCCGCGGACAGGCCTCCCATGCTACAACAGTTTAGGAGCCTGTTCCTTCGGGCCTCCCCTTGGTCTATAAAAGGGGACGCCGAGATAGAAGAGGGTACTTTTTTCGGGCGACTCTCGCACAAACCCACATTCGCTCGGACACTTCGCATTCAGACATCGGCTCTAATCCTCACACTCCACACACCCCGTCGCTTGGTCGACCCCTCGAGCAACTAACCGACCGCATAGGATAGCCCTGCTAGCCTTAGGCCTCAGCTCACTCTGGGCAACCCCGTGTAAACCAGCTTGTACCCCCCCTGTACGAGCATTTCGGTGCAAGATAATACAATCTATCCTCCCCCGCTGGACGTAGGGCATTCTTTGCCCGAACCAGGATAAATCTTGTGTCCTTCTTGTATCACATCTGGGAGAGGGAGCACGCAATATAAAAAATTTACTAGCCGGTGGACTTGACCCCCGGGTCATAACACCAACAAATCTACTTGAGTATTTTATACTGTGATGCATTAGGTGACAGGAGTTGATTGAATCCAAAATTGATGCATTACCTTTCTTGACTATTGAATTACCTACCTTGTTAACCTGATAAATAAAAGTAAAAGCAACTGTTTAGTCTGCTTAGAATAAATGGTTACATTTATTTATGTTCGTATTATACCATGGGGTAGTACCGATCACGGTTGGCTATATTTGCTATCGTGGGAAAGAACCAATTGTAGTAATGAAATGCGGTCAACTGGAAGGCAAGGGCACCAAGTCGTTTAGACTTGGGGGCAGTCCGTCCGTTGGATCGTATAGGTTTGTATACGATGGTGGCCCTCTTACATCTTTGAATGCGCCCTTTCACATAGGGGCCGTTGCGAGTATCGACCCAGAAGCCGAGTAAACACTGTCCGGGCCGACTCTCAGCCTACTTTTGGCACCCTCTAGTTTGGAGATACGACCTGCCCCGTGGTGGCCAATTGATTTCTCCAATTGGGTGGATTACACTGAGATCGCGGCGGTACTATCTGGACTTTCTTGAGCGGTGACCCAATGCATGGACCCGACGAGGAAAGTGTGGGCGTGTGTTAAAGGTAATCTTGCCAGCTGGTTGTATATCGATTCGAGTTGCCGCCTCCCACCGGATTGTGGGGGATTATGCTGAGCTTCACCATGGTACAACTCCATGTGACATCGATAATGGCTCTACTAAAATATTAACAAATGAACTTGATATGGTATTATCTTATTGTTAGATTAGATCAAGTGAGTGCTCTAGTACATGTGCAATAATCCAACTGTGATAGTATTACCCCCATGGGATAACACGAAACATAAATATAAATGTAACCATTTATTCTAAGCAGGCTAAGCGGTTGCTTTTACTTTTATTAATAGGGTAACAAGGTAGGTAAAACAATAATCAAGGAAGGTAATGCATCAATTTGGGATTCAAACAACTCCTGTCACCTAATGCATCACAGTATAAAATACTCAAGTAGATTAATTATAAATATTGGGAGGCTTAAGAATGCTCTGGGGCTTGCCTTGAGTGAAGGTGGAGGGCTGGTGGTCAGGGCACTCGGGGAGGTTAGTGTCGAGCTCGTGGTACTCCTCGTTTAGCTCCTGCACCTCCTGGACTTCTATCTCTGGGGTTGGCTCCTGGTGTTCCTCCACTGATCTTAAATGATTGTAATGCATTTATAAGTAACTTGATGGTGCATGGATGATGCTTGAACGAGATTTAGCACACTAAAAGAGACTCTAAGCATTTAACCAATTAATTACCACAAAGCCACTTTACACAGCAACCCTATTATAAACTACTCATAAAAATCTACCAAAATTACAGAGGGTAAAACATGTCTACTAGATGCTACTGCAGAAAACTCACTCATAGCAAAGCTACCAACTAGCAGATACAAAAAGATGAAATTAAATGCAGAAAAAGAACTTAGAACTAGAGCTACTAGCTAACAAGGTGAAACATGCTATAACTTATTTTTAGCAGAATCTATACTTAAAAACATATTTATCAAGAAAGTTCCATGATCAACACTATCAGATTATTTTCTATATGGATTTTCCAAGAAAACCCTAGAAAATCACACTTGAACTACAAGTATATTTTCTGGCATATAAGACACTACATATTATATTTTTCATAGACAGAGCATGACCCCAGAGACTCCACAAAAAGTTTCATGATTTATACATGCACATATAATCTAAGAAAACAGTAGAAACACATTTTAATAGGTGATAATTAAAACTTACACAGGAACATGGCATGTTATATTTTTCCTAGCTTCTACACAAGATAATAGAGCTATCATCAAAACCTTAAATTTTTATTTAGCCATTTTAAGCAGGAACACAATTAACTTTGATATATGCAGAAAACAACTAATTAAACATTAGTACTAAAGACATTCTCCAAAAATCATTTTTATATTTTTAACAGAAAGATCATCATTTATAGAGTCTAACAAAATTGATTTCACCATTTTAGGGTTTACCAAACTCGAGATATAAATTAAACAATTATTAACATATTACGGAAAATAGGAAAAAGGAATTTCATTTCGGAATCCGGCCCGTGGGGGAACAGTACTGGGCCTGGCCCAATACACACGGGCGGGAGAGAGCTGACAAGCGGGGCCCGCGGTCAACTCTGGCCCACCTGCCAGTGAGCAGGGAGCAGAGGGCGGCGCTGACCGGCGCGTTCTCGCCGGCGGTGAGGTCTCTAGCGGTGGGGTTGGGTGTGCTAGGCTCGGGGTGATGACGCGCATCCACTGGTGGGGTTGGTTGAACCGGTGCGACCGTGAAAGTGGCCGGTGGCATGCAGTGGCGGTGCGACATGGTGAGGTGATCACCGGCAATGCGAGGCTTGGCGCAGGGTTGCGTGAGTACCACAGTGATGTGGTGAGTGTGGTGCAAGGGTTGGTTGAGCCGGAGGGGCTCTGTGGAACCCTGGCCACGTGCAAGCTCCGCGGTGGCGGCAATGGCGCTCGGCCAACCGTGCGGTGCCGATTCAGGGCTAACTAGAGCTAGGGGAAAGGTGTTCTCACCTCTGCTAGCTCCGGTGAAGCTCCCACGAAGATGGAGGCATCGGGGATGAGACGGTGAGGGGTGAACACCGTTTGGTCGGTGCGGTGGTGACTCTGGGCCGAGGAACGGCGGAGGCGTTCCGGCGATTAGAGTGCTTGGCTGGTTAAACAAAGGCGAGCAGCGCGTGTGCGGGATGAAGACGAAAGCTAGTGCGAGATGGATCTAGCCGAGGCACTCGGATGGTGGTGAATTTGAAATGGGGGCGCTTGCGGTGCTCGGAGCTCTCGGCGCGGCGATGGCAGGGAAAAGCGAGCGAGAGAGAGAGTGTGGATGGTGGATTTCGAGTGGGAGAGGGGTAGGAGGTGTAGGCGCGACTGCCGACAGGGTCATGGCCGACCGGAGTGACCGGTGGAGGTCGAGACACGACGGCGCGGCGGTGGCAGCAGCGCTGGCGTGTCTGCGCGCGTGAGATCAGGGGCGGCAGCGCGCGAGGCAGAGCGCGGCTTGGTCCTAGCGCCGTTAGTGCTAGTCCACATTCTATCGCGAGTGCGACGAGGCGAGGCGTTGATCGGACACGGCACTGCGGCGGCGTCATTGCGAAGCGACGGCGCGGCGCGCGGCAGCGGCGCTGGCATGTCTGCGGCGGCGAAGCAGGTGCGTCAGCGGTGGCAGCACGGGACAGACTGGGTGCTAGCGCCGTTAGCACGGGCGCGGGTGCAGACGCGACTGAGACGGAGCGAGGGGCTGGCCGGCGGCAGGCGCTGCGGCGGTGTGAATGCGACGCGACAGCACGGCGCAGAGTGGCAGCGTGGTGACGCAGCGCGGCGGTGGCAGTGCGGTAGTGATGCCGGTGCAGGGACGTAGGGCACTGTCGGCGTGTTCGGCACCCCTCCCTGTCAGGCATCGTCGGCCACGCGGTGGGCGACGCCGACGTACGGCTCAGCCGTGGTCGGGCGGCTGCGCGCAGGCGTGTGGCGCGCGTGTGCGGGAGCGTGCGTGCGGCACGGGCGTCGCGCGTGCGGCGTAGGCGCGCGTGAGCTGGGCCGGTGGGCGAGGCCGAGTGGGCCGAAAGGGGGTAACTCGGCCCGCTTCAGTTCTGATTTCCTTTTTTCCATTTTCTTTTATTTGATTCAAACTGAATTTGCTTCAAAACAGTTTCAAAAACTCCAAACTAAGTTTTGACACTTAAACCAAAGTTGTTCAGAATATTATTCTCTACCTTTTTCATGTAGGTCATAAATTCTGAAAACCATTAGTTCAAGGGTTGAGAATTAAAACTTATTTAAGCTATTTAAGAAAAGAATTACTTTAATTCTTTAACAGATAAACTAAACCTTAATTAAGCAGGGTGATATAAACATAAAGCAAACCATACTTTACTCTAAGCATAGCAAGGTTTAGCTAAACAGATTTACCACAAGGTTGAGCACAAAGCACCTATTTAATTCTAGTTTCAAAACATGATAACACACATGAAACAAAAGCATATGCAAACATGGATGCAATGAAATGCTTGTGCTTAGTGGTTAAAGATGATCCTAATGCAAGCTTGACACAGGGTGTCACATTGCTCTGTAATATAATGTCAGTACGTTTTACCGATATTTTATAACTTTTTCTTTCATCGGCGTTCAAACGAGCACTCTATGCGTCTACCCAAATACTAGGGTAATATTTCTTCAAGTATTTTACTGTTGATTGCTCTGGAGAATGCAACTCCTTCGAGAGTTTCTAAAATATAAGCATTGCCAGGAGCAGACCGTTTTATCCGATAAGGACCTTCCCAATTAGGAGATCATTTTCCAAACTTAGAACTCTTAGTCCCAATCGGTAAAATCAACTTCCATACGAGATCACCATCGGCAAATTGCTTCACCTTTACTTTCTTGTCATACCATCTGGCAACCCTTTTCTTATTTTCTTCGATGCTGATCAGAGCCCTCAACCGATGACCCGCTAAGTCTTCCAACTTATCTTTCATAAGAGTATCATATTCATCGGCTGTCAATTGATCCTGAAAAGATAAACGCCTGAAACCAGTTTTAACTTCCTAAGGTAGGACAGCATCGTGTCAATAGACCAACTGATACGGCGAAACTTTGGTTGCACCATGACAAGCCATCTGATACGAACATAGGGCTTCATTCAACACTACATGCCACCTTCTAGGGTTCTCTTCAATCTTGCGTTTGATAAGTTTAATGACTCCTTTATTAGTTGCTTCAGCCTGACCATTAGCTTGAGCATAATAAGGAGAAGAGTTTAATACCTTGAACCCCATACTAGCAGCAAATTCATCAAACTCTCCCGATGTGAACATGGTTCCTTGATCGATAGTAATAGTTTGAGGAATACCGAATCGGTAAACAATATGTTCTTTCACAAAATCTACCATGTTTGCCGATGTTACCTTCTTCAAAGGAATCGCCTCAGCCCATTTTGTGAAGTAATCGGTAGCAATAAGTATAAACTTATGCCCCTTGCTTGATGACGGATAAATTTGGCCGATGAGATCAATTGCCCATCCTCTAAACGGCCAAGGCTTGATTATAGGATTCATTGCCGATGCAGGTGCCCTCTGGACATTACCAAACTTCTGACAATCTTGGCACCCTTTAAAATAGTTGAAGCAATCTTCAAGAATTGTCGGCCAATAATATCCATTCCGCCTAATCATCCACTTCATCTTGAATGCCGATTGATGCGCTCCACACACACCTTCATGGATTTCGCCCATCAACTCTTTTGACTCCTCTTTACCAAGGCACCTGAGTAAAACTCCATCAATCGTTCGATAATACAATTCATCGTCGAGGAGCACATACTTGGTAGCTTGAAACCTCAGATGCCTTTCAACCTTCTTAGACGGATCTCTTAAGTAATCAGCAATTTCCTTTTTCCAGTCATCGGCAACCATTACCGATGTCATGACTTCTTTAATCGGCTGATATCCTGAAGCATTCTATGCTAACCGATTGGCCTCTTCGTTATGCAACCTAGGAATATGCTCAAGGCGGTACTCTTTGAATTCCTTCAATAATCATAAACACCTCTCATGGTGTGCAATCAACAATTCACTTTGGCATTCATATACTCCAGTCAATTGATTGATCACCAACATAGAATCGCCAAAGATTTCAACGGCATCGGCATGCACTTCTCTGAGTAATTCCAACCCTTTTATTAAAGCTTGATATTCAGCCTGATTGTTTGTTGAAGTAGCAACAATCAGCAACGAAATCTCATATCTCCGTCCTCGGGGTGAAATCAAGTGAACACCGATATCTGCTCCTTCTTTGCACGTAGATCCATCAAAGAACAAAGTCCAAGGAGCAATCTCTACAGAGCTCACCACATTGCAATGCTGAGTAACGAAATCGGTCATCACTTGACCTTTAACTGCTTTAGCCGATTCATACTTCAGATCAAACTCTGAAAGTGCCAAAATCCATTTGTCGATTCTTCCATTTAATATCGGCATTGACAGCATATACTTAACCACATCATCTTTGCAGATAACAGTGCATTCAGCCAACAATAAATAATGCCTCAATTTTATGCAAGAGAAATATAAACACAAGCATAATCTTTCTATGGCTGAATATCTTGTTTCAGCATCCACCAGTCTTCTGCTCAAATAATATATCACACGCTCTTTCCCTTCAAACTCTTGAATTAAGGCTGACCCGATAACACCGTCATCGGCAGACAAATATAACTTGAAAGGCTTCCCGTGTTGAGGCGGAACCAAGACTGGAGGGTTTACCAAATATTTCTTGATCTCCTCCAAGGCTAACTGCTGCTCTTCTTTCCATGTAAACTCTTGATCGGCTTTCAGCTTCAGCAATGGACTAAAAGATTTAATCTTACCAGATAAGTTGGATATAAATCTTCTAATAAAATTAATCTTGCAAATCAAGGATTGCAGCTCAGTCTTGTTTGTAGGAGCAACCACTTTGTTAATTGCATCAATAGATTTTCTGCCGATCTCGATGCCTCTTTGATGCATCATAAAACCCAGAAACTGACCTGCCGATACACCAAATGCACACTTGTTAGGATTCATCTTCAACCCATGCTCCCTTGTGCACTCTAGGATTTTTTGCAAATCGGCAAGATGCTTTTCAAAACTTCCGGATTTAACCACCACATCATCAATGTAAATTTCGACTATCGTGCCGATGTACTTATGAAAGATGAAATTCATTGCTCTCTGATAAGTAGCACCGGCATTCTTCAAGCCAAAAGTCATGACAACCCATTCAAATAAACCGACATGACCTGGACATCTAAAAGCAGTCTTGGATATGTCTTCTTCAGCCATGAATATTTGATTATATCCAGCATTACCATCCATGAAGCTAATGATTTGATGTCCAGCAGCAGCATCAATCAGCAGATCGATGACGGGCATTGGGTAGCCATCCATCGGTGTAGCCTTGTTAAGATTCCTGAAATCAATACAAACACGAAGTTTTCCATTTTTATTATAAACAGGAACCACGTTAGAAATCCATTCGGCATATCGGCGTTGCTGAATAAATCCAGCTTCAATTAACTTCGTAATCTCAGCCTTAATGTCAGGTAAAATAGTAGGATTGCATCGGCACGCAGGTTGCCGATGTGGATGGAAACCAGTCTTAATAGGTAACCGATGTTCAACTATCGATCGGTCTAAACCAGGCATCTCCGTATAATCCCAAGCAAAACAATCTTTGTATTCCTTTAATAAATCGGTTAACTATTGTTTACATTGGGAATCTAAATTAGCACTAATAAAAGTAAGCCTATGTTTACTACCATCGCCGATGTCTATCTCGAGTAAATCATCGGCGGATGTGAAGCCTTGTCCCAGTTTTCCATCATCAGCGAACCGATCCATTAAAACTCTTCTTCAGGACCGACTGCTTGGATCGGTGTGATGCGATAATCGGCAACTTTGAGGAACTCCGTGTCCCAAGCTTCTCCTAATATGCATCTGGTTTGCTCATAAGTTTCCAATTCTGCCGATGCAACGATCGATGGGGTCTCACTTCGGACGACTTCAATCTTGTCTCCGACCCACTGCACGAGGCTTTGATGCATGGTGGAAGGAATACAACAATTGGCATGGATCCAATCCCTTCCTAGGAGCAAGTTGTAGGTACCTTTGCCACTGATTACAAAGAATGTCGTCGGCAAAGTTTTGCTGCCGATGGTTAATTCAACACATACGGCTCCCATAGCTGGCGACACATTGCCTTCAAAGTCCTTGAGCTTCATGTCCGTTTTGACTAAGTCTTGGTCGCCTTTCTCAAGCTTCCTGAACATGACATATGGCATTATGTTTATTGACGCCCCACCATCCACCAACATATTTGTCACGGGTTGTCCATCCACTTTGCCTTTAACGAACAAAGCCCTTAGGTGCTGCCTTTCATCATCGGCAGGCTTTTCAAAGACAGCTGCCATCGGATCCAACACCAGTTGCACCATTTCGGCAGTTTCCTCGTCATCGCTGATGGGCGCCATGAACTCCATCGGCAATATGACGACCATGTTGATTTCTGCCGATGGATCCCTGTCTTTGCGCTTTGGCCTCCACTGCTTTTCCCTTGAAGGATCTTCATTGTCATACAAGTCATTTCGGCGTTCGCGCTGGATTCTTATTTTCTATGTCTTTGTTAGACCCTTAGGGCACCATTGGGGAAGCTTGGTTTTCCAAACAGGCTGGTGCTGCTTGCCATTGATTGCATCGGTTCTTCTCCTGATGTTTGGATCTCTAGAGAGCACTTCTTCATCGGGCACTCTTGCATTGGCCATCTCCTCAAGCTCCTCTTGATCAACACGCCTGCCAAGCCTGTCATGCGCGCTGAGCTTGCCCCCAGTCGGTCATGTGCCGATCTCTTCTCTCTGAGAGGCCTAGCATACCTGGATGTCCGATCATCAAAACAAGGTTTCTTACCTGACCGATTGGCAGTGCAGTACCCGTTGCATTCAGGACAATTATCGACAGTAGGTAGCTTGATGCCTTCTTCCCAACAGTGAACGAAGAAGGGACACTTCCAGTGGTCTTTATGCCGAAGCCACTCTTGGTGCTCGTCTTCTTCCTGCCGATACCGCTCCTTTTGCGATTGCCGATACTCTTGCCTTGGCTGCTTGTGCGTGATTATAACACCAGGAGCCCTCCTGGCACTGCTACCTTCATCGGCAATTCTCTTATTTTTCCTGTCATCGGTAAACCTCCTTTCATCACGCTTAGCTACTTGATGGTTAGGATCCATCAATGCATTCTTCCTGGCAGCTTCCGATGTCAGCACTTTAGTTTTTCCACTAGTTTCCACCATATTATTTGGAAACGGGTGCTGATCAATCTTCATCGGTTTCTGGACTTTAGAATTTTCAAATTTGATGCGTCCAGATTCAATCTCTAACTGCAACTGCTGCCTAAATACTTTGCAGTCATTGGTACTGTGAGAAGTTGCATTGTGCCACTTGCAGTACCTGATCTTCTTGAGCTCTTCGGCCGACGGAATTACTTGGTTTGGCGCCAACTTGATTCGCCCTTCTTGAAGTAATAAGTCAAACATCCTATCGGCCTTGGTGATATCAAAGGTGAACCTTTCGGCTTCTTTCTGGCCAAATGGACAAGACACAAATTTCTTATCCTTCACCCATTCAACCGCACCGATGCTTAGCTCTTCATCTGACCCAGAATCTCCTTCTTGCCCGATGAAGGTCACCTTCTTATTCCAAGTCTTCCTGGGTTCAAAGGTTTTGATTTCTTGATCGGCAATCCTTTGCACCAGATGACTTAAACTTTCAAATTCTTGCGACGCATACTTATCTTTGATATGCGGCAGTAGTCCTTGGAAAGCTAAATCTGCTAGTTGCCGATCATCAAGTACCAGGCTGTAGCACTTGTTCTTCACGTCTCACAGGCTCTGAACAAAGTTTTCCACCGATTCGTCATTGCGTTGCCTCAACTTGACCAAATTGGTAAGCTTCTTTTCATGTATGCCAGCAAAGAAGTATTTATAAAATTGCCTCTCTAGATCGGCCCATGTGATTACAGAGTTTGGAGGCAATGATATAAACCATGTGAATGCCGGTCCAGACAATGATGATGAGAACAATCTCACCCTGAGTTCCTCTCTGCTGCCGGCTTCTCCGCACTGGATAATGAAGCGATTGATATGCTCCATCGTTGAAGTGTCGTCTTGGCCGGAGAACTTGGTAAAGTCTGGCACCTTGTACCGATTTGGGAGAGGAATCAGATCATATGCTAGAGGATACGGGGTCCGATAAAAATATGTGTTGACCTTGGGTTTAATGCCGAACTGTTCTTTCATTACTTCGGCGATCTTATCGGCCCAATATGTATCCTGCTCTTGCCGACTCATTGGCTGGTTGTTGACTGGTGGAGCCGGCTGATGCGCCCCTTCAAATCTTGATGGAAGATGATTCGGAGTAATTGGCATGGGCGCAGCACCAGTCATCTGGACGTTATGCATCGGCTGACCTGCCGATGGGCAATGTTGCACATTCATTGGATTATACTAAGGCATTGAATTCATCGGCTGTTGTACCGATGCTCCATTCTGAATGTTTGCTGGACTCCCAAACTGATACATTGGTGCGCCAGACGGTTGAACCGGCGGTTGGTTAGTCCATCTAGGAATGTAAATCATCGGCATGTTACTTACCGATGGCTGATAGTTAACTGGCACCTGCTGCTCCTGCATCTTAGGGTAGTCAACAAATTGGTTACCTTGAGGTGCCAGTACCCCGGCCTGAGGATTCATCAGCATAGGTTGACTTCCAGTTGTTATGTTCTATTGCATCGGCATAGAGCTTGCCGATGGTGGCATCAGAGATATTTTAGGAATCACTTGGAAATCTTCTGATGGCACTTGTACAGTTGGAGAGGGCGTAGAGTAATGCATCATAGGGGCCACCGGCTGTGATTGCATTGCCGCTGCCATGGAGCCCTTCCAAGCTGAGCTATCTCCCTGCACCAGATTAGAACCAGCAGATAGATTTGAAGGCATACCGTAACTCCACCGGTTGGCAGGAGTTGGTTGACTCTGGATAGCGGGTCCCAACATTGCCGACGCCACTAGATCTATATTGAGCTTGGTGACGCTTTCAGGACTCGGCCTTGGCGGTGTAGCCACATCGGCAGACGGATCCACGGGAGTGGAAGACGCCATTGGGGCTGCCGATGGGTTTGTAGATGCCGATCCAGGTTGATGATACGCTGGACCAACATATTGAGGTGCATGTCCTTCTTTGAATGATTGCATGACAGCGTTGTATACAGTATTGGACAGCACGCTGGAGTGGCTAATTAATGCTTGATTCACAGTAGAGTTAACCATCTCTTGTAACTTACCAGGATTGGCGTCGTACGTGACCTGTCATGGTAATGGTGGATCTTGCTTCTGGATTGCTTCGCCGCTCCTGCTCAGGCTAAAGGATTTCAGATACAATTGCTTGTATTCCTCCATAGCCCGCTCCATGGCCAGCCTCTGATCATCCTTTAGATCGGCCTCAGAGACTTCAATGACGTTCCTTTGGTTAATGTCGGGGTTATCACCCATGATAGATGTATAATTTTGTATAATCGAGTCCCACCGGGTGTGCCAAAAGAGGTGTTGACACAAAAAGCGTCAGGATTTGCGAACCCCTCGGGCTTATACCCGAAATTCGATATTCGAGGGTGTGCCAGTCGATTTGACCAGTTAATCGACAAGGACGATAACTAGAACAAGATCTGAACAGGGCAACGGCGATACGCCCGGATGCCAAGACTCAGACTTGATTAGGATAACTAGAGCAGAGCTGAACGAGACAACAATGATGCGCCCGGATGTCAAAGCTCGGAGGTACTCCCACGCAGAACTTACAAGGGTTTGACGGAGATCAAGATGATGCAGCCCGTCGAAGCTTGAAGAACTCATAGATAAACTAAGACTAATGCAAAAAGGATAAATTGCGGTAAAAGTAGAATAAGAGTAAATTGATTTGATTTGATATGATTGATATCTCTTACACGTAGCCCTTGGGCACATATTTATACTCCCGCATGGAGAGTTGTACAGAGACACGACTCGTACCTTTCCTAAACAAAACTCCTATTTTAAAGGAAATAACTGACTCGCGTAGGAGTCGGACCCAAATAACAATATTATTTTCCTAAACAGACACCCCTATTTTAAAGGAAACAAACGACTTATGCAAGAGTCGGACTCAAACTACCATAACAATACTGGAATAAAACCACCAGTTTCCTTATGTCTTTTCCTCGATGAAAACTTTCCACCGGCAGATTCCTTCTATCCGCGACTTCCTTCTTTAGTTACCGGCAATCTTCTGCTGACGTCAACCGCCAAATTACCCTGTACCCATCGGCACTCCATGCCCATCGGCATCATCTCCTCATCGGCAATCGACATCGGCAACATCTCCTCATCAGCAATCAGCATTGGCAACTCTGCAGTTCTGGTGACTTGACTTCACCAATCAACCCTTATCGACAAGAATCATCCAGCTCCCATCGGCAACATCCTTACTGGCATATCGGCAAGAAACGTCCAGCTTCCATCGGCAATAGACTTAACCTTCTCGCAACATCTACCTTCATCGGTAACATTGACTGATAACCTCCCGACGCCGATGGGAAACGGCTACCGATTCACGCAAGTCTTAGCTCATTTGACACGTGCCGAAAAACGGTGTCAACACTTGTGACCTTTCCTGTATGCGATCATTTCCTGTCATAGGGTACTTTGATTAGTGATCGTAGTCAAAGTATTAAGTTGTGTGTAAGCATGGTGCTTATACATTAACTTATCCTTGGTTATCGCTTGCTGCACGGATTGTTTGTGGTAGCTAGCAAGAGGTGACAACCTTGTCTAGTCGTTGTATGCCACCACGTGTTTATAGGCAAGTTCTTAAAAGGTAAGGCCCCCATAAGAAGAGGGCATGGTCCGGTAGGAGTTTTGTCCTCCTACTGATCTATCCCCTCGCCTAGCATACTTGTATTGAGGAGGCAAACTATAGTGTTTAGGACTAGTTAATTAGCTAAGTATATTGAAGTAGAGTGAATTGCTTAGGAGTCCCTTGTACTCTCTCGTTGTCGTCCCACCTAGCTAATCTGTCTAGTCCGTTCTAAGTATCATTTACCTAGGCTCTTTCATTCATCAACCCCTTCCTATCACATTTATCATTTACCCCCCTATACTAGTTGGTACTCAGTTAAGGTACTTTCTAGGATCTCTCTAATTATCATTTCTAGTTCAGCTTTCCCTTGGGATAAAATAAATTACGATACCTTGGAAGACTCCTAGGTGAAGTGCTACAGCGGTATAATCTGTGCACTTGCAAATTTATCCAATAGTCATAAGAAATACCCATAAGCATTTCTGGCGCCGTTGCCAGGGATAGGGATTTATCTCTATTTTTGGTACAACGCTAAGAAGTGTCAACAAGCATTTCTGGCGCCGTTGTCGGGGAAAGCATAACCTAGAAATTTTAATTAGATTGAATCCGGAAATTATCGTTAACTTAGTTATCAATTAGTCATAGGGGCTTACCCCTGTCTGTGCCTTCCTTTATTGTTGAGCCAGATAGTTTATGAGCGGTTTCCAACTACCGGGAAACTACCTAGAGGATCCTGAGCAGCTGTTGAGGAGGTCTAGACATCGTCAAGTCCCACCTCAGAGGTTCATCTCGAACCTGAATCCGTTCAACGAAGGAGGCTCTACACCACCACTCAAGGAAGCTATGGCCCAGAAGGCGATCTCTGACTTCTCGGCTCCGTCAGCTACCCACGTAGCTCAGGGCCCCGAGGTCAACTTCGGGGATGCCACCTTCGAGCTGAAGCCCGCCTTGATCCACATGGTGTAGGCCAATCCATTCTGCAGAAAGCCCCATGAGGATGCCAATGCTCATCTCCAGCACTTCATGGAGTTAAGCGGCACATTCACTATCAAGGGAGTGGCGTCTGATGCCATACGTCTTCACCTTTTCCCATTCTCGCTATTGGGGAAGGCGAAGCAATGGTTCTACGCCCACAAAGAAGAGGCCACTACATGGGAGAGGTGTGCTAACGCATTCCTCTAGAAGTTCTTCTCGACGGGCAAAACCAATGCCCTTCGTGGAAAGATTTCGAGCTTCCAACAGCAATCTGACGAGATGATTCCCGAAGCATGGGAGCGTCTCCAGGAGTATGTTCGAGCCTGTCCTCATCATGGGATAGACGACTGGCTCTTGATTCAAGGGTTCTACCATGGGCTGACCAGCATGGCCCGTAGTCACTTTGATGCTGCCGCTGGAGGGGCATTTCTCCAACACACGATGAGAAGTGCCAAGGACCTCATCGAGAAGATGGTAACCAACTAAGGTTGGGGTGAGGAACGTCTCCAGCCAAAGAAAAGAGGTATGCACACCGTCAGTGAGGTGGATGTTGACAGTAATTACACCATGTTTTTACACCCTCAAAATACTGTCAACAACCTTGGATTCAAGAGTATAATAGCATAGCTAGAGCATTTTATCAATAATTGGTTCCACATGTACCTTGAGTATGTTCTGTGCAGGTAACAGTAAATAGGGACACTTGGGAGCCTGAGGGCCCACTTAGGGGGTCGGTTGACCCCACTAAGGGACCACCAAGGCCTCCCATGTGTCCATGATCCATAAGAAACCTCCTAGAGTGAAGATTCACCCTTGGATCTCCTCTGTGCTTCTTCTCAACGGCTCTAGATCAAAGCACAAGGATCTCCTCTACACCCACAAACTATCTAGGAAAAATACAAAGCTATTGCCAAGGTGTCTATGACATGTGGGCCATGCTCCACACGAAAGATGGAGGCCAAAGGCCAATACTTGGGATCGGCCGATCCCAAGTATGGGCCCACAGGCCACCCACATGTCCCCTGTGGTGTGGGGACACCTCCTGAAGGAAAAGTAGTAGGGCCCACCTGCCATTGGGATCGGCCGATCTAGGTCAGGTGCACAAAAGGTGCACCAACCTCCCCTCCGACTTCTTGCATGCCTCCATGCACTCACTTGATCTCCCCCGTTGATCTAAGGCGGTTACAATGACGGTTTGATCCTACGGTGGCTGATGAAGGTGGCGCGGATCGCTGACGTGGCACCGGAGTAGCCCCTACTCCACCTCTAGCTATAAATACCCCCCTAGGCCCTCACTCTCTCTTCATGCCTCATTGGAGAAACACTACTCCTTAGTCTCTTAGCGGAGCTCTCTAGTAGTGCTATGCTAGTTGGAGGAGAGTGAGGAAGGTCTTCTGGAGAAAGCCCCGGGCCTGTCGGGAATCTTCTCCGGAGTTCTTCCTCGGCGGATGCGAGTCTCTTGTAAGTTTAGCTCTTGTAAGTGACTTCTTCCGAGTTCTTTATAGTATTTGATATTCTAAGTTTGGGTTAGATGTTATACATATTTTCCTTCTTGTTCATCGCTTTACTTTAAGTAGAGTGCTTTAATCTTATGCAAGGGTTAAAGTAATAAGAATAGTGTAGACGTGGTGTCTAGACTAGAGCTTACCTTTGTAAACCGCTTATCGCGTGGATTGTTCGTGGATGCTAGTAGAAAGTGACAGCTCTATCTAGCCTTTGTGTTCCACCACGCGTGTTAGATAAGTTCTTAAAAGGTAGGGCCTCAATACAACATTATGGCGCGGTCCGGTTAGAGTTATATCTCTTACTGATTTATCCCATCGCCTCCTGCAAGAGAAGGGCTGATAAAGCCAGTATAACCATCTATACCTTGTTAGATATCTTTGCTATATCGAACCTCTCCACCCAGTTATCATAGTCTCCCTTGATCCATCATAGGACATACCCGTATTCCTAGTTAGATCACTTCTCATTCCCCGTGGAAAATACAATACCTAGAATACTCCCGGTGAAGTTCTACAGCGGTATAATCTGTGCGCTTGCGGATTTATCCAATAGTTATAAGAAATACCAACAAGTATTTCTGTCGCCGTTGCCGGGGAACGGTAGCTTTTAACTAGTACCCTTTGGTCCTATTTTATCTTTTGTTTGAATTCATCCTTCCACTCCACATACACTTATGGATCAAACACCTCTTTTCGAGTATGGTGCTCCAACGGGGCTAGGTTGGAGCCACCTAGTTCATCTCAGGCCATATTGGACATTCCTTATGAGCTTCGCCCAAGCCTCATAAGAATGGTTCAGAACAAACCCTTTTCCGGGGACGAAGACGAAAACCCTACACTCATCTATGTGACTTTGAACAATTGTGTTCATGTGTCCACATCCATGGGATGAGGCGAGGTACCCTTAAGTGGAAGCTATTTCCGTTCTCTTTGATCAGAATAGCCAAACAATGGTACCTTCGCCACGTAGATGACGCAAACGGAGAATGGGAAAAGTTACAATCCAAATTCTGCCTAGCTTTCTTTCCCACCTCTCGAGTTGTTCATCTTCAAAAAGAGGTCATCAACTTCTCACAAAAGGAGAAAGAACCTCTTGGTGTGGCATGGGCCCATCTCTTAGATCTAACATCGTATGGCCCTGATCTTGCTATAACCGAGCCAACATTGTTGCAACACTTTTATGGCGGTCTTAGCAAAGATTCTGCACAAATTCTTGACATGACTTCTAGGGGAGCCTTCCTGTGTTTACCCGATAGTGAAGGGAAGAGCCTTTTCATGAAGATTATTGAAAACACCCCCTACATTAACGTTTATAATGAAGGACCCATAGAAGGAGAAAAACCATTCCCTAGAGAACAAATCTCGATAGCCGAATCACCACCACTCCCATCTAAAGATTCTACTATCGATCCCAAACCACAAATACCACAAATTTCGAAGGAAGAAGAAATCCAACACCTAAACCATTCCTTCGAGTTCGAGGCCAACCTCTCATATGATCTTGCTGGTTTTGGGAATGCCAAAATGATCCTTTCCTAAAGAGACCTTCTAAGAAACATCTTTCTAGACCTCTCATGAAGGGATCTCTTCAAAAACCTCCCAAATCAACATCATCTTATGCCTCGACTTCCCACATGGCACATCAGGAAAAGCTTGGATATTTGATGAAGAAATGTCGAGTGAACTTATAGAAGAACTCAAGTGTTTAGAAGCCAAATCTATCCTCTTCTTCTCTATGCCCACCTCTGACTTATCCTACGAACCCATTTCTACACCCATCCTTGATCCTGATGATCCCCCATGTGTTCCTTCATTCAAGTCTTATGATGACCCACTTGATGAATCTAGGAATTCATTAAGACACCCGAGGCATGGAAGCCATGAGGGCCATAAATCTGAACAAGTGGAACAAAGACAACGGTTAGAGCATCTATCTACCGCTGTAAGACAAAAATGGTTGGATGAGGCCGAATCCTCAAAAGAAGTTGCTAAAATACCCACACATGTAAGGAGAATATCCTGTCAAGTGTTGGGCATTGATGGTGACATTTGCTACGATCCTAGCCTTGGGATCAACATCATTCCTCATTTCTATGTTCCAACATCATCAAAGGATCATCTATCTCAATCACAAAAACACCTTAGACTCCCCAATGGTCAAATCCTTGATTGTTTAGGAGTGCTTCATGATGTTCTTGTGGTGGTTGATGATCTCAAGATCTTCCTAGATTTCCATGTCTTTTACCTTCCTGAACTTTCCTTTCATCTCACCTTTATCGGAAGGCCAATCATGAGAATCTTGGAGAACACATTAGGAAATGAGAAGCTTGGTCATATAATAGGTAAAGATTATCTACTCGTTTTGTCTTCCCGACCTCTCATCAGAAGGTTAGAATCGAAACCAGTTCTTGATCCAAGGGGTGAGCCAATATCAATCTCGCTAACAGCCATGACCCATTCAAGCTTTGGGAATAACTTGAAATGTCATGAGAAAGAAAGTGCCCACCCACTCCTTGAAAGGGAGAATGATGTCTATGAGCATGGAAGTTATTCCCCGATCTTCCAATCAAATCCATACTCAAATAAGAAATCTCCCAACTCAATCCTCCCCTCTACCATCACTACACACATGATCGACAACCTCTTCATGCTTCTGGTTTCTAAAATCTTTGCAAGGTTGGTTGTAGATGTGTTTGTCTACCACAAATTTTGCGAGTCTCGTAGTGGTGTTGGTCTTGAGGATAGGTTTGAAAATGTTGGAGTTGAAGGGGAAACCGCTTCACCAACATGAGTTGCAACTTGAAGGTTTCCCAAAGACAAGCTTGTGTCTTAAAATTAAGCACTTTTGGGAGCTAACCCAAGTCTTGTTCTTTTATATTAAAAGTTTTCTTATATTAAAAAAATATATAAAACAAAAACAAAAATATTTCTAGTTTCCCAAAATCCTAAAAGGAATAAAATGACTTTGTAAAATGAGATTAAGGGAATATTTGTGAAATTGTTCCTTCTGGTATTTTTGTCACTAACCATTTTAGGTTTGAACAAAAAGAACAATGGAGCAAAACAAAAGGTATGTCCAACCAAACATCCTTCAATAATGAAGCACATTTAAAAGAAAATTTCACATCCTAGACTTGGATTTTCACATTGTAAAATGTTGCAAAAATCCAAGTATGGGGGAGTGGATTTCTCTAAGAAATTTATATCATGCTTCATTCTTAATTTTGTTTGGTTGTCCCTACCTTGCTTTCTCTTTTTACCTTGCTCATTCTGCTGAGTCATAAAAATAAAAATAAAAAAAACTGCAAATGCTCATCTGGTTCACCATCCATGATCCTGTCTCCTTTTTGAATCTCTTTATGTTTTCATGCTTCCTAGTTCTGTTATAAGTATGCTTTGGCTTGGGATATTTCTGAATTCATATTCCCACAAGCTCTTTAAATTAAGCATGGTGCTTAGGTTAAATAGCCTACCTTAATCAAATTAGACATGGTGTCAAGTTTGATTATTGAACCAAAAACTACTTGTAAAGAATTTGGTTGTACTTTTGGACTAACCAATGCATGATAACTTAAAAAAATTGTGGTTAAGTCATGAGATCTTTCATAGAGACAAATCAAGGGTTGAGGTAGTAATGAAATAATCTTGCACATCTTTGCCTCAACCTTGCTTAACTTTTAAAAAATTGGTGAACAATGATGGGATATCTCTTTCTATGCTAAAATGTTAAAGCCAACTTTCCTATAGCATAGAAGATGTCCTCTGTTTCTATGAAAATAATGCCCCTGCTTCGAATCATTCGTGAATCCCTTCGGGTATGTGTTGTCCACTAATCCTTCGTAGGAGAGAAGCAATGAATGGAGAAAAAGGGTCTGAGTACAATGCAATGATTCACAGAAGGAAGACCATTCGTCATCATCAATGCCGTGACACATGGAATCGTCACGCTTCAAGATTACGGCTGCGATACCTACCAAAGTAAATGGTCAGTATCTTAAAAGTTTACATCTGCATGAAATTCCTGAGCAAGAAACTGATATGATAGATTTTGTTCTTAATCTCAATTAGAACTAAAATCTACATGTTTTAACCTTTTTGTTGAAATTCCAAGAATGACCTTAGAAATGGACTAGACTTAGCCTTGACTTACCCCTCGAAAAATTTCGGCCCTTTTGGCCTCTAAAGGCGGTCGGCCGATCATGAGTTTGGGCCAATCAGCCTGAGACTTCATGACCCAACTTACCTGACCCGATGGAGTGCGAAACCTAGCTCGGTCGGACCATATCTTTCAAAAGACGGTCGGCCGACCGTGGTTTGAACCCCTTCAGCCTTGCACGTTGCTCCTGAGCGTTGGACCAACAGTCCTATCCTGTTTCCGGCACGATCCAAGTAAAAATAGAAGTGAAGGACGTTGGATTCTCTCTTCTTAACCTCTCCCTCTCCTTCTTCCTCCTCTTACCTTATTCTTCTACACCACTAGTAGAAATTCCATCTCCTCTTGCTTCCCTTCTCACCTTCCTTGCCCCTCCTTCTCCTTAGTCATCCCCTAGAGCCATCGACACAACCTACCTCATGGCTCTAATAGAAGGAAGCATGACAAGATGCTTGTCATCCCTTATGCTAAGGCCATAGGACGTTCTCTCTCCACCTTCTCCTTTGGTGCCTTAGCCCTTCATAGCAATAAGATACTTAGGCCCAATAGTCAATCATTCATGAATCAAAGAACTTATGCCTAAGCTATTAATCACAAATAAAACTCTTGGTTCTGCTGGTATCTTACCCCAGCAGAAGCCTTGCATTTTATCTATCTCTGTCACTGATTTCAGCATGCCCCGAAACAAGTATGGAGGAGGTCGGTCGACACTCCAACATGTCAAAACACCAAAATGACCACTGAATCATGTTGTACACGTCCATAACATGTTCCACAAAAAAGTTGGACCGAAATGGCCACTTTTGTGGATCGGCCGATCCACTTTGGAGGCCAAAATTCAGAAAAGACAGAGCAAAGCAATATTCAGAGGTAAGGGATCTGAATGCAGAGTTCGAAGTGGCCAAACAGCCCCAAGGGTGGTCGGCTAACCATCCTTATAGGGCCCGAGCCCACCAGCCAGCATCCTTTCAACTTCAAACAGCTATTCTGACTGGTTTGCCACGTCTCTCCCTTTTTCCTCTATGCTTTTCATTTGTTTTACTCATTTTCTCTTTCAAAATAAAAATGAAATAAAAATAATTTCTTCATGAAATTCATCACTTAGCTTAATTTCCTTTTAATATTGAATAAAACAAGAAGATCACATCCAAAATTAAAATTTTGAAAAGTGACATGATCTATGACGTTCTGAGGGTAAAAGCGTCATAAAGATGAATTCTTGCTTTTGCTTATGCTAGTGGGAAAATTCTTTGATAGGAAAATCATATTGACTAAGTTGTTGATTTATGTGATATAGTTCTCGGCTCATGATTCATACCCTATCTATTTTAAGGTTCTTGGAGATTAACTTTTGGAAACATCATAAAACCATAATGTCACTACTCCTCTATAGTGAGAAAATTCCTACCAAAGCCATACATGCTCTTTCATGATATAAGCTTTCTACATAAGCTACTTGCTTTGTGTTGAGTTTGGTCAAGTTTTGTGACCCTTGTTGAGAGATTTATCATACTCCCAAGATCAAGATCATGTACATGCCACATATACATGTTGCTTCTACACTGGAAGTACGCAGAAACATGCCTTACATTTTCCACATAGTTCATACTCCATGTTCTAATAGAAATTCACTCTCTAGTATATGTTGTTAGTCAATGAGACATAGACTATGCAAAATTATGAAAATATATGAAAAAATAGGGGCACGTGAAGGTCCCAAGTTTAAGAAAAAAATGATGATGAGCAAATCAAATCTCATAGAAAAAGAAAAAAAATAAAGATAGCTATGTCTCAAAATTATAAGTTAGAAAGAGAGATCTTATAAAGGAGTTTTGATCATTCACCATGTTTCCACACACTTGCACATCTTGATCTAAGTGTATGACATTTCTCTCCTTGGATCCGGAATTTGACTTTACAAAATATGCAAGGTAAGTTTGCTACATCTTTTATCCCTACCTATAGCTCCACATAAGCCTTTAGAGTAGGAGGAAAAAGAAGGCAAATTTCAAACATATGCCTTGGTGAGGAACCATACACCTTGTGAGTGATCTAGAGTACTATATGAGGAGTAAGTTGACTTATGTGATTTCTTTTGAAAAATTTATCAAAAACTCCAAGTACTAAAATATGATTTGGGAAAGATAACTTTGCCTTGAGAGTTGTTCCATTTCTCAACTTCTCAAGGATATATGTTAGCCAATACCACATATCCCACTTGTATGACAAAATGTCTTGAGTGAATCTTTATGCTTGCTTTATGCTTTGAATAACATAGTCATGTTTACTTTTATCCTTTACTCGAGGACGAGCAAAGAGGTAAGTATGGGGGATCTTGTTGACGGTAATTACACCATGTTTTTACACCCTCAAAATACCGTCAACAACCTTGGATTTAAGAGTATAATAGCATAGCTACAGCATTTTATCAATAATTGGTTCCACATGTACCTTGAGTATGTTTTATGCAGGTAACAGTAAATAGGGACACTTGGGAGCCTGAGGGCCCACTTAGGGGGTCGGTTGACCCCACTAAGGGACCACCAAGGCCTCCCATGTGTTCATGACATAAGAAACCTCCTAGAGTGAAGATTCACCCTTGGATCTCCTGTGTGCTTCTTCTCAACGGCTCTAGATCAAAGCACAAGGATACATGGGCCCACAAACTATCTAGGAAAAATACAAAACTATTGCCAAGGTGTCTATGACATCTGGGCCATGCCCCACACGAAAGATGGAGGCCAAAGGCCAATACATGGGATCGGCCAATCCCAAGAATGGGCCCACAGGCCACCCACATGTCCCCTGTGCTGTGGGGACACCTCCTGAGGGAAAAGTAGCAGGGCCCACGTGCCATTGGGATCGGCCGATCCAGGTCAGGTGCCCAAAAGGTGCACCGACCTCCCCACCGACTTCCTGCATGCCTCCATGCACTCACTTCATCTCCCCCGTTGATCTAAGGCGGTTACAATGATGGTTTGATCCTACGGTGGCTGATGAAGGTGGCGCGGATCGCTGACGTGGCACCGGAGTAGACCTACTCCACCTCTAGCTATAAATACCCCCTAGTCCCTCACTCTCTCTTCATGCCTCATTGGAGAAACACTACTCCTTAGTCTCTTAGCGGAGCTCTCTAGTAGTTCTATGCTAGTTGGAGGAGAGTGAGGAAGGTCTTTTGGAGAAAGCCCCGGGCCTGTCGGGAATCTTCTCCGGAGTTCTTCCTCGGCGGATGCGAGTCTCTTGTAAGTTCAGCTCTTGTAAGTGACTTCTTCCGAGTTCTTTATAGTATTTGATATTCTAAGTCTAGGTTAGATATTATACACCTTTTCCTACTTGTTCATCGCTTTACTTTAAGTAGAGTGCTTTAGTCTTATGCAAGGGTTAAAGTAGTAAGAATAGTGTAGACATGGTGTCTAGACTAGATCTTACCTTTGTAAACCGCTTATCGCGTGGATTGTTCGTGGATGCTAGTAGAAAGTGATAGCTCTATCTAGACTTTGTATTCCACCACGCGTGTCAGATAAGTTCTTAAAAGGTAGGGCCTCAATACAACATGATGGCGCGGTCCGGTCGGAGTTATATCTCTTACTGATCTGTCCCATCGCCTCCTGCAAGAGAAGGGCTGATAAAGCCAGTGTAACCGGCTATACATTGTTAGATATCTTTGCTATATCGAACCTCTCAACCCAGTTATCATAGTATCCCTTGATCCATCATAGGACATACCCGTATTCCTAGTTAGATCACTTCTCGTTCCCCGTGGAAAATACGATACCTGGAATACTCCCGGTGAAGTGCTACAACGGTATAATTTATGCGCTTGCGGATTTATCCAATAGTCATAACAAATACCAACAGTGGACATGCTCTCTTCCAAGATGTACCTCTTAATGAAGAAGATAGATGAGAGTTCCAAGAAGGAACGAGAGGCCATCTACCACATCGCCGCTGCACAAGCTATTGAAGCTGATCCATGGTGTGAGGTGTGCAGAGGAAATGATCACTCGGGTAACAGTTGCCCCGAGACACCGAAGGAGGACGTGAACTTCATCAGCAATAACAACAACAATGGGTATCGACCCCAACAACAAGGAAGCTAGAATTCGCGCCCCTTCTACCAAGGTAATGGAGGTAATAGTAATTACAATAATTACAATTCTTACAATAACTAGCCTTCATTAAAAGATCTTGTTCTTGGGCAATCTAAGATTAATGATGGTATAAATAAGAAAATGATTGCCACTGATAAAGTTCTTGAAACTCTTGGTGAGAAAATGGATAGCTTCACAACTGCTATGAAGAATCAATTGAGCTTTAATAAAATGTTAGAAACCCAATTAGCTCACCTAGCAACAGCTATGCCATCTTTAGAATAGGGTAAGATCCCTGGGAAACCAGAGAACTCCATTGAGCATGTTAACTTGGTTACAACAAAGTTCGGTAAGCCTCCACTTCGCTCCAATTGGGGCTATCTTCTTGATTCTCCCTTCATCATGAAGAGGGAAGATCCAGGCCACCCGACGATCAAGTGCTCAATCGGACAACAGACATTCCACACCGCCTTCTGTGATCTTGGATCGGGCGTCAACATCATGTCAAAGGTAACATATGACAATCTCTTAGGAGGACCTTTGGTCCCCACATGTGTTCGCCTGCAGATGGCCGACCAGACCATATGGTTTCCCGAGGGACTCACAAGAGATATCTTGGTAAACATCCAAGACGAGTACATCCCCACCGACTTCATCATCCTCGACATGGGAGCTAATGTGGAGGTCCCCGTCATCTTGGGACGGCCCTTCCTCAACACCATCAACGCGGTCATTTACGTTGGATCAGGCCAGATCCACTTCGAGTTCCCAAGCCATAAGGTAAAATGTGCTTTCAATGGTTATAAACTTAACAAATAGGTTAAAGCACAACCACCAAGAAGAAAAGTTCGAGCCCCGCGCCCAAAGAAGCAATACCCAGAGGCCAAGATCAACGAACTCGAGGAGGATGGACCTGCCAATCTAAGGCAGGTGTGGAAAGCAAGAGAGGTGCACACCCCGCGGTCTCTGTTTCCGGAGCCATCAGGTGCACCCGAAGAATAAACTAGCAGGAGAGTCCTACTCTGAGGAATTAAAATCAAGGAGCCTTCGCCGAAAGGTAAATTGGTAGTTATCTTTTATTTTCCTTCTTTCATTTAGTTATGTTGACACCGTTTTTGAGCACGTGTCAAATGAGCTAAGGCTTGACTGGTCAACAGTTGTTTTCTATCGGCATCGGGAAATTGTGAGCCAGTATTGCCGATGAGAGTGCTGCGAGAATGCCAAGTGTATTACCGATGGAGGTTGGGTCCTTGCCGACGAAGGTTGATTGGTGAAGCCGAGTAGCTCAAGTTAAATGCCGATTGCCGATAAGGGGACACTGCCGATTGCCGATAAGGGGACACTGCCGATTGCCGATGAGCATGAAGTTGCTGAATGCCGATGAGAAGCTGATGCTGAGTATCGGTGGACTGGTTGCCGATTGCTGATAGATTGAAGGCCAATCATCAGTGCAAGATTGCCGATGAGGAGATGTTGCCGATTGCCGATCGGGAAAGTATTGCCGATACCGATGGGCGTGACTTAGCGTTTGGTGGCAGCAGAAGACTACAGGTAGCTAAAGAAGGAAGTCGTAGGGATCTGCTAATGGGAAGTTTCCAGCGAAGAGGAGTATAAGGAAACTGGTGTTTTGTACCAGTATTATTATTATGGTAGTTTGAGTCCGACTCTTGCATGAGTCGTTTATTTTCCTTTAAAATAGGCGTGTTTGTTTAGGAAAGTAATATTATTGTTTTAGATCCGACTCCTGCGTGAGTCAGTTTCCTTAAAGTTAGGAGTTTGTTTTAGGAAGGATACGTGTCGTGTCTTTGTACAACTCTCCATGCGGGAGTATAAATATGTGCCCAAGGGCCACGAAATAAAATCAATCCAATAAAAAACAAACCAATTTTATTCTTATTCTACTTTTTACCGCAATTTACCCTTTTCTGCATTAGCTGTAGTTATCAACGAGTTCTTTCAAGCTTCGACGGGCTGCATCATCTTGATCTCCATCAAATCCTTGCAAGTTCCGCGTGGGAGTACCTCTGAGCTTTGGCATTCCGGGCGCATCGCTGTTTGCCTCGTTCAACTCTGCTCTAGTTATCCTGATCAAGCCTCAATTCCAGCATCCGGGCGCATCGCCGTTGTCTGGATTGGATCTTGCTCTAGTTATCTTTGATCAATCTGAGCTTTGACATCTGGGCGCATCGCCGTTGTCTCGTTCAGTTTTGTTCTAGTTATCGTCCTTGTCGATTAACTGGTCAAATCGACTGGCACGCCTCTGGAATACCGAGCTTTGGGTAATAGCTCGAGGTGTTCGCAAATCCTGACGCTTTTTGTGTCAACACCTCTTTTGGCACGCCCAGTGGGACCCGATTATACAAATCTACACATCTATCATGGGTGATCACGCCGACGTTAACCAGAGGAACGTCATTGAAGTCTCTGAGGCCGATCTGAAAGATGATCAGAAGCAGGCCATGGAGCGGGCTATGGAGGAATACAAGCAGTTATATCTCAAATCCTTCAGCCTCAGCAGGAGCGGTGAAGCAATCCAGAAGCAAGACCCGCCGTTGCCACGGCAGGTCACGTACGACGCCAATCCTGGTAAGCTACAGGAGATGGTTAATGCCGCTGTAAGTCAAGCATTAATTAGCCACTCCAACGTGCTGTCCAATACTGTCTACAACGCTGTCACGCAATCATTCAAGGAAGGACATGCACCGCGATATGTCGGTCTAGCGTACCATCAACCTGGATTGGCATCTACAAGCCCATCGGCAGCTCCAATAGCGTCTTCCACCCCTGTGGAACCATCTGCCGATGTGGCCACATCGCCAAGACCGAACCCTGGCAGCGCCACCAAGCTCAGCGCAGATCTAGCGGCATCGGCAATGTCAGGACCAGCCCCTGCTAACTGGTGGGGATACGGTATGCCTCTGAATCTGTATGCTGGTTCTAATCTGGTGCAGGGAGATAGTTCAGCTTGGAGGAACTCTACGGCATCGGCAACGCAGTCAGAGCCGATGGCCCCTATGATGCACAACTCTGCGCCTGCTCCAACTGTACAAGCGCCATCAGATGATCTTCAAGTGATCCCTAAAGTACCTCTGATGCCACCATCGGCAAGCTCTGCGCCGATGCAACACATTATGACAGTGGGCAGTCAGCCTCTGATGGCGAACTCTCAAGCTGGGGCGCTAGTCCCCTAGGGCAATCTGGTGATTGATTGCTCCAGAATACAAGAGCCACATACCCCGGTCAGCTACCATCCATCAGTAAGTCATATGCCGATGCTTTATAGTCCTGGATGGGTCAACCAGCCGTCAGCTCAGCAGCCTAGCGCGTCAATGTATCATTATGGAGGCCCAACTTACACTTAGAGCGGACCATCGGTACAGCAACCGATGAATGTTCAGCCAAATCCACCAAATGTGCAAAACTATCCATCGGTAAGTCAACCGATGCATAGTGTTCAGATGACTGGTGCTGCGCCCGCGACTACTACGCATCATCTTGAAGAGGCGCGTCAGCCGACTCCACCAATCGACAACCAGCCAATGAGTCGGCAAGAGCAGGATGCATATTGGGTCGGTAAGATTGCCAAAGTCATGAAAGAGCAGTTCGGCATCAAACCCAAGGTCAACACATACTCTTATCGGACTCCATATCCTCCTGCATATGACTTGATTCCTCTTCCAAATCGGTACAAAGTGCCCGATTTTACCAAATTCTCCGGCCAAGACGACACGTCAACAATGGAGCACATCAACCGCTTCGTCATCCAGTGCGGGGAAGCTGCCAGCAGGGAGGAGTTAAGGGTGAGATTGTTCTCTTCATCATTGTCTAGATCGGCATTCACATGGTTCATATCATTGCCTCCAAATTCTATAATTATATGGGCCGATCTAGAAAGGCAATTTCACAAGTACTTCTTCGCTGGCATACATGAGAAAAAGCTTACCGATTTGGTCAAGATGAGGCAACGCAACGACGAGTCGGTAGAAAGCTTTGTGCAAAGGCTACGGGACATGAAGAACAAGTGCTACAGTCTGGTGCTTGATGATCGGCAATTGGTAGATTTGGCCTTCCAAGGGTTACTGCCGCACATCAAGGACAAGTATGCGTCCCAAGAGTTTGAAAGTCTAAGTCACTTGGTGCAGAGGATTGCCGATCAAGATATCAAAGCCTTTGACCCCAGGAAGACTTGGAACAAGAAGGTGACCTTCATCGGGAAAGAAGAAGACTCTAGGTCGGATGAAGAGCTGAATGTCGATGCGGCCGAATGGGTGAAGGATAAGAAGCCTGTGTCTTGTCCGTTCGGCCAAAAAGAAACTGAAAGGTTCACCTTCGACGTCACCAAGGCCAATAGGATGTTTGACTTATTGCTGCAAGAGGGGCGAATCAAGTTGGCGCCCAACCAAGTAATCCCATCGGCCGAAGAGCTCAAGAAGATTAGGTACTGCAAGTGGCATAATGCAACCTCGCACAGTACCAATGACTGCAAAGTGTTCAGGCAGCAGTTGTAGTCAGAGATTGAATCTGGGCGTATTAAGTTTGAAAATTCTAAAGTCTAGAAACCAATGAAGATAGACCAACACACGTTCCCAAACAATATGGTGGAGATCAGTGAAAAAACTAGAGTGCTGACATCGGAAGCTGCCAGGAGAAACTCATCGGTAGACCTTAACCACCAAGTACCCGAGCACGACACGAGAAGGTTTGCCGATGACAGAAAGGGTAAGAAGATTGCCGATGAAGGCAACAGTGCCAACAGGGCTTCTAGAGTTGTGATCATACACAACCGGCCAAGGCGAGATCATCGGCAATCACGTGGAGGACAGTATCGGCAAGAAGAAGAGGAGCATCGGGAATGGCTTCGACACAAGGACCACTGGAGGTGTCCCTTCTTCGTTCATTGCTGGGAAGAAGGCATCAACCTACCCACTGCCGATAATTGTCCAGAGTGCAATGGATATTACGCTGCTGATCGGTCAGGTAAGAGACCTTGTTTTGTTGATCAGGCACCCAGGTACGCCAGGTCGCTCAGAGAGAACAGATTGGCACATGACCGACTGGGGGGCAAGCTCAGTGCCCATGATCGGCTTGGCAGGCGTATTGATCAGGGGGAGCTGGAGGAGATGGCCAATGCTAGAGCACCCGATGAAGAGATATTCTCCAGAGATCCCAACATCGGAGGAAGTGCTGATGTAAGCGGTGGGAAGCAGCACCAGCCTGTCTGGAAGACCAAGCTTCCTCCGTGGTGCCCTAAGGGTTTGACCAAGACCCAGAAGAGGAGGATTCAGCGCCAGCGCCGCGATAACCTGTATGACGATGCAGAACCCTCAAGGGAGAAGCAATGGAGGCCAAAGCGCAAGGACAGGGACCCATCGGCAGACATAAACATGGTTGTCATGTTGCCGATGGAGTTCATGGCGCCCGTCAGTGATGACGAAGAGACTGTCGATATGGCACAATTGGTGCTGGATCCAATGACAGCTGTCTTTGAGAAGCCTGCCGATGATGAAAGGCAGCATCTGAGAGCTCTGTTCATTAAGGGCAAAGTGGACGGGCAGCCGATGACAAAGATGCTGGTAGATGGTGGCGCGTCAATCAATATAATGCCATATGTCGTGTTCAGAAAGCTTGGGAAAGGCGACCAGGATTTAGTCAAGACCGACATGAAGCTCAAGGACTTTGAAGGCAATGTGTCGACCGCTATGGGAGTCGTGTGTGTTGATTTAACCATCGGCAGCAAAACTTTGCCGACCACGTTCTTTATGATCAGTGGCAAAGGCACTTACAACCTGCTCCTCGGAAGGGATTAGATCCATGCCAATTGTTGTATCCCTTCTACCATGCATCAAAGTCTTGTACAATGGATCGGGGACAGAATTGAAGTTGTCCGGAGTGAAGCCCCATCTACTGTTGCTTCGGCAGAATTGGAAACTTATGAGCAGACCAGGTGCATATCTGGCAAAGCCTGGGATAAAGAGTTCCTTAAAGTTGTCGATTACCGCATCAAGCCGATCCAAGCAGTCGTTCCTGAGGAAGAGTCTTAATGGATCAGTTCGTCGATGACGGAAAATTGGGGCAGGGCTTTACGTCTGCCGATGACTTGCTCGAGATCGACATCGGCGATGGTAGTAAACCTACGCCTACTTTTATTAGTGCTAATTTAGATTCCAAATGTCAGCAGTAGTTAACCGATTTATTGAAAGAGAATAAAGATTGTTTTGCTTGGGACTATACAGAGGTGTCCGGTTTAGACCGATCGATAGTTGAACATCGGTTACCCATCAAGTCCGGTTTCCAACCACATCGGTAGCCTGCGCGCCGATGCAATCCTACTATCTTACCCGACATTAAGGCTGAGATTACTAAGTTAATCGAAGTTGGATTTATTCGGCAATGCCGATATGCCGATTGGATCTCTAATGTGGTTCCTGTGTATAAAAAGAATGGAAAACTTCGTGTTTGCATTGATTTCAGGAATATGAACAAGGCTACGCCGATGGATGGCTACCCGATGCCCGTTGCCGATCTGCTAATTGATGCTGCTGCTGGACATCAGATTATTAGCTTCAAGGATAGTAATGCTGGGTATAATCAAATATTCATGGCTGAAGAAGACATATCCAAGACCGCTTTCCGATGTTCAGGTCACGTTGGCTTATTTGAATGGGTGGTCATGACTTTTGGCTTGAAAAATGCCGGTGCTACTTATCAGAGGGCGATGAATTTTATCTTTCATAAGTATATCGGCACAATAGTTGAAATCTACATTGATGATGTGGTGGTTAAGTCTGGAGACTTTCAGAAGCATCTTGCCGATTTGCGGAAAATATTGGAGTGCACAAGGGAGCATGGGTTGAAAATGAATCCTAACAAGTGTGCGTTCGGTGTATCGGCAGGACAGTTTCTGGGTTTCATGGTGCATCAGAGGGGCATTGAAATCGGCAGAAAGTCTATTGATGCCATTAACAAGGTGGTTGCTCCTACGAATAAGACTGAGCTGCAATCTCTGATCGGCAAGATTAATTTCATCAGGAGGTTTATATCTAACTTGTCTGGTAAGATTAAGTCTTTTAGCCCTCTGCTAAAATTGAAAGCCGATCAAGAATTTATATGGGAAGAAGAGCAGCAGTCAGCCTTAGAGGAGATTAAGAAGTACTTAGTAAATCCTCCAGTCTTGGTTCCACCTCAACACGGGAAGCCTTTCAGGTTATATTTGTCTGCCGATGATGGTGTCATCGGATCAGCCTTAATTCAAGAGTTTGAAGGGAAGGAACGTGTAATATATTACCTGAGCAGAAGGTTGGTAGATGCTGAAACCAGGTATTCGGCCATAGAGAGGTTGTGCTTATGTTTATACTTCTCTTGCATTAAATTAAGGCATTATTTACTATCGGCTGAATGCACTGTTATCTGCAAAGATGACGTGGTCAAGTACATGCTGTCAATGCCGATTTTGAGTGGGCGGGTCGGTAAGTGGATTTTGGCACTGTTAGAGTTCGACCTAAGGTATGAATCGGCCAAAGCTGTTAAGGGTCAGGTAATGGCCGATTTTGTTACTCAGCATTGTGATATGGTGGGCTTTGTTGAGATTGCTCCTTGGGCTTTATTCTTTGATGGGTCTACATGCAAGGATGGAGCAGGTATCGGGATTCTCTTGATTTCACCCCGAGGACAGCCGATTGTTGCTACTTCAACAAACAATAAAGCTGAGTATCAAGCTTTGCTTAAGGGGTTAGATTACTCAGGGAAGTGCGTGCCGATGTTGTTGAAGTCTTCGGTGATTCTATGTTGGTGATTAACCAATTGATCGGGACATATGAATGCCGAAGTGAAGTTTTGATTGCTGCCCATGAACAGTGTTTGCAGTTGTTAAGGGAGTTCAAGGAGTATCGCCTTGAGCACATTCCAAGGTTGCATAATGAAGAGGTCAATCGGTTAGCACAGAATGCCTCAGGATATCAACCGATTCAAGAAGTCACGACATCGGTACCAATTGCCGATTACTTGAGGGATCCATCTAGGAAAGTTGAAAGGCGTCTAAGGTTCCAAGCTACTAAGTATGTGCTCCTTGACGATGAGTTGTATTATCGGACTATTGATGGAGTTTTGCTTAGGTGTCTCGGTAAAGAGGAATCGAAAGAGTTGATGGGTGAGATCCATGAAGGTGTATGTGGAGCGCATCAATCGGCATTCAAAATGAAGTGGATGATTAGGCGGAATGGATATTATTGGCCGACAATCCTTGAAGATTGCTTCAACTATTTCAAAGGGTGCCAGGACTGTCAGAAGTTTGGTAATGTGCAAAGGGCGCCTGCATCGGCGATGAATCCTATAATCAAGCCTTGGCCGTTCAGAGGATCGGCTATTGATCTCATCGGCCAGATTTATCCGCCATCGAGTAAAGGACATAAGTTTATACTTGTTGCTACCGATTACTTCACCAAATGGGTTGAGGCAATTCCTTTGAAGAAGGTGACATCAGCAAACATGGTGGATTTCGTTAAAGAGCACATTGTTTACCGATTCGGTATTCCTCAGACTATTACTACCGATCAAGGGACCATGTTCACATCGGGAGAGTTTGATGAGTTTGCTGCTAGCATGGGTTTCAAGGTGTTAAATTCTTCTCCTTATTATGCTCAAGCTAATGGTCAAGCTGAAGCGACTAATAAAGGAGTCATTAAGCTTATAAAGCGCAAGATTGAAGAAAACCCTAGAAGGTGGCATGTGGTATTAAATGAAGCCTTGTGGTCATATCGGATGGCTTGTCATGGTGCAACCAAGGTCTCGCCGTATCAGTTGGTTTATGGACACGATGCTGTCCTACCTTGGGAAATCAAAACTGGTTCTAGGCGATTATCTTTTCAGGATCAATTGACGACCGATGATTATATTACTCTGATGAAAGATGAATTAGAGGACTTAGCAGGTCATCAGTTGAGGGCATTAATTGGCATTGAAGAGAATAAGAAGAGGGTTGCCAGATGGTATGACAAGAAAGTAAAGGCGAAGGAGTTTGCCAATGGTGATTTAGTTTGGAAGTTGATTTTACCGATCGGGACTAAGAGCTCTAAATTTGGAAAGTGGTCCCCTAATTGGGAGGGTCCTTATCGGTTAAAACAGTCTGCTCCTAGTAATGCTTACATTTTGGAAACTCTCGAAGGAGTTGTGTTCTCTAGAGCGATCAACGACAAATACTTAAAAGGGTATTACCCTAGCATATGGGTAGATGCATAGTGCTCAATCGAATGCCGATGAAAGAGAAATTATAATACATCGGTAAAAGCGTATAAACATTATATTACAAGAGCCAAAATCAACATTTTCTGATACTACGAACAGATTACAACAAAGAGTGGATGGCTGATATCGCACGCAGGAGAATTTGCTCTATCTCATCCATCTCTTTGGCATCGACGTCATCGGAGCCCTCGACCGGTTTGATCTTCTTTTTCCACAGGATGGCTTGTCGAGCATTCTGGTCCCTTTCTTGCCGCAGAACCCTGATGGAATCGGATAGTTGGGTTTTCTTCTGGTTGGCTGCGGTCAAGGCCTCCTCAACCTTTTGTAATTCGGCTAATAATTCTTCTTTCTTTGCCGATAACTGAAGGACTTCTTGGTCGAGGCTGTTGATGGAGACTTCTGCTTGACCGATGCTCTTGTGCTTCTCATCGGCGATATTTTTAAACTTAAGCTTCTCTTCCTCGCTCTTGGCTTGGGTGGCCCTATCGGCAATACGACGCAGAAGCTTCTGATACTGGATCTGTTTCATGTCGAGGAAGGTTGCCTGGAGAAGGACTTCTACCATATCGGCAGGGAGATGGCCTTGGATATCCTTGAAAACGATCCTTGCTGCCGATGAGTCCTGAATGAGCTGGGATGTATCTGGGATGTATCTTGTAGCAGCAAGGAAAGCAACTCTTCCAGCTTGGATTTTATCTCTGCCGATAAGGTTGGGACCGAACTCTCCTCTTCGTCGTCATCGGGGATATCGACCGCAAAAGAGAACAGACTGTCTGCTTGGATGAGGCCTCGGCGTTCGTCTTCATTCTGAGGATTCAAGCTATAGGAAAAGAGACTGTCCGGAGAGTCCTGAGCCTGAAAACAGAGGAGTTAAAATATGCCGATTGTAAGATTATACTATGAACTTTAGGGTGATTGACTTACCGTCTTGAAGCGGATCTCCTGCCTAGGACTTGGTATGCTGGATGGTCCGGCTTCATATTGGACATCGATCGCAGATGTCGATGATTGGGCTGGAGAAGCAGTCGATGCCACCGGTGCTGGTGGTGTTATTATTGGCGTTGCTTCTGACGTGGCGGCTGGTTCGCATGGCGGTGATGCTGCTCTCTCATCGGGAACCTCAGCTGACGGTGTTGATGCCGATGCTACCTCTGCTGCTGCGGTGGGTGTTGTCTCTTCATTGGGGGGTCCAGCCGATGGTACCGATGCCGATGCCGCTTCGGTTATCGCAGCAGCTGCTGTCTCCTGATCGGGGACGTAGTCCATCGGTTGATCCGAGACCGGAGCTGATAAAGGATCTGTCGATGACCCGCCGGCAATTGGTTGTGCGATTGGAACCGGAGGCAGTCCTGTTGGTGGCGCATCGGCAGTTGATGGTGCGGTTGGAGCCGATGGCGAAGGAGAAGCCAGCCTCAGGCGCCTCTTCTTCGTTGGTGCAGCAGCAGGGGAACCAACCTGCTTGGGAGAAGACCGGGGGGCATCGGCAGCTGGGCTGGAAGGTGCTTGTCTGCTGGAAGTAGATGCTGATGACCATAGTGCCTGAAAATATAAAGCAAGTTATACAAAATAAAATGTTGCCGATGAAACAATATGTAATCGGTACGGGCAAAGATGAGTTTACTGCATAAACTCGCGTCAGGGCAACAGCAGCGGCCGATGTAGTCTTGGCTTTTGTAGGTGTCGGCGTAGGTACCTGTTGGGGCGTGAAGGCAGCCAGCGTCGGAGCTTTGGTGCCGATGATGGATATGGGGCCCATTATCCGAAGATTGAAGGGTTGCTCGTTGTGGGGATCGGATCATCGGCCTATCAAGCGTAAAGGGGTTAAGTGCCGATGATGAAAGTGAAGTAATAAAGAATGCATCGGATAGAAGACTTACTGCGTCATTAGGGATGATGTAGTCGGCGTCAATCAGTGCCGATAGTAATGTGATGACTTGGCAAACAGCTGGAACCTCCACTCTTGCCACCAAGACTTGTATTCATTCGTGATAAAGGAGGTTGGCGACCAGAACGACAATTCGATGTCTACTATATCAGCATCGGGAGGGAGATTGACTACTTTGTTCCAGTCTAGAATACTGGAAATTGTTTGCCTGGGCCTTACTACTCTGGAATAGCAGAGTTTGATCGGCAATTGGCCAAAGGCCAATTGTCTCGCTGCTATCGATGGGTAGTAGAACTCGTAGGATGGTGGGGCATTCTTCCCAGATCCGAAGATATTTACCGGAATGGCTCGGGGAGTGATGCTGGCCTTCATGATTGCCCGGTTCTCTGGCAGATTCCCATCGGTCAAGTTGAACAACAGCGGGAACTGATTGTGTTCATCGATGTATGGCCACCAGGTCCGTTCTGTGGAGGGAGTCCGTTGTAGAACTTCTGGAAGAAGTAGCCGAAGTGCTCTGCATCGGCATCGGTACCTGGTAGCACTATGATAGCATCTCCAAAATTAAGTGGAGGGCGAGTTGCCGATTCATCGTCCCCATATCGGTAATCTTCCGATATGTCCCTTGGGAATTGTTGGGCAAACAGATCAAACTAGAGGGCCCTGTGCATGTGTGCGTTCAACCACAGATTGACGAACCACCAGGGGCCCCCAAGGTTGCCAATGGGTTCTCTTAGCAGTAGCTTCTAGGATACTTGATGTAGCAATCGGTATACTGATCCAAGAAGGTACCTGCCTAAGGGAAGCCTTGTTCCATCGGCAAGTAGCATGGTGGTCGGGCCGACGGTTTTGCCGTAGAAAACAAACTTCTCCAACCACATGTTCAGGAAAATGGCGTGCTCCCGTTGGTTTACCGATCCAATTTTCTGGTTCTCGTTGATGTAACCCGTCCAACCGCCGATGTTCCGAGTATTCACCTTGTACTCGGCTTTTCTGTTGAAAAGGGTGAAGGTGTCGGCAGAAGTGATGTCTAAGCCGGTCAACATATGGACATCGGCAAGGGTTGGGGTGGCTGATCCATGCCTGAAGAGGAAGGCATTCATGTTGTCGGACCAGAAGTATGAGGCTGCCATCATCAGGTTCTCATTCTTTTCCATATCGGCAATTGAAAGCCTGATACACTGGTCCAGGCTGCGTTCTTGCCAGTACACCTGCTGTGATCTGACTACCCTAAGGTACCAATTCTTCCACCCCTTGGTGGGCTTGGGCCATGAGCGAAAGGCGTCCTTCCACAGTCCCAGACCAAAACACTCGGATCTAAATGGTACCCGGTTGGTTTCTGCATTGATGATGAAGGTAGGGTCTAGATTGCCCATGGGGCCTAAACAACTTAGGTTGGAATCAGCAAGTGGGATCACTATCTTGTTGTACAATTCCTAGGGTTCGAAAAAAAGAATGGGACGAATCAGAAAAGAATGGGGATAAATCCAAATTTATGCGAGAAAAAGGACTAGCGGAAGGTTGGATTAGGAGGAGAATAAGTCTTACCTTTGGGATGTCGACTTGGATCGCCATTGAAGTTGAAGGATGCTTGCAGTTCGTCCTTGGATTGCAGAAGGGTTCTGTTTGCTCGAGCTCGTGTTCTTCGGAGCGGCTGGAGGTTGAAGATGAAGGCAGGGAGGTGAAAGTGAAAATGGACTCGGGGTAAAAAGTAGTGTGGATCCCGGTAACTTTTATAAGCTTACCCAGGGGCATTTTGGGGTTCCGTTTCACACTGTGCAGGAATGTGGAGAGGCCCGCGGTAGATACGCGCGGTGATCGAGGTGGTCTACAACTGTTTGTGCTACAATCGAAGGATTTTATTATTAAATTGTAGTTCCACACACGGAGATCAAGGAAACCGTGCATCTATCTCGAAGGTAACGGCTACAGCAACGGCTACAGTGGAGAGAATTTCGTCACGTAAAGTATTTACGTTCCGAAACTGGGGGCATGTGTTGACACCGTTTTTCAGCACGTGTCAAATGAGCTAAGGCTTGACTGGTCAACAGCTGTTTTCTATCGGCGTCGGGAAATTGTGAGCCAGTATTGCCGATGAGAGTGCTGCGAGAATGCCAAGTGTATTACCGATGGAGGCTGGGTCCTTGCCGATGAAGGTTGATTGGTGAAGCCGAGTAGCTCAAGTTAAATGCCGATTGCCGATAAGGGGACACTGCCGATTGCCGATAAGGGGACACTACCGATTGCCAATGAGCATGAAGTTGTTGAATGCCGATGAGAAGCTGATGCTGAGTATCGGTGGACTGGTTGCCGATTGCTGATAGATTGAAGGCCAATCATCAGTGCAAGATTGCCGATGAGGAGATGTTGCCGATTGCCGATCGGGAAAGTATTGCCGATGCCGATGGGCGTGACTTAGCGTTTGGTGGCAGCAGAAGACTACAGGTAGCTAAAGAAGGAAGTCGCAGGGATCTACTGATGGGAAGTTTCCGTCGAAGAGGAGTATAAGGAAACGGGTGTTTTGTACCAGTATTATTATTATGGTAGTTTGAGTCCGACTCTTGCATGAGTCATTTATTTTCCTTTAAAATAGGCGTGTTTGTTTAGGAAAGTAATATTATTGTTTTAGATCCGACTCCTGCGTGAGTTAGTTTCCTTAAAGTTAGGAGTTTGTTTTAGGAAGGATACGTGTCGTGTATTTGTACAACTCTCCATGCGGGAGTATAAATATGTGCCCAAGGGCCATGAAATAAAATCAATCCAATGAAAAACAAACCAATTTTATTCTTATTCTACTTTTTACCGCAATTTACCCTTTTCTACATTAGCTGTAGTTATCAACGAGTTCTTTCAAGCTTCGATGGGCTGCATCATCTTGATCTCCGTCAAATCCTTGCAAGTTCCGCGTGGGAGTACCTCTGAGCTTTGGCATTCTAGGCGCATCGTTGTTTGCCTCGTTCAGCTTTGCTCTAGTTATCCTGATCAAGCCTCAATTCCAGCATCCGGGCGCATCGCCGTTGTCTGGATTGGATCTTGTTCTAGTTATCTTTGATCAATCTGAGCTTTGACATCTGGGCGCATCGTCGTTGTCTCGTTCAGTTTTGTTCTAGTTATCGTCCTTGTCGATTAACTGGTCAAATCGACTGGCACGCCTCCGGAATACCGAGCTTTGGGTAATAGCCCGAGGTGTTCGCAAATCCTGACGCTTTTTGTGTCAACAAGTTAAAACCTTTACTTTCATACTTAAAAATTAGAAATAACAAAGTTAGTTTAAATAAAATTTGAGAATTAGATTAGCATTAAAATTTGACAAAAGGTAGGGCCAATAGGGTGGTCGGCCGACCACCCTATATACCCCATCTTGGCTTACATGATTAAGGAGTATGTAGGAACCTTTATAAAAGAAAAAGAAAAAAAATGGAGGACTAGGGTGGTCGGCCGACCACCCTATGATCCACCTAATCATCCCTCTTTATCCTCTACCATCCTTTGTCCAAGAATCTCATGATATGAGTAGTGTTTCTTTCAAAAATCAGATTTATCCTTAGGAGAAATCTCTTTTGCTTTGTCATGCTTTACATCAATCACTTTTGGTTAAAGCATGTCACATCCTTGTCTCCCACTACTCCTTGTCTAAAGTGGGGAATCATGACACCTTCCACTTTCACTTTGTCATGCTTTGCAAAAGAAAACACATCAATCACCTTTGAGAAAAGCATGACATACCTTTGTTCCCCACTACTCTTTGTTTAAAGAGGAGAATCTTGACCACTTTAACTCAGCCTTTGATCACATCACATAGCATCTTTCACCTTTCACCAAGCACTAGAAAAATCATGAGGGGATTCCCCACCATGGGGTGGTCGGCCGACCACCCTATGGTCACCTCCTCCCTCTCTTTGCTTTGTGAAGGACAGCCACTAAGGCTTGTGATCATGGCACCCAAGGGGCATGCCCATGGGTGGTCGACCGACCACCCCATGGCACCCCCTTGGTGCCATCTCCTCTCCCCTATAAAACCCCATGCAAGGAGAGCTCATTCCCTCACACCTCAACTAGAATTCAGTTCTATCTCAAGCCTCTCCTTGTCTTGCTCTCTCCCTTCAAGAGAAGTAGTGATACTCTCCCTAGTCTTGCCCTTGTGTTCTTCTTCCTCTCCAAAGATAAAGAACCCATTGACATCCGCATTCAAGAAGATGAAGCAAGCCATAGGTGGGAGCTCGTCTCGTTGCTCCCACCCATCCGAGGATAGCTCTCATGTAATAAGAAGGGGAGGTTCTGCCCGATATACTTGGGAGGGCCTCCAAACCGAAGAACACCCTCGGCAAGAAGAGATGCCAACAGAGGTACCCCATATCGGGACATTCATGGTGCCCTCGATGAGGACCTATGATCAGCAAAGCGGTCTCGAGTTCAATCAACTAGAGTACCAAAGGTATCTCTCTCTCCGGGATCGATCTTTTGAGCACACATGGATATTGGATCCAAGTCTTCTCTCCAACGCAGGTATGACCACTGAGTTTAATACTATCTTTTCAACTCTTGGTTGGTTTGGCTTTTGGCAACTAGATGAACTAGGAGTTGAGTTGCTCTCTTTAGAATTCTTATGCTCTCTCCAAGTTTCTAATATTGCAATTACCTTTCACATGTTTAATCAAAATCAAAGTTTAACTTGGGGTCAGCTAAGTGTTGCTCTTGGTTTTGAAAATTCATGCTTGATAGATTTAAACCTTGCCATGCGTAAGTTCAACAAGAGAAAATTTTGGTCCTCTATCTCTGCTCTTAATGATTGCTCGAATCCTAAGCCTGAGGAAATTCACAATCCAACCCTTCGCTTTATGCATCTTTGGATGAAATTAACTTTGTTTCCTGGAAGTGATGCTAGCTTCATAAGTGACATGGAATTAAAATTGCTCTATGCCATGGTTAAAAAAATACACATCTCTCGTGTGATATACTTAGTAGAATTTTGGCAAAGTTCAATTGAGAGTAATGGATCTATTCAATTCACATCTTTAATTACTCGTCTTGCGGAATCTATGAGTTTGTTAAATGGCAATTACCCGTTTGCATACATCTCTTCAACTAGAGCAATAATTTCGAAGAGTATCTTACAATTGCTCAAATGCTAAAAAGAGATGCCAATGGTAATCTTAAAATGATTTACAGTGGCCATACAGTTGAGGTGCCTCTTCCAAATAGGCAACTTCAATTGTATAGGACCCGTAAGCTAACCCTTGATCTAGATCAAGGCATTGGACAAAGAGGTTTTTCAGGTGCCGACATGAGAGCTCAGGAGGGGCTATACTTTGTTCATCTTGAGCAAGGTGGTTCCTCCCGAGAAACTATTGACGAGGAGGAAGACGATGCATCTTTTGATCCCATGTATGCCTCGAGTGGCATGCCTCCTCGATCCGCACGTCCACAACGAGCTTGAACATCCTTCTCGTCCACACGAGAAAGGGAGCATCGTGGACTACGGCAAGAATTCGATCACCTCACCAACACCTTAGGTGAGCTGCGTGTTGAACACGATGAGACGACACGCATCCTCCAGCAAACTGCCGAAGATATCCAAGCTATGCAAGCAGAACAACATCGGCATTGGGACATGTGGCGGCAATTCCATCCACAGCTGCCGCACCACTAAGCACAGAACAAGCTTGGGGGAGGTTCCCTCCTCCACTAAGGTAAGTTTTTAATTTCAGCATTTATATTTATGTACTACTTTGCTTATCTTTTCTTTGCATCTAAAAAAATCTGCATATGATAAAAATAATAAAAAGACATTTTCTCTACTCCATTCTCAAAATGCTTTATGAAAAATCTATATCTCCTATGGAAATGATGAATAGTTGCTCTGCTAAATGTCTCTCTAGTACTAGTTTACAATTTGATATTTCTCTAAGTATGGGTTACTTGGCTTAAAAGAATTCATCCTGAACCTGAAACTTTTGTGGGTTGCAAATGTTGTAAGTAAGTCTAAGTTGTTTTGAGACATGATATGACAAGATAAGAGCTGCTATAATATTGTTCTAAGCAAGAATGATTATAGGAGTTTTATTTATTAAAATGATAAAAACAGTTTTTGTTCCTCAATGGTGAAAATTCCTACCAAAGCCATACATGATCTTTCATGATATAAGTTTTCTACATAAGCTACTTGCTTTGTGTTGAGTTTGGTCAAGTTTTGTGACCCTTTTTGAGAGATTTATCATGCTCCCAAGATCAAGATCACGTACACGCACATATACTTGCTGCTTCTACACTGGAAGTACGCAAAAACATGCCTTACATTTCCACATAGTTTATACTCCATGGTATAGTAGAAAATCTCTCTCTAGTTGTTACTAGCATATAAGACATAGACTATGCAAAATTATGATATTTGTTGAGCACATCAAAGCTCATGAAAAAAATTGAAAAATGAAATGATGAGCATCTTCAAAAGCTCACAGAAAAATAAATAAAGATAGTTATGTCTCAAATTCATAAGATAGCAAAGAGAGATCATTTAAAGGAGTATTGATCATTTGCCATGTTTCCACACACTTGCACATCTTGATCTAAGAGTATGACACTTCTCTCCTTGGATCCGGAATTTGACTTTACAATATATGCAAGCTAAGTTTGCTACATCCTTGATCCCTACCTATACCTCCACATAAGCTTTAGAGATAGGATGGAAGAAGGCAAAACTTTGATATGTGCCTTGGTAAGGAATCATACACCTTATGAGCGATTTGAGAGTACCATTCGAGGAACACTAAGTTTTCTTTTTACAAAACCTTACAAAACCTCTGATATGAAACTTGTGAAAGAATGAGAAAACTAGTGCTCAAGTCAAGTTGTTCTATCTCTCAACCTCTCAAGACAAGGGATAAAGCTATAAGCCCCATGAAGGACTAAGGTAATATGGGTGAGTCTTATTTGCTAATTTTTCCATTCAAAAGAGAAGTATATTGTTGTAACCTTAGTACTCTTGAAATATAAAGCATAGTAGCAACTCCTGATCCATCGAGCTAAGTTTGAATGTTTGCTCGGGACGAGCAAAGGTTAAGCTTGGGGGATCTTGTTGGCACAAGTTATGACTATCTTTTACATATCTGAAATGTTGCCACCAACCTCTAGATCAAGGATAAAACAAACACATCATGAGCATATTTTATCAAATAACCAGTTCCACATGTCCATGAGTGTTTGAGTGCAGGCATGAACAAATGAAGAAAGTGAGAGCCAGTGGGACCCACATAGGGGGTCGGCCGACCACCCTATGGACCCACTTGGCTCCCCTCCCGGCCATGATCCAAGAGAAGCATCCCAGAGTGATTTCCAACCCTTGGATCACTCTGTGCTTTCTCTTAACAGCTCAAGCACATGGATCCATGGGCCCACACCAAGGAGATAAATGTGACAACCACCTCAGAACCAGCAATTAATATCAATGACAAGCGGGGCCAACATCAGGACAGCAGAGGTGGGCCAGAACCCCCAAGAGGGGGGTCGGCCGATCCACACCTGGGCCCACCAGGACCCACTCAGTCCCTGACCAGTGGGACTTCATCCAAGGAGGCAAGAGAGGGCCCACTGGCCATAGGGGGGATCGGCCAATCCACCCCCTAGGTCGGTTGGCTCCCCCCAACCACCATACTCCTCCCCCCACGTGTTGGATCACCACCATCCAAGCCTTGGTCGGTTTCTAAGTCGGTTGGATCCAACGGTGGAGGATGGAAGGCCCTGGATCACTGATGTGGCGCTGGAATAGCCCCTACTCCACCCCCCACTATAAATAGAGGGCCATACCCCCTCTCTAGACATGGTGAAGAAGCCTACAAGCTCCATTCCTTAGAATTGTTCTAGTAGTTAGTCTAGAGTGGGAGTTAGAGTTGTGTCGAGCTTGCTCGAGATTCCGGAGTTGTCTTCTGGGAAGTCTGGTATAGCTCTTGTATCTTTCCTTCTTTGTAAGACTTTATCTTTATTAATATATTATCCTTTCCCTTTACTTTACTTAGTATTTACTTTGAGCATTACTATACTAGATATAGTATTGTTATATGTTTTTTCTCTTTAATAGCCTATACATTGATAGTCTGTGATCCTTGTGACCTTTCCTGTATGTGATCATTGCCTGTCATAGGGTGCTTTGATAAGTGATCATAGTCAAAGTATTAAGTTGTGTGTAAGCGTGGTGCTTATACATTAACTTATCCTTGGTTATCGCTTGCTGCACGGATTGTTTGTGGTAGCTAGCAAGAGGTGACAGCCTTGTCTAGTCGTTGTATTCCACCACGTGTTTATAGGCAAGTTCTTAAAAGGTAAGGCCCCCATAAGAAGAGGGCGCGGTCCGGTAGGAGTTTTTTCCTCCTACTGATCTATCCCCTCGCCTAGCATACTTGTATTGAGGAGGCAAACTATAGTGTTTAGGACTAGTTAATTAGCTAAGTATATTGAAGTAGAGTGAATTGCTTAGGAGTCCCTTGTACTCTCTCGTTGTCCTCCCACCTAGCTAATCTGTCTAGTCCGTTCTAAGTATCATTTACCTAGGCTCTTTCATTCATCAACCCCTTCCTATCACATTTATCATTTACCCCCCTATACTAGTTGGTACTCAATTAAGGTACTTTCTAGGATGTCTCTCTAATTATCATTTCTAGGTCAGCTTTCCCTTGGGATAAAATAAATTACGATACCTTGGAACACTCCTAGGTGAAGTGCTACAGCGGTATAATCTGTGCGCTTGCGGATTTATCCAATAGTCATAAGAAATACCCATAAGCATTTCTGGCGCTGTTGCCGGGGATAGGGATTTATCTCTATTTTTGGTACGACGCTAAGAAGTGTCAACACGCTGGGAGTGCACCTCGCTAAGTGATTGGTCTGAGAGTTCCCGCATCTTTATTCCTTGAACTTTTTCCTTAAAAAAGATTATATGAGTATGTAGTGTTCTAAGTGAACTACTAAAAGGAGAAACGACGTAGCTGTTGGTGTTCTGGGCGTCCAAGCTCTTTGCGCTCTAGGGGTCGACGTCCGTCTTGTCTGGGGCCTTGATCGCCGCCACCAACTCCTCGCTGTGCACCTCGGCCATGGCGTTTTCGCAGCAGTCCACTTCGCACTGGTAAGCCACCTTGAACTCGGAGGTGACTGTGATGATGCCGGACGGCCCTGGCATCTTGAGCTTGAGGTAGGTGTAGTTGGGGACGGCCATGAACTTCACGTAACACGGCCTCCCTAGCACCGCGTGGTACGTCCTGCGATAAGCCATGGCCTCAAAAGTGAGGTCCTCGCTTCGAAAGTTATCCGGCTCCCCGAACGTGATGGGCAGGTCGATCTGCCCTAGCGACACTGTTTGTCTTCCGAGGACGATTCCCTGGAAGGGAGCCCCCGACGATCGGAGCTTCTCCCTACATAGGCCGAGGGCCTCGAAAGCGTTGTAGTACATGATGTTGAGGTTGCTGCCCCCGTCCATCAGTACCTTGGTGAAGCGCACGTTCCCTATGATCAAGTCCACGACGAGTGGGTAGTTACCCGACTGGGGAACATGGCTGGGGTGGTCATCCCGACCGAACGTGATGTCGGACTCTGACCAGTCGAGGAAAACCGGAGTTGCCGGGGCAGCTACGAAGACCTCACGTCGCTCCTTCTTCTGCCGGGGCTTGCAGCCATAGGCCTCCGAGCCCCGAAGATCATGAGGCATGTTGATATTTGTTAATGCAGACAGAGAAATCACTAGGAAGTAATCCGCAAGCGCACGGATACCAGTGAGCACTTCACCCAGGAGATTATCCAGAGTATCGTAATTTATTTTTCCACAGGGAGAAAGGGTGCATCTGACTAACCAAATCTATGCTATTAACCTTTAGGCTACACACAAGGTGATTTTGATATGAGCGATTAGAGAAGACCGCGACTGCACTCTCGTTCTAGTCTATATAAGATATGAGCTATTATTCTATTGGGGAGAACCGTCAAGATAAGAGACACCTCAGAGGATGCTTAGCACGTGGCCTATAAACCCTACCAGTCCTTCTAACGGGATTGTGGGTTCCAAAGGTATCTACGGAATTGTCACTTTCCGAGCTACTACCACAGATCCGGCTAGACAGGGGATATCTATGAGTATCCTAGCCCAAACACCACATTTACGCTAGAGATGATTACCCTACTCTCTACGCGAAGAGAATAAAGTAAACTCACAAACCAAAGAATAATAAAACAGAGAACTTACTAGAATTAGAAGTCGAAATACCGAAGAAATCCTAGGAGCAAGCCTCGGGTTTGGATACTTGATCTCGTCGATACAAACTGGAGAGGAGACACTGACAAGCCGGGCTTCCTCCAATCCACACCTCCACTCTAACTCTCTCAATCTAGAAGAGTAAACTCTAATCTCACATAGAAACTAAGGATAGTTTCTCTTGAATTCTAAGCCCTAGAGAATAGATCCATAATGGATCCTCTCTGGCGAACCTCTCTGGAAAATATGCAAATGAATAATGGATTGCCTTTAGCCAGGGGGCAGGGGTCCTCCTTATATAGCCCCCTCAAATGATCATCAGCCGTTGGATCAAACCGACCTTAATGGAGGGTTTAGATTAAACCTCAAAGGTGGTGGAACCCTAATCCGCAAGGCGGGACCTGATTGGTCCTTAGACCTAGGCGGCCGCCCTAGACAGGAGGGCACCCGTCCTACCCTGCTGACAGGTAGGCTCCTCCTTCCAGGGGGTTGGTTCTGGAGTCTTCTAGATTGCTCTTTTTCGTTCGGAGGTGTTATGTGTCTATGTAATCCTTACTTGTGGGCCTCTTTTGCTCTTTTGTAGTTGTCTCCCTGCAGAAACAGATAAACACCAAAACTCGTGGAATTCTATTAGTTAAAACCCTATGTCTAGGTGGTGTGTTGCAAATATATCCTTTCTTCTGCTTAGTTGACATTTAGAATTGATACTTAAGAGGTGTCAACAAGCTCCCCCATACTTAGGCTTTTACTAGTCCTCGAGAAAAGGATGGTTAAAACATAAGCTTAAGGTTTAGACATCAATAGCTGAAAGATTTCTTTGCATACCTGTATTGCGGGAGTTTAATAGAGTCACCAAATAACTATGAGTAGTTGAGGAATAAAGTAGCTGGAAGTAGAGACCCTTCATCTTTCAATCTTGTCACTTGGAGTTTTTGCATATTTAGCTTACTTTTTCCTTGTGCTCTCAAATCATTCATAAATGAATCTTAAAAAGTATAGGTAGATGTGGCATACTTACCTTGCATGTATTGCCTGGTCAAACCGGGATCCGAGGAGAATAATGCCATACTTTTAGATCAAGACTTGTTGGTCAAATTTTATTATAATGTCATCTCTTGCTGGTGTATTGTTATTAGAGGGACCATGGGCTATCATTGTATATAAGTTTTTTTTTGAGTGGGTGCTGAAGTACCCCTAATTCTACTGCGAGGTTGTTGGATATTTTGCCCATTTTTATTTCCTTGAATTAATTATTTTTGCATAGCCCATGCCTCTAATGCAACACTACTTCGGAAGAGTGAATCTTTTGTGTTTGTAATGTATGAATGAAGCCTTAATCTTCGGAGTATGATAAAATTCTAACAAGGATCCACACGATCCGAACAAACTCAATACAAAGTAAGTAGCCTTTTGGCTTTTGATTGGTAAGTGTAAAGCATATAGGGGATGGTAGTTATTTATTGTAAAGAAATTCTCCAAGTGACAGAGATTATCAAGAATTAAGTTCTCATATTCTACCATCTTATGTTCCACAATGACTTAAGTAACATGGAGTCTCTAATTAAATTTCCAACAATAGAAGGACTCTAAGAAACTTCATACAGAGAGTATATTTAAGGAAACATTTTAGTTTATCATGTTTAAAGCATTTATTTATGAAAAATCACTGCACGAATTGAAATTTAGGGATATGTATGAAAAAAATGTAACGTGCAGAGTGCAAACCTGACCGTGGTAGAAGGACGGAGCAGGAGGTAGTCTGCCCAGGACCGGCGCCCTGGGTAGTGGGGCGGCCACCCAGCTAGGGTGGCCCCTCGGCCTCTGCTTCGGCGTGTGTGGTTGTTGCTCTATTTGTTTCCGAAATTTGTGCTCGTTGCGGTTGAATCTGTTCATCTCATCATCGGGGTTCTCCCCCATACTTGTTTCATGTTTCCTTAGATAACAACATAGTGGAGACAAGCAAGGTACAATGATAATAGAAATGATATTTATTTATTTCATGAGATTTTTGGACAAAGGATGATGGGGAAGAAAGATGGATGGACAAGGGGATCTTAGGGCGGTCGGCCGACCACCCTAGTCCTCCAAATTTTTTTCATTTTCTTTTATAAAGGTCCCCAAGTTTTCCCTAATTAACCAAGCCAAGATAGGGGGTATATGGGTGGTCGGCCGACCACCCTTATGACCCTACCTTTTGTCAAATTTTTAAACTATTCTAATTCTCAAGTTTTATTTAATCTAACTTTAGTTTTCTAAATTTTAAGTATGAAAGAAATTAAGGTTTGAACTAAATTTAAGAAAGGAAATAAAAGTTAACTACCAATTTACCTTTCAACGAAGGCTCCTTGATTTTAAGTCCTCGGAGTAGGACTCTCCATCTTGTTAATTCCTCGGGTGCACTTGATGACTCCGGAGGCGGAGACCATGATGTGTGCACCTCTTTTGCTTTCCAAACCTGCCTTGGATTGGCGGGTTCGTCCTCCTTGAGTTCATTGATCTTGGCCTCCGGATACCGTTTCTTTTGGCGATGGGCTCGAACTCTTCTTCTTGGTGGTTGTGCTTTAACCTGTTTGTTAAGTTTATAACCATTGAAAGCACATTTTACCTTGTGACTCGGGAATTGGAAGTGGATCTGGCCCGATCCAACGTAGATGACCGCGTTGGTGGTGTTGAGGAAGGGCCTTCCCAAAATTACGGGGACTTCCACATTAGCTCACATGTCGAGGATGATGAAGTCGGTGGGGATGTATTCATCTTGGATGTTCACCAAGATATCCCTAGCTAGTCCCTCAGGAAACCGTATGGTTTGATCTGCCATCTGCAAGCGAACACATGTAGGGACCAACGGTCCTCCTAACAAGTTGTCATAAGTTACCTTGAACATAATGTTGATGCCTGATCCGAGGTCGCAGAAGGCGGTGTGGAATGTCTGTTGTCCGAATGAGCACTTGATCGTCGGGTGGCCTGGATCTTCCTTCTTCATGATGAAGGGAGGATCAACAAGATAGCTCCCATAGGAGTGAAGTAGAGGCTTACCGAACCTCGTTGTGACCATGTTCACATGCTCAATTGAATCTTCTGGTTTCCCAGGAATTTTACCTTGTTCTATGGATAGCATAGCTGCTGCTAATTGAGCTAATTGGGTTTCTAGCATTTTATTAAAACTCAATTGATTTTTCTCACCAAAGCTTTCAATAACTTTATCAGTGGCAATCATCTTTTTATTTATACCATCATTAATCTTAGATTGACCGAGAACAAGATCTTTTAATGAAGGTTGATTATTATAAGAATTGTAATTATTGTAATTGCTATTACCTCCATTACCTTGGTAGAAGGGGCGTGAATTCCAGCTTCCTTGTTGTTGGGGTCGATACCCGTTATTGTTGTTGTTGATGAAGCTTACGTCCTCCTTCGATGTCTCGGGGCAATTGTTGCCCGAGTGATCATTTCCTCCGCACACCTCGCACCATGGATCTGCTTCAATAGCCTTGCTAGAGGACTCGTCGTGAGGATCACAAGTTGTTCTTCCTTAGGGTACCAAGTTGCTACCCCGAGGGAGAACGAGAAGCTCAAGTCCATCAAGACTAACAAGTTCAGGGACATGTCTAGTCCAAAGTATGTGTCAACCCATCCAACCTTTGAAGGAGTGCGTGCGACCTCAAGCCATGTTCGCTACACCGAGCCCAGGCTAGAACAAAAAAGATCTGCACTCGCACTAACAAATGAACCCAAGCGCGCAAGAACCACCATCGCTATGCTAGAGGAAAGGATTGCCTCGCTCTCCAGTGCTATCAACTCTCTTCTGTCAGAGAGTAAACTTAGAAATTCAACTATAGGAACCTTGACCAAGCTTGTAGAGGTCAATGTAAAAGAATTTGCCAGGCTTAAGAGGAGCAATGAGCAGCTTAGAGGCATGATCGAGTCGAATAACAATGCTTAGTTATCCATGTAATATGGCACGTTTTTAGCTAGGTTTATCGTTTTTAGGTTAAAAGTTAGGTTTGTTGCTTTCTTAGTTAAGGCAAGTCATTAGCTTAGTTGTTAGAACGTTTGGTTAATCATAAATAAAGTGCCCTATTATTTTTAATGTTTATGTCTATGTTATCTATTATACTCTCTATTTTTGGTATGTGTGTTTTGTCTCCACATGTTGCGCAGAAATGAATTCAGGAAAAACAAGTGGACACTGATAGGCCTCTGAAGAGGGCCACCCGGCCCCACCTATGGTCGGCCGGCCCACCACCTTAGCCTCTCCAGTTATGCTTCATCTATGGTCAGGTTTGAGCTAAATACAATACAAATGCATATATTTCACTTATCGTTTCGATCCGAATTAAAAACACATGTTAAAATGCTTTTAAAATGATAAAAAGATGATTTAATTCATGGCTTGAGAATAAACTTGCATAATACTTTTCCCATAAGTCATGTTACAATTCATTTAGAAGATATCATGATTACTTAAGATGTTTGAGAATAAGATATAGTAAGATATGAGAACTTGATTCCTGATATCTTCTCTCTAGAGCATTTATTCTTTGCACTTCAAATTCTAAAACCTTTTAAAGATTAAAAGTTGAGTACTTTGCTACGCTCCTATGATCATAATTAACTTGAATAAAATAATAATTTTGCTTCATATGTTTGAATCACTCTCTTCAGAAGAGTTGTATGGGGCTATATAAAAGTATGTGAAAATAATCGATGCCAAAAGATGCATGGAAAAATAGAGGGAATTAAAAAATGGACAAGTGTCTGACGCACCCTCAAGAGAAATTAAAAAGGGACGAGTGTCCGACATATCTCTGGAAAAAAAAAGTGAAAAATAATGAGAAAAAGCCCATACTTCTCAGAAGGAGAGGAGGACAGACATGAGAAGATATAACAATAAAGGAATAATTACAATTAAAGTATTCTGATCTAAGGGAATAGCAGAGTATCTTCTTAAATCTTTTGCATGAATTCTTTTCAAAAAAACTAACAAAATCCTCCAAAGACTTGATTGAAAGAAGAAAGTGATCCATTCGAGCTATTATGTTCTTCAATCGCTTGAGATTCATGATAAGACATTTTGAATGACTTTGGACAGTCTTATGATAAAGTTTTATCTTTAAATTATGTCTTAAATTTCATATTTTCTCTTAACCAACCTTTTCTCGAGGACGAGCAAAATCCTAAGTGTGGGGGAGCTTGTTGATGGTAGTTATCGTACAATATAAACCGTCAACCTTTCTCACATAGCACAAGAATACAATAAAACATAAGGTTATTACTAACAAATTCCCCGAGTTTTGGTGATTTATTATTTTCCAGGGATTACAAAAAAGACGGAGAGAGGGATCTAATTGCTAGAAATTGGCAAAACTTAATGCCGAAGGAAACATGCGCTAAAAGACTGAGGAAAGATCTAGAAAACACCCGAAGAAAGGAGACCACGCATGGATAACGCGTGGGGCCGCCCGGCCACCTAGGGGGGAACTCTCTCCCCCCCTTCTGGATTCTTCCACCACCACCTCTAAGGAGTCATCTTGGCCCTACATGAAGTCGGTTTGATCCAACGACTGACGTTCATCCCACCGAGCTATAAATAGGACATTGTATCCCTCCTAGAAAAGAGAGCCAGATCCAAAGCTGAAGAGCATGAAGCTCTAATTTCCTATCTAGTAGATATAGGCCAGCAATCAAGAGAGATTAGTTCAATCTAGAGCTAGTTTTGATTAGAGATTAGATATATAGAGTTGGAGAGTAGAGTTCTGGAGAAGTTCTCTCCCCTAGGATTTGCATTCTGAGATACCCTGGTAGTCATCTTCTGGTTCAAGTAAGCAACATTGTTCATATTGTTCTTCATGTTTGCAACTCTTTTTGAGTACTTTGTCTTGATAGATTCTTGTTTGATGTAGTAATTCATAGTGTAGGCGTGGTGCCTAGGCTAGGTTTACTTGTGAATGTTCCCTGATTTTTTGGATAACGGTAGCTCGCGAAGGTGATTTTATAGCTTCGTTGATTCCTCTGTAATCCATTTCCTGTAATAGGTTTGGTAGACATATAGGTGCTTGGTAGGAGAGAACTCTGTTTTCTGCTCTTATTTAAGTCATCGCCCTTACAGATCAAAAAAGACATAGCTTACCGGTGACTAGAATTAGATAGTCTTTGGTTTCTTTCTTCTCGTATCGTTAGTTTCTAGCTTGGTTGTGCATCGGGTTAATTTTATAGACTTAGTCTTCCTCACAACACCATTCCTTTGGCTTCGATTTTTAAAACTAGGTTACTCTCAGTGAACTGCTACATCGGTTTTATATCTGTGCGGTTGCGGATAATTAACTTACTCGTTTGCATCTAATTTATACCAACAGAGTTCCGGAGTGGCGCAGCAGTACAGGAGAGAAAGAAAAAAGCTCACTGGCCATGGAGGTTTCTCACAGGAAAAGAAGAACAAAGAAAGAAAAAGTTTGTCGCATCCCTCCATTTGTTGTTGTTGGTATTTCTTTGACTATTGGATAAATCCACAAGCGCACAGATTATACCGTTGTAGCACTTCACCCAGGAGTATTCCGGGGTATCGTAATTTATATTCTCCCAAGGGAAAGCGGATCTAGAAATAATAATAAAAGAGAGATCCTAGAGATCACCTCAATTTAGTATCAACTAGTGTAAGGGGGTAGTTGAATGATGATAGGAAGGTGATGATGTAACAAACCGGTAAAGATAAGTAAGAGATGACTAGTGAGTATAACTATTTGGGAGGACGACGAGAGAGCAAAAGGACTCCTATGATTCCAACCACTACTAAATTCTAACCCTTACGCAACGACAAGAAAATGTTGCAATAGGTGCAATTTGGTTGCAAAAGCTACATGTTGCAACCGAATTGCGTTCGTTGTTAGTCGTTGCAAAAACGTACGTTGCAAAAAGGTATTGCAACCAATGTTAGATTCATGTTGCACCTGTTAAGGTTTCTTGCAACCGTAATCATTCGTTGTCAAGGGTAGCAATAGACATTTTTTACAACTTTCATTGTCGTGGCAATATAAGCTCTTGCCACGCCCACATACGTAGCAAGAGATGATACATACAACGATGGATAGCGTGACATTAAAGAAATTATGCCACATCAAAATTTTGTTGCATCAAGTGATATTGCCACGAACGTTATGATGTTGCAAAATTATCATTTGCTACACAATTTCATTTGTTGCAAGAGTCGTATGTTATTGCCACGACCATCATTGCGTGGCAATAATACCATTTGTACAGACCACTAAGAGCTAGTAGAAGCCCCCTTCAGGAAATGATCATTTATTTCACAACTTTGAAAACTTCAAACTTGTAGTAATACAAGATTTTCTAACATTTATGCAAACTCAAGGAATTTCTAGCAGCGCAACTGATCTTGATCTCAATCGTGTCCTTACTATATTTCGAGCCTCCACCTATTCACCAAAAGAATAAGAATGAGATATTAGTAAACTAGATTTAGTGATTCATGCACATAATGTAAAGAAATTTGGATATATGTTCCAACCATTTAGCAATCAAATTTTTTTACAAACTTGAGATACAACCCAAATCAAGCAATTAACAGGTATTGACTAAATCTGAACAAACGGTAGCTAACTTAAATACTATACATATATACAACCAAATATATATCATAATAACCTATCATTTTAACTAATTATAAACTTATTAAATGCTCACCTCGTTTTACAATTCAACAAAAAGCCTAATGAAGCTAAGGTGTGGCTCTATCTGAACTCCACATGATGGGCAAATGGTTTGTCAGTCTTCCGAAGAAGCTATAACTCAAATTGGCCCTTAATTAAATAAAGCAGAAACGCAAGCATTAGTGGCACATAACCTGGAGTACAGGGGAAAATCTGCTATTTCAAGCAGAACAATTTAAGGATGTATCCAAGTGACCATCAGCACAAGCACAATAAATATCTTACTAGCAAGTTTAAAAGGTATGTGCATGCATTCACATAGAAAACTCGACGTACAACTTGAATAAGCAAAAATTGCACGATATTTGATACATTTTTATAAAGGAAATACTTCGTCCCCTTTCAGCATTCTCTAATCATGTCACTGAAAAATCACGACACTAAATTTCCCTTATTAGAGAATGGGTGGCTTACCTAGGATCATTCCTTGCCAAAATCAATAGTGGTATACATGCACAAAATGTTGTCACTAATAAAAAATACAACCTGAAAAGCAACTCTAAATTGTGAGAAATTTACTACATCTAAATGGTAAATAATGCACAAATAATTTTTTTTGAGATAGTAAGGTCTTTGATTAAAAATATTTCAGTTAAGAAAATCTAAATCTGACAGCCATCCACCAATGCATACTATCTTCTATGAGTATGTACTAATATTTCACAAAGAAACTAAGACTCATAAGGATACACACATACTCCAATCCATCTCTGCAGAGACAGGCTCCAAACATTAGATGCCTCCACTTCGTGTTGCTACTGCCTCCACTTCATCAGTTGATTTCACTGCATTACTAGTACGGTTGGTGCCTGCAATACATGTATGGAGTCATACCTCTGTCGTGGTCACCTCATCGATGAAGTTCAAACCATCTTCCGTCACCCATCACTTGGCATAATAAATATTAGGAGTAAGATTCAGCTTTACCACTTCAAGTGTTTTCAGTCCTTATTTCTCCCTACAATTTGGCGATGTTCACCAGGATCACCAATAGTTTTTGCTTCAGTCCTTAGTTCTCCTTACAAGAAGTTCAATTGGACTTAGCTTAGCAAATTCAGATACCCTGTCTTGTGCAAGAACTAGATAAGGCGTGTGCACAGAACATCAAAATAAGGTAAAGCTATATAGTTGCTTTTGTCTATGCATAGATAATTAATTAAGAACAGATGCAGGAAAATAAATAAAAAAGTAATGGAACTATTAGCTGGATTGGAACCTAACAATACTATTGTTGGATAAAACAAATGGTTATCTGAACACACATGCTAGTATACGTACCTTCAGATCATATGAGGATTTAAGCTAATAAACAAACTATCAGCCATGGAAACATTCGAGCGGCACATACACGTTGTTGTCTTGTTTCTCTTAAATAGATCGAGACCTAGAGAACAGATGACAACCATACAAGCAGTTGAACAGACATGGAAAGTCACCACGACTACGGATGGCGTGGGACCTCGTAGTTGAAATCTATGCCACACATAAAGGCCAACCTTAAGTCTGTTTACATATCAAGAACATGTATACGAGGTGCATAAGTACATACATATATACCTCCAGAGACGAAGCGCACGGACGAGCAGTCAACGGAGCAGGATCTTCAGAGACGAAGTGCAGACGAGGCACCTCGTCCTGGGCCCGAGCCTGTGTGACCACCGCCGCCTCCTGGACCGAGCCATCACGGCCGCCGCTGCCACCAGCTAGCGCGGCAGTGCTACCGCATCCTGCCAGGCTAGATCCGCGCAGTAGCCACCGCGCGCGGCCTCCTACTAGCGTTTAGCCTGCGCGGTCGCCGTCCCAGCAGCTGACTCCCAGCCCAGCCGTCCAACGCGCCTCGGGGAAGAGAGATCGAGTACGGGAGGCCGGCGGCGTGGTCAGAGAGGGGCCGCCCTCCGTCTAAAGCTAGGTTGGCCGGCCGAGTGCGTCGACAGAGAGAGGATGTTAGGGTTTGGGAGGGATGGAGAAGTCGTTATATACTTGTGCTTTCGATCCAATGGCTCTTATTCATCAAGCGTCCATCCAATAGCTAAAATACATCGGGCCGCATAGTGTCAGCCCAAAAACCGTTAAATGGGATGAATAACACTCTTTTTTTCTTCTAAAATTTTATGAATTCGAAATTGAATAAGACATAGTTTGTAAACTATAAATGAATTCAAATAAAAAAGTCATTAACTACAAAGTTTTAGAAATAATCGAGATATACCACTTTTATTTTGGTCATTTCACCATCCGACTTTGTTTGAATAATTCAAAATTTGAATTTCAAAATATGGAAATTTCAAATAATATTATGAGAAAGTAAATGTTTTCAAATGAAAAGGTTATGAATATCAAGTTTGATCAACTCATCAAGATCTATATTTTTTATATAGGTCATTTTTGCATTTAAGAAAGTGTTAGAAAATTTTAGTTCTAAATTGACAAGTCTCTCGTATAGTTTCATAAACTCTATGTGAGATTCATGATTTTGTGACTAGTGTTTACTAACACTTTGTCAAATAAAAAAATGATATATATAATAATTGTAGATATTGATGAGTTCTAGGTCTTTTGTATTCAAAATTTTTTCATCTGAGATCGTTTAGTGTCTCCTTTGACAAAGTTTGACCAAGTCAAAATTTAACATTTTTAAAAATTACACCTTCACACTAGTATTTGAAATTCTAAATGGTTTCAAATAGAAACTTCATGAATACCAAGTTTGTTAAACTCATCAGGATCTACATTTATTGTTTTTGTCAACTTTTCATTTGACAAAGTTTGAACTAGTCAAATTTTGGATTTTTAAATTTTGACAGCTCCAAACAAGTTTTCAAAACCTTAGATTGTCTTAACTAGAAAATTTATGTATACCAAGTTTGAACAACTCATAAAGATCTATATTTTTTATATAGGTCGTTTTTGCATTTAAGAAAGTGTTAGGAAATTTTAGTTCTAAATTGATAAGTCTCTCGTGTAGTTTCATAAACTCTATGTGAGATTTATGATTTTGTGACTAGTGTTTACTAGCACTTTGTCAAATGAAAAAATTACATATATAAAAATTATAGATATTGATGAGTTCTAGATCTTTTGTATTCAAAACTTTTTCATCTGAGATCATTTAGTGCCTTGAAATCTTGTTCACAGCGGTAGTTTATTTGAACTCAAAAATTTTAATTGGTTAAAAAAAGTTGTATGAAAATATGATTAAACTAATAGGAGTAAGATCAAAACAAAATGATAGACATTCATTTTTGAAAAAATTTAAGAAAAAAAACCATTATATTTGGAGTTAGTATGAGAGAGAAAAACTAGTTACAAGTTTTGGCTACAGATTAAATTTTTTAATCTGTAGCCAAAACTTATAACTAGTTTTTCTCTCTCATACTAACTTCAAATGTAATGGGGGTTTTCCCTGTATTTTTCTAAAATCAATACCTATCATTTTAGTTGGTTCATCTCGTAATATGGCTAATTTTTAAAGAATTTTATTTTTGAATTTCAAAAAATGGTAACTTGAAATCAGTTTTTGAAACTCTAAATTCTTTCAAATACAAAATTTATGAATAATAGGTTTATTAAACTAACCAAGATCTACATTTGTTATTTTAGTCAAGATTTCATTTGACAAAGTTTGGATGATTCAAATTTTGCATTTGAAAAATAACACCTTCAAACTAGTATTTGAAACTCTAAATGGTTTCAAATATAAAATTCATGAATAACAAGTTTGTTAAACTATCCAAGATCTACATTTATTATTTTACTCAAAATTTCATTTGACAAAGTTTAGATGAATCAAAATTTGAATTTGAAAAATGACACCTTCAAACTAGTATTTGAAACTATAAACGGTTTCAAATACAAAACTCATGAACAACAAGTTTGTTAAACTAACCAAGATCTACATTTATTATCTTTATCAAAATTTCATTTGATAAAGTTTATATGAATTAAAATTTGAATTTGAAAAATTGACACCTTCAAACTAGTATTTGAAACTATAAATTATTTCAAATACAAAATTCATGAATAACAAGTTTGTTAAACTAACCAAGATCTACATTTGTTATCTTCGTCAAAATTTCATTTGACAAAGTTTGGATGAATCAAAATTTGAATTTAAAAAATTGACACCTTCAAACTAGTATTTAAAACTATAAATTTTGGTCAACTTTTCATTTGATAAGGTTTTAAACAAATCAAACCATGCATTAAAATGTAAGTAGCCTAGTGGTTTGTCCATGACCTTGATAGTCCTAGGGGCATAGATTCAATTCCTCTTTCCTTCACATTTAGTTTTTTTAAAATAAATAAGTAACAATTCACTTATTGGATATGTCATTTTCCTTATAATTAATAATTCATTTATTAGTTATTTTTTTAGAACTCTTGCAGCTGCATATTTTTTTTAATTTAACCCTGTTTGATTAGGCTTAGACTCACAAATGTCTTAAAAAAATCAAACCTTACATTAACATATAAGTAGCCTAGTGGTTGGTCCATGACTTAGATAGTCTTAGGGGCATAGATTTGACTCCTCTTTCCTTCACATTTAGTTTTTTATTAAAATAAATAAGTAACAATTCACTTATTGGACATGTCATTTTCGTTATAATTAACAATTCATTTATTAGTTATTTTTTAGAACTCTTGCAGCTGTATATTTTTTTAATTCAACCCTGTTTGATCAGACTTAGACTCACAAATGTATTAAAAAATCAAACCATACATTAACATATAAGCAGTCTAGTGGTTGTTCCATGACTTGGATAGTTTTAGGGGCATTGGTTCGACTCCTCTCCCCTTCATAGGTAGTTTTTTTAAAAAAATAATTAACCATTCACTTATTGAATGCATCTATGACGGTGACACATAATTTTTTTTCTTTTTCTAGCTTATTAATTTTCTTTTTTTCTATCCTAAGCAAACCTTGATTCATGGGCCACATCTATGACGGTGGCACCCATTTTTTTCCTTTTTCCAGCTTATTAATTTTCTTTTTTATATTCTAAGCAAACCTTGATTCATGGGACATGGGACTTGTGTCTTTGTCCAGGACTAAAGGCACTTGTGGCTCAATAGATGCACTTGTGTTAGAAAAGTTTCGTTCTAAATTGATAAGTCTCTTGTAGAGTTTCATGAACTCTATGTGAAATTAATAATTTTATGACTAATGTTTATTAACACTTTCTCAAATTGAAAAATGATATATATAATAAATATATATATTTATGAGTTCTAACATCTTTGTATCTAAAAGTTTTTCAAATGAGGTCATTTAATGTCTCATTTGATAAAGTTTGACTAAGTCAAATTTTGAATTTAAAAAATGACACATTCACACCAGTATTTGAAACTCTAAATGGCTTCAAATAGAAAAGTCATGAATACCAAGTTTGTTAAACTCATCAAGATCTACATTTTTTATTTTGGTCAACTTTTCATCGGACAAAGTTTGGACAATTCAAATTTTGAAATTTTAAATTTCGACACCTCCAAACCAGTTTTCAAAACCCTAAATGGTCTCAACTAGAAAATTCATGAATACCAAGTTTGGTCAACTCATCAAGATCTACATTTTTTATATTGGTCATTTTTGCATTTGAGAAAGTGTTAGTAAAGTTTCGTTCTAAATTGACAAGTCCCTCATATAGTTTCATAAACTAAATGTGAGATTCAAAATTTTATGACTAATGTTTATTAACACTTTCTTAAATAGAAAATTAATCTATATAACAAATGTAGATTTTGATGGGTTCTAACACCTTTATATTCAAAAGTTTTTCAGATGAGGTCATTTAGTGTCTCATTTGACAAAGTTTGACCAAGTCAAATTTTGAATTTAAAAAATGATACATTCACACCAGTATTTGAAACTCTAAATGTCTCTCGTATAGTGTTAGAAAAAGTCTCTCGTATAGTTTCTTAACTCTAAGATTCATGATTTTATGACTAATGTTTATTAAGACTTTCTCAAATGCTTTTGTTAGGAATAAGTGAGTAGTGTAGTGGTAAAGCAGTTCGCACTATTGCTAGAGGTGTTGGGTTCAAACCCATTACATATATTTTTTAAAATTTATTATTTATTTTAATTTAACCATTGATGAGACTTGAACCCACAAAATGTCTTAAAAAATTACACCATGTGTTGCATATTTATTATTTTTTTGAAATCCATGATTTATTTTAATTTAACCCTGTTTGATCAGACTTGGACCCATAAATATCTTAAAAAATTAAACCATACATTCACATATAAGTAGCTTAATGGTTTGTCAATGACCTAGATAATCTTAAGGTCATAGGTTCGACTCTTCTTTCCTTCACAAGTAATTTTTAAAAAAAATTAACAATTCATTTATTGGACATATCATTTTTCTTATAATTAAAAATTCACTTATTAGTTGTTTTTTGTTTTTTCAGAACCCTTGTGGCTGCATATTTATTATTTTTTGAAATTCATTATTTATTTTAATTTAACCCTATTTCATCATACTTACACCCAGAAATATCTTAAAAAATTAGACCATGCATTAACATATATAATTAGCCTAGTGGTTTGTCCATGACCTGAATAGTCTTAAGGGCATATATAAGTAGGGCTGCGGCTTCAATTATATCTGTCAAAAAGTCCCGACAAAAGACATGAATTGATCTCTAATTTGGCAAACTTAATAGATTAGTTCTCTTTCCATATTTTAAAGGATAATTATTAATATAGTCTTGTATGGCTAACTTTAACATAAACATATAGCAGTTGTATTGGTAAGGCCATTGCGTTTGAACTAAGACATCCTGGGATCCAATCCTAGGTGTAGTTTGTTTTTCTTTTTTTAATCACGACCATAAGATATTGCAACCATGTCTATAAATTTTCTACGGATTAGAACTTTTATAACAAATTAATAAACCTAAAATATGATTATAAGATACAATAAGAAACAATTTTTTAACCTAAAGTTGTTTATACATTACTCAATTATATTAAAATTAATATATTAAAATTTGATTAAAGTAAATATATCTATTATACCATCAAGTACATGAAATATACTTACATGAATGAAAAAATATATAATAACTTTATATTCTGTTTAGTAATCATGAAAACCCTTTATTATGAAAATCACTTGATTTGTTCTCACACTCATTTTATATTACGACTACAACCATGATCATCTTAATATTGTAACACCAACAAATATGCACGCAACGCAAATAAATCGTGGCAAAAGTAAAAAATTGTTGCAACCATCAATAAAGAGTTGCAATATCAACTTTGTATTGCAACGCCAAACAAACTGCACGCAACGCAAACAAACTCGTGGCAAGAGTCACAACATATTGCAACCATCGACTAAAGAGTTGCAATATCATTATAGTATTGCAACGCCAACAAAAAACCCTGCAATAAAAAAACTCGTTGCAATACTGACCTTTTTCTTGCAACCATCAAATAAAAGTGTTGCAATATCAACTTAGTATTGCAACATTAGTAAAAGTCCCCGCGACGCAAATCAAAGTGTGGCAACAGTGACAACGTATTGTAACCACACTATATTTCGTTGCGATAACAATTACTTGTTGCAACGATCTTCATCTTTTTTGCCATGAAACAATTTTTGTGGCAAAAATTCCATATATCGCAACCAAAAGTGCAAATGGTTGCGAGAGCATTCCTTGTTGCAACGAAATCGTTGATGTTGCCCCAAAAGAGCGTGGCAAAAGGGTCGGAATCTAGTAGTGAACTCTACCTTTGTAGATTTAACTATGGCACACAATTGATACAAACATCAATTGATTCCTTAATACAAGTATGCTAGGTGTGGGGATAGATCAGTAGGAGGACAAAACTCCTACCGGACCGCGCCCTCTTCTTACAGGGGCCTTATCTTTTAAGAACTTGCCTAAGGACACGTGGTGGAATACAAAGACTAGACAAGGTTGTCACTCTCTTGCTAGCTACCACAAACAGTCCGTGCAACAAGCGATAACCAAAGGTATGATTAAGTATAAGCACCACGCTTACACCTATTCTTACTAGTCTAATCATGTATACGACAACTAAAGTACCCTATGACAGGCGATGATCGCATATAGGAAAGGCCACAAGGATCTCAATCTAGTTTATAACAACTAAATGACTAGATAAACCACAACAATACTATAGCAAATATAATATTGCACAAAGTAAAGACTAAGTAAAGTAAATAAGGAATATTGCATTAAATAAGTAAAGTCTTACAAAAGGGAAAAGATACAAGAGCTTATACCAGATCCTCTAGGAAGACAACTCCGGAAAGCCCGAGCAAAGCTCAACTCAACTCTAACTCCCACAGTAGAGAACACTACTAGACTAATCTCCACTTGAGAACAATAGTGGCTTGTATAGATTACATCATGACTAGAGAGGGAGGTATGACCCTCTATTTATAGTGGGAGGTGGAGTAGGGGCTACTGCAGCGCCACATCAGCGATCCAGGGAGCTTCAATCCTCCACCCTTGGATCCAACCAACTTTGAACCGCCTTTGGATGGATGGTGTTGATTTCCAACATGTGTGAGTGGTTATGGCAGTTGGCAGGAGGTGAACCGACATAGGGGTGGTCGGCCGACCCCCCTATGGCCTGTGGGCCACCCTCTGGTCTTCTAGATGCAGCCCCACTAGTCAGGGACCAAGTGGGGGCCTAGTGGGCCCAGGTGACGGTCGACCGACCCCCCCCCTTGGGGGTTCTGGCCCACCTCAGCCTTCCAGGTGTTAGTCCCACTTGTCATTGATGTTGGATGCTGGTCTTGAGGTAGTTGTCATGTTTATCTCTTTGGTGTAGGCCCATGGATCCATGTGCTTCACATGTGAGCCGTTGAGAGAAAGCACAGAGTGATCCAAGGGTTGGAATTCACTCTAAGGTGCTTGTCCTGGATCGTGGCCAAGAGGGGAGAGCTAGTGAGCCCATAGGGTGGTCGGTCGACCCCCTATGCCCACTGGCTCTCCTTTGCTCCATTTCTTCAATCCTGCAATCAAACACTCCATGGACATGTGGAACTTGTTATTTGACAAAGTATGCTCGTGATGTGTTTGTTTATCCTTGATTCAGAGGTTGTTGGCAGCATTTTGGTTAAGTAAATGTGTATCATTCATGGTGCCAACAAGATCCCCAAGCTTAACCTTTGCTCATCCCGAGCAAACAATCAAACTTAGCTCGATGGATCAGGAGTTGCTACTATGATTCATATTTCAAGAGTATTGTATCTACAACAATCATACTTCTCTTTTGAATGGAAAATTAGCAATAGAGACTCACCCATATTACCTTAGTCCATCATGGGGCTTATGGCTTTATCCTTTGTCTTGGGCGGGAGATAGAACAACTTGACTTGAGCACTAGTTTTCTCATTCTTTCACAAGTTTCATATCGGAGGTTTTTGCAAAGTTTTGTAAAAGAAAGACTTAGTGTTCCTCAAATGGTACTCTCGAGTCGCACATAAGCTGTATAATTCCTCACCAAGGCACATATCAAAGTTTGCCTTCTTTTTCATCCTACTCTAAAGGCTTATGTGGATCTATAGGTAGGGATAAAAGATGTAGCAAACTTACCTTGCATATATTGTAAAGTCAAATTCCGGATCCAAGGGGATAAATGTCATACTCTTAGATCAAGATGTGCAAGTGTGTGGAAACATGGTAATTGATCAATACTCCTCTATATGATCTCTCTTTCTAACTTATAACTTTGAGACATAGCTATCTTTATTTTTTCTATGAACTTTTGATTTTCTCATTCTTTTTCTAAAAACTTGGGACCTTCATGTGCCCCTATCTTTTTTTTGCATAGTCTATGTCTCATATACTAGCACATACTAGAGAGGTAACTATTTTAGAACATGGAGCATGAACTATGTGGAAAATGAAAGGCATGTTTATGCGTACTTCCAGTGTAGAAGCAGCATATATATATGTGGCGTGTGCGTGATCTTGATCTTGGGAGCATGATAAATCTCTCAACCAGGGTCACAAAACTTGACCAAACTCAACACAAAACAAGCAGCTTATGTAGAAAGCTTATATCATGTAAGAGCATATATGGCTTTGGTAGGAATTTTCACCATTGAGGAACAAAAAGTGTTTTTATCATTTTAATAAATAAAACTCCGATAGTCATGCTTGCTTAGAACAATATTGTAGTAGCTCTTGTCTTGCTATATCATATCTCACAACAACTTAGACTTAGTTACAGCATTTGCAGCCCACAAAAGATTTAGGTTCATGATGGTTTATTTTAAGCCAAGTAATCTATACTTAGAGAAATATCAAGTTGTAAACTAAGTACTAGAGAAATATTTAGCAGAGCAACTATTCATCATTTTCCACAAGAGAGATAGATATCTATGGAACAATTTTATTCTAAGGGAAATAAACATTATCAAATGACGGGGAAAATATTTTTGTTATTATTGTTATTATTTTTTTAACATTTTTTTAAGTACAAAAATGAAATACAGAAATAAAATGCTAGAATTAAAATTATGAAATTTAAATTGCAAAATTAAAATGCCGAAAACTAAAACTTACCTTAGTGGGGGAGGGAACCTCCCTCAAGCTTATTCTTTTCATGGTCCTGGTGGAGGGAAATGCATTGGATGCATTCCCTGCTGGGCGCAGAACATAGCCCATTGATGGGCGTTGTAGTCTCTCATTGCTTGGACCCGTTGCTAATTTTGGACTGCATTCTAATGGAGAATTCCATGCTCCACTCGTAGTTCACCCACTTGATTAGTGAGTAAATCCACGTCGTGACGGAAATCACTGTAACACCCTAGTGTAAAGCATTGCATAATCCACATGATCATTGCAAATCATTCATTGCATAAGCATCATTATGAAGCATCATAGCATGTCATAGTAAAACTAAGTTGCAAATTAACTTTGCTTAAAATGTTTGAACTAAGATGAGTTCATAAATTGTTGGTGTTTGAATCAAGTCTTGAAAACACTACACTTAATTAATCTTGCTTTTAACCCTAGGTTTAATATGAGAAATAAAGTTTAAAAGTCATTTTGAAAATCAGATCCTTAATTTTAAAAGCAAGGCTTCCAATTGGTTTTAAATCCTAATTCAAAAACTATAAAGAATTTGGCCTTGACCTCTCAAGCAAAAAGTTGGTTTAAAATCTTTTGAACAACTTTGGTATTCGCACCAAAGCTTGGTTTTGAATTTTTAAACCTATTTGAAAAAGAAACAAATCAAAACAAACAAAGAAAAATAGAAAAGAAAAGAAAAAGGAATTCCTTACCTTAGCGGGCCGGTCGCAAACCAACCGGCCCAGCAGCGCAAGCTCGCCCGGCCTGCCTCCCTGCGCCCGCACCATTCCCGCCCGCGCATCACGCGTAGCGAACGTGCTCCCGACCGCGCGTAGACGCCGCTCGCCGCGTGGCCGCCATGCCCGCCGGAGACGCGCGCGTGGCCGCCAAGCCCTGCCCGAGCCGGGGTTAACCCCGAATGGGATGCGCCTCGCTCTCCCTCCCTCCATTATGTTGCCTCGTCCACCTTCTTGCTCTCGCTCTCGCTCTCACGCGCGCCAGAGCGCCTCGCTGCAGCGCCGCCGAGCGGCATAACCGTTGTTCCGACCGCCTCGTAGCGCCACCTGTTGACAACAAAAGTGGCAAACGGAAAAGAATACCGCAAGCGTACGGTTGTCAAGGTAGCTTTCACCGGGAGTATTCTAGGTATCGTATTTTCCACAGGGAATAAAAAGTGAGTTAACTAGGAATACGGGTATGTCCTATGATGTATCAAGGGAGACTATGATAACTGAGTAGAGAGGTTCGCTATAGAAAAGTAATCTAACAAGGTATAGCTAGTTATACTGGCTTTATCAGCCCTTCTCTTGCAGGAGGCGACGGGATAGATCAGAAAGAGGGCAAAACTCTAACGGGACCGCGCTGTCAAGTTGTATTGAAGCCTTACCTTTTAAGAACTTATCTGACACGCGTGGTGGAATACAAAGGCTAGATAGAGCTGTCACTTTCTACTAGCATCCACAAACAATCCACGCGATAAGCGGTTTACAAAGGTAAGATCTAGGCTAGACACCACGTCTACGCTTATCTTACTACTTTAACCTTGGCCTAAGATTAAAACACTTTACTCAGAGCAAAGCAATGAACAAGCAGGAAAAGTGTATAACAACTAAACTAGATTTAGAATACTGAATACTATAAAGAACTCAGAAGAAGTCACTTACAAGTACTAAACTTACAAGAGACTCGCATCTGCTGAGGAAGAACTCCTGAGAAGATTCTCGACAGGCCCGGGGCTTTCTCCAGAAGACTTCCTTCACTCTCCTCCAACCAGCATAGCACTACTAGAGAGCTCCGCTAAGAGACTAAGGAGTAGTGTTTCTCCAATGAGGCATGAATGAGAAGGGAGCTCTAGGGGTCTATTTATAGCTAGAGGTAGAGTAGGGGCTACTCCGATGCCACGTCAGCGATCCGCGTCACCTTCATCAACCACCGTTGGATCCAACCGACTTCAGAACCACCTGAGGATCAAGGGTGATGATTTCCATCATGTGGGGAGTGAGTGAGGCAGTTGGGGAGGTGTAACTGCCATATGGGTGGTCGGCTGAGCACCCATACTGGCCTGTGGGCCCTCATGCACTTTCTAGATGGTGGCCCACTAATCAGAGGCCAAGTGGTGGCCTTGTGGGCCCCACCATTAGGTCGGGCGACCACATATAGTGGTTCATGGCCCACCTCTGCCTCCTAGCCATTGGTCCCATCTATCATATGCCTTGGATGTTGGTTCTGAGTTGAGTTGTCATGTTAACCTCCATGATGTGGGCCCATGGATCCTTGTGATGTAAATCTGAGCCATTAAGAAGAGATGCACTTGGATCCAAGGGTAGAGAGTGTTCGAAAGGGTGGATCTTGGATCATGGAGGCTTGGGAGGCCTAGTGGCCCCACAGGGTGGTTGGCCGACCCCCCTATGTGGGCCCACTAGCTCCCAAATGTCCTCATTTGTCATTATCTGCATCAAATAGTCATGGGACATGTGGAACTAGTTATTTGGCATAATATGTTCAGGTTATGCTTGTTTTCTTTTGAATATGAGGATGTTGACGGTATTTTGATGGTGACAAAATAGCTTTTAATTACCGTCAACAAGATCCCCCATACTTACCTCTTTGCTCGTCCTCGAGTAAAGGTTAAAAGATAACAGGTCTATGTTATTCAAAGTATAAAGCAAGCATAAAGATTCACTCAAGACATTTTGTCATACCAATGGGATATGTGGTACTGGCTAACATATATCCTTGAGAAGTTGAGAAATGGAACAGTTCTCAAGGCAAAGTCATCTTCCCACTTCATATTTTAGTACTTGGAGTTTTTGATAAATCTTTCAAAAGAAAACTCATATGTCATCTTACTCCTCATATAGTACTATAAGTCACTCAAAGTGTATGTTTCCTTACCAAGGCATAAAGAGGTTGCCTTCTTTGTATCTCCCTATTTCTAAAAGGCTTATCTGGAGCTTAGGTAGGGATGAACAGTGTAGCAAACTTGCATCACTTATATTGTAAAGTCAAAACAAGGATCCAAGGAGAAGAATGTCATAATCCTAGATCAAGATGTGCATGTGTGTGGAGAAATGGTATATGACTAACATGTACTCCTTAACTATGTATATGATCTCTCTATCTTTAGGATTACTTGAGACATGGCTATCATGATAAGAAGAGCTTTGCACATCATCATTTTTTTTATTTTTTTTATGATAGCCATATCTCTTTTTGAAGAATATAGGGAGAGATCATAACATTTATTTCAAGAGTATTTATTGGATGAACATGGATCATGTGAATGAAAGGCATGTTTTTGTGTACTTCTAGTGTAGAAGCAGCAAAAAGTATGTGGCGTGTACGTGATCTTGATCTTTGAAGTATGACATAATTCTCAACAAGGGTCACAAGGTTTGACCAAACTCAAAGTAATTACAAGAAGCATATGAGGAAGGTTTTGAACTTGCATAAGTGTTTATGGCTTTGGTAGGATTTTTCTCACTATAAAGGAGTAGTGACATTATGGTTTTATGACATTTTCAAAAACAAATCTCCAAGAACTTTAAATAAAAAGGGTATGAATCATGAGCCGAGACTATATCACATTAAACAACAACTTAGTCCATATGATCTTCCTATCAAAGTATTTTCCCACTAGCATAAGCAAAAAGCAAGAATTTATCTTTATGATGCTTTTATCCTTCAAATGTCATAGATCATGTCACTTTTCAAAATTTTAATTTTGGATGTGAACTCTTGTTTTATTCAATATTAAAAGGAAATTGAACTAAGTGGTGAATGAAGGAATTATTTTTATTTTATTTTGTTCTTATTTTTAAAAGAGAAAATGAGTGAATAAATATAAAAACATAGAGGAAAAGGGGAGAGACGTTGCAAACCAGTCAGGATAGGTGTTTGAAGTCGAAAGGATGCTGGCTGGTGGGTCCAGGCCCTACATATGCGGTCGGCCGACCGCCCCTTGGGGCCGTTTGGCCACTTCGAACCCTGCATTCAGATCCCTTACCTCTGAATATTGCATTTATCTGTCTATTCTGAATGTTGGCCTCCAAAGTGCATCGACCGATGCACAAAAGTGGCCATTTTGGTCCAATTTTTTTCTAGAATGTGTCATGGATGTGTACAGCATGATTCAGTGGGTATTCTAGTGTTTTGACAAGTTGGAGTGTTGACCGACCTACCCCATACTTGTTTCGGAGCATGCTGAATTCAGTGATAGAGAAACATCAAATGCAGGGGTTCTGCTGGACAAAATACCAGCAGAACCAAACATTTTTATTCAATTCAAACTTTTGTAGGCACACATTACATTGATGAAAGGGAAATGCACGAAATAATTAGGAAATAAACCTAAGTGATTAAAAAATATAGCCTCAGTGCCTATCTTATTGGTGAACTAGTGATCTATGGAGACGGAGGGGCAAAGAGATCTCTCTTGATTGCTTGGGCTAGATGCTTGATCTTCGCATTAGTGCTAATGCGAAGATCATTAAAGCTGTCCTCTAGATCTAGACGTGCCATCCTCTCCTCTGTTGCACATTCTGCTAACTTGGTATTGTTCTCCCTAAGTTGCGCGACTATGCAAAGCAGTTTCTCCATGTCACTTTCTTCATCTTCATCCTCGAACTTTCCTGGAGGGCCGAAGATGGACGACGGGTTGCTAGTCCGCCGGACAGACTTGCGAGACTCCTTCGTCTCGAGGGATCTGTGTACCCCCTCCCCCCCGCTCCTCGAAGGTGAGAGGAGGGATGAGCACCTTGCCTCTCCCCGGTCCACCATGGGCCCTCTAGAGGCGCATCCATGGCGGTGTTGATGGCGAGTAGAAGTGGGTGTAGCTGGTGCTCGTGTCGTCGTCGGTGGAGGAGACGGGGGACTTCTTCACCCCCAATTGGCCAGTGGTCGGCCTTTTGGGCGTCACTAGTCGCGCCGCGGGCTTGTTGAGGTTGCGACGCGGAGACATCGATCGGGCAATGCTACGCATTTGCTCCAACTTCCAGGAGCCGGTCGGCCGACCACCCCTAGCGGTTGTTGGCTCTGCTAGCGACGGTGCCATGGCTAGGGGAGTCACGTCGAGGATCTCGACGGCCATGGCGTCGGCGTTGATGGTGTCTTGGGCCTTGGAAGGGCTTTCGTCGAAAGGAACGAGTGGTGCTTTGCCATTGTTGCGTGGTGGAGCCATGGTGGTGATCAAGGAGGGTGTAGGATTGCAAGGGGTGATGATGGTGCTGCTAGTTGTGAAAGAAAGCCGAAACTCTTCCTTCTACATCTCAAGATCCCGCTATTGAACATCGAACCTGAACCACCAAGGGAAGAAGAAATTCATCCTTTGGAATTCCCCCTTGATATCGAGGCTAATTTGTTTTTTGATTTTGGAAATGCCTTGAGTCAATCTGTGCAAAAGAAGTCATCTGCTCGAAAAGCTCCGAACCTTCACTTCTCTACTCTTATAGAGGAAGCCTATCACCAGGAAATAGTTCAAGAGCTAGCTTCGATCATGAGCAATGAGTGGTTAGAAGAGGCTGAATCTTCATTCGAGCCAATTCGAATTCTTTCTTCCTCTACAACCATTCCTCGTCAAATCAATAGAGCAAGGTTAGACACTCTTTACGATCCTGCTGTAGGAGTTAGCATCATGTCTAAGTCCTTAGCTAATGCTCTCCTAGGCAAGGTAAATCTAACTCCAACCAATAAGTTCTTGAAGCTTTCTTCGGGACAATTGATTGAGAGTTGTGGTATTGCACAGACCATTCCTACACTAATTAACAAAGTCAATATCCTCTTGAATTTCTTAATATTTGATATAGAGGAATTTGACTTGTTAATTGGACACCCACTCATGAGATTCCTTGATGGATCTCTTGATGGGAGTCTTAAGGGTCATCTTGGGAGTAGCATCAAGCTCTCGATTCCTCTAACCAACTCCACAAACACCATGGCGGAATCACTCCCAGAATCTGACCCCATAGAGGAAGTGATGGTTGCATCTCTTATAGAATCATCTCATCCTGATGTAGAAGAAGAAGCCGAAGGTTTCATCCAGGAAGAAGACGATCTAGACAACCCCATAGATCTGGAGAAATCCGAGCCCCCATCCCAGACCTCTATAGAACTTAAACCCCTTCCAGCTGGTTTAAAGTATGCCTTTCTAAATGACGATCGTGAGGTCCCTATAATCATCAGTGACAAAATCTCTCCTGAAGAGTCCTTCAAACTCCTCACCGTCTTAGAAAAGCATCAGTCAGTCTTAGGCTATTCTCTTCAAGATCTCAAGGGCATTAGTCCCGCTCTTTGCACACATCACATTCCCATAGAACCCGAGGCTCTTCCTTCTAGAGAGCCCCAACATAGATTGAACAATGCGATGAGAGAAGTAGTGAAGAAGGAGGTCTTGAAACTCTTGCACGCGGGGATCATCTACACCATTCCTCACAGTGAATGGGTTAGCCCTATGCAAGTTGTGCCTAAGAAGGGAGGTATGACAGTAGTTATTGGGTAAATTATATTCATGTTATTCTTGTTTTCCTTTGAATATGAGGATGTTGACAGTATTTTGATGGTGCCAAAATAGCTCGTAATTACTGTCAACAAGATCCCCCATACTTACCTCTTTGCTCGTCCTCGAGTCAAGGATAAAAGATAAGAAGCCTATGCTATTCAAAGTATAAAGCAAACATAAAGATTCACTCAAGACATTTTGTCATACGAATGGGATATGTGGTATTAGCTAACATATATCCTTGAGAAGTTGAGAAATGGAACAGTTCTCAAGGCAAAGTCATCTTCCCAAATCATATTTTAGTACTTGGAGTTTTTGATAAACTTTTCAAAAGAAAGCTCATAAGTCAACTTACTCCTCTTATAGTACTCTAAGTCACTCAAAGTGTATGTTTCCTCACCAAGGCATAAAGAGGTTGCCTTCTTTGTATCTCCCTATTTCTAAATGGCTTATGTGGAGCTTAGGTAGGGATAAACAATATAGCATATTTACCTTGCATATATTGTAGAGTCAAATTCCGGATCCAAGGAGAGAAATGTCATACTCTTAGATCAAGATGTGCAAGTGTGTGGAAACATGCCAAATTGTAAAAACTCCTTTATATGATCTATCTTTCCTAACTTATTATTTTGAGACATAGCTATCTTTTTATTTTTCTATGAGCTTTGGAATCCTCTCTTCTTTTTTTTTGAATGAGCTTTGATGTGCTCATCATTTTTTTCCATAATTTTGCATAGTCTATGTCTCATTTACTAGCACATACTAGAGAGAGGATTTTCTATTAGAACATGGAGCATGAACTATGTGGAAAATGTAAGGCATGTTTCTGCGTACTTCTAGTGTAGAAGCAGCATGTATATGTGGCGTGTACGTGATCTTGATCTTGGGAGCATGATAAATCTCTCAACAAGGGTCACAAAACTTGACCAAACTCAACACAAAGGAAGTAGCTTATGTAGAAAGCTTAAATTATGAAAGAGCATATATGGCTATGGTAGGAATTTTCTCACTATAGAGTAGTGACATTATGGTTTTATGACGTTTTCAAAAGTTAATCTCCAAGAACCTTAAATAGATAGGGTATGAATCATGAGCCGATAATTATATCACATTAATCAACAACTTACTCAATATGGTTCCCTATCAAGATATTTTCCCACTAGCATAAGCAAAAGCAAGAATTCATCTTTATGACGCTTTTACCCTCAGACAATCATAGATCATGTCACTTTTCAAAATTTTAATTTTGGATGTGATCTTCTTGTTTTATTCAATATTAAAAGGAAATTAATCTAAGTGACGAATTTCATGAAGAAATTATTTTTATTTCATTTTTATTTTGAAAGAGAAAATGAGTAAAACAAATGAAAAGCATAGAGGAAAAAGTGAGAGACATGGCAAACCAGTCAGAATAGATGTTTGAAGTTGAAAGGATGCTGGCTGGTGGGCCCGGGGCCTATAGGCACGGTTGGCCGACCGCCCTACTGGTCCATTTGTCCACTTCGGTCTCTACAATAGAATTCCTTACCTCTAAATGTTGATTCACTATGTCTATTCTGAATTTTGGCCTCCAAAGTGCATCGGCCAATGCACAAAAGTGGTCGTTTCGGTCCAACTTTTTCATAGAACGTGTCATGACCATGTACATCATGATTCCATGGTCGATCTGGTGCAATGGTATGTTGGGGTGTCGACTGACCTCCCCCATACTTGTTTTGGGGCATGCTGAAATCAGTGACAGAGACAGATCAAATGCAGAGGTTCTACTAGGGTAAGATACCAGCAGAACCAATAGTTTTATTTGTCATTGATAGCTTAGTCATAAGTTCTTTGATTCATGAGTGATAGACTATTAGGCCTAAGTATCTTATTGCTATGAAGGGCTAAGGCACCAAAGGATAAGGTGGAGAGAGAAAGTCCTATGGCCTTAGCATAAGGGATGACAAGCATCTTGTCATGCTTCCTTCTATCAGAGCCATGAGGTAGGTTGTGCCGATGGTTCTAGGGGATGACTAAGGAGAAGGAGGGGCAAGGAAGGTGAGAAGGGAAGTAAGAGGAGATGGAATTTCCACTGGTGGTGAAGAAGAATAAGGTAAGAGGAGGAAGAAGGAGAGGGAGAGGTTAAGAAGAGAGAATCCAATGTCCTCGCCTTTTTTCACTTGGGTCATGCCGGAAACAAGGTAGGAATGTTGGTCCAACGCTCAGGAGCAACGTGCATGGCTGAAGGGCCAAATCCACAGTCGGGCGACCACTTTTTGGAAGGTTTGGCTTGACCGAGCCTGGATTGGAGGTCCTACAGGTGAGGTTAGGCAGGTCGTGCAACGTCGGGCTGAGAAGCCTCCACATGCGGTCGGCCGACCACCTTTCGGGGCCAAATCGGCCAAGATTTCCTATGGGAGGTGACAAGGCTAGGTACAAGCTAATTCTAGGGTCAAACACGAAAAATGAACAAAAATTAAAACATGTAGATTTTAGTTCTAGATTGGATTAAGGACAAAATCTACCATGCCAATTTCATGCTCAAGTGATTCATGTTCATGAAAACTTTTAAGACACTAACCATTTACCTTTAAAGGTGTTGCAGCTGTAATCTCGAAGCGTGATGATTCCTTGCGTCATGATATTGATGATGACGAATGGTCTTTCTTCTGTGAATCATTGCAGTGTACTTAGACCCTTTTTCTCCATTCATTGCTTCTCTCCTGCGAAGGATTAGTGGACAACACATACCCGAAGGGATTCACGAATAATTTGAAGCAAGGGCATTGTTGTCATGGAAATAGAAGACATCTTTTATGCTATAGAAAAGTTGGCTTTAGCATTTTAGCACATCACAAGATGTTCCCTCATTGTTCACCAATTAAAAACCAAGCAAGGTTAAGGCAAAGGTGTGCAAGATTATTTCAAAACTACCTCAAACCTTAATTTGTCTCTTATGAATGATCTCATGACTTAACCACCAAAGTTGTGAAGTTATCTTACATGGGTTAGTCCAAAGGTACAACCAAATTCCATAAAAGTTTACTTTTAGTTCATTAATCAAACTTGACACCATGTCGAATTTGATTAAGGCAGACTATTCAACCTAAGCATCATGCTTAATTTAAAGAGCTTATAGGAGTATGCGCACTACTCCCAAACCAAAGCATACTCATAATAGAACAAGGAAGCATTAAGGCACAAAGAGATTCATTTAAAAAAGAGACAAGAGCATGGATGGTGAACTATATGAGCATTTGTAATTTTTTTTGTTTGTTTTTATTATTTTTGTGACTTAGCAAGATGAGCAAGGTATAAAGAGAAAACAAGGTAGAGACAACCAAACAAAATTAAAAATGAAGCATGACATGGATTTCTTAGAGAATTCCACTCCCCCATACTTGGATTTTTGCAACATTTGATAATGAGAAAATCGAAGTCTAGGATGTGAAATTTCCTTTTTAATGTGATTCATTAAAAAAATGTTTGGTTGGACATACCTTGGGTTTTGCTTCATCGTTCTTTTTGTTCAAGCCTAAAATGGTCAGTGACAAAAATACCCGAAGGAACAATTTCACAAATATTCCCTTAATCTCATTTTACAAAGTCATTTTATTCATTTTAGAATTTTGGGAAACTAAAAATATTTTTTTATATATAATATATATTTATTATTTTATTAATTTTAATTAATAGTAAAAGTTTTTTATTTTATTTTAAAAAGCAAATTTTAATAGAAAAGAAACAGACTCGGTTTATCTCCCGAAAGTGCTTATTTTTAAGACACAAGCTTGTCTTTGGGAAACCTTCAAGTGCAGCTCATGTTGGTGAAGTGGTTTCCCCTTCAACTCCAACATTTACGAACCTATCCACAAGACCAAAACCACTACGAGATTTGCAGAATTTGTGATAGACAAACACATCTACAACCAACTTTGCAAAGATTTTAGAAACAAAAGAATGAAGGGGTTGTAGATCATGTGTTTAGTGATGGTAGAGGGAAGGATCGATTTGGGAGATTTCTCATTTGAGCATGGATTTGATAGGAAGATCGGGGAAAAGCTTCCATGCTCATTGGTGGAATCTTCTATTTGAAGGAGTGGGTGAGCACTTTCTTTCTTATGACATTTCAAGTCATCCTCAAGGCTTGAATGGGTCATGGTTGTTAGCGAGAAGGACATAATCTCACCCCTTGGATCAAGAACAAGTTTGGATTCTATCCCTTTGATGAGAGGTCGGGAAGACCAAACGGGTATATAATCTTCACTTATTCTATGACCAAGCTTCTCATTTCCTAAAGTGTTCTCCAAGATTCTCATGATTGGCCTTCTGATAAAAGTGAGATGAAAGGAAAGTCCAGGAAGGTCAAAGATATGGAAATCTTGGAAGATCTTGAGATCATCAACCATCATAAGAACATTATGAAGGACTCCTAAACAATCAAGGATTTGACCATTGGGGAGTATAAGGTGTTTTTGTGATTGGGATAGATGATCCTTTGATGGTATTGGAACATGGAAATGAGGAATAATGTTGATCCCGAGTCTAGGATCATAGCAGATTTCACCATTAATGCCCAACACTTGACAGGATATTTTCCTCACATGTGTGGGAATTTTAGTGACTTCCTTTGAGGATTTGGCCTCATCTAACCATTCTTTATTTACAACGGTAGACAGATGTTCCAACCATTGTCTTTGCTCCTCTTGGTAAGATTTATGGCCCTCATGGCTTCCATGCCTCGGGTGTCTTAATGAATTCCCAAAGTTATTAAGTGGGTCATCATAAGACTTGAATAAAGGAACACATGGGGGATCATCAGGATCAAGGATTGCTTCGTAGGATAAGTCAGAGGTGGGCATAGAGAAGGAGAGGATAGATTTGGCTTCTAAACACTTTAGTTCTTCTATAGGCTCACTCGATATTTCTTCATCAAATATCCCAAGCTTTTCCTGATGTGCCATGTGGGAAGTCGAGGCATAAGATGATGTTGATTTGAGAGGTTTTTGAAGAGATCCCTTCATGAGAGGTCTAGAAATATGTTTCTTAGAAGGTCTCTTTAGGAAAGGATCATTTTGGGCATTCCCAAAACCAGCAAGATCATATGAACGGTTAGCCTCGAACTCAAAGGAATGTTTTATGTGTTGGATTTCTTCTTCCTTCGAGATTTGTGGTATTTGTGGTTCAGGATCGATGGCAGAATCTTTGGATAGAAGTGGTGGTGATTTGGCTATCGAGATTTCCTTTCTAGGGACTGGTCTTTCTTCTTCTATGGGTCCTTCATCATAAATGTTAGTGTAGGGGGGGTTTCAAGAATCTTCGTGAGAAGACTCTTCCCTTCACTAACGGGTAAACACAGGAAGGCTCCCCTAGAAGTCATATCAAGAATTTGTGCAGAATCTTTGCTAAGATTGCCATAAAAGTATTGTAACAATGTTGGCTCGGTTATAGCAAGATCAGGGCCAGATGATGATAGCTCTAAAAGACGAGCCCATGTTGCACCTAGAGGTTCTTTCTCCTTTTGTTTAAAGGTTAGGACCTCTATTCGAAGACGAATAACACGGGATATAGGGAACAAAGCTAGGAAGAATTTGGATTGTAATCTTTCCCATTCTCCATTTACACTATCTACGTTGTGAAGGTACCATCGTTTGGGTATTCCCGTCAAAGAAAACGGAAATAGCTTCCACTTAAGGGTACCTCGCCTCATCCCTTGGATGTTGACACATGAACACAATTGTTCAAAGTCACGTAGGTGAGTGTAAGGATTTTCATCTTCATCCCTAGAGAAAGATTGCTCCCGAACTTTGGCTATGAATCTAGGTCGAAACTCATAGCTAGGTGAAAGAATGGGATGTGATGATGGTGGTGGTTCCAAACTATGGCCCTTTGGAAAGGCAAAATGAGAGATGGATGATTCGTTCATGGTGTGACAAGGATAAAAATGAAAAGAAAGATAAAACAAGGGTAATAGGACCAAAGGGTTCTAGTTAAAACAGCTACCGTTCCCCGGCAATGACACCAGAAATGCTTGTTGGTATTTCTTATGACTATTGGATAAATCCACAAGCGCACAGATTATACCGTTATAGCACTTCACCGGGAGTATTCTAGGTATCGTATTTTCCACAGGGAACAAGTAGTGAGTTAACTAGGAATATGGATATGTCCTATGATGGATCAAGGGAGACTATGATAACTGAGTTGAGAGGTTCGATATAGCAAAGATATCTAACAAGTTATAGCTGGTTATACTAGCTTTCTCAGCCCTTCTCTTGCAGGAGACGATGGGATAGATCAGAAAGAGGGCAAAACTCTAACCGGAATGCGCCAGCATGTTGTATTGAAGCCCTACCTTTTAAGAACTTATCTGACACGCGTGGTGGAATACAAAGGCTAGATAGAGTTGTCACCTCCTACTAGCATCCACAAACAATCCGCGCGATAAGCAGTTTACAACGGTAAGATCTAGTCTAGACACCACGTCTACACTATTCTTACTACTTTAACCCTTGCATAAGATTAAAGCACTCTACTTAAAGTAAAGCGATGAACAAGCACGAAAAGATGTATAAGAACTATGCCAGAAGTAGAATATCAAATACTATAAAGAACTCAGATGTATCACTTACAAGTGCTAAACTTACAAGAGAATTGCATCCACTGAGGTACAACTTGGAGAAGACGCCAGACAGGCCCGGATCTCCTCCAGGCTCTCCTCACTCTCCTCCAATTAGCATAGCACTACTAGAGAGCTCCGCTAAGAGACTAAGGAGTAGTGTTTCTCCAATGAGGCATGCGTGAGAGTAAGGGCCTAGGGGGCTATTTATAGCTAGAGGTGAAGTAGGCGCTACTCCGGTGCCACATCAGCGATCCACGCCACCTCCATCAGCCACCGTAGGATCATACCGTCATTGTAGCCACCTTAGATCAACGGTGGAGATGAAGTTGATGCATGGAGGCATGCAGGAAGGCGGTGGGGAGCTTGGAGCACCTTTTGGGCACCTAGGTGTGGTCGATCGACCGCCCTGTGATAGGTGGGGCCCACCCCTTTCTTCTAGAAGCTGACCCCACTGGTCAGGAGGCCTGTAGGTGGCCTCTGGGCCTACCTTGGTGGTCGGCCAACCTCATTTAGACAGCCATGGGCCTCCCCTTCGGCGTGGGACATCCTTGATAGGTGTGGATTCTGCTGTCCGAATTTGGGCCCAAAGTGCGGTCGGCCGACCGTCTTTTGTGGCCAAATCAGCTCATCTTTTGCAGGTAGCTTCTAGAGGTAATGCCCATCATGATGGTGTATGGATTTTTCACATTTTCCATACTTGGAAATATGTCATGTTGGGCCCATGGATCCTCGTCCTTTGATCCAGAACTGTTGAGAGGTAGCACACTTGGATCCAAGGGGTAGAAAGTGCTTTGGAGAGTGTTACTTCGATCATGGGGGCTTGGGAGGTCTAGTGGCCCCACAGGGTAGTCGGCCGACCCCCCTAAGTGGGCCCACTAAGAAAGGATGAAATCAAACAAAGATAAAATAGGACCAAATGATACTAGTTAAAATAGCTACCGTCCCCGGCAATGGCTCCAGAAAACTTGTTGACACCAAAAGTGGCAAACGGAAAACAATACCGCGAGCATACGGTTGTCAAGGTATCTTTCACCGGGAGTATTCCAGGTATCATATTTTCCACAGGGAATGAGAAGTGAGTTAACTAGGAATACGGGTATGTCCTATCATGGATCAAGGGAGACTATGATAACTGGGTAGAGAGGTTCGCTATAGAAAAGTAATCTAACAAGGTATAGCTGGTTATACTGGCTTTATCAGCCCTTCTCTTGTAGGAGGCGACGGGATAGATTAGAAAGAGGGCAAAACTCTAACCGGACCGCGCCGTCAAGTTGTATTGAAGCCCTACCTTTTAAGAACTTATCTGACACGCGTGGTGGAATACAAAGGCTAGATAGAGTTGTCACTTTCTACTAGCATCCACAAACAATCCGCGCGATAAGCGGTTTACAAAGGTAAGATCTAGCCTAGACACCACGTCTACGCTTATCTTACTACTTTAACCTTGGCCTAAGATTAAAGCACTTTACTCAGAGCAAAGCGATGAACAAGCAGGAAAAGTGTATAACATCTAGACCAGATTTAGAATACTGAATACTATAAAGAACTCAGAAGAAGTCACATACAAGTACTAAACTTACAAGAGACTCGCATCTGCTGAGGAAGAACTCCGGAGAAGATTCCCCATAGGGCTTTCTCTAGAAGACTTCCTTCACTCTCCTCCAACCATCATAGCAGTACTAGAGAGCTCCGCTAAGAGACTAAGGAGTAGTGTTTCTCCAATAAGGCATGAATGAGAAGGGAGCTCTAGGGGGTCTATTTATAGCTAGAGGTAGAGTAGGGGCTACTCCGGTGCCACGTCAGTGATCCGCGTCACCTTCATCAACCACCATTGGATCCAACCAACTTCAGAACCGCCTAAGGATCAAGGGTGATGATTTCCATCATGTGGGGAGTGAGTAAGGCAGTTGGGGAGGTGTAACCGCCATATGGGTGGTCGGTCGACCACCCATACTGGCTCGTGGGCCCTCCTGCACTTTCTAGATGGTGGCCCACTGATAAGAGGCCAAGTGGTGGCCTTGTGGGCCCCACCATTAGGTCGGACGACCACATATAGTGGTCCATGGCCCACCTCTGCCTCCTGGCCACTGGTCCCATCTGTCATATGCCTTGGATGTCGGCTCTGAGTTGAGTTGTCACGTTAACCTCCTTGATGTGGGCCCATGGATCCTTGTGATGTAAATCTGAGCCATTAAGAAGAGATGCACTTGGATCCAAGGGTAGAGAGTGTTCTAAAGGGTGGATCTTGGATCATGGAGGCTTGGGAGGCCTAGTGGCCCCACAGGGTGGTCGGCCGACCCCCTATGTTGGCCCACTAGCTCCCAAATGTCCCCATTTGTCTTTATCTGCATCAAATAGTCATAAGACATGTGGAACTAGTTATTTAGCACAATATGTTCAGGTTATGCTTGTTTTATTTTGAATATGGGGATGTTGACGGTATTTTGATGGTGACAAAATAGCTCTTAATTACCGTCAATACCGTCGACCTCTCCATCTCCACCGCAGCTCCGCCTCGCCTCCCCGACCCTGCAATGACGACCGGTGAGCCTCGGTAAGGCCCTCCTCGCCCAACCGCTTGAGCCCGAGCTCCGCGCCGGCTATGTCGTGCGCCTCGCCGTGAACCGCACCCCTCGGGTCGCCATTGGACCGCGATAGCGCGAGCGCCGTGCTCGCGTAGCACCGCGAAACCCTAGCCCCGCTTAATCGAAGTCGCCATGGCCTGTATCGGTCGGCCGCCGTGTGACCGCTCCGCCATGGACGCCGGCGAGCTTCACTCCGGCCACCATTGCGCGCGATTAGGGTTGCGCTGGGTCCGTCTCGCGTAGCCGCGTCCGTAGGGCCAAACCACACCACCGAAGACCTCGCCGTCGACGAGAAATCACCCGCGAAAGCTCCACCTCCGCCATGTGTCACCGACGCGTGGGGTCCCCCTCGCGCGGGCCCCTGCTATCAGGCACCGGCTCCTGTAGGGAGTGAGCCGCCTCTGCCGAATGGGCCGGAACGGCCTATTGGGCCGAAAGGCCTAAGCCTTTTTTTTCATTTTTAGAAATTGTAAAAAGGCTTGTAAAAATCATATCTCACTGAATAATGATCTAAAAATCATGAAATTAATTTTGAGTACTTGTTATAAGAAGATCTACCTTGGAAAAATATTGCATGTGTGTTTTGTAGTACTTTTCTGTGTAGGATTAAATAAATTCTAAAAATGATTAAAACTGCATAAATCAATTAAGCTATTTTAGGTAAGAGTTAAAAATGTGTTCCCTATTCCAGTAAGTTTTAAATGGTTGTTAAAAGCTAGGAAAATTATAACCTCAGTAGTTTCTGTCGAAAAATGATTATTTAGCATTTAAAATGTGTTTTGGCTGTAATATTGTAAGATTTTTAGTAAATAGGTGGATGTATAAAAAGGGTTGTAACTTTTTGTGTAGCTTTCTAGTAAGGTGTAGTAACTAGGAAAATACTAGTTTGGATAATGCATCAATTTCACTGTACTAAATATTTTTAGCTATTAATTATCTTTAAACTTGTTAATTTTGTGTAGAATAAAGTACTGTTTCTTTTAACTTGGAAAAATTTGAGTATGCTAGTTTGCCTCTGAGTAACCTACTGTAATTTTTGTAGAATTTAATAAACTGTTTTCGTAAGGTGAGTAGTTCTGTGCTAATTTTCTAGATAACTAGATTGCTCCTAAGAAAGGTTAGTTAGTTAATTAAGCTTTGGTGTATCTTTGAAGCACTAATTAACCAGCTGAGTTACTAATCTGAAACTGCACCTTGCTATTAGTATTAGTCTCTTATGTGGGAAGTTGAATTGCTTATTTACAATTAAAAAAAGAACTACAAGCGAAGAGATTTGCACCTACTCGGAAAACACTAAAGAAAGGAACATCATGAGCATATCACATTTTAGCATATTCATCGTCTTGCACAAGTTAATAATATAGCTTGTCTCATACCATTTGCATATACGCATCATACAGGATCGCAGGAGGAAGCACAATACGATCTTCCCCAAGAGCAGGACGAAGCCAGTCAGCACGGAGCCAACGAAGGGCACGTGAACGAGGAAACAGAAGAGGAACTCCAGGATGTCCCGGTTAGCAGCCTAGCTCTTTCGAGAAAGGCAAGCCCCGGTGCATCTTAACCGTATTTTATGATATCCAATTTACTAAGTTATATATATACTTGTTGCATTAAGTATAGGAGTTGGGTGAACCTAATTGTTGCATATTACCCTCCTTGATTTTGATATCCTTATATCCTTATCAACCTATTAACATAGTAAAGATAGATGTTTAGCCCTGCTAATTAAATATGGCTTCCTCGGAAACACATGTCACGTATTGCTCCACGTGGTGAAGCCGGGGTATGAAAGATATCATGAAATGGAAAGGCAACCGGGAAAGTTGATAAATTGTTCGTACGTCTGATACTGGCAACATCTAGGAGAGCTATGTGCCCTAGGCGCGGTATTTTGCGTACGTGTCTGCCTTTTGGCGGGCCGATCGGGTGGTGTCCCTCTTGTCATGTTGAACGCATGCCTCAACCCTTAGCTGGTAAGATAACTCATTCGAGCCGCGAAACCTACCTACTGGCCAAACCAAGGACGAACATAACCGCAAAATGGTGCGGGGTGACGAGGACGCGGAGTGTAAGGCTGAGGCCAGCTAGCTGATCCCTAGGCTGGACGTACGGGGTGCCGGGCAGTCCTTAGTTTTGTTCAGGGGTTACGGGAAGCGTTCTTGGTTTGAAAGGTAGGATAGGCGACTGTCGCGCCCCCGTTCAAGGGCTGCAAAGTATGGGTGAGGAATAAAACCTCCAGCTAGATAGGAATTCGATTCGAATCGCGGTCTCTCCCCGTTAGTGAGAACTTGACAATTGCTACACTGGCGTGGGAACAATTAATTACTTGAATGTTTCCGATGGAATGATATGATGAGACCAGAAGGGCAACTGGTCATGCTATTCTTAATCGAGTGTATTGTTTAGTACATGTGCTAATTTAGAAGATAGGTGATATTTATAAAATGTGGCTTCATTCTTAAGTACCCAATAGTAGATGCTTTTTCCGCAAAAGAGAGTTCGACCTTGTACCACCACAAAAGCCTGCATTATCCTTGGTGTCTTTACTTTAGTTTAAGACGGGTAAGTCTAGCTGAGTACACTCGAGTACTCAGGGCTCTGTTCCCAATGTTGTTGCAGATAGACAGATGTACTATGGGTACTGCATCAACTGTCTCTACCTTGCTATGGGCGACAACTAGGACCATGGGCAATGGTCACTTCTGAAGTCTCATCTATGCTTTTGTGAGAAATGACTTATTACTGGCACTGTAATGAACTAAGTGTGTGTGAGTTGGTTTCAAAACTATTTCCACTGCAAGAGATTTGGTTATGTAATAACTTTAAAAATTCGTACTCTGATGTATTCGTATTTGAACCTTATGTAACGTATGAATGGTCTGTTGAACTAAAGCGATTCTCAGCTGAGATTGAGCAAGGTATGAAATCCGTCGTGGTTTCACGGAGTACCGGGGTTATGAAAGCCTAAGGACGAAAATTTATCGCATTGGCGGTGGGTTTTTGGACTTAAGTTTTTGTAATTTTGGCAGTTCTGTTATAGCTGGCATCAGAGCCTTAGTTCAACAGTTACTATTCATATGGATATTTAAAAAATATATTTTTCACTAAACTAAGAGTGTGTCAATAGTTGTGTCTCTTACGCCCAATAGGATCTAGGTGGCTTATCTAAGTACTGACTTGGGGGTTGTGCATCATATTTCTATTTACTTGTCCATACAGGTTGAAATTGTATGGGTGCCATTCACTTGAGTGGTAATGTATGGATCAGATTGACGCTACACCTTGGTAAGTGAGAGTTGTGAGAGCATGGTCGGATACACTGCCGATACTAGGGGAATGCTTATATGATGCTGGACCATGATCGCGTTTACACACGTTCATGAGAGAGTATCCTTGTGTGGGAGTGTCTTCTGTGATGATGATGCCATCAATAGGACGAAGAACTGACTACAGGTGCTTCATATGTATACTTGGGGGTGTATATATGGGAGCACTGGATTTACATTCCGCAATGCATTTATTCATACTGTGAGGGATGGGCTGAAATGAATTTTCTGTAGGTACATAATAGCGCTTTCGATTAGTACGTATAGTTACGAATATAAGAGAGAACGATGTATGCCACCACCTAGTATGATATCTTCTATGTGAGGACGTTTATTACGTGCATGCATCATATTATGTCATCATGTCATTCATTTCACTACTTTTCTCGCAAGATAAAAATTGTTGCTTAAATTATCTGGGTATAAAATTGATTCTTACAAACTCCCTCTTGTACCTTTGCTACAGATGGCCCATACCAAGTCCACTGCTCGCAAGTCCACTGGAGGAAGAGTCCCTCACCACCAGCTTGCCACCAGGAGTCCGTGTCTCAAGAGCAAGTTTCTGGTGAAGTTTGGCATGCCCACTCTTCTTTGGAGGGTCCTCAGTGCAGCAGGCTACCCAGAGGAGAAGGCACCTCGCTACTATTGGAACAAGGAGAGCCTTGGAGATGGTACCTCTGTCTACGTGGAGTCCATTGTTCCATCTGGCATACGAGACTTGCGCCTTGGACGTTGGATGTTTGGAGGCAAGGGAAGGACACCTTGGGAGGGTGCCTGCAGTGCAGCCTACAGGGTGTTCTTGAGCATCATTCAGACTGCTCCAGAGGCTATAGCTCATGCCCTGCCAGGGATATCCCCTAGTGACAGCCCTCACACCACTGTGTGGGAGCAGCCCAAGGGAACTTCTTTGACAAGAGGCCCAGAGGAGGGGCAGAGCAGCACTGGTTCTGCTATGAGCACCATGTTCGCCATGATGACTGCCTACCATGACCTAGAAATGGGATTTGCACGCATGGAGGACAACTACTGTGGTGCTTGTATCGACAGGCGTGAGGTTTGTCGTGAGTGCGAAATGGATATGGAGGATCTTCAGAAGGAGCTAGAGCAGCTAAAGCTGCAGAGGACCAAGCTAGAACATGACAAGGAGGTGTTGGCTCAGGACCTCTCAATGATCAGGAATCAAAGGGAGCAGGCCTACGTAGCTGTTCAGAGCAGTGAGCTGATGCTTGCTCGCACGGTGACCGAGAGGAATGCTGCTTGGAATGCAGAGGACAGTCGCAGGGCACAACTGAACGTCGCCTACGCCTACAACGATGCGTTGCACGAGCAGGTGCACCAATTGCACTACTAGCTTCACCCTCCTCCAGGGGCAGCTGAGGGGGACAACGCCGCGACGTCAGAGGTGGACAGTGACCAAGAGTCACACACTTAGGTGCCTGGGGGCTGGTGATAGTTAGCCTTTTGTTGCTTGTGTACCATGGTTGCATGTAATCATGTGTTGATGGATGGGATGTAAGCGTAACTTGATAATGCTCCGTACTAAAGTCCAGTGTATGTATGCTGGCAAACTTGACATGCAGCACTATGCTATGTGTAGTTATCCTGTTGTTTAACATAACGTGGTGATTGTGGTTGAACTCTTGTGCCTCTACTTTATTGAGTGTATTGTGTGTTTCGCCATTTAATTTAGTACGGCATAACTATGCGTCACCTACAACTCCTACCCCATTGCGGTATACTAACTTGATACTATCACAATGCAGCTGCTGGAAACTCGCTGTTCCGCAGCTAGTGGTTCCCGGAATGGTGGTGCGGATCCACCGCCACCACCGTCACCACCTCCGCCTGGCAACATGACTACTAATGAGGTCTTTGCCCAGTTCTTGGGAAGTCAGCGCAACATTGAGAACCTGCAGCTCAATATGGAGGCAGTGTTGCGCAACATAGCAGATAACACCCGTAGGGATCGCGGAGATGGGGTTCCTGAGGGTAACCAGTTCAATACCTTCAAGGAATTCATGGACACCAAACCTCCAGTGTTCAAGGAGGCAACTGAGCCGTTAGAAGCAGATGAGTGGATTAACACCATGGAACAAAAGTTTCGTCTCCTACGTTTGTCAGAAACCCTGAAGGCGGAATACGCAGCCCACCTGCTGGAAGGTCCGGCTGGTATCTGGTGGACTCATCACCGTGCTACCTATCGTGAAGGCGAGCAGATTACTTTGGCTCATTTCACCACCGCCTTTTATGGTAACTACATACCACCAAGGCTGATGGCAATGAAGGTGGGAGAGTTCATGAAGCTGACACAAGGGACCAAAACCTTGACTGAATACCTGCACGCTTTTAACAACATGTCGCGCTATGCCACTGAGTTTGTTGACACAGAGAGCAAGAAGATTGCTAGTTTCAAGAGGGGTCTTAACCCGAAGATGCTAAAGACAGTGGGCACATCCTCCAGGACTGTGTTCAACGACTTTGTCAGTGACTGCTTAACTCTAGAGAACCATAATAATCTGTACACAACATCCAAGAGCAGGAAGAGAGCTTTTGAAGCAGGTGCTTCTCAAGCCCGGCCTCCGTTTGTCAACCGTCCGCAATATCATCCCCCTACACCTGGATCAAGGTTCAGGCCGCTGCAGCGCAAGCAACAGAATGCTCCAGGATCTCAGAGGAATGTGAAGCCATACAAGGTAGCCACTCACAATGCTAAAACAGCTCAGAATCCGCTGACGGGAGCTAACCCCGCGGTGAGAGGACCATGCTACAAGTGTGGCCAAGTGGGACACTTCGCTAAAGTTTGTAACAATCCTCCCAAACCACAGACGCAATACAATGCCCGGGTGCACTTCACCAACCTGGATGAGATCCCTGTCGGAGAGCTAGTCACCGCCAGTATGTTCTCTGTTAATCAGTTCCCCGCAATTGTTTTGTTCGATTCTGGATCATGACATTCGTTCATCAGTCAATCATTTGTTAAAAAGCATGAGCTAAAAGTTAAATAATTGGAGTATGGCTATCGAATAAGTTCAGTCGGGGCTGACTTGTTGACCAACCAGATAGTACAAGGAGTAATCCTCACAATAGCCAATCGAGAGTTTCAAATGAACTTAATAATCATGCCAGGCTTAGCTTTGGATGTCATACTAGGGATGGAATGGATGAAAGAATGGGAAGTGGTGTTGGACACTAAAAGTAGAAACGTATCTCTTAAGGATCCCATGGGTAAAGGTGCTTTTCAAATATGCTTGCCAAGGAGACTAGAGATAGCTAGCACTTCTAGTGCGTTGTATACCATTTCTCTAATCGATATCCCTGTAGTATGTGAGTTCCCAGACGTCTTTCCGGAGGAACTACCTGGTCTTCCCCCGGACAGAGAAGTTTAGTTTGCTATAGATCTTGTGCCAGGAACAACCCCAATCTCAAGGAAACCATATCGAATGCCGCCCAATGAATTAGCAGAATTAAAAACACAGCTAAAGGGTTTGCTAGATAAAGGTCTAATCAGCCAAGCAAGTCAGCGTGGGGATGTCCTACTTTGTTCGTGAAGAAAAAGAAGGACAATTCCTTGTGGATGTGTGTGGATTATTAGCCATTGAATGCAGTGACCGTCAAGAATAAATATCCTTTACCTCACATCGACATTTTGTTCGATCAGTTGTCCAAGGCCCGTGTCTTTTCCAAGATAGACTTAAGGTCAGGTTATCACCAGATAAAAATCAGACCACAAGACGTGCCTAAGACCGCCTTTTCCACTAGATATGGATTGTACGAATATCTCGTCATGTCTTTTGGCTTGACAAATGCTCCAGCATATTTCATGTATTTGATGAACTCGGTGTTCATGCTTGAGTTGGACAAGTTTGTGATCGTGTTCATCGATGACATTTTGGTATACTCCGAGAACAAGCAAGATCATGAAGAACACTTGAGGATAGTCTTAAATCGACTTAGGGAGCATAAGTTGGAACCACGGGTATCGAAAGGAACCGTGGTCACCAAAAGGTACTGCGGGAACCAAAAGCAACCCTAGGTACCAAAGGAACCCTGGGCACCAAAAGGAACCCTTGGCACTAAAAGGAACCGTGGACACCAAAAAGGAACCCCGGGTACCAAAAGAAATCGCGGGTACCGAAAGGAACCGTGGGCACCAAAAGGAACCCTGGTCACTATAAGGAACCATGGACACCGAAAATGAACCGCGGGTCAAAATGGCAATGGGTACCCGAAACCCGATGGGTTTTTACCCTATTAGGGTAAGGATATGGGTCAACCTTTGTACCCATGGGTTTGTTAATGGGCAAAAAAAATAGACCCAGCGGGTTCGTGGGCATGGTTTTGGGTGTGTAGCACCCGAACCCGTAAACCCATGGGTTTTTTAAACCCGGTCCATGATTGCACTTATAAGTTATAACATTCAACTTAACATAATGGTGGATGGATATATGCATACTCCGTACACGGTATATGGGCAACTACTCATCGCACAGCAATTATAGTAGGAATAAAAATTGAAACATGCAACATGGTACAGAATGCATGGCCCAGCTTTCCCTATGTGCTGTTGACTTGCAGCCTTGCAGGCCAGCGGCCCACTCCAGCCCGCACTGAGCAGCATGAGTGCATGACAGCCCACGGTGATCAACAATTCAACACGATAGCAGTAAGTTGTGGTGCAAATAGCACCACCTCGCGTGTGCAAGCGAGCAACAGAAGGAGTTGCGCCTATAAAAAAGCGAATGTGTTGTCGCAGTTTTGATAACTTGGGATATACTCTACTCTGTTTGCTGCTGTTGAAGCTTGTCGGCTGACGGGTATGAGTGTAAAATTGTACCCGCCTACGGGTATGGGTTTTTTAACGGGTACAATATTTTTTTGCCGGGCATGCGTATGGGTTTGTTGTACCAAGCGGGTATGTACCCGTTGCCATCTTGAACCGCGGGTACCGAAACGAACCATGGGCAGCAAAAGGTACTGCGGGCGCCGCAACGCGCACGCAGGCCGCGAACTACGCATCGTTCTCGCTGTGCTATGCGCGGCGAGCGAGCGCGAGGCGGACCAATAGCGTATCATTCATCAGAAATGTCATGCAAACTGAAATGTTCTGGCTTTATTCTCCTTTTGCCAGCTGTCAAATGTTGTCTAATCTCTCTTTGTTATTCCTCCTTGCAGTCATGTACTGACTACATGATGTCAGTTTTGGAGTACATTATATTTCATCAGGAGAATGAAGCATCTTTGGTCCGAGAGTTGGAAAAGGAGTTTGAAAAGGTGTAGTTTCAGACTATGGCAAGACTCGTTTTGTGATGATGGTACTGTAATGTTGCCTGGTGGACTGGTGGTGTATCAAGTCTAGGATTCCCCCCTAACTGATCTAAGCGTGAACTTGGTCTGAGGTTTTCTTATTACCTTCATGAATATTCAGCACCTGCGCGTGCGCTTCTGCCGGTGGTTGAGCCTCTAACGCACCGCACCGTAGCCCGACACTCAAGAATTTGTTGGCTTTTGGTCTTTAATTTGGACACTTCTTATTGATTGAGCTGGTCTTTGTTGAATTAAATCGATCTATACACTTGCTACGTGTAGTTTCTAAATACTATAGTATTTTTATGACTGGTCTTTAAAACTGTGGTTTCTAGATACTGCAGTTTCAGAATACTACAACATCCAAACGGGGCCTAAGACTGGTAGAGCTGCAACTTCCTTTTCAATTTGTCATTCATCATTCATTAAAGACTAGCTAGGAAAATGTATGAGGGCCGAGAACCAGTGAAACAACCAGGCAACTCCATCGACTACTTAGATCTCCCAGAAGTAAGGAAACTAGTGGGATATTAGGGAAAAGTACTCTGTACTCTACATGAAACTCTTATATGAAGTTTGCGACTACTTCTATAAAATCTCTTGAAACTAGTGGAAATAAGAAGAAAAAGTACTCCGTACTCTACATGTGACTCTTCGATGACTTTGTTCAAAGGTATGATGGTTACTCTACTTCATAGATCCTTCACTAGCGCCGGGGTCGGGGAACCCCTTGATTTTAGTTGTTTCGCCTAGGCGAACCCCTGCAAGGTGGTATCCAAGGTGCAAGAGACCGTATAGGTCCACCTAGGCACCATATAGTAGAGAAGACAGTCATCACTATCCCATCTACTTGAACAGTTGGTCAAGCCCAATCCTATCAAGCTAGATTCAACCCAAACCTATCAAGCTAGATTCATAGTGTAGTCTGAATCTTGTAAGAGTTGCATTTGTTAACCCGCTGAGCTACTGGCTAGCTCACTTACTACACGTCCGTCCTTTTTCGTTTCATCTTATTTAGGGTTTCGGGTTTAGGGTTTCGGGTTTAGATGACAAAGGGGGAGAAGAAAGTATCACAAAGTTAAATATATCTGATAAATATAAGCACATGAGTAGGGGGGCCAAGCCTATAAAGTTGTTGCATTTCTAAAGTTTTGCTACTATAAGAAGAAGCAAGCGCTCAACAGATCGACTAGGCTCGGATATAATGAATTATCAACTTTCTCCAGAGTCAGGTCACTGTCATCACTCTTGGTGGTCTCATCGTCAACAAGAAAGCCCTGGTTCTTTAACAATTGCTTATGGCGTATTTTTTCCATTCTTGGTAGAAGAGGGAGAAGCAGCAGCGTCCATAGCATGGCTTATGGCTTATGGTCTTAGTGTTTTGAAGTTCAATTGGGTGAAACGTCTCCACGAGATGGGATTACATAGACAAGGGCTATATTAACCCAAAAGACATAAGTTCATACAATACAACGTGGCACAGCACAGTCCTTAAATGTTCACTGGAACACTGGCTACCCTGTCAACAAAAGAACCATAGCAGCTCAAGTCACTCCTAACTTGAGTGGTCTCCTTGAGGCTCGAGCAGCTCTTCCGGTCTGGTCTCAGCTATCATCTTCTCCTCGAGCTGGATGTGATTACTCCCTAAGGTTAAACACCCTTTTGTCCGATGGCTTCGTGCAATGCATTGGAACTAAGTCTCTTGAAGTCTGAAAATAATAATAATAACAACAACAATAGAAAACAAGTGAGTAGGCATAGATGGTGTCATATCCAGTGACAAAAACCAATACGATAATAACAACAAACCTAGGTGAACCAAACAATCAAGTATACCTTGCAAAAGCATATCTACTGAGTTCTAAATTATTTTTCTTATATATGGCGCATGACTGCCCTAACTAATTATGCCAAATCAGACCAAGCGAACATATTGACAAAGTGCATTGGAGCTCGAGCATTATGCAATAGAAATGAAGGATCATGTTAGCACCGTACTCGGTGTGTAGAACGCCATGAAGGGTAAGGCGCTTTCGTATCTCCAATAATTGACTAACTCTCTCGCCTGTTCTGACCTAAGCTCGATCATGAAGGTATTACCACAGCTGCCCACAAGGATGGCACCTATGCCTTCAGCGAAACACATCACACGTGCTGCATCGGGCCCAATGGGCATCAGTTTCTGTAGATCGATGACCTTGCACCGTACCCATACTTCAACCCCTACTGGATTAACCTTCCTTGACCATACGTAAAGGCAGGAACCTCTGATGCCGACAAGCCCCAGAGAACCATCCGTCATCAGCATGAGGTTAGCACCCAAATGGAAAACTTCTGGAGGTTCAATGATAGAGAAGCAATCATTGCCCAAGTCATATTTCACAATTCCATCATGCTTCTTGCATGTGAAGTAGATAGCATCCCCAATATGGGCAATGCGCTTCCCTGTGTCGATGGAGCAAAAATCACCAAGCCTGAGTTGCGCCTGCGTGCTCCAGCGATTAGCATCCGATGAGTACACCAGTACCCTCAGGACACAAAGTGAGTCCGGGTCCAGCAAGACCACTCGGAAGGCACCGTAGCAGTCGATGTGGTCACAGCCGTGATCGTCACAGAGCACCACACCAAAAGCAGTGCCCCAGTCAATAGCTTTGGCGTCAAAACTGGGCAGTACCTGCTGTCGCTCGGTGATGGGGTCACAAACAATGAAATATTGACCCTTTGTACAGTGAACGAGGACGCGGCAGTAGCGGCAATCGACCACATACGAAGGTCGCGCATGGAACCTTGTGCTGTCGAAGGGGATGCTGATGTGGTGGGGATGAGTCTCAGAACGGCGGAGCCCGATCTAGTGCAGACGGGGAGTAGAGTGAGCAGGGGTGGTTTCCTGTGGAACCTGCGGTAGCGGCAGAGGAAGCCTTCGTTGCAGACAAGTTGATGCCAACTCTTACAAAAGAGAGAGGTGCGGACGAGGCACACCGGATCGGCCGGCGGGAGGCGGAGGAGGATGCTGGATATGAGGTCCAGCACCAGCTTCGGTGGCTCCATGGTGTCCTCTTGGTCGCCTTCTCGGTGAATCGAGAAGGAGCCGCCTAGGTCCTCCACCACCTCCGGCGGCTCCACGGTGATGGAGCCGCCCTGGCCCGTTGGGGTGGGGTTGGGGGACTGTGCTGAGGTTTATGGCTGGGAGGCGAGGATCCGGTGAGATGGAGGCGGCGTTGGAGAGCAGAGTGGGGAGGCAGGGGTGTGGTGAGGTGGCGGCGGGTCTGGAGAACAGAGTGGGGAGGCGAGGATCCGATGAGGTGGCGGCGGCGTTGGATTACAGAGGAAGGGAGTGGTGGGGTGGGTGGGGTTCATGTTCATCAAGCTTCAAAGTCCATGGTGCAGAGCTTCAAAGCCCGTGGCCCATTCTCCCCGGCGGTTCAAATTCTTCAACAGTGGCCCATTCCCCAGCATTTTTCAGTGCGAGTTTCATCCTTTTTTATTAATAGTATACTCCCTCCATCCCAAATTATAAGACATTTGACTTTTTTGACACTGAGTTTGTCAGTTCAAAAATTTGTTCAAAATATCACTTCTTTTTTACATGGCTTGAAGAATGACTTAAATTTGACTGTTTTTGCACAATCTTTTTGAATAAGACTTGTTCTGAGCTTTGATACTTCATCAGAAGGATGTAACGCAGCATCACACAATTCAATTTCACCAGTTCACCACAGGACCAACATTACATAGGGTTTAGGGTCTAGGGGTTTAGGGTTTATGGTTAGGGCATAAGGTGTTTAAGATGTTTAGGGTTTAGAGTTTAGCGATTAGGGTTTAGGGGTTAGCTCTAATACTAAAATAGATGTTGGTGGCGACGGATGATATCAACTTTGCTTCTTTGGATGCTAGGGCTGGGAAGGTTAGGTACAAAATAAGAAAATTGGAAAGGGAGTATGGCGAAGCTCTACAAGAGGTATTTGCCCCCACTGCTGCTCTTTTTTTTTTGCCCCACATCACTGTTTGTTTTGTTGTTAATTTGCACTGAAACTTTGCATCCCAGGATAATGGCCAGGATCATGTCATGGCAAAAGAAGCACTGGGGGTTGCTTGATGAAACATGTAGCGTTGAAGTGGAGCAAGTCAGGCAAATGGAGCATGTTATGTTTTGGAGGTGTACATCCACACGTTCCCAATCCCTTTCTTGCTGGTAGATGAATACTGTTTTCAATGTTGGAGGCAACACATTCAAGTTTCCTTTATATTATTCTTGTTTACTGTAGATAAATAGTGTTTTCAACAAAGGGTTCTTGTTTTCTTCCTCCAACTGGAATTCATGTTTGAGGCATAACATTCTTGTTTCCATCAGAGTATTCTTGTTTACTGTAAACTGTTCTTGTTTCCTTTAGTATATTCATGCTTTTGGTAGATAAATAGTGTTTTCAACAAAGGGTTCTTGTTTTCTTCCTCAAAGTGGAATTCATGTTTGAGGCATAACATTCTTGTTTCCTGTAGTGTATTTTTGTTTTTGGTAGATGAATACTGTTTTCAACAAAGGGTTCTTGTTTTCTTCTTGAAACATGAATTCATGTTGGAGGCAACACATTCAAGTTTCCTTTATATTATTCTTGTTTACTGTAGATAAATAGTGTTTTCAACAAAGGGTTCTTGTTTTCTTCCTCAAACTGGAATTCATGTTTACGGCATAAAATTCCTGTGCGGTGCGGGCTGCCAATTGCAACAGTCCAGAGACGAGACGAGACGGAACGCGAAAACAGGCGGTGTGTTTTTGGTTTTCTCTGTCACTGGATGATAGGGACAGAGCTCTTTATGGTGACCTTGAGCACGGAAAATACCATTATAGTTAGCCACCTTAGGCCAGTCTTGGGAGGCAACAACCTACATGGAACCAGGCAACAAGTGTTATTGAAATGAGATGATAGTATCCTGATTGTAAACAAAAAAGAGTTACATAAGCAATGGAAGGGGCATAATCATCTAGAGCAGCAGGGTGAGTGACATCGACACCAAATATAATTGTTGGTTAAATTGAAACAACCGGTAAGCTTTCTTTGGGGCTGTTTTTAGTGTGTTTTCTTAACAATGATTTTGCTCAAATGTTTATGGAATTTGCAGGCACTATAGTTGATAAGAATATCTGTCACCCAACATAATTTGATTTCTTCTTGTGCAGCCATGCTGGGATCAAGGTATGTGTAGCACGTTGCAACTAATTTAGACATTGTTTTTTTTTCAAATGCATCTACTCCTTCTACTATCGTATGTGGTTTAAATTTACTCAGGGCAAGATGCATATATTTTTGTTCTGGTGGATTCAATCTATGCTTCAGAGACCTTCAATAGAAGTACCATTGTCTAGGGAGACTAAAATACATAGTTGTGTAACTAGCAAGTATGTGAAGGGTGGGTTGGAAGCTACAAGATCTAGAGGTGATGGATCTAGAAAAGAAACTATGTGTTTCTTCTGTTGGTTAGAGACCAAACATGAGAGAAGGGAGTGGAGAGAAAGAGAAAACCAAAAAGAGTAAGAGACTAGCCCTCATCTCCACCTTTTACTCTCTTTATTTTATAGGGAATGTGGGAGAGGAGGTTTTCATTATCCCCCAAGTGAGATTGTTTTTTACACTAGATCCTATTGTGACTCTTTGGCTTTCCTATTGAGTCTTATGCTTCACATAAGATATTCTGCAAGCCCAATGAAGTTGTAGGGCTCGCTTGGGTTGGTTTAAACAAGGTTGCTCCTATGGAACCTAATGAGATGAAGTTTCTACTTGGCTTTCCGAAGGATCACACCAGAGGTATTAACAGGACAGAGAGGTACCAATCTCTAGGAAATTCATTTCAAGTCGATATTGTTGCTTACCATCTTTTAGTCCTTAAGGATATGTACCCACAAGGCATGAACACCCTCTGTTTATTCTCTGGTATTGAAGGAGCAGAGGTGGCTCTCCACAGACTTGGTATACGCATGAATGTCGCCTGGTTAAGGCCACTGTCCGGGTTAAGTTCACTGAAGTCGGTTAAGGCCACTGACCTGGTTAACAGCACAAAGACAAGGTTGAATTTGCGACCTACTTTGAATGCCTTCGTGGTTCACAACCGGTTAAGGTATGGAGAACCTTTAACGTGGCTCTAAAGTTCTGGCTCCGCCGCTGGTGATCCGTGATGACTCTAGCCATGGAAGTTCTATTGAAATCAGCAACGATTCTAGTTGTAAACCAATCAAAATGTGAAGGCGAATGAATCTCCCAGATGATGAACTCCATTCCAATAATTTATTTCATAATAATCAGGCACCATGTTCTCCATCAAGATTGTGGCAAGCACAGAATCCTCAACATTATCTTTTGCTAGATGCATCAAGATATTCTAAAGAACAAGCATGTAGAAATATGTTTTCATAGTCCATGGAGCCATTACAGGATCACTCCCATAAGGATGGTGGCCAACAAATTCCTTTGCCTGGTTGCCAGGTCCAGGAGTTTCTTGGAAGTAATGTAGTCGAGAACCACAACTGTTAGACCATCTTCATTTAGAAAATGAGTTTATGAAAATTGATGATTCCACAGCTGGAGGCGAAAACCATGAAATATGCCAAAAAATTACAGAGGTTGCATCTCTTCTAGTGTTTCTCTTTTCTCCTTTTTTCTCCCTTTCTTCTAGTGTTGCACCTACATATATGCATCTATGTATGTAATCCATCCATGGCTACTAGTCCATCTCCATCCTCCATGGTGTTGGCCTGCTCGTAATGCTGATCCTTCATGGTGTTGGACTGCACAGGGCCTGGTTTCCATTAATGCTGCAGCCTGTCTTACTCATTTGGTAGCAGAAGGGACTTGAATGCCCCCACCCACACCCACAAATTAAGGGTTTCAATAAGGTGTAAATTCTCAATGGGGTGTCATTTAAATTTTACAGATTGTGATAATTGTACTTGACAATGTTGCTTTGCTAGACGAAAAGATCCATTACCATTAGTACGCAAGGGCAAAAAAGGTTACCAGAAGTCTATAGGCAAGTAGAGGAAGTCGTATCCCGATCTCACTCCACCCGGCGCGATCTTCTGGTTCTTGATGAAGCAGTGTTCATTGAGAATGTTCATCAACCTCATCCTCCTGCGTCGTCAAAACGAATCAAGTAAACCGATCTTCATCAAGCTACTAATAAGTAAAACCAGATCGATAGAGGAAAACCAAGAGTAGTTCAAGGCGACGACAAAGAGAAGGAAATAAAACAAAAGGCAGACTCACATACGTGAAATCATTGGAAATGTTTCAGATCATGAGACTGGCCCACTCAGATTTAGAGTCGAATAGACACCGAGGCTTAGGGACGGTGCGGCGAGCATAGACTCTGGGAGCCGGCCACGCACGATGTGGCTGGCGGAGCCCCCGCCTCTGCGGTGGACGGACACCCGCGCGGCCCTCAGTGGGGGGCGGCGCCACGGCAGAGGCCACGCCTTCGGGTGCTAACGGCGTGAGGAGCACGAGCTGGAGCTGGTATGGGAACGACATCGGGAGGGACGTTGTTGGCGAGATGGGCGGGCTTGGAGCTGCGGGGACGGATGGTTGGTCGCCACCTCCTTCGCGTCCCCGGCGGCCTTCACGCGGCCGAACGCCGCAGTTGCCGCCGGAGCCGCCGCTTGCCAGGCACCAGGATGTGGCCCAGAAGGGGTTGTCATGGCCATGGCTCCGTGTGCCATGGGCTCCACGACACCATGGAATGGCCCAGGCATCCCCGGGAAGAAAGAGGCCTGAGGGATACTCCAGCAAGGCTAAGGCGGGGGTGGAGCCAGCGGCGGCCAGGCAGGAACTCCAGCGGCGGCGGAGGCATGCACACGTACGTCGTAAGGACATGCACGGGCGACAGCAGGATCCATGGCGCGCCTCTCTTCGGGATGTAGGCCGGGGCTGCGGGGCTGAGGGAGCTGATGGAAGGCGGTCAGAAGACTTCGGCTAGGGTTTAGGGTTTTAGGGTTTAGGGTCTGGGGAGATACCCTCCTTATTCTAGATCTTCGCCTTCACATTGTCAAGGGTTTAGGGTCTAGGTTCTAGGCTCCGGGGACATGCCCTCCTTGTCCAGCTAGGGTTTATGGTTTTAGGGTTTAGGAGATGACCTCCTTGTTCTGGATCTTTGCCTTCACATGGTCGATGGTGTTAGAAGACTCCACCTTTAGGGTGATGGTCTTAACAAAGATTTGCATGCCACCACGTAGGCGGAGCACCAGGTGAAGGGTGGACATGTCTCTGGTTAAGCACATTGGCTCCGGTTAAGCCCATTGTATCCGGTTAAGGACACAGGGTTGGGTTAAGGGGGTCTCATCCGGTTAAGACCACATGGTCCGGTTAAGGACACAGGGTCGGGTTAAGGGAAAACCCTACGGTTAAGGGGATCCCATCAGGTTAAGGACACATGATCCTCTTAACCTAGGGGGTCTGCCTTTAACCGGAGGGTGTGCCCTTAACCTGACCCTGTGTCCTTCATTGGACCATGTGGTCTTAGCCGGAGGGGATCCCTTTAACCGGAGGGTCTTAGTGGGTGGACATGTGGAACTAGTTATTTGATCCCGATTGTCTTTACCTAGATCTCTTAAAAGGAAACTAGTGGGATTAGAGGGAAAAGTACTATGTCGACTACTAAGATCTCTCAAGAGTAAGGAAACTACTAGAAGATATCTTTGAAGATGTTGGAGGAAACTAGTGGGATTAGAGGGAAAAGTACTCCGTCGACTACTAAGATCTCTCAAGAGTAAGGAAATTACTGGAAGATATCTTTAAAATAAGGAAACTAGTAGTAATAAGAGGGAAAAGTACTTTGTCGACTACTTAGATATATAAAAATTAACTAGTGGGATAAGACCTAAACAAATACTTCGTGCATTACATGCAACTCTTACATGAACAACAACGAAAGATCCACAAATGTGCTTGTGTCAGGGTAAGGGAAAGTACTTTGTAGACTACTTAGATCTCTCAAAAGATAGGAAACTAGTGGATGATAAGTTTGGTATTGTAGTGATTGCACTTTCACCATGATCACTAGACGAGTTAGGAGCAGTGATGTCTTCGTGCTGATGTATCAATGCCATCGTAGCATGAGAGTTTGGTATTAGGTTTTTAGGCAATTGTGTTAAAATATCAAAGTATTTCGATATGAGAGGAGTACTAGTACCCTGCGATTGAGAAGCAGTGATGTCTTCTCAATCTCTTTGAACTTAGACATCACATTCTCCTTTTCAACATCTTTCCAGTGCTACTGTTCATCATAGGATAACTGTCTAGAGAAGCAGTGATGTCTTCTCATGGCATTCGCAATGGTATAAGCCAACTACTAGATTTAAGCCAACATCTAGTAGTTTCCTTACTCTTGAGAGATCTTAGTAGTCGACAGAGTACTTTTCCCTCTAATCCCATTGTTTTCCTTTTAAGAGATCTAGGTACATACCATTTCTTTGTTGTTAATAATCTGGCCAAACTAAGTATTTTTTGGGCAAGACTTAGTTGTAAAATCTTCCCATTCCCGATGGGTGAGTCACATATAGGGCAAGACTGGCCACACAGGATAACTATCTAGAGAAGCAGTGGTGCCTTCTCATGCTTCTCTAGACAATTATCCTGTGTGACCAGTCTTACCCTATATGTGACAACCCAGATTATTAACAACAAAGAAATGATATGTACCTATACTCCCTTCCTATCTTAATTAGAGGACGTTTTGGACAAGCTTTGGGTCAAACATTGGGAATATAAATCATCAATAACTTTTAAGTTGTTGAGATTGCAAATGTCAAAATTATATGAATATATTTGTCTTGAAAATACTTTCATAAAAGTATACATACATCGTTATTCCATAAATATTTTTATAAAAACAAGAGGTCAAAGTTATGTTTGGGAGACCGTGTCGCTGTCCAAAACGTTCTCTAATTAGGATACGGAGGGAGTATCTCTTAAAAGGAAACTAGTGGGATTGGAGGGAAAAGTACTCCGTCGACTACTAAGATCTCTCAAGAGCAAGGAAACTACTGGAAGATATCTTTAAAATAAGGAAACTAGTAGGAACAAGAGGGAAAAGTACTCTGTCGACTACTTAGATATCTCAAAATTAACTAGTGGGATAAAACCTAAAAAAATACTTTGTGCATTACATGCAACTCTTACGCGAACAGCAACGAAAGATCCCACAAATGTGCTTGTGTCAGGATAAGGGAAAGTACTTTGTATACTACTTATATCTCTCAAAAGTTAGGAAACTAGTGGATGATAAGTTTGGTATTGTAGTGATTGCACTTTCACCATGATCACTAGACGAGTCAGGAGCAGTGATGTCTTCCTGCTGATGTATCAATGCCACGTAGCATGGGAGTTTGGTATTAGGTGTTTAGGCAGTTGTGTTAAAATATCCATGCGTCCGGACCCCTTGCAGTTTGAATCCTGCCGTTTGCGCCTTCACCCGCTGCTGCCACGTCGCCTCCGGACGCTCGCAACAGTGTGCGTCCGGACATTACACAGAGCCGTTCCAGAGAGCTCCCCGAGTCCGGACGCTAGTCCGGAGTCCTGTGTCCGGACGACACTTAGCGTCCGGATGCCTTCAGCAGAGGAGTCCAGAGAGCTCCAACCTCCGGACGCCGCGTCTGGAGCTGAGCGTCCGGACCAAGATCCCCGTCTGGACCTCCTGTCCAGTGAAAGCCGAGGCTAGGGTATGCCTCCGGACTCGTATCCGATTGTCCGGACGGCATATTGCCAGCATCCGGACCTCTTCTGAGTTCCAAACCGAGCTGCCTCTTCTTCTCCAAGCTGAAAAATATGATATGAAACTCCCCATTGAGGATGGCCTTACCGCAACCCGCAAGGTCGCCCCGCAAAATCAGGCTTCTTGGCTATTGTGGCCCAGCTGCAACTATTTTGTGGTCCAATATCTTTTAACCCGCAAAGCCTGCTGGCCAAAACCTGGAGGACGCAAGAACCCGCAACAATTGCAAGCTTCTCACGAACCCTTCCGGCTCCGCATCGTGGTCCTCCACTCTTGCGTCGTCGTCCTCCCCTACCGCCTACAGCTTTGGTCCTGGCCTCGGTGCAGATGGGAATGCCGGTTCCAGCCATGGCAGGCGGCAGGAACCTGACTGTGGCAGGCAACTTGCGCTCATCCATGGTGGAGCAAGAGGAGGCAGGAGAAGATGAGGGCCATGAAGGCTCCAAGATCCAAGCATCGACGGCTTTCATGGGATCTGGGCGGCTGGTCGTGAGTGTGCCTTCCTCATCCTGCAAAGACGGGTAAGGATTTTCTTGGCCCTCTTTGATCCCCACCTCTTGTAGTATTGAGCTGGATCTGAATCTAATGTCTTACTGATCGATTCTACTGAATGGTACATGTGGTATACTAGTAGTAGATCGATTAGATCACGATGCATTATATTTTCTGGTTGTGTACGTGTGAGTTCATTTTCATATTTATTTCACAATTTTTTTCTAGTGATCCATATATTAGCAGAAGGTATACGTAAATTACACAAAATACTATGTATTGTTAGGAATATATGATTGATTTTTTTCACATTATTTTCCCATTCGTGAGTTATTAGAAAAAGCAGGCAAGTTAGGGTCTTTTATGTGTATGTAAGTTCATACCTCTGGTGGATGCAAGTTTAGGCTACTCAAGGGACATATATGCTTCCTACATATACACAGCTTAATGCATCGATATTTGTACTTGGACCTGTTCAACTACTCAGATATGTGAATACTACTGAGATATATGAATTATTTTGATGCAGTAGTAATCCTCTAAAATCAACTAGTACTATTTTTTATTTGTTAGTTCTAAAGCCATAACGGTGGCAACTTAAGTCTTTGCTTCCTACAGAAATTCCTCCGCAAACTATGAACCAGCAGATCTTTCAATATTCCTGAACTAGTAGTAATGGGTCTCTGAATACAACTGAGTAAGTAGCAAGATATATTTTCTCTTCCATAATAGCACATGACTATATATATATATATATAAGATTGCAACCCATTAATGAGAAGGTGATAGACCGTTTTATGTTTACTATAGTACACATTATCTTGGCTTAACATATTATTATATTCTACTACTGTATGCAGATGTGCTAGTGTTGACATGGCGACCCTACCATATGTTATTGCGCGAGAAGAGTTGATGGGTTACGAAGCAGTGCAACAAAGGAGTAAGCATGCAGATTCAAGGAGTGTGGATGTGACGAAGTCATTGCTGTTGAAACCAAAGCCATCTGCTGGTAATGCTCCAAAGACTCTAGTAAAGAAGCGAAGGAAGTCATCTGCTTTGCACGTGCAATTTGTGAGGTCCCCTCTACTAAATAGGATGCTAGTATCACTAAGGATGCACCACTCTGGAACCAAACACCCCAGGTCCCCTTCTATGATAAGGGATAAACCATCATCAACCACACTGGACAAATCACCATATGCAAGGTCGTCATCTTCAACCTTGCCGGCTAAGGGACGGGCTGCTTCATCCACTTCGTGGCCAACACCTAACAACGACAACGACATCGAACTTGTCTCTCGCTCCACCGCCCTCAACAACCAGGTGTGTGTGCGGCCAGCCGGCCATGATTTTTCTAATGTTTTTTGGCTGCTACATCATTAACATGGGCTGATTGTTTTAGTATTTTTTATGTGAACCATGTATAAATGTTCCAGGGTAGCAGTTCTGATTGGCACAAGAGTAGGGATGATAGCTGTGCAATGGAGCAGGAGTTGCATCAGCATATGGAGGTGCCCCCGGGCTTTCACTATGAGCAAAGATGTGGATCCCAAGATGGAGGGCAACTTCATCCAACATTGCTTCCCCTTCAACAAATTGAATCCCAGCTACCAGTGTAAGAAACCCTTCAAAATTAACTAGTACAACAAAATTGTATACTACTCTTTTGTCTAGTACTATTAACCAGTACTACTCTTCTGTCCAATAATTCTTTCTGATGGGTCCATTTACAGACATGAATACATTTGTTTGCCACCTTGTTTATGCATCTGTCTATTCAAGCTTTGGTAGTAGGGATGCCATGTACGTCAGTATGTACATGCTTGTTTGTTGTACATAAGCAGTATTGCGGACAATAGTGGACATTGAATATTTGTCCATCAGTTCCACTAACCATTTGTGGCAATCACTTTGTGGACAGCGGATTTCCACAAAGCCCACATAATTGTTTAGTGGATAGCTTGGTGGCTTGTGGACCGTCCATAGCCCGCCCCGCCTGCAAGTTGATTTGCAGATCTTGTAAAATTCATATTTGGAGTTGTAGAAAAAATCCAAATTGAGTGAGACTAGTTTTGCTAGTTTTCTTATGAAGTACTCTACCTGATAGAATCATAAATCTTGCTGTTTGGTAGTGTTTTGTATGCTGCATTCTTTATCCATGCTAAGTGCTACTTTTAAACTTGTATAAAATGTGAAATTGGAGTTAGGGATGTGATACTATGTTCATGCCATATTTGTATTTGATTTGTCTTTTATGTTGTCGTGTGCTGGTCTGGTCAGTCTATGATTGGAGCTCGCAGTCTTTGCCTGATGAAGTCTGTTTCTTTGCCTTGGTAGTTTTTTTTTTTTGACTTTTGACCTGTTGGTTTTAAATGTTTTCCAAGTGTCTATCTGTCTTAGCCAGATCTGTACAACACGTGTACTAGACCTTTGCAGGGAATCAAAATCTCTAACAAGTTACATGTCTGTTTTTGATTTCTCATTCAGTTCTAACCTTTTCATTTTTTTATTATTATCCTTTGTTGCAGAGACTCTGTTATCATATAGAGCCCCAGCTCTGCCTCCGCTACAACCACTGCTATCTGCGAGCTTCAAGGGTGGGCAGATCTCCCAGAAGGTCTTCTCCATTCCATCATTGCTCTATCAGGTTCTGTCGTTGATCTCTTTGCCATTGCCGGCACCTGCCGCTCTTGGCATGCTGCCTTCTCATCACACCCATCCAAATCTACATTCTGCACCTTTCTGCCGCCTATTCTCATCCAGCCCCACATTAGTGTCCATACTCCCCATCTCCCTTCCAAAAGCGATGATGGTCATAAGCTTCGCACATGCCAAGTTGTTGATCTAGCGAACTAGAGAAGTACCCTTCGCTGCCAGATTCCTGAGTTGGCATTTCAGTTGCGTTTTGCTGGCTCTTCCTATGGCTAGCTGATTTGTGGTCATGACAGAAATTGTTGTCACGAAACTGCCCAACATATAAGAGCACTAGTGTAATGATCATCATTTCTGACAACACTGTCACACTAGAGCCCATATAAGCCCGGTAGTCCTTGAAATCTCGAAGGATCCCAAACCACAATCAAGTAACAACCCGAGATCGAACACTAGATTCAGTAACCGCACATCCACAGTGATAAGTTCAAAATGAAATAATATTACAACAGAGTTTAAAACATTGTTATTACAACACCAAGTTCAAATCAAAGTAGCCGAAGTCTTGTTTCACAAATACCCATTGCAAACTGTTTAGAGCAAATACAGTGCCATGCCTAGTACAGTCCCATCAAAAGCAACAAGGAGAGACATCAGAATCCATCATTTGCCCGTGATCTTCACTCATCATCACATGCAGGATAGAGGCATGCCTGACAATAGCCAGAATAAACCATACCATCTGCAACAAGGGTAAAGAAACCCTGAGTACTCAATTGTACTCAGCTAGACTTACCCGACAAAGAGATAGATACATAACCATAGACACTTCAAGGATTATGCAAGGCTTTATCAAGTGGATCTCATGGGATAGCAGACTTTTGCATAAAAGAGCATCCTAATTACTCATGTATTCTTATCATTAGAAAACAATATTTGGCAGCAGATTAAGTAACATTAATAGGATCTCATTAGCACCTGTACTAGAGCAACCACTGAGTTATCAACCAATAATAATCATATTGTGTTTGGCATCAAACCCATATAACCATCTTTTGGTTACTTATTAGAGTTTAGGTTTCTACAGTGGGAGGAAGATCTTTCAAGTTTCTCACTGATGGGGAGAGACCGCGATTCGAATCGAATTCCAATCCAGCTCGAGGTTTATTCCCCAATCACACCCAAGTATGCCTGCCGGCACACTTATTCGGGTCACCTTCACTATCGCTCGGGTAGCCCGCGGATCCCCCGGTACCGGCATGAGTAGCGACTCACGGATAGCCATGTAGCTCAAGCAGTGCCTGCCCTTGGTGCCAGGCTTGGACGATCAGGAATACTTGCCCACGGTCTAGTATGCCGCTCGCGGTCTTCATGACCCAATTAGGAGGGGATACCGGCCCGAACCCACGGAGTTAGGCTTCGCGGTCGAAACGAGTTATTCGACCAGCTATGGAGGCAGGCATTCAATCTCAGCAGATGTCCAACCACGATCCAGTGCCTAGCGACACAGGCGGAGAGAACCCGCTCACAAGACCTCCACGTCAAGTGGCTCACAACACCTTGTCCGCCCGGTCTCGATTTATTACTTCCACATGGTTATTTTTCACGATAGCAAATATAGCCAACCGTGACCAGTATCACCTATCTTTGTGGGGGATATCAGACCACCCACGCTACCGGTCTAAGCATGGCTAAGCAAAGGTTTCGATCCTGGGCCTACAAGGTTCTTTTGAGTGGACAAGGAGATATAATGTAGCAAAGGGTTTCATCTCACTCCTATGACTTAATGCACAAACAAGTGGTTGTATAGTAAGTAAAATACTTTAAATAGAATTGAGAAGGGTATAAATGCTCTGGGGCTTGCCTTTCATGAAGGTGGAAGGAAAGTGGTTAGGGCACTCAGGAAGGTCAGAGTCCTGTTCTCCTTCTCCTGGAGCTTCTAGAGCTTGCAACTCTGGTGGGACTCCTCCTTCTATCTCCCCAAACTCTAGCAAAGTCACTCCCTCCGGCGATCCTGGATGCATGTATACATGTATGATGATCCAATATACATATGACAAGTCATAAACTAGAAATGAGACATGCCTAATGCATATGGATGAATGCTCATGATGAATGTTTCATGCAACATTTTATTTCATTAACCGAATATGTGCAAATCTCTTCGGTTATAGAGAGATTAACACTTACCCTTCTTTTGCAACCTGTAATAGAGCTTCTCCTCTGAGGTAAGCTCTCTTACACCCGCATTAAACAAGTTTCATTGCTTAAGACACTTGCATAACTTACACAAAGCAAACACATCACTTGTAACACACACAACATGGCATACAAACACTTAAAACAGCAGCTGGAAGAAAACTGTGTAGCTGGAGCTAGACACAACCAAAAATTACAAACTAAGACATTCTGTAAAGCTCATGAAATTATCTACAAAACATTCCATAAATTCCCAAGCTAAATATAACATTAAAAGGGTCTAACAGACACACTAACCAAAGTTGTTTAGAAGAAAACAGGAAAACACAGATTTGAAGTTAAACTTGTAAAATATACCCAGGTTAAACTAAACAGGTTATGGATGTAAAAATTTAAGACCAGATAGATTAACAAGTTATCTACAACAAATTCTATTATAGCTACTGCTGAAACTAAACATAAATAGCTCAAACAAATCTAACAAGAAAACATGCTCAAGCTATTCAAACAGATTTCAGATAGCAATTAAAATAGATATAAAGGTTTTAACCAGCATTCCAAAAATTATGATAAAATTAGAAAAGCTAGGTTACATAATTAGCTACCACTTTGGTATTCACCACCTCAACATAAAACACATATAAAACAGGGTTAAAATTAGTTCTTTGTTGGTGATGAGGAAACAAGCATACTTTAAGCATTAAATACTTAAACCATTTGACAAGTGTGAAACAACAGATTTTATATATTTCTTAGCTTATACTAAGCAAGTAACAAATGTAGAAAAATTAACAAGCACAGCAAACATATTTAACTTAGTTTAGCAATTTAAACAAGGTTGTATTCAAATAAACAAGCATTTAACCAAAAGAACTATAACATGCAAACAAATTACATGTTACTGGTACTTTAACATTTTCCATGGGAATTGCATGCTGAGACAAGCTCAAGACAACAAGAACCACATTTTTATCACATGCCAAACTCCAGTTATAAATTAAACAAGGTAAAATAAGCATATAAAGCTTGCTTTTCATTTTTATTAAAACAACACAGAAGAACAGTAACAACAGGATACTTAACATTTTTCATGCATAGAGAAAAACATAACAAAGCTAACAGAACTGGTTTTACATTTTTAGCTTTTTTCTGGAATTAGTTATGAATTTCCAAAATTAGCAAACAGAACTAAAAAAGACAAAACAGATAAACACTTTAGAGTCTATGACACGCGGGACCCACTGGTCAGCCCCCTTCTCTTACAGAGCCGACGCACCAAAGGTGCTCGACCGTCGGTTCCTCGCCGGCGGTGAGGCCTCCGGCCAAACCAACCCCACAGTCGTGTTCTCCTTCGCAACCCGCATCGAACCATGTAGCTGGTTGTACCCCATTCGCACCGGAGCATGCTCGACGGCGTTCATGGCGGCACGGCGGCGCTGCGGTACTTGCGCTGGCCGGCACAGGCTTGCTCCGGCCAAACTAGCGGCGGCTACACCTACACGGAACCCTAGCGGTCCTATCTAGCCCGGATTGGGGCCGTGCGAACCCTCCGATGAGCTCGGCCACATGCACAGCGGCACGGTGGCGAGTTCACGGCGGCGCGGTGCTGCTGTTTCGGCGTTGGTGATGCACGGATGCTTCAACCAACTCCGGCTATCTAACCACTGGCTAACCAGCTAACCCTAACGTGACTGATACGGACGTAAGCGACACAGAAAAGCCCAGCGCAAACCTCGCCGGCGTTGCGGGTGCCGTGCGCATGCACTTAGTGGAGTTCCCGTTCCGGCGAACCCTAACCCTAATCACTTCAATCGACTCCTCGGTGAGCATCTACAACCTCTAGGCTACCACGTACGAGAGCTAGAAGAGAGGGAGAGGCGTTGGATTGGGCTGACCACAGCGGCGCAAAGCTCAGCGGAGCGTAGGTTGTCAATGGCGCCCGCAGTGTGCTCTGTCTGGCTCACCTGTGTGGTTAGCGCGACAACTGAGCGGTGCAAAAGATGGAGCGGAGCAAGGCGAAGTTGTGGCTGCGTTTTGGCGGCCAATGCGGCGGTGTGCTACGCAGGCGAGCTCGGCGACGGCGCTACTCGACAATGGCGCGGCTGCTGCGTTTTTGCGCGAGGCAGAGAAGAGAGGGAGAGAGCGAGGGCGAGTGTGTGGTGCGGTCGGGCGCTGGAGTGTGCGGGCGTCCAAACTCGCGGTCGGCGTGGACGTTTCGCCGACGTACGGTCGACACGCGGTGTGCGATGCCTGACACGGTCGGCCACGACCGGGGCTCGGCGCGCTCAAACGCCCGATCAGGCTGTCTGACAGCGTGTTTTGCCAAGAGATTAACTCTCTAAACTCCGCGTCTTAGCTTCAACCAATTGCACACTTTTGTAGAGCTATAACCCGACTACAACTTTGGTGTACTTGATTTGAACTGAAACGATTTAGATTTCAAACTACAAGCATTCAAACATGGTAACATTCAAACTGCAAGTCACTTAGGACTTAGACGATTTCAGAAGTTAAAACAGCCCCCAAATCAGTCTTAATTGACCAATTAGGGTATTTTAGGATCCAAATCACCTCAAGGTGGTTAAACAAAGTTTGTGCAGAATTAAAAACTCTACAACTTTTCTTAAGCCAACTTTTTCATATAAGGTCATTAATAAGGTCAATTTGTTAGATCAAGCAAAAGGGTTCCTAGGGTCAATCATTAAAGCTTAAACCCTAGAAGCTTATTTGGACTTGATCATGAACATGAACATGGTTCCGTTTTCATTCCTAAGCATTTCTAGATGGTCATTAGTAATCAAAACATCAAGCACTTGGTTAAACAAGCATAACTCATACAAGCTAGGTGTAGGTTAACACATACACATATGAAAACAAAGTGATCACTTAGGGTTATCATTTCATATGATCATGAAAATGCATGAATGAAATGATGCTTGTGCTCATGGTAATGAAATGATATGCACATGCAAGCTTAACACCTAGGGTGTTACAATTGTCTTGTTGTGGATGTGTTCAATGGTGCCGAAGTTTTCCCACCACAGCTCCCATTTGGTGACAACACTGATTTCCTCTATGGCATGCTGACAGCTCCCCTTGCATCACCAAACTCACACCTCCTAGTTTGCGTACAATCAAAACGTGGCAGTCAGGGTTTCCTGCTTGATTGGCTGATTGGAAGTGATTCTTGGTCAATATTAGAGTTGAGTTTTAAGTCAAAAAACATATTAAAGTTCAGGCACAATGAATGGATTTTGCAGATTGTGGAGTTCGAAGGTCAGTTCATCGCTATGGGGGCCGAGCACAAGCTGTACACCCTGTCCTTGGCCCCCAGCTTGGTCTGCAGGAGATGGATATTCAGTGGTGGGACGGCTTGATTCAATGGCCAATGTCATATCCATCGCTGGTGGTATGCAGCGGAATGCTTCTAATTATTGATGCCCACCTGCGCCGCTGCCAATTTTCAGACTTTCACGACTACAAAGTCTACCGCCTGGACATGTCAACTGAATATGCAACTTGTTTAGAGGTGGTGAAGCTGGAGAATGACACCCTCTTTATTGGGATGGATGCAAGTAGCCCGCCATTCTCCTGTACGAGTCCAGGACGGTGGGGTGGGAGGAGCAACTGCCTGTATTTAGCCCATCGCTATCCACCCTGGGCTATTTATGAGCTGGGCGAACATAAAGTTCGGTATGATCCCACTCTTTTTGATGAAGAGCTCTTCAGTGGCTACAACATCAGATTTCCTCCATTCTGGGTGTACCCAAGCATGTTATACTCAGATGGGCAGTGAATCCTTGTCTGCTCTATTTTGCTGAAATTTCAGTTATTTGTGTAGCGAAGACTTAAACTTCTGTATTTGAATAGATAGTGTCACTATGGTACCCGCACTTGGTAGTTGAAAGAACCTGTTGAGCGCATGAATGCTTATCACTTTCTCGTTGATGAGAGTGGTGCCCCTGTTTGGTCGAGCCTAAAGCCTATCTCAATGAGTTTTTGGTAACATTCCGCAGGCCAGCCACAATCACCATGATCTAGAAGATGAAGTTCATCAAGTTATCAAGTTTTTTCATTATTCATTTATGTGTTTGATGTAAGAACAACACCACTAGGAGAAGAAGATTTGCGAACATTTTCATGTCTGAACAGTTTTAAATCCGAACTGCTTTCAAATCTGAACAAATTTCGAATTTGAACAGATTTCAATTCCATATTTTTTAAATCTAAACATTTTTTAATCTGAACAATTTTGAATATGAACAATTTTCTTTATGATAAATTTGTAACCAAAGAGTTGCTTTTGCTCTGTGAGTTGCCATTTGTGACGAAGGAAAACAATCCTGCTCACCGGCCGCTGGAGCTCTCCACTACCCCCCCGGCCGGAGCTGGAGACCTCGGCCGCGCCCGCCCCTCCGCCTGACAGGAGCTTGCCGCACCTGCCTGCCCAGCATCTCCTGGAGCTCGCCGCACCATCCTGGACAAGAACGCCAGGGGCGTTCACTGCCAGCAGCGCGTGCCCGAACGGCCGCCGGTGCAGCTCCCATTCGTGGTGCAGCAGCACGGCGTGAACGCCGGCAGCGAGGTGCGGGGGCGAGTGCGTCCTCCAGGGATGGGGTGAGTGGAACAGCCGTTCTGCGCACACAAGGTGCTCGACAAAATGCACAACCAAATGGACCGAATGCTGCAAAAAGTTGTGCTCGAGTGGCCGGTTTCTGAAATCTTGAACACGCCAGAGCCAACTTTCGACGAACCGGTATGGGCTCCGCGGTTTCAGTTCGTTTTCTTCAATTCGTTATCATGTTTTCAACAGTTCTTTTCCTGAATTTTGTTCACTTTAAAGCCTCTAAAAAAGGTATGGATTCTGGAAATGAAATGACGCTAAACAAATATTGGTACAGATCAAGGAGATCCCACTCGAGTTTGAGGGGCAGGGCGACTACACCAAGTCGTTCTACAAGCCATTGTACCTGGAGATCTGGCATAATATCCATCTAGGCATTGTAAAGGCGACCGGCTGCCTAAATGTGGAACCATATTCCAGTCGGCGGATTCATGGGGATACAGCTCACGAAACCGATACCCAAGAATCTGCTTCATTATATGGCTAGAAGAGTGAACACACAAACAAAGATGCTGGAGTTATTTTTTCGCGAACATAAAGATGCTGGAGTTAAAGAATGACATATCTGTAAAAATTAGTTTGGCTGATGCGATTGAGAAAGTGACCAGCTTGGAGAATAAAGGGGAAGAAGTACCACTGGACGAATTTCTGGGTGGCAACAAATGCCAGCGGAAAGCAAGCTCATCCTCCATGCGTCCCGAAGAGTTCATTAAACGTTTCAATGAAAACCGAGATGTAGAAGACACCTGCAGTAATTTCGCGGCACTCGTCCTTAGCTGTGTTATTCCCCCAACACTTCAGTAAATGTCGATGCAAAATTCCTCCCGTACGTCCGCAGTGGAGATCGGATGAGAAAGTTCAACTGGAACAAGTTTGGTCTCATGTATATGATGACGGCCATCGACCAACTTAATGAAGGAAACTACTCATATTGGTGTGTAAATGGGCTTTTGCTATTGGTAAGTAACCTTTTTATAAAATACCGGTTAACGCGCTGTTTACATGCATAATTAGTTTGTCAACTTACAATATCTCTATGCAGTTAATATTTGTTGACATGGTGGTAGTGCCTGATAATCTGAAAATACCCAGTGGTGATTTACCACGGCACTCGTATATAAAAGACAAGCACATATCTTGGCTGAACAAACGTGAGGGTACCTGGGACAGATTGGAGGTGACTAAACATACTACTCCCTCCATTCTTATTTAGTCTGCATCTTAGAAAAAATCGCAATAGTTAAAAATGTGAAGAGCCAATCCCAGCTGAAAATAACGACATCAGTAGAGAGCAGGACCACTTTGTTCTATGCGTTCTTGTTGACTTAAAGTTAGAGTGTGGTTTATTACAGAATAAATTTTGGGGCTATAATGTAGACTATTTTAGAACATGTCATCTTATGTGCAAATGTGAAATCCTTGCATTTACAGGTGAAGGAGCTCTCCGAGAGTGTTTACGCCGAAGAAGAAGATGGAGATGAACCACGTACGAATTCTCCTGGTGCTGGTACCTCAATTCTTTCTTCACCTGAAATCGATGTAAGTCAAATATACATAAGGTGATTCCATAAGTCCTACCTTTTTCAGTATGGTGTCCAATATTTTAGTAACTCCTGCTTTTTCAGTCACAAATATCTGAAACCTTGAGAAACATGCCATGTGATGAGCTCCTTATTCTTGTCAAGTCAAACCCTGTTCTTTACAACGCTCTTTGTGAGAAGACAAAGGTCCAGGAAAGGGGCAAAGAGCAAATCCCATCCTCCCAAAGTAAGCTAATCTAGTATAAACGAATCTAGCAATTTCTATTGGGTTCTTTCCCCACACGGTTGATCTTATTTTTTGCAACATGGTTCAGGTACATATGGTGGTAGACGATGGACCTTCAACATCAGTCCAAGCAAAAGGTGACCTTTTCCTGACGGGTTCCTGATCAGGGCAATGACTATGACTGTGGTGTCGCTACTTTGTAATAAAATGAGTTTCAGTGCCTTAGCAATGAATGGCATGTCAAATGGAGTTGAATTCGAAACTCAGAATGGTGCATCAGTTTCAGCAGTATCAGCCACGAAGCTGGGTTTCTCGTGCCTTTTCCCCGGCCTGCTATAGTAAAAATTCCTGTCTGATAGCAAATCTTTGATCGACTAACACTTTTTCAACGGTGGCACCGGCTTTGTCCGGCGGCGGCCTTCAGGGACGAAGAGGGTGGGAGGCGGTGCGGGTCGGCCGCCAGGGTTTCTCCCCTGGTCGCCTTGGAGCTACCGGCATCCCCGACTTTGCTTCTATTTGTCGCAAATTTATAACCAATTTGACCAAAAGCAACTATAGAGGACTTTCCAGGTTACCTGTACTACTTTTCAGGTTATATAAAACTTTTCCAGGTTACCTATGGAGGACTTTCTAGGTTACCTGTACTACTTTTCAGGTTATATAAAACTTTTCCAGGTTATGGCGGACTTTCCAGGTTACCTATGGAGGACTTTCCAGGTTACCTAGTCTCCAAAGGCAACGTAGGCAACGCGGTACCCAAAGACAATTTAGCTTGCCAAATGTAGGGCTCCATTTCAAGTCCTTGCTGAAAATCTTAACAAAGTGCACGCAAGTGAAGATCAACTGAAGTTATAGCTTCAGAAGTCATGATTTAACGATGCAGTGATTTCTAGATAAATTTATTTCTGCAGCAATCAAACAGCTAGCCAAACAGCTAGCCAAAGTTACTCCACAATGGAATTGCTTTTCTATACACGTCTCAAACAGCTAGCCAAAGTTTCCTGGTTGCAGACTAGGACAGGAGCATTCTCAGTCAAGTCTCTGAGCAACGAAGGTGCATATAGAGATAACACATGATTAGGTCCAAGAGCAAGCAGCTGGCCGGGCTATTGCACGTGGCATCCTTGATGCCCTACACTCTACTCCTGCTTAGATTCCTCTGTATCCAGTCCAGACTCCAGAACCAGGATTCTCACCGCATGTCATCCAAGATTCAACGGGCCACGTACTGTTGGGGTCCCGTCCTCATGTAAAACGATTAAATCCGCCGTGCATGGAGGCACGCGCAGCCCGGCCCCTGGTTTTGACCCCAACAGGACGTAACATACTATGAGGATTAACGGAGTACCAATTAGTGGTAACATAATTATTTAAGGAGCAACGGTTGCCGATTAGCGGTAACATACAATAGCAACGTAGTAATACATAGGAAATACATAACAGTTGATGCTTGGCTTGTCAAACATAATCTGCTACTAATGAAGCACATTGCAACATTGATAGCGTCACTGTGTTTGCTTGAAATCATCACATTTTGAATACGAGTCTAATCTGTTTTTAGCTTATCCAACGAGTGTTAACTGGAAGTCTGGAACATTGCCGGATATGCTCTAAAACAAGAATCGTTTATCTAAAACAAGGATCTTTTATGGAAAGGAAGGATTCTATGTCGAAAACAGGAAATTCATGATGAAAACACATAAACTTAACAAGAAAAACAAGAATCCTTTGTCCAAAACATTCAGCCCAACTAAATATGAAAACGAAACATGTGAGTCACTACATAAATTTATGCCCATGTAGCATCAACGAAGGATGCACCCAGAGGTAAATGAAAAATATCCGAGAAATTCATGGTCCAATATATTCAGTTTTATTCCGTCTCTAGTTCTTCCTAGAACATGATCTTGGTAGAGACAAAGAACATCCCTGAAGAGTTAAAGAGAGGTTAATAAGACTATCCATAGAGTTAGAAAACCGCAGAGACCACCTCTTCTTTACCTGTTTACACCATCACAAGAAAATTGATCATATTGAAGCTGAGCATGGCTCTCATCATTATGTTGAAGCTGATCACGATTGTTGTTGTCGTCGTCATTGGACTTATCCAATGCGGCCCTCTTCCTCGGACCCTTATCGTGATCTTCCTTCAACGCTTTGTTCCTCTCCACAGGCAAGATTGGTCTGGGCATCAGATCATTTCTTGACACCATTGTTCGAGAAAGTGACACAAGGGAGTGAAAGCTGAACTGGCGGAAGATCGTTCTTCGAGGAAGAGACACAAGGGAGTGAAAGCTGAACTAGTGGAAGATAATCACAATGTAGGGCCATTAACAACGACAGTTCCTAGGTGATCGAGGAGCCTTAGAAGAGCGAAAGCTGAAGCAGTCGAAGATCTGACGAGCCACACCCACCGCGCTAGGTAGGGTGAGTCTGCTTGCGAGGACGACAACCAAAGGTCCACAGAGCACGAGAGCAACCGAAACGTATCCAACATCGGGCCAAAAGCATGCAGTCCCTCATCCTAGGCATCCGATCAGCGAACTATAGCCATAGTCGGTCATGGTTGCACGTTGGCGAGTCATAAGGATATGCCTTTAAACTAGGCAATGACAGTCCTCCTGGAAGTGACAGGAAAAGGATCAGAAGACCAGAGGCCTTCAAGTTCTGCTTTTTGATCCTTCGATGTCAGCTCTTCCTAGTAGCCCCTGACTGATTAGCTTAGGAAAAGCTAATGGAGGCGGGCGCCATAACCTTCTCGCCTCCGTTAATGGATTAAAAAATTAAAAAAAAGCTCAGAGCCCATCGGTGAGCCCGTTTTGGAGCCCGTCGGTGAGCTCGTCTGTTCCACGCGGCCCTAGCGCCGCCGCATCCTTGCGACTGCGAACACATGGTTGATATGTGTCCATGATGTTCAGTTTTGTGATGAGTGATTGCCCAACACTTGAGCGTTTCAGTTTGAGTGGCTTTACACTGACCCTTGCGAAAGCATGTGTGTGTCTGTCTATCGGCTTGTGGTGTGTAGGTGCTATGCTCGGAGCCAGTAGTCAATGGCGTGGAGAAGGTCGAGTAGAGGCTTGCCGTACAGATGGACTGAGAGCGGTGAAGGGCGGAAGCGGGGCTCGGACTGAGGGACCATGGGCGCCGAAGGACTAGCTGTGGTGGCTAGTACTTGGCACCGGCAAGCGCAAGAAGACATGGAGGTAGACCGAGTTGACCGAGTCAAGACAGCGGACGAGCGGGTCGAGCGGAGGCTCATAGGACTCGGAGTCCGACCGGGCGAGGACAAGGTGGCTCGAGTCGAGTGGTTTGGTGGTTTGGGCCTCAAAACCATCGGAGGACGGTTCTCGAGTTTGGGCCTCAAAACTCGGGGTTCGGTAGTTGAGCCCAAAACTACCGGTGGCGGGTTTCGCGGGTTTGGGCCTCAAAACCCGGGCGGAGCTTCCGAGGAAGCGGGGATGGCACGTGGCGGAATCCTAGAGGTTGCGTCGAGGCGACAGCAACTCCTGGCAGGAAGTGGGGCCATCCATTCAAAATGCGGGAGATATTTTCCGGAGCTTGGACTGCAATGCTTAGGCTAGGTAGTTCACTCAATGTATCTAGGGGGTCTTTGGGAAATAGCCAAAGCCCGATAAGTAGGGGGTGAAGGGGTATCCCTCATCCCACCTCTTGAACACCTTTCATTTGCCCCAACTCTCTCTCTCTCTCTCTCTAACCTCTCTCTAGTTCATGAGGTCCCTAGGTTGATCTCGCCAACCTTTGTAAGGATTTGCACTTTGTTTTCGGTGGGAATCGGAGGCCTTACCCTCCGTAAGCCATGGTGGCTTTGATTTCGTGATCGAGTCTCCGGTTTGCTTGTGTTCTTCGCGTTTTGCTTTTTGCTCTCCTTTGATTCCGAGTTGAGATCTCTTTCTATGGAGTAGTTCTTGCAAATCCGTTTGAACCAAGTTGTTCGTAATCGTGAGGAGCATCTTTGCACTGAAGGGTTTCTCCTCAAACCTCACGAGTACGTAGATCGGACGATTTTTTTGCAGAGTTCTTCGTTCTTGAGTTTTCCCCCAAATCTCTTCTCTCCCCATTACTCTAAGCCAAATTGAGCGATGATTTCTTCGGCATAGCTCCCCAACTGTACAAGAATCATGCCTACAAAGTTTGGTTGCAGTTGGAGTTCATTTGGTTGAGTTTTGGGAAGATTTGGCAGAGTGAAATTGATTTTCGCGGGTTTTCTGCGCTCTGTTCGGGAGCTCCGAACCAACCTCCAGACCACCTTGTACAAGCTCCGGACCATGGGCCATTGGTCCGGTGGTCTTTCCAAGAGACAGCCGAACAGCCCCTAGCTCCGGACCATAGCTCCGGACCACTTCCTTTGGTCCTGTGGTACCGTCGGACCACGTGTCCTAAGCTAGGGTGCATTCTGTTTTTGAGAAGAAATTCCATCGGACCACCCTCCGGACCACTTCCATTGGTCCTGAGGTGCACCGGACTAGTCCTGAGGTGGCTTAGGACCATACCTCCGGACCACTTCCAATGGTCCTGTGGTCCTGACAGAAGTAGTCCTAAGCTCGTTTCTCCCTCGTCCGGACTCCGAATTGAGTTCCGTTTGTTGCGTTGGTTTCGTAATCTCGTAAGGAACTTGATGAAGCACTTGTGAGACCAGTTCTCATAAGTATTTTTGGGTGAGCCCTATTCTCTTCTCTCTAGGGTTTGGGAGCCTCACTTTCGATGTCTTGGTTTTGAGTTTTTGGTTTCCGGAAGATTCGTTGTACCTCTTGGTCATCACCAAAGGTATCCACCCTCTCTAGGGTTGTGATCTTGCTGGTGGAGTAAACTTGCTTGCTGGGGTTGTTTTTGGGAAGAGTGGCCCGAATATTTTGAGAGAAATTTGAGGCTCCCATTCACCCCCCTCTGGTCGCCGTTCTCGGTCCTTCAATTGGCATCAAAGCCGGTTAAGGATCATTCCACCTTACACGGTTCTTGATCCGCGAAGGCGACATGGAGTGAGGTGTTGGCAAACCTCCGTTTTTCGATGGAAGGAATTTTTCCTATTGGAAGGTGCGCATGTCCGCTTACCTTCAAGGGCTTGATTCGAAGATTTGGGAGATTTGTGAGAATGCGGACTATGTGGTTCTTGGTGCTCCGATCAATGAGCTTCAAATCACGCAACATGCGTCGAACGCAAGAGCCCGTAGCATCCTCTTCTCGAGTTTGTCTCTTCCTGAGTTTGAGCGGGTTTCAAGTCTCACTATGGCACGAGAGATCTGGCAAACACTTATGTGATATCATGAGGGCAACCCTCAGATTAAGTCCAGACTCTTCGACACGTACCGTAGGGAGTACGAGAACTTCATTCAGTTGGCTGGCGAATCTGTTGACAGAATGTTCACTCGCTTCCAATCTATCGTTAACAAGATGCGTGCTAATCGAGCCAACTTGCTCTATGATGATCATGAGATGGCTATCAAGCTTTTGCATGCTCTTGATCGGAGAGTGTGGGAGATGAAGGTGGTTGCCATTCAGGAGTCACCGGGCTATGATGCCCTGACCGTGGACGAGCTGTTCAGCAAGCTCAAGTCCTCGAAGATTGACCAACAGACCCGGGCCAAGCTTGAGAACCCGTCGAACCCATCCATAGCGTTGGTTTCCGGGCCCGGCGGTGTGTCTTCTTCTTCCTCTAACCCTTCACACTCTTCGTTTGCTTTGTCTTTGATGTCTGTGACAGAGGAACAAGTGGAGGCGCTTGGAGATGATGAGCTGGCCTTGGTCATCACTAGGTTCTCACGGGTTCACAACAACCGTTTGAACTGACGACGTGGTGGCGCGGCCAGGGGTGCTACCGTTGCGGTGATGAGGATCACTTCATCGCAAACTGCCCCAAGAAAGCTGCGGGGGACTTCACCAAGCGCAAGGACAAGCGCGAGCACCACTTCAAGGACAAGCACAAGGCCAAGGGAGGCTACAACAGGAGATCCTCGAAGAAGGTGATTGACAAGGTGAAGGCCAAGCACCGAGCCTTCCTCGCCTCCCTCAGCGACATCGATGCCTCCTTCGATGGGGGTTCTTCCTTGAGCGACGATGAGTCAAAGGGAAAGGTTGAGGACAAGCTCAACGGCCTATGCTTCTACACCGATGCCAAGCACAGTGGCTTTTGCACCATGGTGATTGAAGAAGGCAAGATTGGAAAGCGCAAGGATGACTCCGGCTACGACTCTGACACACCCGAGGTATCACCCACCATCGAATCCCTCTCTCTCGAGCTTGAGTCTCTGAACGACACCTTGCTAAGTCAGGATGCTTTGCTCAAGCGTGCCGCATGTGAGAGGAACGATTTTAAGGCAAAGTACCTTAGCACGCTTCATGAGCTAGAGTTTGCTAGGGCACAAGTGGTGGTTACTAAGGAGGTAGAGTGTGATGCTTGCGCCATCCACATGTCTGATCTTGTCACTCTCTAGGACAAGTATGGCACTCTACTTGAGGAGGTCAGTGAGCTAAAGGCTAGGCCTAGCTTACTTGGTGTGTGCAAGTCTTGCTTAGGCTTGCGTTCTGAGCTGGCACAAAAGGATGCTAGGATCGCTGTGTTAGAGAAGGTCAACTCAGATAGCACTAGAGAGTCGGATCGCTTTGAGGCTTTGGAGCTTGAGATCGCGTCGTGCAGACACGACAAGATGTGTACCGAGGAGGAAAACACATACCTTCGGTCCATCTTGAGCTGGGTGTCTTGCCGAGAGCCACAGTTGGGCATGATGTTGAGCCAGTGCAGGCGAGCTGGCAGCATGAGAGTAGGCTTTGCTATAGGTGGGAAGGACGATAGCTTATTTGGTAAGATCAGTGAGTGCAGTGGTTTGAGCGAGAGTGAGAAACCCACCACAACTCCCAAGCTTACCAAAATCACTCCACCTAAGCCTACCGACACCTCTGAGTTTCCTGTGAGAGATGGTGTGTTTTGAAGAGCCACCCAAAACCACTCCACAGAAGCAAGTGTGGATTCCAAAACCGAACCACCTTCGGAATCCACTTGACACCCTGCCAGACATCTCTAGTGATCCCCTTCCTAAGAAAGCTAGAGCCACCCAACCCACCAAGAGAGTGCCTACCAAGAGTGTGATGAGGTACCACTGTGAGTACTGTGCGCGGGGTGGGCACTTGGCTGAGTTTTGCTATAGGAGGAAGAGAGATGAGCGGCGGCAGGTTGAGTTGAACAACCGGGACATGTACCACCCACCGGTTGGGGTACATGAACCGAAAGTTCGGAGGCGCACTAATAGGCCTAGAGGTGCAATGCCTCAAGGTGCTAGGCCTCAGGAGGCGAGACCACGTGGTGGTCGTGCCCGGTAGGGTACCAGTCGTGACCCATACAACTACGGGCCTCGTGGCGGTGGCTTCACTCCCCACACCTTTAGCGGACCACCTTTTTCCTATGGTGGTGATCGCTATCCCCCATGGGAAGGGAGATGTTTTGTATGCCTCCTAACCCTTTCTTTGAACAAATGAGACAACACTGGTATCCTTCCCAGTTTACTAACCCCAGTGTTGTGCCGTTTGCTCACCCTATGTCTTTTTATTGATGTTGAAAGGAGGACTGGAGGAGACTTGGCTTGTGGATTCCAGATGTTCACACCATATGGCCGGAAGTGACAAGTGGTTCTCCAGCCTCGACCCCGTGCGCCACACCGAGTACATCACTTTCGGGGATAAGAGTAAAGGTAAGGTTGTGTCCCGAGGGTCAATCCGAGTCAATTCGTCTTTTGTCCTCAAGGATGTTGTTTTGGTTGCGAATTTGCATTTTAACCTTCTCTCGGTTTCGCAACTCCTTGATGACGGTTTTGAGGTAAGCTTTAAGCCTAATCTCTTTCGGATTTTGGACTCTCGGGGTGAGCTTGTTTGCCGGATTTTACCCTTCGGAAAGGTTTTTCGTGCGAATTTTTCTATCTCTTCCAGACCTTCTCGTTGTCTTCTTGCCGGTTCTTCTTCCGATCTTTGGAAGTGGCATAGGAGATTGGGGCATTTGAGTTTTGACTTGCTTGTAAGGCTTAGCTCAATGGACCTTATCCAAGGATTGCCAAAGCTAAAGTTCGAGAAGGATTTGGTTTGCCATCCTTGCCGGCATGGCAAGATGTTTGCCGCTTCCCATCCTCCGGTGACGGATATTATGACCAAACAACCCGGCGAGCTCTTACACATGGACACTGTTGGTCCAGCTCGGGTTAGGTCGGAGGAAGGGAAGTGGTATGTTGTTGTAGTCGTTGATGACTACTCAAGATACTCTTGGGTGTTCTTTTTGGAGAGTAAGGATGAGGCTTTTTCGCATGTTCGAGATCTGATTTTGAGATTGCAAAATGAGCTACCCAAGCATGCCATGAGAGCGATACGCAGTGACAATGGCACATAATTCAAGAATTCTCAATTTGCATCTCTTTGCTCTTCTTTGGGTCTTGACCACCAGTTTTCCTCTCCTTACACTCCCCAGCAGAATGGTGTTGTTAAGCGTAAGAATCGGATCGGACCCTTGTTGAGATGGCCAGGACGATGCTCGATGAGCATAGGACTCTTAGGCGGTATTGGGCCGAAGCGATAAATTCTGCTTGCTATGTTTCCAATCACATTTTTCTTCGAGCTTTCAAGAAAAAGACTTCTTATGAGTTGCGATTTGGGAGACCACCCAAGGTAAATCACCTACGGGTGTTTGGGTGCAAGTGTTTCATCCTCAAGAAGGGCGGTAAGTTGGACAAGACAAGGTCTCTTGCAGCTGCTAATCCTGACTCTAAAGTAGCGATTATGTTCAGAAGGGAGTTCATCTCATCATCCAGTAAGAATGACTCTATCTCTGCAAAATTCGAGTTGTCATCATCAATTATTTTTTCTTTGAATGTTTGCAACGCAGTGAAAAGGACAGGAGAAGCCTTTTCTGTGCACATAGGACCATCATCTTCAGACATGTTTCCTGTAACTCCAGTGTCTGAATCCTCCTGTGACAAAAAGATAACTCATATAAGTACTATAAGATTTTGCATAGAAAAAAATTGTGGCCGCCAGCAGGACCAGAGCAATAGATTCCAATGATACAGATCAAATTACTTAGCTTTTACTACAGAAGCAATGAAACTGAAATATGATACCCTTGAATACAGCACTGCCATCTCATATTGGTTAGCAATTAGCATTATAGAGCAAGTGGACAGAGAATTCAAGCATTGAATATAGTGAAGTGAATACAACATTTCAAATGTACACAATCCCTCATGCTATTGTTTACAATAATTGAGCTGACATGCTATGAGTTAAAGTTTATTCATGTTACTTCATCTAAACCCGAAAGCCGATGGCAGAATTCCACAACAATATGATAACCCAATACTCTCATGTGATGAAAACTGCCTACAATTGAGGGACGAAGCATACTTTATCATGTATCAAAGATAGGCCTTAATCAAAGACATACGCATAGGCTTACCTTGCCATGTATCAAAGAAGACGGCCAGCTGACCGTTATGTAGGGATCAACTGAGCACCACATAAGCTTGTTTCGCTTATAGTTATGGAGCAAATTCACCTTGGCTGTTTCTAGACAGAAGGACACGAACCACTCAGGAGACTCAGGGTCCCTGAAGTCGGCAACACATAGGAACACAAAGCCATTGATAACCGCCTTAGGTCGCATCCTAACATCAGCCTCCTCTTCTGAACACTTGGTGATCTCACTGACATTTGCGCACAATGAAATCCTCTTGTGCAGCATGAATCTCTCGACACCATCAGTATCGGTTGCCCAGAGCCAAACAGATAGCGTGTATTGCAGTACACTAACGACACAGAACTCCCCATCCTTGGTGTGACCAAGCTGAAACTCTGAGACTGGCCCTTTCAAGGGCGGTGGCAGATCCATCCGACAGAACTGAAATGTCGCAGTGTTGAGCGCGAGGATACTTCCCTCAATCCTGTGTACCCAACAAACGAAGCCATTGACAACCGTGCCAGTGCGGCATCCGTCAAACAAATCCCTCATTTGTTCTGCTAGTATGCAGGATGTGTTGGCGTTGAATAGTTGAGCAAGTGGAATCAATACCACTTGACAATTTTGAGTTGTACTAGTCTGTACTAGTCTGCAGGATTTAGAACCATACCATATGTCTTGTACAAAACTTGAGTACTAGTTTGAAATACAGAGTTTTAACTGTACTAGTTTTCTACATATACTGTTAGGGAACTTAATCTTGGTATAAAGAAATTCTATATTGCTGTAGGACATAGAGAACAAGTCAAACCTTTTGTTCTTGATATCATTTTCGTTTATGGCTCTTCCTCCATTTTCTCCTTTTTTATTTATTCATATAGTACAGAACAAAGTATCTAGTGGTCAGTTATAACAGAGGGTAGCTTATGGATGTATTAGACCATACCATCTTGGTAAGCACATGCAGAAAGCCAGAAAGTGACACTTCTGAATGGTGCTATCTTCAGTTACCTATTCTCATTTCCACTAGTCAGTTAGCTATCTTCAGTTAGCTGTATAATCATGGTCATGCTTTATCTAAATGAAGTTGTGTAATTGCTTTGAGCTGTATATGTTGCTATTTTTAGAATTTAAACTCTGAACTCAGGAGTGAACATTTTTGCAGGAAGGTCGGCCCCACGCCTGGCTCCACCATAGCCACCTCGACGCCCGGCTGCCTGAGGTCGTTCCTCTCCAAGCACGGCTTCAACACCGCCTGCATCACCAAGCTCTTCCCCACGCGCTCACACACCGTCGCGGCACAGGTGAGCCTAAGCCCCTGCGCCAACTTTCTTGGGACTAATTTTTTCCATGTTTTCAAATGGAGATATTACTGCTTTCTTGGGGAATACCCAAAATTTGTTTACTATACTGTAGTTCTTGCTTCCAATTTGGCTGTTGGTAGAATGCATCCTTAGTCAAGCAGTCATTAGTTAAATGTCGCTTCACCAACATTCTCTATTGACAGGGAACCGAAAATGAGTTCCAATAATGGAGCAAAGGAGAAGGGTCTTTCTACCAGATGCTCTCCTTCTGTGTTTGCAACTATGATCGAGGGAATGCCCATTAGACGACGCACTGCCCGGCTTTCCTCGGGTGGACGGCGACGCAGTGCCCGGCTTGCTGCTGCTGCTGCTCTCTGGAAGGTATGTTTTCAATCTCCTTCGCCGGATCTATCTCCTGTGCCTTGTTCAGTGGTTCTTCTTCGCCGGATCTGCTGTTTAATTTGTATGAACTCTCGGAGATGAATGGGCTTCGTTCTGTACACGCATCCATGGCAACGTGATTTGGAATTGGGATAACTTGATTTGCATTGGGTCGGGGTGGGTTCGGTGAACATCAGTGAGCATGCAGTAGCACAGCTTCAATTTTGCACCTAAAACCTAGTCTAGCAGCTTTGGCGGCCCACATGAAGCCCTTGAAAAATTGTGAGCTAGTATTAGCATCACTGATGCAGAACCCTCTTGTTGTTTATCTCTGTAGGCTGACTGGCTGAGAGCTGCTCTTCTAATTTCATTCCTGTTTAAAAGGTTGTACGGTGCTTGTGGTAATGGGTTTGGGGGATAATGTGCTTAAGTGCAACAGTTTTGAAACTTGATTTTGCCTGAAAATGCAGTACACACAATATAGCTTTGAACTGTACTTTCTTACTTAGGCAGTGACTTGCTTTGTCATACAACTGAAGCAACAGATTCAGAGCTCATCCTATTCTTCCAGTTGCCCCTATCAGCTGAGGAAGAAGCCGATCCCTCGCCTCGGCGAGCTCGCCCCCGGCAGCATTCAGGGCTACTTGATGCGCCTCAACCACCTCTTTGAGGTGGTTCTCCTCTTTGGTGGCTTCTGAGAGAAGTCCACGAATCTGCCGCATGTGGCGGCGGTCCTCCTCCATGGAAGAAGCGCTGGAGTCGGAGCTGGACGGGGACGTTGGGGTTTTGGAAGAACCAACCCCCGAGGACCTAAGAGGAGGAAGGGAGTCGCCGGTTGCAAGATCAATATGGCGAACGCTGCATTGATAGTCACGCTGAAAGGAAGGAGACTTCAATAAGGTATATCCGAGGGAAAAGAAATCATTGATCAACTCACAGCAGCAGGCGGAGGCGTTGGCGCATAGGGTTGCCTTCGGGGAGGCCATCTACTGGGCACTTCCCGCGACTATCGCCTCTGGCCATTAAGGTTTTCTTGGTGTTCTTGGAAACTCCGAAAAGGACTACAGTGCAGGATGGCTATGAATGATTATCGAATCCTGGGGGGCACATAGCATTATATAGAACCTCTGTGGAGAAGCGAAGAATCAATTCAAAGGCGTGTCACGGCGTGGAGTTAATGGAAGCGGAGGAGTTGGCCATTTCGGTTCCCAATAGTGTAGAGATATTTTGGGAAGACGAGCCGACTGTTGGTACGACCTTTAGAATTTCTGAAGGAATTTTGGAATAAAGCAAGTTTATCCCAAAATTAGAGGGCATGTGTTGACACCGTATTTTAGCATGGCCAGATACGTGCTCATGGGCCTCCTGGCAGGCCTTCGGAGAAATACATTCAGATGGACCCGAAAGATCGACTAAGGAAAGATGAGATCACAGGAAGATTTTTCGACCGACTACAACGGAACGTGCGCAGCAATCTCGGCATGGGAATGGATTGAAGCCCAAGTCATATTTGTTTCCTTATTTTTAGGACTTGTGCGACGGTCGGTTAGGGTATGTGCTATGGTCTATAAATAGCTTGGCTTAGGGAATGAGAAGGGCATCCAATCAATCAAATACATAACTACGTAGTTTTTCCGGCCACCAACCAACCCTAGGAGTAGGAGTAGAGTAGATTTTAGTGAACCTTTGACGGATCGGGCTGCATCGACCAGATTGACCTCCTGTTTGCTTGTAAGTCTAGTCTTGGTTCATGTCTTGTTTGTACGACTGTATTGTGTAATTCGTGCAAGCTCGGTATGAGCTAGTTATCGGTTTGAATTTATTGTTCATGGGGCTGCATTGCTTCAATCTCACATGAATCGTGGCTTCAAGCTAGTTATCGGCTCTATTAGATTGACGATCTAATAGATTCATTAAGTTATCGATATTGTCTGTTATGCATTATTTAATCTATTGCAACAATATCTTGTCCAATCTCAACTAATGGATTGGCATGCGCTTTATTTTCCGTCTAGATCTATTGTCTCCAATGTTTTTACTCTTATGCGTACCGAGGCAGTAGATCTAAGATCATATTGGTTAATCCTTTGGTTGTGGTTGTCACATGTTACGGGTTTGAGACATATGTTCAGTCATTAGATTGGTTTGAGGATGGTTGGATCTAGTTCAACATACGTGGTACGACTGCATTTACCGGACCCCACTGCCACGTGTGTTGGATTATGTTTATTCAATCTTAGATCCGTTTGAGGCTAAGCGTATGGATCTTGTTCAAGCCTCATGGATCCCAGATCGGTTAACATAGCCGATCTGATTGTGCTTCATTCATACGGTGCATGTACTTTGTTGTCTCAATCTATTAGATCTATTAAATGTACTGGACGTGACTTGGCTTGTTTACTTTTATGACTGCATGTAAACACCCCAATGCTAGTAAATGGGTTAGGTTATCGGGTTAATCGTCATCATAGCTGCATGGGAACACACCTCTATTGATGGCTGATCTTTATCTGATATACTTAGTAAATCTGATGGTTCGGGTCGATAATGTTGCATGTATCGCATCCTTACTTTATCATTGTCATATGATCGGCTAGTTACACACTTTGTATCTGATATCTTGTGAAAGTCGTTTATACATTGTTACTATGCTTTATACTGTCTGGAGTTGACTCTTTAGTCAATATCCTTCACTCATTCGTCTATGTGAGAACCGTACATTCATGGAACTATCTGACAACAACCGACAGGTTCTATAATTTGATATTTCACTTTCTTGTCAATTGTAGCTCAAATTGAATGGCACGCCTGAGATCAATCCCCGAAAAGGTTTAGGAGATCAAGCTCTGCTGCTGCATAGTCTCCGCAGGCCTTGCACGTTGCTGACGCCAGAAGACCACATTTTTGGCGTCAACACGCGCACAGCCAAGAGGTGCGCGAAGAGAGGAGGGAGGAAGGGGAGGGAGGGGAGGGGCCGAGCGCGGCTGTCGGGGCTACGGGCGTAGTGGCCGGAGCAGCAGCCGCTGGCGGCGGTGTCGGGATGGAGTCTCCCTCCAGGAGCTCGAGGACCCTAGGGTATGAGCCCACTAGGGATTTCGAGGGCTCCGTCGAGGGAGAGCACGAGCTTCACCGCCCACGAGCTTCGTCCCACACGGGCACGAGCTTGCCGGCCGCGAGCGCGGGCTCTGCCGGGTACGGTGAGGAAGAGCGTTGGGCGATCTCCGCTCGGGGCGCGCGAGGATGAGCACATGAGGGAAAGACAGAGAGAAGATAGAGATAAAAAGTGGGACCTACAAAGAAGTTAAAATGACTGTCTGTCTCAAAAGGTAAGATGGATAAATTTCCTGCTCGGTTTCACTTGTCAGAGCTTTCAAACCGTCAAAATGAAACGGAACGTGGATGGAATGGTTTGGAGGGCAAAGAAATAAAGTGTCATAACATGTAGGTAAGTCCGAACTTTTTAATGGTCCGTAGGAAACGATCATTTTTTTAATGGTACGCAGGAAAAACTCTCAACCAAAATACGTAGCACATGCTCAACACGCTGCACGATTCTCTATTCTTCCTCTAACTAGTCCTCTAAAGGGAGGTACAGTAATGAGCTTATAGCCAAGCTAGTCAGTATTTTTGATGATGTGGAGGAAAGAAGGAAGGAGAGAGAAGAGAGCTTGTCTCTTATTTTAGCTTGGCACACATGCATACTCCGTAGGTATTAATGGGTCACAATATATATGATTGTGAGAAGAAATAGGAGAGAAAATAGAAACATATAATAATAAAGAAAGTTTATAACCAAAAGTCTAATTATTGTATAACTTAACTCTTAATACTTAATTTATAGCCAAATACTTTACTGTACCATTAACCATGCTCTCCGCGGTCCTCTACCATTAACCATGCTCTAAGTAGCTGCCTGTCCCAGCTTGCCAGCCCCTCTCAGTTCTCATACATTCATCGCGCTGGCACACAGATTCGCACTGTACATAGCCAGACAGCAGAAGCGGAAGCTGTGAGAGCAGAGCATGATGGCTCTATAGTCAGACAAGAAAGAAAAGCAGTGCATTGCAGTGCAGGGCTGCAGGGGAAGAGGGAGCCCCGCCCAAGATCGCAAAGGCAAAGCGGCAGACATCCATGGAGGTGGAGCCACCACCAGCTGCCGCGGCCGCTGTAGCAGCAGCGCTTCTGAAATGCCGCAGCAACGGTGGCGGTGGGGAGCCAACGCTCGAGTCCTTCGGTAAGGCGGGGTCGAGGAGCCCGAGCCGCGAGGTCGCCGCGGGGCCTCCACAAGAACTGGACGGTACCTCCGGGCGAAGTCGCCGCAGCGGGGAGCAGCAGCAGGAGGAGGAGGAGACGCTGCGGCGGGGGCTCGCGGCGGCTCAGGCGCGGGCACGGGCGCGGCGGAAGGCGGGACACGCCACGCCGTCGTCGTCCTGGAAGCTGGAGCCATCGCCGCCGCGGCCGGATGATGAGGCGCTTGCCGAGGCAGATTCGGGAGCAGGAAGGAGGGGCGCGCCGGCCGCGTCGGCGCGGCAGCTGGGCGCCACCCTGTGGGAGATCCAAGACGTCATCCGGGCCGCCGGCGCTGGCCGACGGATCCGGCGCCGCGGGCGGAGGGCGCCCGCCGCCGATGACGCCATTGCGGATGCGGATCGGGTATGAACTTCGCCTTCCTTGTCGCTTTTTCCCTGTCAACTTGATGACGCATTGAAGCTAGTGGTCAGCTTGATGTCTGTATGTATGCGTGCATCATCTAATGCTTCTCTTTCCACATTTTTTTTTGTGGGTTTCTTTGATCGCGTAATTTGATCTTGCGTCAAATCACTCAAATAACGCTGCCTTTTGGTCCCTAATAAAAAAAATCTTGGGTGGATTAGCAGCTATTATGTCCTTGTTTCCTTGTGTGGTTAACATTAGCTGTTTACAGTGTTTTTCAGTGTTGCTAAACATTAAATGCCTTTCAGTGACAAACTGACAGCATCAGATAGAATACAAGGGTGAGTTATCGTGCATCTTCATCCATGCATAGGCTTCTACAGTGTACATCCTCTTCGGTTCTTTTATCAGAAACATTTCGATACTCATAGTCTACCACCAACCACTCTCTGTTTCGATTATAGTTTGGTAGTGTACTGTTAAGTCTTGGTTGTAAGTTGCATATTCTCCACCTACTTCTGTTGAGTTTTCAGATGGAGGAAGTAATGCAGCCATAAAAGCTGAATCTAGTTTTGTGATAGTATTGTCTGTACGACCCTTGCAATTGAGTATTTACTGGTACTCGTTTGACTTATTATGTACTAGATATATGGTGGATCTGTAGGTGGCCACTGTACAAAACTGTTGTTATTCTGGGTTTTTGTTGCGTGGAACCGTGATTTTCTGTTGAGCAGTAACAGGTATATGATTATTTTGTGGTACCAGTGGCGGAGGCAGGATTTTTTAGGGGTATTCCCAACATATAAAAGGCGTATACGCAATAATCTCTAAGATTGCTGGCCATGTAGCTCCATGCCTCCACACACCTCTCGTAACTATTCTGTCGACAATTTGCTAATGTGCTTATTTTTTTTATTTGAAAAAGGAGATTTACTCTGCTTTTCAGAAAGCAATTAAGGTCTTACAGACTGGGGATACCAGTTTAGCAAAAGCGAACACAGAGAAAACTACCCCCTTGCAGAAAGCTAAACAGAATCCCGATCACCCTCCAGTTATTAAAAAGATACCAAGGTTCACAGCCTGAAAACATACAAACTCTCATCTATACCAGATCGAACTCTTATCTATCACAGATAACTGATATCAGAACTGAAAACTTGATGCTGAGCTCTCTTGCTAGCCCAGGACTCCAAATGCGCCGCCATTTGCAACAGGTGGAGTTTGTCTGCTTCCTTTTGAAGATCTCCCCACATCTGCAGGATTAGATGGAAAAGCTTTTTCGATGGCCATCTTGTTTTTATTTTCCCACATTGCCCAGGTGAAGCCTGCCTAACAAAAGCACGAGCCTCTGAGGAACACCAAGCCGAAGCAACCAATTTGACACAAAACCATGTTTTGAGATTGGAAAATCCTTCCACCCAAAAGCATCCTGAATACAACACCACAAATATTGTGCAAAGATGCATTCAAAGAAAATATGATCTACAGTCTCAGGTCTACCACATCCCATGCCAACCCCCTTTTTTAAAGTCGTTGGAACCTGCAACTTATCATGCAACATTTGCCACAAAAAAACTTTAACCTTGAGCGGGATTTTGCATTTCCAGATCTTGGTACACAAGTGATCCCTGACACCCCCCCCCCCCCCCCCCTCTCCCGATTGGTCAAAAGATGATAAAGAGACTTGTTAGTAAACATATGAGATTTATCAATTGCCCAACAAATTACATCCTCCCTGGTAGAGTGCAACCTGATCTCCTTTAGTTGTTGTTGTAAAGCCTCCCAGTCCTCAATCCAATCTCCCTGCAGGTTTCTTCTAAAAGACAAATCCCATTCTTGGCCATCCCAGACAGAGATCCTGCACTAAAGCCTGTTGGTTTTCACTAACTTAATATAAGGATTGAAAACTGTATTTTCAAAGGCATATTTCCCAACCATGAGTCATGCCAAAAACGAACCCTATCTCCTCTAAAAACTCTATATTCAGCTCCTATGCTTGTTGGAAGGCATATTTTGCTACTATGCTTGTTGAATATTCTTCTTTGTTTCTCAAATATTTAACATCTATATTAAAAACATGCACCGTTTCATACACAGAACTAAATTGTTCATACAATAAAACTAGAGACAATGCATATGTCTGGGGTCTGGGGATTGTCCTTATTAGTAAGGCAAGCCATCTGCCTGTTTCGATGTGGTGGTGCCACCTTTCCGGGCTAGGGGTACACCTAAGGCTCTGAGTTTTTGACTTCCTTCTAGCCTTGCGCAGCTTGGGCATCACATGATGCCTAGTTCCACACACCAAGCTTCCATAATCTCCCTTTAGGCATGTGCCCTCGTCACCTCGCCGGGACTTGAGGTCATAAGGTCAAGGGATAGAGGCACGCAAAAAAGGACTGACAAATTGGTGGTGAACTGCCGATGCTGCATGAGAGCAATAGGATAGATGAGTTGTGAATGGGGAATAGGCTATTGTGTTAGTTTTGTATTTGTTTGCTTGATGTGAATTTAGGGTCTTTAGACTGAGACAAGAAAGATAAGAAATTATGTGTTTGACTCAACATAATTGCACACATATTTACCACCATATACTTATTTTTTTTCTCAAAATAGTTGGGCAACCCTAGTAATGCCCATGCATCAATGTGGCTCCGCCCATGTGTGGTACAGAGAATTCTGGAGTAGGCACAGTCACAAGGAATGGGGATCGATGCGGCGTTCCGCATCCCGGGAACTTTCGTTCTGGATCGCGGACCGGGAACGACGTGGTACGAACCGCGGATCGTGGCTGGGGACGCGTTCCAGATGAACTGGATCACCAAGGAGAGCTGGATCATCGGAAGGATGAAGTGGCACTGGGTCGAGCTGCAATGCCGAACGAACGCTGGCGGCGGTGGCTCCTGGTCTTTGACTGGATGGCTTGCGTAGCCCTTGAGACCTAATACATAGATGGGCCTGGCCTGCAGCCCAATACGAAATGGACTTTAAAAAGGTACTGTATTGCAAATCAGGAAACAAATTTTCTATTCAACTCAAATGTATGTGCCTAATCTGGAATGGAGTCTAAAAGAGTGTTGCAAATTAGATAAAAAGAAGCTAGTGACTAAAATTTATTGGGATCACGATCCTCATTCCACAGCTACGTTCCGGGTGCATCGTCCCAATTATCTCGGGTTCACGGTCCCATCATCGAACCAAACGTTCCGAAGATGTATACCCCCCTATGAACCTTGAACTTAAAATTGACCTTGAACTTAAAATTGACGATCCACGTTCCACGTACCACGTTCCTCGTACCTATGAACCGGGAACTTTTGTGACTGGGAGTAGGCCTCATGTGGTTTGAAGTGCTTTAGTGTAGTTTGCAGATCGAAGCATAGACCCAAAGTCCAGTTATATTAGAACATCACTGGTTGATTATTTAGAGTGTCCAAATTGATAAGCTAAGCAAAACACAAAGAATATTAAACATAGTGCTGCATGGACATCTAATATGGATCAAAGATGAGCTGGCTGATAAGTTTGGCACACTTGCATAGTTGCATGTATGATTATCATCTGTGTGGTGTACTGAGCTTCAGTGTCAACATGTACATGGAATTAGAATTATATACTAGAGGATTGTGAGTTGATTTCTTTTTAATATTTGTGACATTTTCCATCCTAAGGCCTAAGAGCATACTTGTACCTTTGTCTTGTTTTTTATGCTTTATTTTCTTTGTTTGTGGTTTCTCCTAATATAGCTTCTGATTTACCGAGCTACCTATTTTTTTCTGTAGGAATCACCAAACTACATTGCGTTCTTGAGTTTTTAGAATGCTTGTACTTGCTATTTTTGTTCAGTTATTTATTCTTGAGAACGTGAAGAAACCTTGCCTCTGTTAGGGACAGCGGATAAGTGGTAAAGAAAGTGTATATCAGGTGGTGGTTGCAACTATTTTAAGTATGTAACGGGTAGGTGTGAAAAAATCGCATAGATCCTAAAAACAGGCAATATGCACTTTATTCTTGTTTAGTTGTTTATGCATTTGTTTTTCTGTGACCAAGTTTCATGTTCTTAACGAACTAGAGGGGCCTTGGTTTATGTTCACACCATGCAACTTAGTAAGGCTCCCTCACCTCCATCATATCATTTGGATACATAGTTTGTTCATTCTTTTCTGATTCATCATGCATTCTTATTGTGCAAACGGATGTGCATTTTCAATTTGGTTTATACTTACAAAGCACATTATAATAATGCTCCACAGCGAGCAATGTAAACCTCTTATTTTGAAGGTGAACGGTGATGCTTTTTGCTGAATATGACCAAGATTTGTGTCGTTTTTTTATTTAATCCTGTCCCCCTTCGTTCTGAATTTGACTTTCCTTGGGATCAATTAGTGTCAATGTTGCTTTCCACTTTGGATGTCACAGTTTGATTTTTTGCTGTTTGACAAAGGACATGCATACTGAATGTCATAAGTTTCTTCTTACATTTCAGCCACGGAGTTCAGGTGGCTTTGGAGCACAAATTGCAGCTTCAGTCATGGAGCATGAGAAGTTACATGAAGAAAGATGTCACTCAAGACAGCCTCTTTCTCCTGCAAGTTACACTAGCTCAGTTGGGGTATGTATGCATTCACTCCCTCTACAGACTTCTTGGTTTACTTTGGTGTTTTACTTACAGCATTAATTAGAAATGGCAGTTCTGCTGGCATTCACTCCCTCTTCTGTCTCACGCTTGTCTATATAGAAAGTTATGGACTGTATTGTACTTGTCCAAATGCAATATGTCCATTCTATAATCATGTGTCATGTCACAATTGTGATGTCATTGCATATTATCGGTTCTGAATTCTGCAGCTTGAAATACTTTTGAATTAATACATGTTTCTCAAAAGTATCTAATCATTTGACAGGCAACCACAATAAACCTTGTCAGCCCAACTCGGTCGTTGGATTGCAATCCCAGAGTTAGGCAGCCAGATAATGATACTAAAACGTCAACAGAGCTACTGAAAGTTCTCAATCGAATATGGAGCTTGGAAGAACAGCATGCAGCTGATGTGTCGGCAATGAAGGGTCTGAAACGAGAGTTGCATCATGCCCAGGCATGCATTCAAGAACTTATGCAAGAGAGGCAGCGGTATCATCACGAAATTGATTCACTAGCCAGGCAAGTCACTGACGACAAAATGGCTCGAAGGATCAATGACCAAGAGAAGATGAGAGCAGCCCTTCGTTCCCTACAAGAGGAGCTTGAAGATGAGAGACGTCTAAGGAAACTTTCTGAGACTCTCCATAGGAAGCTAGGCAAAGAGCTATCTGAGATGAAATCAACATTTTGCAAGGCTGTGAAGGCTCTGGAGAAAGAGAAGAAGACAACTTGCCTGTTGGAAGATCTTTGTGATGAGTTTGCGAAAGGAATCAGAAACTATGAGGAGGAAGTCAGGTTGTTAAAGCAAAAGCATGTAAAGGAGTATGAACATAAGTTTGACAAGTCTGTAGTTCATATTTCAGAAGCATGGCTTGATGAGCGAATGCAGATGCATAAGACTAATATGAGGGAAGATTTGTCCGGGAAAACCTCAATCACAGAGCGGCTGAGCAGTGAGATTGAGGGCTTTCTTCATCATGCTAAAAGGCTAGGTAATTCCAAGAATGATAACTTAGACAATGGTAAAGAAAAGCGCGATGCAAGTTTGTGCCGGCAGTCCCTTGAGTCGGTCCATCTGAATGGAGCCACTAGTGCCCCTCGGCTAGCTGAAGATGATGATGGCAGTTCTATTGCCAGTGACTTGCATTGCTTTGAACTAAACATGCATGGAGGTGCCATTAGGAATCATGACCTTGCAGGAACTCGAAGGAGGGTTACAGGTTGCATGCATTCACCAATGCGAAGGCTGGAATATTCCAATGGTGTATCTGTCGAAGGTTCACCAATGTCAAATGCACCACGTTGCCCAAAGAAAGAAAGGACAAGGTCTAGCATCAGCAGACAACAATTTATCACCTCAACGCCAGAAATTAGCTCACGCAATGATGCTAGCCTTGCTCCTGCAGATGAGCAGAACGAAACTGTCATGACCCAAGTCTCTAGACGATTACGTGATGACCTGTTGAAGATCAAATCAAAAGCTCCTCAACATGCAAATCTAGGGCAAAAATCAAACCAGCCCTGGACAAATCACCTCCATGAATATACTTCTCGGAATCTTTGTGACGTGCGCAGTCCAGCACGGCATCTGAATAACCCAGCCCAATCCTTGGATTGCGAGATATCTGAAGCCCCAGCTCATCAGCTCATAGGCACAAAAGAGAACACTCTGAAGGCAAAACTACTGCAAGCAAGGCTAGAGGGGCAGCACGCTCGACTGAGCACATCAGTATTCCCCTTGATCAGCACAAGAAGGAAATGATGACACTCCTGAGCTTCCATGATTTCGATCCGCAACACATATAGTTGCAGTTGTAAGATATCTGACTTTATAGCTGAATATTAGCTCGAGACAATTGGACTCGGTGTTCGGTGTTCCTGTACGCCCCAAATTGCAGGTTACGTGAATCCTAGATCCAGCTTTATATGGTTTTCGTTGTAGATTTGATCTGCTAACCGTCGGACTAGAATCGAATCGAGATGGATTATGGTAATCACATCTTGTAACTTTTGTACAGTAATAATTTCTACTTAATTATACTTTGTTTTCGCCATAGCAAGTATTTGTCCCTTTTCTCGAAACGAAAAATGGTCCGCAAGTACTGCAATTTTTCACCCCCACAATGACTCAGTTCCTTCGAGCCACTAGTTAAAGGATCACCTAAAAATAAAAATTGATATTGAAAGATCAAGTCATGGAACTGCAAATCCTAGTGCGCGAACGAAATCCTCTGAAGTCGGTACTCACGACTGCAGCCGGCAGTCGCTTCATCCTGCCGTTCCCTAGCATCCAACGGACCAGCCGAGCCTGGCAGCTACACCTCCTTCGCACGTCCTTCCAGCCCAGCAACACGACCCGTTTAAGGGTAAAAAGCAGCAGCGTCGGTCGCTTATCCGCCGCCGTCGCCGCACTCGGTCCTTGCCCTCCGCCGCCGTCTCTCCCGCGAGCGCATGCGCCGGCCTCCCATCTCTTCTTCCTCCCAAACTCGGGTGTCCATGTTCCGGATGCCGCACAGGCCAACTAGGTGCTTTGGGGGCGTTCTGTGTCTTTCTCGCTGGCGACGCAGAGTCGCAAAGGCAGGTTTCCCATGAGCTAGGTGTGTGGTGCTGTAGCCCTGCAGTAAGCGGCCACTGCGGTCGAGGTCCACAGCATCAAGTGCCTGGGAGCATGGAGGCCATCAAGCTTGGACTGGGAGCATGGAGGCTGTTGCAATTGAAAGCGCTGAGTTCTGCAAATTGTGCTTGTACTGTGTTATGTGAATTGTGTCATTGCTTATAGATGTGTAGTAACTGAATAGGAAGCACAATTTTAGCAATTTGTGCAGGTAGGCAACAAATTGTGATTGTCTGGGAATAGAAAAGAAGACCAAATTGTATAGATTGTCTCATGGAATGTTTTGACTGAATAAAGAGAAGGCATTGCTAAAATTTTTAAAGTTCAGAGGCTACACAGAACTGTTAAACTTCAGACACTATATAGAATGAAAATAGACTGAAATTTACACCTGAACCACAAAACCAAAAGACATTCTCCAAAAATCTAGAGTGAGATCACCAGTTTCTGCTCTCTTCAAAATCAAAGAACAACGATTGAACTCTTTGTATATAACATTAACAGAAAGGTCATCAAAGAACAATGCAGTAGTTGAGAGAAGCTATTGAGGGCAAAGTATGGTTTGGACATCCCTTCACTGGGCCAAGAAGTAGTAGGGAGCAATTTTGCATTTTAGCATAACCCAAAAAATGTTTGCTATTTATTATTCAGAAAAATGGAGCCTCACTATGTACTTGTATGAAGAAATTAATGTAATCTTATGATGGAAATAAACAATCATGGTATTACACACCTATTTTCTTGTATCTCAAACATGCAGGTTTTGTTTTCTGACAGACAAAAAAAAACTTCACGAATTTCAACACATCTAGGAATGACAAAGAGAAATAGATTAAAACACTACAAAATCCTCACGTAGATGATCACTACCTTAATCCTCACGGCTCCAACAGTCGTCACCCCAAAACTGCTAGATGCCATGCCAAAAACAAGAACGACCGACGCCTACGGGTCGTGTTGCTGGGCCGGAAGGAAGCGTGGAGGAGGTGCAGCGGCCAGGCTCGGGCTGGTCCGTTGGATGCTAGGGAACAACAGCGATGAAGCGACTGCATGCTGCAGTCGTGAGTGCCTCCTTCAGAGGATCTCGTTCCCTTTTGGTGGTTCCCAATCTGTATGTAATGATGCCTGCCTGACTTTCTGATCGGCTATTATGACAGTTTTGTGCTCCGGGACTGGTAGTACATGCAGTTGTTTTGCTTTTGCTTATGGTTGGGGGATGATTCCTGTACAGTTGGTGGATGAAAATGCAGGCTGAGTTATCAACCATCCTGATAGATCGTCCACAGCATTCATGGGCCGTACTGCAGCAACTGGTGTGCAGCCGTAAAGAAAGCGTGCAGGCTGAAAGAACCGGGCAATGTTACCTTGGCTTAAGTCTTATCGTAACAGTGTTTTTCTCTTATAACAAAACAGTTAAAAACATCAGTCGACTTATCGGCCACCGAAACGATCACGCGAACAGGGCGCTAGGGCCTCTATGGAACGCATGAATCTAAAATACAGGAATAGGAAAAAACATAGGAATAGGATATGAAGTAAAAGCATCTAGGCCCCATGGTTTCAGTGATTAACGACAATACGATTTATTATGGCTAACGTGTGTTTTACAGAGGCAATTAGAATGTTAGGCCATAGTGACAAGTGTGAATGGGCAACTATTGGAGTTCTAATCCCTCAAAATGGATATTGTTTTCGGATTTCAAAGGATGGAGAGGAAGACCCTAGAATGGATATGTCTAAGTGTCATAAGGAGATGAAGGACACTTAGTATAGATATGACTTTATTTTACCTTTGACCGTATTATTAAGGGGGGTTAGAATGAGTAGCTTGACTTAGGAGAGCTTCATGGTATAGGTGTGGTGCACACTTGAGCGGACGCGTGCGACGGATGCTGAGGCCGAAAGGCAAGTGCGTCCGTTGGAGCGTTTGATGCTTATGCAGAGAGGTTCCAAAGAGGGTCTCGAGCCGATGGACGCGTCCGACGGCACAGTGACGAACGCGGGGGTGTTGATATTTGTTAACGCAGACAGAGAAATCACTAGGAAGTAATCCGCAAGCACACGGATACCGGTGAGCACTTCACCCGGGAGATTATCCAGAGTATCGTAATTTATTTTTCCACAAGGAGAAAGGGTGCATCTGACTAACCAAATCTATGCTATTAACCTTTAGGCTACACACAAGGTGATTTTGATATGAGCGATTAGAGAAGACCGTGACTGTACTCTCGTTCTAGTCTATATAAGATATGAGCTATTATTCTATTGGAGAGAACCGTCGAGATAAGAGACACCTCAAAGGATGCTTAGCACGCGGCCTATAAACCCTACCGGTCCTTCTAACGGGATTGTGGGTTCCAAAGGTATCTACGGAATTGTCACTTTGCGAGCTACTACCACAGATCCGGCTAGACAGGGGATATCTATGAGTATCCTAGCCCAAACACCACGTTTACGTTAGAGATGATTACCCTACTCTCTACGCGAAGAGAATAAAGTAAACTCACAAACCAAAGAATAATAAAACAGAGAACTTACTAGAATTAGAAGTCGAAATACCGAAGAAATCCTAGGAGCAAGCCTCAGGTTAGGAGACTTGATCCCGTCGATACAAACTGGAGAGGAGACACCGACAGGCCGGGCTTCCTCCAATCCACACCTCACTACTAGGGATCTGACCATCCGTGACGTACCCGATTCGTCACTGAAGATGCTCAAATCATCACCAAGTGTAATCAATGATGAATTTGTGACGAAAACCAGATCGTCGTTGAGGCCGCGTCACATTTGACCTATGGTGACGAAGTGTTTTATTTCGTCACAGATGTGTCTCCAGTCTGTGACGAAAACTCCATCGTCACGGATGTGATTTCTGTTCTGTGACGATCGGATTTGGTCATAATCCACCGTCCGCCGTCGTGCCAAAACAGTGACGCTAATAGCGCCGTTAACGGCGTTTGTGACCTGTGACGGTTCGTGTTAGTCACAGAATGACCTCTGGTTTCGTCATAACGGCCCGTTAGGAAGCAACCCGATGACGCTTGCCACGTAGGATGCTGACATGGCTAGTGATGTCATCGCTGACGTGGTGAATGACGTCATCACTGATTTGTCACGTGATGTGGCAGCGACGTCATCACTAGCCCAGCTGCTGTCGTTGTCGCCACGTGGACCAATCAAATTCTGTCACATGACTTATTCCGATTGGTTCTTATTTCTTCGCAGATTGCACGCAAAAATATAAATTTTTTTTTCTGTGTCGCAATCCACGCCATACAATTTGAGAAAAAATAAACTCAATATTTGAATGAAATATGCATTCAGAAATTACAACCATGTACATTCACTAACGACCAGATCAAAAGTAATAGATGTCTGATCATATTCTATTAAAACTACTAACAGAACACCTACAAGAAAACATAACTATGTTGCAGGTTGTCAAAACACGAACATAGAAAAATGCCCCATAAAACTTTGATGGTAAGCTGTTATAGCAGAGGCTCCCTCTTCATCCTTAAGAGGAGAGGCTCTCATCTGACGTTATGCTCCTCCTCATAGATCTTGCACTGGAACTGCATCTTGTGCTGAAACAAAAATGATATTTCATTGTCAGTGAAGAACTTCTGTTAGCAGGGGTGGAGCTATAGTCATCACTGTGCCGCACCCACACGAAAAATTAAAATTCAATAGAAATAGCCAATTCTCCACTATATTTGCACCAACATATTATTTATCTTCGCACCCACAAGGCAAGCGCACCCCCTTAGATTTGTTCTAGCTCCGCCACTATCTGTAAGTGAGCATTTTTCAAGAGTTCTGAAAGACTGTATAATCAAATATCACATCATCACGGCTGTGACCAAATATAACATACGGCTGCATACTAGCCATACATGGCATCGATGATAGATTGTATAATCACCATGGCTTCACTGATTACACCATCTTGGAACTGTATACACGCATTCACATATTAGAAATTGCCAAACATGCAGTACACACGCATTCACATATTAGAAACTGCCATACGTGCAATTCAGACACATTCACATTCAGAAACAGAAGTATAAACTGCATTCAAATGATAAATAGCAGTAGTAAAATATGAAAGATAACCAAAGTATAAACTGCAGTAGAAACTAAGATAAACTATCATGACAGTATTCACATGCAGTAGGCATTCACATTCAAAAACTGCAATAGAAACTAGAACTAAGAAAGATTACTGCACCCATAGCAAAAGCTGACACATAAATTCTCATCGGCAGACTGGCAGTAGACAAGTGCACCCTGCAGATTGAGATGACGATGAGCATTCAAACATCATTACTTACATAAATTATCACTAAGATAGATAACCCTACAGATAGATATCTGAACTAGATAACCAAGATAAGCCTACAGATAGATAATTGAATTAGATAGCCCTGCATTTTTTATATAAATTTATATGAAGGCGCAGCATATCCAAACTCCTACTACAGAAAATCCATACTACAAAAAATGGATGAATCTCTTGCCTACATCTCGTTGGTATTTTCAGTTTGTACTGAAGAACAAGTAGGTACTTGAGTTGGTCGTCGTAAAAGCGTACTCACCATAGATCTTAGGAAAAGTTTTGTTTGGGTCCCCATCCTGCTACTTGAGTGATGTGGTGGCCACGTGGGCGAGTTTATCAGCAACGCAGGGGCGGAAATCGATGGCGGCCGAACCGGTGGCGGCGCTGGGAAGTCGGCGGCGGCGGGCCAGGCCCGGCCCTGAGGGGGGGGGGGGGAGGGGCGACGGTCCCAGGTCCATGCCAACTGATGGGCCCTCACCCATATACGTATATAATACTAGTAATAATAAGTACTCCGTATATTTCCCTCCAAAAAGCGTATATGCAATAGATGGGAATAGATCTCGATCGTGATCACGGCACCAAGAGTCACGCACGTGACCTTCCTCATCTGCCTTCGGCCTTCATGTCCTCTGCGTGTGTGCCGCTGCGGCGTCCGCGCGTGGCACGGAGTCCTGGCGGCGTTCCACCTCCAGAGCAGCAGAGCAGGCGGTAAATCACAGTACCCAATCAACTCTCACGTGGACCCTCCATCATCTCTGATTCTTGAACAGCTGAATCCTGTTCAGCAATCGGTTTATCGGCAGACGGTAGTTCCAACAGAGGACACGAGGTAGGAATATGAAATTTATTTACCAATTATTTCTCACATGATCACTATTTTATGAAATTGTAGTTACTAATTGTTTCTCTAAATTTTAACAATTCTAGTTACTAATTATTTCTCTAAATTTTAAGATAATTTAATATGTATATAAATTATTTTATATGAATATTACTTTTGCATTCACTTCACTTATTATTAACTTATTAGTAACATTTTGTATGTGTGTATATACTACCAATGTATAATGGATATTGCTTTTGCATTCAGTTAACTACTCACTCTGTTCTAAATTATAGTTTATTTGATTTTTTTTTATCTTAAGTTTAACCACTCGTATTTTTTTAACTTGTTGTGCAAAATATCACTTCTTTAGTTGTGGTTTTCTTATTTAATAAATGGTCTACAAGAATGACATAAATTTGATTAAATTTGGAGTAAAAAAAGTCAAACGAATTATAATTTTAAACGGAGGAAGTACTTATTAGTAACATTTTGTATGTATATACGCTATGTTTGTTTGGCTTATCAGCCAAGAAAACAATATTTTCTCTAAAAAAATAGCAAAAAACAACCACAGCCGGCTTATCAGCCACCGAAACAATCAAGCGAACAGGTCGATATATGCTACCAATGTATAATGGATTGTAGTATTATCATGTTCATTAAAAAGGTCCAAAATTTTAGCTTCGTTCCAGGTCCTAAAATACTCAGGACCGGCCCTGGCGGCGGCGAAACCGGCGGCGACGACACTATCTTGAGTCCTAGCCTGCTGCTCCGCGCCCTTTCCCACTTTTGCCAGATGCACGTCGCCCGGAGCCCATAGCCTGCACTGGATCCCCGGCGCTTGAGGAGCTCCCTCGCCACCAAGGTCGGTGGATCCGGCCGAATCGCTAATGTCGGAGGGGTCATGGACTGCGTCGATCTGCGTTCCAGACCCTGCGCCACCGACGGAGAGATCACGCCCCGCGTCCATCGGGGCTCCAAAACCTGCGCTACCGCCGGAGAGCACAAAGATGGCCAGCTGCAGGGCAACCCGCCGGAGAGCACTAACACGCCTGCATCTGCGACGCCAGACACGAGCCAATGTCGCCTCCTCGGACAGGGACTGATCGCATCTGCGCCGTGGACGACTAAGCCACCCCACCCGCGCCTCCACGCCTCCCATCGATGACCCTTCCGGATCTGCTAGCTGGCATTTCTTTTGTAAGGGCTCTCCACGCAGGGGGATAGAGCCACCGTAGGGGGATCTGAGTGCAGGCGAGGAGGAGAGGGAGTAGCGGAGAGATCTGGGGTGCGAGAGAGAGGGAGCGTGGTGGAGCTGCTGGGCGGCGGCTGGGACGGGGAATGTGTATGCTCACTAAGGTTTCCTGCGAGTGTATACAGACACATTGCAATATTCAGAGTTTTGAATGGGCCGGCGGGAGACAAATGCTGAACTTTGGAGTTTGGGCGGGTCAAAAGACGATGGGCGCGGGTGGTCGACATTTTGCCAAAAAAAACACACAATTAGAGATACAAAGCTAACTCGATTTTGAGGTAATGAGAACTTCAAACAAAATATTAGATTTGAAATGAAATGTCATCAAAATCAAAGTCATAGAATTTATCGCTAACTACATATTAAGTTTGGTTCCTTTCTTTATCCAACTTTTTTTGAGTCAAATATTTAATAGTTGTATATTTCTGAAAGTGACAAACTAGTAGCATATGCACAGAATTGTACATCTTGATGAGTTCTAACTCTTTCGTATTCAAAACTTTTTCATCTAAGGTCATTTAGTGTCTTCAAATCTTATTCGCAGCGATAGTTTATTTAAACTTAAAATTTAAATTGGTTAAATCAAATTTTATAAAAATATGATTAAAATAATAGGAGTAAGATCAAAACAAGATGATAGGTATTGTTTTTACAAAAATATAGAAAAAACCCATCACATTTGGAGTTAGTAGGAGAGAGAAAAACTAGTGACAAGTTTCAACTACAGATTAAAAAAATAAATCATACTTGTTCATCATGAACAAGTGATGAACAAGTGTGGTTTCTTGTTTTAATTTGTATTTAAAACTTGTAACTAGTTTTTCTCTCTCATACTAACCCTAAATGTGATGATTATTTTTCCTGTATCTTTATAAAATCAATACCTATCATTTGAGTTGGTTCATCTATTAATGTGACTAATTTAGAAAGAATTTAAATTTTGAATTTCAAAAAATGGTAACTTGAAATCAGTTTTCGAAACTCTAGATGCGTTCAAATACAAATTTATGAATAACAAGTTTGTTAAACTAACCAAGATCTATATTTGTTATTTTAGTCAAGATTTCATTTGACAAAGTTTGGATGATTCAAATTTTGAATTTGAAAAATAACACCTTTAAACTAGTATTTGAAACTCTAAATCGCTTCAAATAGAAAAATCATGAATACCAAGTTTGTTAAACTCATCAGGATCTACATTTGTTGTTTTGGTCAACTTTTTATTTGACGAACTTTATACAAATTAAATTTTGAATTTTTAAATTTTGACTCCTCCAAACCAGCTTTCGAAACCCTATATGGACTCAACTAGAAAAGTCGTGAACACCAAGTTTGATCAACTCATCAAGATCTACATTTTTATGTAAGTCATTTTTGCATTTGAGAAAGTGTTAGAAAATTTTAGTTCTAAATTCACAAGTCTCTAGTACATTTTCATAAACTCTATGCGAGATTCATGATTTTGTGACTAGTGTTTAGTCGTACTTTGTCAAATGGAAAAATGACCTATATAATAATTGTATATGTTGATGAGTTCTAACTCTTTTGTATTCAAAACTTTTTCATCTAAGGTCATTTAGTGTCTTGAAATCTTGTTCGCAGCTGTAGTTTATTTAAACTCAAAATTTAAATTGGTCAAACAAAGTTGTTTGAAAATATGATTAAACTAATAGGAGTAAGATCAAAAGAAGATGATAGGTATTGATTTTAGAGAGATACAGAAAAAAACTCGTCACGTTAGTACGAGAGAGAAAAACTAGTTACAAATTTCAACTACAGATTAAAAAAACAAATCACGCTTGTTCATCATGAACAAGTGTGATTTCTTTTTTTAATCTATAGTTAAAACTTGTAACTATTTTTTCTCTCTCATACTAACTCCAAATGCGATGGTTATTTTTCCTATATTTTTCTAAAATCAATACCTATCATTTGAGTTGGTTCATCTATTAATATGACTAATTTAGAAATAATTTAAATTTTGAATTTCAAAAAATGGTAACTTGAAATCAGTTTTCGAAACTCTAAATGCGTTCAAATACAAAATTTATGAATAGTAAGTTTGTTAAAATAACCAAGATCTACATTTGTTATTTTGGTCAAAATTTCATTTGACAAAGTTTGGATGATTCAAATTTTGAATTTGAAAAAATAACACCTTAAAACTAGTATTTGAAACTCTAAATGGCTTCAAATAGAAAAATTGTGAATACCAAGTTTGTTAAACTCATAAGGATCTACATTTGTTGTTTTGGTCAACTTTTCATTTGACAAAGTTTATACAAATCAAATTTTGAATTTTTAAATTTTGACTCCTCCAAACTAGTTTTCGAAACCCTATATGGACTCAACTAGAAAAGTCGTGAATACTAAGTTTGATCAACTCATCAAGATCTACATTTTTTATATAGGTCATTTTTGCATTTGAGAAAGTGTTAGGAAATTTTAGTTCTAAATTCACAAATCTCTAGTACACTTTCATAAACTCTATGCGAGATTCATGATTTTGTGACTAGTGTTTACTACTACTTTGTCAAATGGAAAAATGAGCTATATAATAATTGTATATGTTGATGAGTTTTAACTCTTTTGTATTCAAAACTTTTTCATCTAAGGTCATTTAGTGTCTTGAAATCTTGTTTGCAGCTGTAGTTTATTTAAACTCAAAATTTAAATTGGTCAAACAAAGTTGTTTGAAAATATGATTAAACTAATAGGAGTAAGATCAAAAGAAGATAATAGGTATTGATTTTAGAGAGATACAAAAAAAACCGTCATATTTGGAGTTAGTACGAGAGAAAAAAACTAGTTACAAGTTTCAACTACAGATTAAAAAAACAAATCACGCTTGTTCATCATGAACAAGTGTGATTTCTTGTTTTAATCTGTAGTTAAAACTTGTAACTAGTTTTCCTCTCTCATACTAACTCCAAATGTGATGGTTATTTTTCCTATATTTTTCTAAAATCAATACCTATCATTTGAGTTGGTTCATCTATTAATGTGACTAATTTAGAAAGAATTTAAAATTTGAATTTCAAAAAATGGTAACTTGAAATCAGTTTTCAAAACACTAAATGCGTTCAAATACAAAATTTATGAATAACAAGTTTGTTAAAATAACCAAGATCTACATTTGTTATTTTGGTCAAAATTTCATTTGACAAAGTTTGGATGATTCAAATTTTGAATTTGAAAAAATAACACCTTAAAACTAGTATTTGAAACTCTAAATTGCTTCAAATAGAAAAATGATGAATACCAAGTTTGTTAAAGTCATCAGGATCTACATTTGTTGTTTTGGTCAAGATTTCATTTGACAAAGTTTGGATGATTCAAATTTTGAATTTGAAAAAATAACACCTTCAAACTAGTATTTTAAACTCTAAATGGTTTCAAATATAAAATTCATGAATAACAAGTTTGCTAAACTATCCGAGTTCTACATTTATTATTTTGGTCGAAATTTTATTTGACAAAGTTTGGATGAATCAAAATTTGACATTAAAACCTTACAAATACACTAACTTTCTTTCTTTTGCCAAGAATGGTCGAGTAGCCTAGTGGTAACGCTGTTACCCACTAGCACCAGGTCACGAGATGAAAGCTTGACGAGCGCATTTTTTTGCCGAAATGAAAGGTCCAGGCTACTGTTAACCAGGGTCTGTGGCCCACCCATCGAACACCGTCAAGTGGTCGATGTTAAAAAAATGATTTGTGACCAATTCGTTTCATCACTACGTGGACCAAACGTGGCAAATTATCTATGACCATATTAAAACATAATCTGTGATGACTATTTTCATCATTACAATGAAGCGCACCGACAACATGTTCTATGACGATTCCCATTTGGTAATATATGACGTTCCTATCCCTTTCGTCATTAAAAGTCAAGCCAAAACTTCGTCCCGCGTACCTTGTGACGAAATAGAAAATTTCGTCATCAAAAGATACCATTCTATGACCAAAGTTACCAGCGTCACTAGAAAAACGTCACTGATGATCATATTTCTACTAGTGCCTCCACTCTAACTCTCTCAATCTAGAAGAGTAAACTCTAATCTCACATAGAAACTAAAGATAGTTTCTATTGAATGCTAAGCCCTAGAGAATAGATCCATAAGGGATCCTCTCTGGAAAATATGTAAATGAATAATGGATTGCCTTTAGCCAGGGGTCCTCCTTATATAGCCCCCTCAAATGATCGTCAGCCGTCGGATCAAACCGACCATAATGGAGGGTTTAGATTAAACCTCAAAGGCGGTGGAACCCTAATCTGCGAAGCGAGACCTGATTGGTCCTTAGACCTGGGCGGCTGCCCTAGGGGGGAGGGCGCCCGCCCTACCCTGCTGACAGGTGGGCCCCTCCTTCCAGGGGGTTGGTTCCGGAGTCTTCTAGATTGCTCTTTTTCGTTCGGAGGTGTTATGTGTCTATGTAATCCTTACTTGTGGGCCTCTTTTGCTCTTTTGTAGTTGTCTCCCTACAGAAACAGATAAACACCAAAACTCGTGGAATTCTGTTAGTTAAAACCCTATGTCTAGGTGGTGTGTTGCAAATATATCCTTTCTTCTACTTAGTTGACACTTAGAATTGATACTTAAGAGGTGTCAACAAGCTCCCCCATACTTAGGATTTTACTCGTCCTCGAGAAAAGGATGGTTACAACATAAGCTTAAGGTTTAGACATCAATAGCTGAAAGATTCCTTTTCATACCTATATTGCGGGAGTTTAATAGAGTCACCAAATAACTATGAATAGTTGAGGAATAAAGTAGCTAGAAGTAGAGATCCTTCATCTTTCAATCTTGTCACTTGGAGTTTTTGCATATTTAGCTTACTTTTTCCTTGTGCTCTCAAATCATTCATAAATGAATCCTAAAAAGTATAGGTAGGTGTGGCATACTTACCTTGCATGTATTGCCTGGTCAAACTGAGATCCGAGGAGAATAATGCCATACTCTTAGATCAAGACTTGTTGGTCAAATTTTATTATAATGTCATCTCTTGCTGGTGTATTGCTATTAGAGGAACCATGGGCTATCATTGTATATATGTTTTTTTTGAGTGGGTGCTGAAGTACCCCTAATTCTACTGCAAGGTTGTCGGACATTTTGCCCATTTTTATTTCCTCGAATTAATTATTTTTGCATAGCCCATGCCTCTAATGCAACACTACTTCGGAAGAGTGAATCTTTTGTGTTTGTAATGTATGAATGAAGCCTTGATCTTCGGAGTATGATAAAATTCTAACAAGGATCCACACGATTCGAACAAACTCAATACAAAGTAAGTAGCCTTTTGGCTTTTGATTGGTAAATGTAAAGCATATAAGGGATGATAGTTATTTATTTTAAAGAAATTCTCCAAGTGACAGAGATTATCAAGAATTAAGTTCTCTTATTCTACCATCTCATATTCCACAACGACTTAAGTAACATGAAGTCTCTAAATAAATTCCCAACATTAGCAGGACTCCAGGAAACTTCATGGAATGTGTCTATTTAAGGAAACATTTTAGTTTATCATGTTTAAAGCATTTATTTATGAAAACTCACTGCACGAATTGAAATTTAGGGATATGTATGAAAAAATATAACGTGCAGGGTGCAAACCTGACCATGGTCGAAGGACGGAGCAGGAGGTGCTCTGCCCAGGGCGGGTGCCCTAGGTAGTGGGGCGGCCAGCCAGTTGGGGTGGCCCCTCGGCCTCTCCTTCGGCGTGTGTGGTTGTTGCTCTGTTTGTTTTCGAAATTTGGGCTCGTTGCGGTTGAATCTGTTCGTCTCGTCATCGGGGGTCTCCCCCATACTTGTTTCCTGTTTTCTTAGATAACAACATAGTGGAGACAAGCAAGGTACAATGATAATAGAAATAATATTTATTTATTTATTTATTTTGAGGCATGCATCATTACAAAGGGAATGAAAACAAACTGAATTCTAGCTAATGGATCTAATCATGCCTCAAGAACTGCATAACTCGCTAAAGCATCTAGCAACATTCTAAATACTTCACCCTCTTGCGAAGCTCATCTACATCATGCTTAAGGCCATCTACTGTGTTGTTCAAGTTCGTGACCTGCCTAGAGAAAAAGCCTAGAGAGGTCTGGAGATTGATGACGCGTCTGTTGATTTTCCAGAGAGCATAGAGTTTTCGTCGGAGGGCGCGTCCGTTGATTTTCCAGAGAGGACAGAGTTTGCGTCGGACGCGTCAGACGTAGGGGCGTCAGTGTGTCTGGCCCTTATAGTTTGAACAGAAACTAGCCGTTGGGTAGGGCATCGGTGCGTCCATTGCCAACTTAAATTGCACAGATTTTCTGCCCTCGAGCTAGCTTTGTGAGGAGGCTATAAATAGCCCATGACTTTCTCTTCCCACCTGCCTTTGCTCATTTGATCAGCTGAGAAACACCTTGAGAGGTTGGGAGAGAGAGAAAGAGCCCTAGTGAAAGATATTTGAGAATCCATATAATATTAGCCCATACTATTGAATCCAAGAGTTCAAGTCTGCATCCATCAATCTCATGAGGCTTGAGTGAGTCAAGTGAGAGTTCGAAGCTTGTTTACTCTTGGCGATTGACATCACCTAGACGGTTTGGTGGCGATCGGAGGAAGGTGACCGCCGGGAGATTGTTGGCGGCTTTTCTCCACAAGTCATGATCAGTTGTGGGTGATTCACCGAGCCGGAGCGGCGAAGAATCAGCCCATAGAGAGCACTCGTTCCTTGCACGGATCGAGGGGGGCGATACCCCTGCACGGGTGCTCCAATGAGGACTAGAGTAGTGTCGACTCCTCGATACCTCGGCAAAGCATCGTCATGTCACAACCTTTCTTCTCCCTAGCTCTTTACATTCCGCACTTTACTTCTAAGCATTTCGTTCTTGCTATCATCTATATTGTGATCATAATTGACTAGAATTGATAGGGTGCTTAACTATTCCATTGCCTTGCTACCGCTTTCTAGTGTAGAACACACTTTTGTAGGCACGGGGGGAATTGACATTTGATAGGTTGAAAGGATCAAGATGCCCAAGAGGGAGGGGGGGGGGTGAATTGGGCTTTTAAATTTCTAAAGCAAATGTAAAAGCCTAACAAATGCTAATCATCCCTAGTGCCTACCGAATGTGTGTCCTAGCTAGAAAGCGGTAGCATGGCATAGAATTCAAGAACAACCTACACAATTCTAGTGGAAAGGTAAGAACAAGTGTGGAATGTATATGCAGGAAAGTAAAGGAGCTAGGGATAGAAATCAAGTTGACATGCGATGTTTTCCCGAGGTATCGAGGAGTCGACACTCCCCCCTAGTCCTCGTTGGAGCACCTTGCAAGGTATTGCTCCCCCTCGATCCGCGCAAGGATCGAGTGCTCTCTATGGGTTGGTTCTTCGCCGCTCTGGCTCGGTGAACTGCCCACAACCGATCACACAAAGTTGGAGAAGGGCCGCCAACAATCTTCCGACAATCACCTTCCTCCGATCACCATCAAACCGTCTAGGTGCTGTCGAACACCAAGAGTAACAAGCACAAGACCTTCACTTGACGCACTCAAGGCTAGGAAGGTGGATGGATGCACACTTGTCACTCCTAATCACTCTAGGGAGGAAGAACAAGCTTTGGATCTCTCAAATCTCTTCCTCACTAGGTCCTTGGTTCTCCAAGAACTCTCACAAACTTCCTTCAGCTGAAACAATGGCCAAGAGGGCTAACTTGGACGAGATGAGCAACTATATATAGCCCCCACCTCTCCAACTAGCCGTTTTGTGTTTTTCCCTTTTCTGCGAACCGTCGGACCAGGCTGAGGTAGGATCCATCGGACCAATTCCCCTGGTCCGGAGCATACAAATGCACCTGAAATTGCACTGCTTGAGGGACCTCAGGACCACTTCCATTGGTCTAGAGCTGGGCATCGGACCAGGTCCGACGTGTTGTCCGAAGCTCTAGTACTTATTGTACTGCGCTGGACTAGCCGTCGGACCAGGTCGTCGGACTAGTCCGGAGCCTCTTCAAAGGCTCGCTCCCAACTACTGGCCACCGGACCAATCAACATTGGTCCGGAGCCCTCTGGATAGGTGGTTCGGAGCTCACTTCTCTGCTGACTGCCTAAGACAGGCCGTCGGACCATTTGCATTGGTCCGATGCCTCTAAGGCAAACTGGTCCGGAGCTCTTCTAATCCCCTTCTTCACCTCTTTTCACTAAGTCTCTTGAAGGGGTTTTGCGCCTACCATCTCAAGGGCTATTTGTAGGCTCTCTAGGACAAGTTGTGACAAATGTGCATACACCAACATTCCCAAACTCTCCTAGGTCAAGCTACTAACCTCATACCCCCCTTAATAGTATGGTCAAAGGAAAAACAAAGTCCTAGTCTATACTTAGTGCCCTTCTCACACCTTGTGGCACTAAGACCTAGCCTAGTCTTCACTTTGTAGTTCCATCCTTTGAAATCAAAAATGAATTCCATCTTGGGGGCATGAATACCATTAAGCCCATTCACATAGCATCACATATGACCTAACTTAAATACTTTTGCCTCTGCAAAACACACGTTAGTCATAGTGATCTAGCATTGTCGTTAATCGCCTAAACCAATGGGGCCTAGATGCTTCAATCTCCCCCTTTTAGGTGATTGACGACAATAAAAGCTCGAGTATAGAATATGAGTGAGTTTGATTAGATTTCATGACTTGAAATGAGATAGACATGGGTTAGTAATAAGAAAGGCATATACATGCCTAAACCATTCAAGCCATGACAAGCACATATAGAGATAGGAAATGAGAGTAGTACTTGATAAAAGGATATGCTATAGCTAACAAAAGATCAGAGGTTAGTGCGGAAGCAATATAGCAATATCCAAGTGACATGACATATATATAAGAGTTATCACACATGTCACACAATCATCCAAGGGTCTCAAGCATCACACACATATATTACAATACATGAAAGACGGTAAACAAGATGCATGATAGAGTATATAACACAATCAAAAGAACGAATCCTACTAGCTCCCCTGAAGCTAGCATACTCGACTCTCCCTCTCCCCCTTTAGCGTCTAGCACCAAAACCTAAGCGTCTGGAGGCGGTGAGGAGCAGTCGCGGCACGATCAAGAATTTGAAACTCGACAGATAAGCCTCGTCGTCCTCTGAGTCCTCTCCCTGAGTGTCTGGAGCTGGAAGCGGAGCGGTCTGGGGAGACACAGGACCTGAAGTTGATGTGCCTGCTAACTCGACTGCCGAAGAGTCTGGAGCTGAAGCTGGGGCAGGAGTAGGAGTGTCCTCTGCCACTGTAGCTGCCGGTGCCACCAGAGCTGCTGAAGCCGGTGGTGCCTCGTGCACTGACTCAACTGGAGTCTCAAGAACTGGTGGCTGCTCTGGCTGAGTAGGCGTGGCAGTGACGGCGGTGGCATCTGTCTGGATAGCACCTGGCGGAGTAGAGACTGCTGGTGCCTGGCTATCCTGAGTAGCCTCAGACGAAGCGACTGAAGAGCGATGCTGACCCGTTGTTTGAGCAAGTACCTCGGTCGTCTGAAGCTTTGCTGCAATCTCCTCAACAGTGGGGGACGGAAGCCCGGTAATGTCGCTGAACGACGCGGAGAGGTCTCGAGTAGTCAAACCCAACGAAGCTGAAGCAGACATCAGGGTGAACCTAGTCGTGAGAGGGGTGAACTGCTGAGAGGGGCCAAGTGTGCCCAACCACTGGGTTACCTATGTAGCCGGTGACTGGAACAAGGTGGTCAATCCTGTCAATTCTGCACCCTGAAGTCCACTGGACTGTACGGCTGTGGTGGGAGTGACTAAGGGTCCGGCTGACATAGAGGAGGGCATAGAGGGACCGACTAACTGCTAAGGGACCACTAGAGGGCCAACTACCTAAAGCGGAGCCACTGACAGGCCTACTGAGTGTGACGGTTGCTGAGTCTGGCTCATCTGAATCTGAGGGGCACCCAGGAACTGGAGTGGGGGTGCACCGGTCCACCTCATCATATGCTCCATGAATGCCATGTTCTGAGCCTGAATCTGCTGAGTCTGCAACTGGATCCTCTGTGACTCTAGCTGCATAGCCATCATATGCCTCTGCATCTCGTCCTGACACTGCTGAACCTATGTCACTGTAGAGCAAGAGAGCCCTGCTTCTCTGAGATGCAGTCGAGAATCTTCATCAGAAGTGGGTCTAGAGCAGCTGCTGAAGCGGCACCCGAACCACCAGCCTCGGCGTTGTGTGCCCGTGGGGGCATAGTGGGAATCGGATGGTAGTCGGCGTCTAAACTGTCTGAGGAGGTCTAAGCACCTGTACCCTCTGCCTCCTGGGTGTCAAGGTCGTGATGCTCCTGCTGCTCAATGCCTCGAATTGCCTCATCCTAGGCATCAACATCATCCATATCAGTTGGGGCGGTCCTGAGTCTGACCTAATGAAGCATCCTGCTGCCCAAACGGCTATCAACTGAGGATAGAATCTTGTAATATGGAAATACTATCAGTGACTGCTCATACTCATCAAGTATCCCAGGGTGAGACCTCACAAGATGGGTAGCAATGATGAAGCTGATCCAATGAGCATAAGGCATCTGTCGACGTGCTCGAATCCGATCTGACACAATGTCCTCAATCTCTAACACTATGAAATCGGCAAGATCGAATGCTGTCTGAGTGACTAGTGCCTGAAGCAGGAACTGCTGGAGGTTCGTCAACCCCTCCTTGTAGCCGGTGCGAGGCAACAAGGTATACCGGAGAATGTCATTCAATCGGTGAACAACTGGGAGTAGCTCTGCTAGGGTGCATCGATACCCTTCCCCAAAGGGTGGCTGGAAGAGCGGGGCGATGAACTGAGCTATGGGGGTATGACCACCGCAAGCACGACGTGGCAACTCAACGCCTCTGTAGCACTCATCGTGCAGGTAGTAGTCAGAAGTAGACAAGCGGAGCACCTCTCTCAGCCCTATCAGGTAGAGTCTATAAGGTCGGCCTCTGAAGGTGTACTGCAAGTAGCGGTGAGTCGGCTCGATCCAAATGGACGCATAGAACTCACGCACCCAACGCTCAATGTAGTTCCCGGAGCATCCAAGAAGGTTAGAGAGTCCCGGGAGGTACGTGAGGAAGGGGTGTATCTCTTCTCCAGCTATAACAACAAGGCTCTCAAGTGAACAGACCCTATGTGGTCATATCTGGATGCTCGTAAGCTGAGCTGCCTGGTAAAAGTCCTCCATGAGCAGGGTATGCCAACCCGATGACGCTCTGGGGTCTCGCTGATCCAGACACCACTGCTCAAGCTCTACAAATCGAAGCTTCCGAACTTGCTTTGCTGTGATATTCCTCAAGTCGAGGTGAACTGGAGTCTCTGGAGCAGGGGCAGCTGCCGGTGTGGCTCGTGGCGCACGGTCACTATGCTTTGGACCCTCAGCACGGGGAGTGGGCTGAGAATACCGAGAGCGAGTGGCATAGTGCATAGCGGGAGCCACAACCAGCACTGCTGGAGAGTCCTCGGCAGGCACTGACTGCTGTGCCGGTACTGGAGAAGCCACTGTCTCTGACTGACTCTCTGGAACTATCTCTGAAGGTAGAACCCGCGGAGGGGAGCCGATACGAACTGAGCCTCGACCACCACCTCGCTTTGCATAGTCCGCTGCATCTGCTACGGCCTCAGCTACCTCTGCCTCTGACAACTTGTGCTTCTTCTTCTTCTAACAACCTTACTCTTCCCCTTGTCCTTAGGAGGACAAGGTGGGGGAGGAGCATCACCACTAGAACTAGCAACTTTCTCTCTAGCCATACTGACACTGACAAAGAAACCACTGACCCTGAGAGAATCAACTGCCCAACACCACTATCAAACACAACTGCCAACTAAAACAAGAAACTCTGATAAGGGGCTTGCCAAGCCATTCGACTGAACCTTTAGAGGCTTTGCCTCAATCCATACTCACGAGCTTTGCCCCGAGTTCAAACTGCCACTGTCTCCTGCTAGAAAGATTAGACAGGGATATATAAGCATATATAATTACTAGAGTTAAGAAATTGTATGGAAGCAAGCATCTAGATAAGAAATAGAATGAAAACGGCCATGCTACCTTAAGAAAGTAAGCGCGTCTAATCGAAGCAATCCAAACTTCTCGCCAAACTCCACAAGGGGGTTCACCAACTGTGGATCACAATCGGTAACATAGATTTAGTGAATTGAAATTGAATGACATGGATTTGCAAGGAATATCAGTGACTAAGGCATGAATTTGAACTACGACCTGCCAAAACGCAAGTCGTGGAACCAAAACATACCCTAAACAGTGACAGAACGAAGTCGATGATGATTGATTGAAACAGAAAGGACGAATCAACGGCGAACTCCCTTCAGGTTAGGCAAACCCTAGGGAATGGAGGTTCTCTGCAGCTGATGAACAAGATAGGAGGGGAACCCGAGGTAGGGATTTCAGCTTGGCGTAGAGGGGCAGTGGAGTGGTGGCGCAGTGGGGATGAGGCGTGGTCGCCAACGGGAGGAGTCCCAACAGCAAGGCGGTGGCGGCGGTGGTGGAGCGGTGAGCGAGCAACGATGCTGCGCCTTATGTGGCGTGGGGGGGGGGAGGAGCTGAGCAAGGACGCTGTGGTGATGGTGCGGCGGTGCTCCGGCGAGGGGCTCGCCAGCGGCTAGGGCATGGGCGAGTGGTGGCAGAGTAAACAGCGGCGCGGCATACAGAAATCTTGAGTAGAATAACTGCTAGACAAGGGAGTCCTCAAAGGGATAACTGCGCTTTAAAATAGAGCATCGAACTAGATGTAATAGACCGGAGGTCCAGTCCGACGGGTTTTTGAAAACCATGCAGAGAGCACCAGGGCTCCGGACATAGGTCCAAAGGTCAGCGTCGGACCATATCAGGTGGTTCGGAGGTTTTGACTTGACACTGAGCTGAGCTGACCAGCGAACCGGACCAATGAAGATTAGTCCGGAGGAGCACCGGATGGGTGGTCCGACGGGTCGTCCTGAGCCATCCATAAATGATGCAGTATGGACTAGGGCTACGGACTCTGGTCCAGAGGAGGGGCCTCGGACTAATGGAGGTGGTTCGACGGATGACTGTATTGAACATAAAGGGAACAGTGAGGGTTAGAGCGTCAGACTCTGGTCTGGAGGTAAGTGTCGGACCAATCAAAGTTGTCTGGAGGTTGGTCCGGAGCTTGTTTTGCTTTGAATTTTCTATTTTTATCTCAAGTCTTTCTCCTAGCCAAGTACCAACACAAAAGAGGTAGAAAGGAACACTTGTTGGCCTTGGCATAAGAACCATCTCTCAAACCCTCAAATTTTTCAAATAGTTTGCCATAGGCTAGACATAGTTTCATATGAAAATAGTTCAAATGAAGAGCAAGGATCACCATAGGGGCACAAGAGGGGTATTAGTAACAACTAGAGCTTGGAATGCTCCTCCTAAGTGACGAACCTAGAGGATGATCAAACTTAACCGAAAAGAAAGAAATAAGCAACACACATGCAAATGCTATGCAATATGGAATTTGAATCTAGGTTGCTTGCAAGTTTAAACTGCGGTTTCTTCACACGCTGTGAGGGCGGTTATCCTAACCGTGTTAGCCAAGCCTATGTGCATTACTAAAGATTAAACATGTTATTTTACATATGAATGCATGGAGGTCACACAAAGTCATTTTTAGTGAAGTTCGAGTGTCAAGCACATTTAACTCATTTCGCAACCTACAAAAGGTTGTTTCATCGAGTGGTTTAGTGAAGATATCCGCCAATTGCTCTTCGCTTCTAACTCCCACTAGTTTGATATCCTTTTGTGCCACATGGTCTCTAAGAAAGTGATGGCGAATATCTATGTGCTTGGTGCGAGAGTGTCGAACCGGGTTGTTAGCAAGATTTACGACGCTTTCATTATCACACAAGAGTGGAACACTTTTTAAAACCATGCCGTAATCAAGAAGTGTTTGGGTCATGTATAAGATTTGTGCACAACATGCTCTCACGGCTATGTATTCCGCCTCGGTGGTTGACAAAGCGACACTATTTTGTTTCTTTGAGGACCAAGAGACAAGTGATCTTCCTAGCAAGTGGCACTCTCCGGAGGTACTTTTGCTATCAACCTTACACCCGGCATAATCCGAATTGGAATAGCCAACTAGTTGGAAGGGAGCTCCTTTGGGATACGAAAGGCCAATGCTAGGGGTGTGCCTTATGTACCTAAGGATTCTTTTAACCACATATAGATGCAACTCCTTAGGGTTTTCTTGAAACCTAGCACACATACACACACTAAACATGATATCCGACCTAGATGCGGTGAGGTAAAGTAAACTCCCGATCATTGAATGATAGAGTTTTTGATCAATTGGTTTACCTCCCACATCAAGGTTGAGATGTCCATTAGTAGGCATGGGGGTCTTGATTGGATTGCAATCCTCCATCTTGAATTTCTTGAGCACATCTTGAGTGTACTTCTCTTGAGATATGAAGGTGCCCTCCCTCAATTGCTTCACTTGGAAGCCATGGAAGAAGGTTAGCTCGCCAATCATTGACATCTCAAATTCCTTGGACATCAAGTCACCAAACTCCTTGTAACAATCTTGGTTTGTTGACCCAAATATAATGTCATCGACATATACTTAGCAAACAAAGATCTCTCCATTAATCTTCTTGGTGAATAGTATGGTATCCACTTTCCCGATCTTGAAGCCCTTCTTGAGTAGGAAGTCCCTTAGCCTCTCATACCAAGCCCTTGGAGCTTGCTTCAATCCATAGAGTGCCTTGGACAACCTATACACATGATTAGGTAAGTTTGGGTCTTCAAACCCGGGAGGTTGTGAGACATAAACAAGTTCATTAATGAAACCATTTAAGAAGGCTCTCTTCACATCCATTTGAAAGAGTTTCATTTTGTGATGTGAAGCATATGCCAAAAGGATACGAATGACTTCTAGTCTTGCAACCGGGGCAAAGGTTTCTCCAAAATCTAAGACTTCAACTTGGGGGAATCCCTTTGCCACCAATCTTGCCTTGTTCCTCACAACCACGCCTTGATCATCTTGCTTGTTCCTAAACACCCACTTGGTGCCAATGATTCTTGCATCCTTTGGCCTTTCTTCAAGTGTCCACACCTGGTTCCGGGTGAAGTTGTTGAGTTCTTCATGCATGGCATTCACCCAATCTGGATCCGCAAGTGCATCCTCAACACTAGTAGGCTCAACAAAGGAAACAAAGGAGTGATGCTCAACATAAGAAGCAAGTCTAGATGGAGTTGTTACCCCCCTTGATGGACTCCCTATGATTAGGTCTTGTGGATGAGCTTGAAGTATAGGTGTAGATCTTCTATTAGTCTCTTGAGGAGGGGGATGTGGTGCTTCCACATTTTGAGTTTCCGCCTCGGCTTGATCTTGAGGGATGAAGGTATCTTCTTGAGCTTCCCTCACTTGTTCTTCATCAACTTGAGGCATGCGAGGTGGAGAAGGCACATGATTTGCATAAACTTCAACTTATTCCTCCTCTTGTGGGTTGATAGCACCAACGAGCATATTCTTCATAGCCTCCCTCAAGGGTTCATCACCTACATCATCAAGATTCTCAAGCGCTCCTTGAGAGCCATTAGTTTCATCAAACTCCAAGTCATACGTTTCTTCAACTAAGCCGGTGGCTTTGTTAAATACATGGTATGCCTTGGATTTAAGTGAATAACCAACCAAGAAACCAATGTCACAACGCCTTTGGAACTTCCCCAAGTGTTGACGCTTCTTGTAGATGTAGACTTTGCATTCAAACACCCGGAAGAATGATATATCCGGTTTCTTACCATTCACAAGCTCATAGGCATACCAAACATCTCCCTTCCCATAGGGGGGGGGGTAGCGATCACCACCATAGGAAAAAGGTGGTCCGCTAAAGGTGTGGGGAGTGAAGCCACCGCCATGAGTCCCGTAGTCATATGGGTCACGACTGGTACCCCGCCAGTCACGACCACCGCGTGGTCTCACCTCCTGAGGCCTAGCACCTTGAGGCATTGCACCTCTAGGCCTAGCAGTGTGCCTCTTCACAAGCTCATAGGGGGTCTTCTTGAGAAGCCTTTGGATAAATAGCGGGTTGGCCGCATAGCATGCGGTGTTGATTGCTTCGGCCCAAAACTTCTCGGGGGTATTGTATTCATCAAGCATTGATCTAGCAAGAGTGATTAGAGTCCGGTTCTTTCTCTCTACAACACCATTTTATTGAGGGGTATAGGTGGCAGACACCTCATGCTTGATCCCCACTTCATCACAATAATCTTCAATCTTTGTGTTCACAAACTCGGTGCCATTGTCACTTCTTATGTTCTAGATCTTCAAGTCAAATTCATTTTGAGCTCTTGTAGCAAACTTCTTGAATATGTCGGTTGTTTCTCCTTTATCTTGAAGAAAGAACACCCAAGTGTACCGAGAGTAATCATCCACTACAACTAAGCAAAAGAGATTCCCTCCAAGACTAGCATAAGTGGTAGGTCCAAATAGATCCATGTGTAGCAACTCTAGGACTCTTGAGGTTGACATGAAAGCTTTGGTTGGGTGAGTGTTTGCCACTTGCTTGCCAGCTTGACAAGCACTACACAATTTGTCCTTCTCAAACACTACATCCTTGATTCCTCTAACCATCTCCTTCTTGACAAGTTTCTTCAAGGTTGACATGCCCACATGAGCTAATCTTCTATGCCATAACCAACCCAAAGAATTCTTGGAGAATAGACATGTTTGCAAGCTAGCCTCATTAGAAGTGAAGTCCACTAGATATAAGTTGTTGTGCTAGAATCTCTTGAATATCAATGAAGAGTCATCCACCTTGGTCACAACAACCTCACTTGGAGTGAAGAGACATTGGAAACCAAGATCACAAAGTTGACCAACCGATAGCAACTTGAAGCTCAAAGATTGCACTAGCAAGACATTGGAAATTGATTGCTCTTGGGAGATAGCCACTTTGCCTAAGCCTTGAACTTTTCCCTTTGAATTATCCCCAAATGTGATTTTGTCTTGATTTGCACAATACTCATCAAGTGTGGTGAACATCCGGGGGGTCACCGGTCATATGTTGAGTGCAACCACTATCAATCACCCAATGACTTCCACCGGTCTTGTAGTTCACCTACACAGAAGCAACTTGGAGTTAAGCTTGTTTTTTGGGAACCCACTCATAGCGGGGCCCCATTGCCTTGGTAACCAACTCCTTTGCAACCCAAAGTACTCTAGGCTTGTTCTTCATAGGTGGACCAAGAAACACAACAAGTGGTCTACCATTGGAATCCTTGTTGATGACAAAGTGAGCATCATGAGCAAAGGGCCTTGTGTGCTTGGGCAAGGTCTTGGGTGGTGGAGTCTTGCAATCATAAGCAAAGTGACCAACTTGACCACACTTAAAGCATCTTTTTGACTTGGGCTTTAGCTTATCTTTATTGTAGCCATTGTATTTGTTCTTGTAATAGTTCTTGGCTTCAATCTTGACCATGACCTTCATCACTTGGTTCTCCTTGAACCCAACATCCATCTTGTCATTCTTCATGATGGTGCTCATCAAGAGCTCACTTTGAATGTTGTGGCCCTTGGTGAATTTCTCCATCCCACTAGCAAGCTTGGTCTTGTCATACTTGAGCTTTGTAATTTCTTCTCTAAGAGAGTTGATCAAGGTGATAGTATCATTGTCTTCTTCCTTGGCTAACTTGATGGTGAAAGGCTTGTTTGACTTGAGGTTAATTAGCTCTTCCTTGAGCTTTGAGTTCTCTTCCCTCATCTTCACATAATCATCATACTTGTCGACTTCAACAACTCTCTTGCCCTTGCACTTAGCACTTTGCTCAAGAGCCACATCATAAATCAAGATATCACAAGGGGTAGCACTATCACACTTAGCACATGGGTTAGTAGCAACATGTGTAGCAAGATCTTGTGTAAGCAATTCATTTTCTACCACTAGTGTGCCGTGCTCTTGCTTGACATTTGTGTAGTCATCTTTTAGCAAGTTATACCTTGTGTGGAGCTCTTGTGATGACCTCTCAAGCTTATCATGTTTCTCATTTGCTTGCTTGAGTGAGGCTTTGAGCTCCCTAGTGCTAGATGTGAGAGTGTTGTTCTCAAGCTTCAAATCATCATTAGCACTAGACAAGGCATCAAGCTTAGCATGCAAGTTTCCTTGAATCTCAAGGAGTTTGTAATTTTTACCCTTGGACTTCCTTATGATGTTGGAGTATTTGTTGCAAATTTTTTAGTTCATCATAGGAAGGTGCTTCATATTCATCATCACTATCATCACTTGAGCTATCACTATCACCCTTATCCTCCTTTTGTACCTTCTTGTCACCTTTAGCCATGAGTGTTGATGGTCCTTAAGTACCAATTTTAACCGTCAACTAAACAAGAAAAGGATCTAAATGAAACCAATAGCTAGAATTAGGGTTTATACTGACAGAATTCCATGAGTTTTGGTGAATGTCTGTTTATGTAGGGGGTTATCGAGAAATACCAAGGAAAGGCCCACATGTCATGTTTCCATAGATATAATTATCAACCGCACAATTTTCTGTACTCTAGAAGGTTCCAGGAGACACGAGAACGAACGAGAGGTGGATGGGACCCAGAGCCAGGGTGCCTGCCCTAGCCCCTAGGGTGCCCGCCCTACCTCTACAGCCAATCAGTGTCAACTTCGCGGATCGTGCTCCACTACCTTTGAGGATGAATCTTAACCCTTCATATAGGTCGGTTTGATCCAACGACCCATATTCATTTGAGGAGGCTATATAAGCAAGGCACCTGACCCCCTGAGGATATCTCATCTCATTATTCTTCTCCAGAGCAAAAGCTAGGGTTTCAATTATAAGTAGAGAAGGAGAGAGGTCCCTGTAGTTTTCTAGATCTAGTTCTCCTAGTTCTAGTTAATCTAGTGGTAATTAGAGGTGAGAGAGAGGAGGAGAGAGCTAGGAGGAGCCGGATTTGTCGGATCTTCCTCAACATTGTACCTTTCTAGCATTTGGTTCTGGGCAATCTTTAGGTTCTTTATTTATTATTTCTATGTATCTTATTTTAGTTCTTGCTTTATTCTATTTACGGGATCTCCGCTCGTATTGAGTGCTCTAGTTTTCATATGGGATTAGAGTAGTAAGCGATAGTGTAGACATGGTTTCTGGATTAGAGTTTACCTGAATTTGCACCCAATCCTACAGATAGTTGTGGTAGCCCCAGAGGTTACAACTCTATAAGGCCTTATTATCCACCACGTTCAGGTTGGTGTTTCGTAGAGCTTTTGGTAGCCTCCCCTCAACTTCCTTTTTCCCAGTCTTATTCGAAAGTCGGGAAGGTACTGTTGCTCCAAAGTAGGTAGTGTATCGTGGGTCTTTGATTAGATAAAACCCCTTAGAAAACTCTAAAATCTCTCTACCCATTTATCTTATCTATCCTTGGACGTTCTTAGTTCTTCTCTAGTACACTTCGCGTTCCCCGTGGAAATTGATACCCTTGGAATACTCACGGGTGAAAGCTACAGCGGTATCCATGGGCTTGCGGATTTATTTGTGTGCGTTAAGAAATACCAACAAGCTTTCTGGCGCCGTTGCTGGGGAACGGTAGTTGTGCTAGTTTCGAACTATGGTCATCCATTTACCTTTTTCCTTTTTCCTTTTTGCCATATTTCTCACCTTACCATATTCTTATTACCATATATATAAATACTCTACTCCAAAGGGTGACTTGTTGGAGATTCCACCATCTTTATACCCCATTCTTATAAATGGCTATGAGCTTCGCCCTGCTTGTCTAGCCATGGTTTGGGAGAAATATTTCTCTAGTCTTGGTTTAGTTTTAAATCCAGTTGAAAATATGAATCATCCAAGTATAGAGGTGGCCCCAAACAAGACCAATTTGAGAGTTACCAATCTAAGTGGAATTTTGAACATCCATCTAGAATCAACCATAGCGATTGGAGAGGAAGATGACATCTATGAGCATGGAATCTATTTCATAACTATCTCCTTAAACCCATGCTCATATGAGACATCTCCTAAACCCGTTGGTCTCTCTATCGTTACCACACATGACATCTCCAATACCCTAACACTTTCTATTTACAAAAACTTCAAAAGGGTGTTTGTCAATGCTTATGTTTATCATAAATATTGTAGATCTCGTTGTGTTAAATCTTGAGATAGGTAATAGAAGGAAAACCATGTCGCTAAAAACACATCTAAAAAGGTTTTCCAAGGACAAGCTTAGTGTCCTAAAACAAACACTTCTCATATCTTAACATAAGTGTTCACCTTTTTTGCCTACCCTTGTAAAGCGAGCATAGAAATATATGATTATACTCCTTCAGGTATTCTTGTCACTAACCTTTCCAGGTATAGAGCAGAAAGAATGAAGGAATGACAAACATAAGGTATGTCCAACAATCGTCGTGCAACATTGAATTTCATTCATCCAATCTTTATTTTTGCAAAATTCAAGCTTGGGGGATAACCCATCATAAAAACATCTTTTGCCATGTTGCTACATCATCTTATTTGTACCTACCTTTAAGGCATGCTCAACTACTAAAAAAATCATCATATTTCTTCACCTTCACTTGAGTAAATATCCATAATACTTTCATGCTACCTTTGTTATGCATGGTTCTTAGTTTAAATCCAAGGTATTTTGATTTTACTTCTAAAGGCTTTTAAATTAAGCGTGGTGCTTAGGTTAAAATGTCTTCCTAAATTAATCTAGACTTTTCTAGGTTGATTTTCGAACCAATAGTATACTAGAGTAGATATTGGATATTTTGTTGGACTAACTCCTGCAGGAAAACTTTCAATATCAAATTGGAAAGTCCCAAGATGAAACGACCTCCATTTTCACGAAGGGAAATCCACAAATTCGCAGTGTAATAAAACAGATTGCAGGAGGAATCCACAATATCACATAAATTTCAGTTCCTACCATTACCATACTTCGAGTACAAGAGTGCAACATAGAAGGGTTTACTTAAGTCTATTACACTGCCACATTGGCGGAATCACACTGCAACATAAATCAAAGTAGCAACGCAGACGTGCCGGGATCCTCTCCAAGCCTGAGGCTAGACACGAGACACCTAGTCCTCCACATCATTTCCATCGAAGTCAAAGTCTGGTTCCTCACCTGCCAAATATCTATCAGTACGATTTGTACTGGCCACATTATCCCACCCTAATGCATGTAGGGTATAACAAAAGACCTATCTTTGGCTGTTGGCTTCCTATGCAAGATTCATTACTAAACAAGTAGTATAAGTTATTGTTTAGTTGTCCAATCCATATTCCATCCATCCATTCCATCCCGTCACACATCTCACCACACCTCACACTCATTCGACGGCCCCAACTCCCTCTCAAGCCAGTCTCAACGGCACACTGCTCCATCAGAGCACACTGCCAGAACATATCATAACCAGAGGGAGAAAAGAAGACACCTCTCACTAGCGGGTGAAGTAGGTGACAGAAACTAGTCCATAGCCGACGAATCGTCTATGTATCGATCGATCAAACCGTAAACTCTCTGCAGAGGCATTACATAACCATGGGTTCCACCATGATCGGTAACCATCATTTCTAGGCCAGACTCCGACTGCTTGCTAGCCTAGGTCGATGCCAACTCCACATATCACACACGGGGGCGCTGAGACTGTGAGGCATGGTACTGGGCCCCAGTGGTCACCATGCTATCTCGAGAGGGTGTGGGGAATATCCTCCCGTACCTCTCTACACTGATCCGCTTACTTCCAAGTAGTAGTGGCACCGCCCTACCAAGTAGTCCAGCCGTCTTTCCCCCACAGAAAGCAAGTGGTATGTAAGGTTTCTATGATTCAGAGTACCAGGAAGTCCCTAATTTGCCAAGCAAGACATCTTCATCATTCCCCATGCCATATCACAACATTCCACTATTCCGAGGTTCACCCTCGGAACCTCCTTTTCCGGTCCATTTACCCACCACATGTATGATCAAGGGATTGCTCAGGTAGCTCTCCCGGCAAGACTTGCCCAAGGCTTGTCGTCATTCTCACTTGGACGACAAAACCCTCACCACACGCACCCAAGACACACGCAACACTCTCACCTCTTTTCTGGCACCACGTGCCTTATCATCTCATCAATATATGTGAGAGTGTAGTAGAAACATATAGATCAAGCAATTGTGTGTCTATCCTATTGCGGGGTAGCAGGGTAGAGGTTTCGTCAAGGTATAGGTGTTGAGCAAGTAAACTACCATGCAATCCTATGCATTGCTTAGCATCATTATTCTTAGAAATGTAACATGTGAGTATGCGTAATAGGACCTACAAAGGTGGGTGGGGTGTGGCACCTCCGTTGTCATCACCGAGTTCCTCCTCGTAGTCGTAATCCTCCTCCACAGTCAGACCCTCCTTGTTCTCTAAAACGAACACGAAAAATAGTCGCGTTAGCGACGTCTATAGATCAAACAAAGTATTATCAGAAAAATGAGAAGATCCAAATGCACACAAACATAGCTCCATCATGTAGAGCTCATTTTTCTGATAATTTTGATAGGTCGTTTGTAATTTTTGCACTTCATATGAATTTACTACGAATTTCCAAAGTTTGAAACTATTATGAAATTAGATAAATAAGATTTGAATCCAGCTGGTACATGTGGCAGCATCTCATTGGTCGGCAGACGTCGGCATGATGTCAGGTTGACTAGGTCAACCCAGTGGGTTTTTTCAGGGCTGGGTTAGGGCTCGGATAGGGCCGGGCCGAGCCCTACACGTGTCAGTTTCAGGTCATGACACGTGGCAATCTGGGCTCCAACTTGGGCCTCGGTTTACGTAGGCCGACTCACGGTGGACCAAAGGCAAAGGTCCACTGGGCCGCTATCTGATCCATGGTGCACCTGGTGCACCCTCCACTCTTCACTCAATGTTCTATGTAGACCGAGCCCACAGGCACAGGGGTGGTCCACACATTGGTGCATAGCCGGTCCACAACGCGTGAGCGTAGGAACGACCCACCACGCAGTCTCATGGTCTACATAGCCCGGGTTCACGCACCTCCTTCCCTTCTCTTTTCCCCCCATTTTCTCCTCTGTTTCGGCCGGTCGAATGCCGACGGCAGTGCGTCACCGGCGCCGAGCAACCTAGGCTCCTGGTAGCGGCTTGGTCCAATTGAGGGGTCCAAGACCCTTGCACGTCCACGGCGAACAAGATGGTGGTCTTGGTTTGGCTCGACAGGGGCTTGATGGTAACTGGCGCAAGGGCAGAACGGCGGTGCTCGCCGGCGCTCATGGACGGGATGACCGACGGCCTAGGCCATCGATCAGGCTTGCGCTCTCGCCACAGCACGTCTGTGCGAGCAAACGGGGTCCATTAGCGTGGATTCGGGTTGTTGCAGCGCTCTGGTCGCGAGGGCGGATCTGCAGAGCATGCGTTTGCCATCGCGCCGCATGGTCCAGGGGTCTAGGAACGTCCAAGGGCTCAACCATGTAGTCGATGGCCTTGGCGGATTCTTGGTGAAGCCGTAGCGTCCAATGGTTTGGCTTGAGGTGGTTTGGTTGGCCGGGAACATAGTTCGTCGCGACGGTGAACACGCAGAGCACACGCACACCGCCACCACGCGTGGTCAGGGAGGTCTGGGGGTCCTCGGATACTGCCATCTAAACAGGAGGCTCGGGGAGGTCTCTGTGGTGCTCAAGGGCTCATCCGTTTGGCTCGGGAGGGTCTCCTCTAGCGGGACCGCGCCTCGTCGCCACGACATGGCGAGGGGTTCAACCATGGCGGACAGGGAGGTTGGCACTGTGTTCCGGGGGCTCAGGGTCTCACCAAGGTCCGTTCTATGGTGCGTGTGCATGCGCGTGTCTGAGGGCTAAGCTAGAGAGGGACTATGCCTTCCCAGGCTGGGAACACCGACCGACTCTCCGGCATGGTCGCCATGTTCGAGAGCTCGGCATGGGGTCAAGCGGTGTGTACCATGCGGTTGACGAAGAAAGGCTACTGGTGCAGTGTCGAGGCGATGCCGTGAAGCTCCGGATGCCGTGTAGTATAGTGCCGAGCAACACCTTACCGAAGTAGCTCTCCGACGAGCTCCGATGAGCTCCAACAGCACCTTTCTTCTTTTCTCCTTCCTTTGCTTCTCCTCTGGTCCTCCTTCTTGCCCAAACGCTGCGCGTGGCTTGTGTGTGGATGCCGCAGCGGCGGCGCGGGTCTGGGAAAACCTAGAGGCTCCCCGAGGGGGTTCTGATAGGAGGGCGGTGCCATGGCTGCAGTCACCCTGATGCGAGGGCGAGGAGGCGTGGATGGTCGTACCAAAGGGCTCAAAGGTGCTAGGGTTAGGGCTTCTTGGTGGCCAAGGTACCGTGGGGCAGCCGGTGGGGGTAGGGTCACGCGCCTGGCATCGTCGTCAGGCGGCAGACGCTTGCCAGCGCCCGTGGGAGCGGCGTGAGGCTGCGAAAGGCATGGCGCGAGGGGGAAGAAGAAAAGCAGTGGCTCGGGGTCCGCCTGTCAGCGCGAGTGAGCGGGCAGGAGCACGACTACGCGAGCGAGCGTCCGTGCGCGCTGCTGGGCTGGCGCGCGTACGTGGGCTGGCACGAGCGCGTGGGCCGGGCGCGGGTGTGGAGCTGGCCCAAGCGGCCGAGCGGGTGTGTGCTATTTGGGCTGGTCGCGTGGGTGAGGGGGGTTGTGCTGGGCCGGTTTGCTCTCTTCTTTACTTTAGTCCATTTCTTTTGTATTTATTCCTTCTTATAACTATGTATGGGTATTTTATGTATGCATATATATGTGTATTTAGGTGTGTGTATTTAATTGCTTAGGTATACATTTATATATCAATGTATAGGTACTTATGTACTTGTATATATATACACATGTAGGTATATGTGTATATGTATATATATGTGTTTCTATAGGTGTTGTTTCATTTACTTGTAAATGTATACATACATTGCAAGAGAAATAAGATCCAAATCAGGCAAGACATATTAGCATGGAAATAAACTTAGCATAAGTGTAATTGAAACCTAGGGTTAGGTACTAACTAACAGTTTTAGGTCAAGCACAACAACCATCAATCATAGCAAGGTTTAAACAAAAATTTTGTAGCTGTGATTTTTGGGTGTCAAATTTTTGGGTTGTTACAGTCTCTCCCCCTTATCAGGATCTCGACCCTGAGATTAAAAAGGTAACGTACTCTTCGAAGAGGAACGGGTAGAGCTTCTGAAGGTCAGCCTCTTTCTCCCAAGTGGCTTCACGTTCGGTGTGATTGCTCCACTGTACCTTGCACATAGGAATTGTCTTGCTACGGGTCTCTTTGGTATCCTGAGCTAGGATCTTGATCGGGTACTCCGGATACTCTAGAGTGTCCTGGATATCTAGCACATTTGCTGGAACTTGTGCCTCAGGCACTCTCAAGCATTTCCAGAGTTGCAAAACATGGAATACGGGGTGTACTCCAGCTAGCTCATCTGGTAACTCAATCTGATAAGCAAGTGGGCCAATTTTTTTGCAAATCTGGTAAGGTCCCACAAACCTTGAGGAAAGTTTCCCTTTTACGTGTAATTTGACAGTTCCATGAAGTGGAGATACCTTGATGTATACGTAATCTCCAACTTCGAACTCAAGTTCTCTCTGTCTCTTGTTAGCGTAGCTTTTCTGCCTACTCTGGGCTATCTTGAGATTCTCTCTGACCTGAGCAACTCCCGCTTCTGCATCTTTTATCTTTGCCGGTCTGAAGAATGCTCTTTCCTCGGGTTCTAACCACATCAAGGGTGTTCTAAAAGGCCTGCCATATAGGGCTTCGAACAGGGACATCTTGATGCTGGACTGGTAGCTGTTGTTGTATGAAAACTCAGCATGAGGTAAATATTTCTCCCAGTCTATCCCATATTGGAGCACACAAGCTCGAAGCATGTCTTCAAGAATCTGATTTACCCTTTCTGTCTGCCCATCTGTATGTGGGTGGTAAGCTATGCTGTGAACGAGCCTGGTTCCAATAGCTTGGTGTAGGGATTCCCAAACTTGATAGATAAACTATGGGCCTCGATCAGAGATGATGTTGGAAGGTGCCCCATGCAGTCTGAGAATATGTTGCACATATAGATCTGCTAGATTCTCTGTTGGGTACTTCGTCTTGACAGGTAGGAAGTGTGCGACTTTGGTCAAGCGATCCACTATTACCCATATAGAATCGTCCCCATTCACGGATCTGGGTAATCTGACTATAAAGTCCATGGATATGATTTCCCACTTCCATTCTAGTACATCTAAGGGCTTAAGTAACCCAGTGGGTCGCTGATGTTTGGCTTTAACTCTGTTGCAAATGTCACATCGAGCAACATGCCCCGCAATCTCCTTCATGTTCTTCCACCAGAAGTGTTGCTTCAAATCCTAGTACATATTGGTGCTTCTGGGGTCAATGCAATACTTGGAATCATGTCCCTGAGATAGTATTTCTTCACGGATTGCCTTATCCGAGGGCACACAGATTTGGTTTTTGTACCAGATAGTGCCTTGATCATCTTCACGGTACTCTGGGCCTTTGTCTTTCCGCATTAGATCTCTGATATACTTTATCTCTTTGCAGCCTTTCTAAGCCTCTCGAATTTTCAAGGTAAGGTCGTATGTGATTTGGAGTGCATTCAGTGTGTCATGTGGTATGATCTCAAGTTTGAAATTCTTGATTTCTGCCTTTAGCTCAGTTGGGACTGATTTAGTGATTAAGACATGACAGTGGCTTTTCCGGCTAAGGCCATCTGCAACTACGTTTGCTTTACGTGGGTGATAGTGTATCTCCAGGTCGTAGTCCTTGATCAGCTCTAACCATCTGCGTTGCCTCATGTTCAGATCTTCCTGTGTGAAGAAATACTTCAGGCTCTTGTGATAGGTGTAGATATCACATTTGTTTCCTATCAGATAATGTCTCCATACCTTCAGCGTGTGTACTACAGCTGCAAGTTCTAGATCATGGGTCGGGTATCGCTGTTCGTGTTCTTTCAACTGACGAGAGTTATACGCTATCACCTTTCCCTCTTGCATTAGAACACCGCCCAAACCATGGCGTGAAGCATCACAATACACGACAAAGTCCTTGTGTATATCTGGCAGGGCTAGAACTGGGGTGGTGGTGAGTTTTTGCTTCAGAGTCTGGAAACTTTTCTCGCATTCATCGGACCACTCAAACTCTTGAGTCCTCTTCAGCAGGTTGGTCATGGGACATGCTACTTTAGAGAAGTTCTCGATGAATCGGCGATAATACCCGGCTAATCCCAAGAAACTCCTAATCTCAGACACGTTGTGGGGTGCTTCCCATTCTTCAACTGCCTTGATCTTTTCAGGGTCCACGGCAATGCCTTGCGCAGAAAGCACGTGTCCCAGAAAGGCAACTTTTTCTAACTAGAACTCGCACTTGCTGAACTTAGCATACAACTGGTGTTGGGCAATCTTTCCAGTACAATTCTCAAGTGCTTCTCATGTTGTTCCGCCGTGGCTAAGTAGATAAGAATATCATCAATGAATACCACCATGAACTTATCAAGCTCTTCTATGAAGACCTTATTCATCATGTTCATGAAGTAAGCTAGGGCATTCGTGAGTCCGAAAGATACCACGGTGCACTCATATTGCCCATATCTTATGACAAATGCCGTCTTGGGGATGTCCTCCTCACAGATTTTCATCTGGTGATATCCAGAGCGGAGATCAATCTTGGAGAAGTACTTGGCACCACCTAGTTGATCCAATAGATCATCAATTCTGGGGAGTGGATACTTGTTCTTTATCATCACTGCATTTAGATTCCTGTAGTCAATGCACATCCTCATCGAGCCATCTTTCTTCTGCACAAACAGCATAGGAGAACCCCAGGGTGAAGCACTGGGTTGAACAAACCCCTTTGCTATCAGCTCTTTAAGTTGCTTCTTCAGCTCTTTGAGCTCATCCACTGACATACGGTAGGGCCGCTTAGCAATTAGCCCGGTTCCCGGCAGCAGATCAATACAAACTCCACATCTCGGTCAGGTAGCATACCCGGTAATTCCTCTAGAAACACATCTGTGTAATCTCTCACGACTAGCACCTCATCTAAGGTCTTGGCATACAGGGCACCGATCATAGTGAGGAGTTTATCCGAGCGTGGCATGCAACAGACTGTCTGCATACTGGGATGAGTTATCTAGACATATCTGGGTTGACATGATATGACTCCACGGTGGGTGGTTATCCAATCCATCCCAAGGATAACATCTAGGCTCTTGGATGGTATGAGGGTTAGGTCGGCTAGGAAGTTAAGGCCCTCAATGGTGATGATCACTCCCTTACATTTGTGGGTGCACGTGAAGTCTCCTAAGGGCGTGCTAGTGAGGATTTGGTGCTCACGAAGGGTCACGGGGAGTTTGTGCTCATATGCAAACTTAGATGATATATATGAACAAGTAGCTCCCGAATCGAAAAGTACTGATGCTATTATACCATGCACTAAAAACATACCGTACACATCTGGAGCAGCCATAGCATTTTTGGTGGTCAGGTGGTTGAGACGCCCGTGATTTGCAGATTCCCTGAATGATGTACCCGCAGCTACAGGAGCATTGGTCCTCTGGGGACACTCCGCCACCTTGTGGCCCAGTTGTCCACATCCAAAGCAAGCGAAAGGCACACGACTGGTAGGGGTTGGCGCAGCGGCTGTCCAGTTGGATTTTGGGGTAGGACGAGCGGGCGTAGGGCGGTTCTGCTGTGGGTAGTTGGCGGTGTATCGGCCCGGTGTAGAGCGGTTGTTGCTGACAGCGTTGCTGCCACCACGGTTTGGACCTGGTGTTGCTCCAGCGTTGTAGCGTGGACGGTTCTGCGAAGGTGCCTCAGCACGTGGCCTTGGAGGAACAGCCCCATGTGAGGTACCTTCGAAGCGACGCTTCTTTCCACTGAGTGTAGAGTCGGCTTCCATACGTGCCTCTGCACGGTCCTTTTCAATCTTAATGCAGCTGTCAATCAGCTCCCTCAGAGTGTAGCTCTTGTTGCCAGACAAGGACAACTTGATGCGTGTGTTCAGGCCCTTGCGGTAGTAATACATCTTCTCCTTCTCTAAAGCGACACACGCAGGAGGAGCATAGCGCATGAGATGAGTGAAACAAGTCGTGTACTCGTGGATCCCATCAGCGCCCTGGGTGATGTTGCAGAATTCATTTTCCTTAGCCTCCATGACACCCTCTAGGACATGGTACTCATGGAAGGCCTTGGCGAACTCCTCCCAGGTGATATCCGCGGGGTGGTCGTGGGCATCACTGTAGCTATCCCACCACACACGTGCGGCACCAGTGAGCTGGTGAGCAGCAACTCCCACGCACTCCTCATCAGTGCAAGTGGTCAAGTCTAGCTTCTTCTCGATCTCACGCAGCCAGTCATCAGCCACGATCGGATCGCTGTCAGTGCCATCGAAGGTAGGTGGCCTCAGCTTCAGGAAACCTTCAAGCTTCCTCTGGAAATCGTCAGGACGTGGCTCAGGGTGGCGATTCATCCCATCAGCTAGAGCAGTGAGTAGCTGAGTCTGCAGAGCCATCACCTCAGCCAAGCTTGGCGGAGGAGGTGGTGGGGGTGGTGCTTCAGGGACGATAGGTGGGGGTTCAAGTGGTCCCCTAGAGGGTGGAGGGTTGGGGCTATTCTCAAGTATGGGAGGTGTGAGAGCATGACGCAGATCGTCCTCCAGATTCCCACGGGGCGGGACGCGTCCACCACGAGCACGGCCTCGCCCACGCCCACGCCCAGCGGCAGGCGCGGGGGATGGGGAGCAGTTCAGTCGTGCAGATCGGCGAGTTGACATATGTAGTAACCATTAGAGGCTTATGAGTTGCATAAACACACAAGATAGTGGTGACGATTTATTTAATATGGTCACTGTTGACGGTCCTTAAATACCAAATCCAACCATCAACTAAACAAGGAAAAGGATCTATATGAAACCAACACCTAGAAATGGGGTTTATAGTGACATAATTCCACGAGTTTTGGTGAATTTCTATTTCTACAGGGGGATATCAGGAAATATGGAGGAAAAAGAACACTCTAGAAGGGTCAAGAAGGCGCGGGAAGAAACGAGAGGCCGAGCGGGCCCAGGGGCAGGGCGCCCGCCCTCCCCCCTGGGGTGGCCGCCCTAGGGCAAGGCCCATTCAGGGTCTACCTTGTGGACCCTCTCTCCACCGCCTTTGAGGTTGCATCTAAGCCCTCCATTAAGGTCGGTTTGATCCGACGGTCGACGTTCATTTGAGGAGGCTATATAAGGAAGGCCCCTGACCCTGAAGAGAAGACCTATTCTCATTATTCATTATCCATCTCAAGAGTAGAAGTCCCTGATCAAGCCCTAGAGCCACCACATCAACTAGATCTCTAGTTTAGCATAGCTATATAGGATTAGAACTAGAAGGAGTCAATCTTCGATTGGTTTCCGAATCTGTCAAGAGGATTATTGGTAATTCTCTCTCTAGTTCTTCCTTGTTCATCATTTGTTCTTCAATATTATGAATATGACTTTGCTCTACTTCATTATATTGTTTATGACTTTACTCTATTTGATTATGTTCTCAATTATATTATTCTTAGTTTATTATGATTATATGCTTGGCGTAGTTAGATCTGAATCATATGCATGTTTAGGATCATATAGCGTTTATCCATCAGCGTTGTGGCTAAATGATAGATATTGTGTAGGCGTGATGCCTAGACCATATTTATCTACGATTGTACCCTATATTCTGGATCGTGAGGTAGTTCACGGGAGTGACAGTCCTGCTGAGTCCTTTGTAGTCCTCCTCTCGTTTGTAGGGCAAGCAGAGCAGTACTATTACGGGGAAGTGATTGCTATGTTTCTCATCTTCCTTAGTAATACCGACTATACATGAATATCTCTTATCTCGACATGATTGCCAAATATAATTGCACTTATCATAATATGCTAGACTGTATAGTTAAGAATGACTTAGGAAATATTCTTTGTAGTTTGTCCTAATTCCATGCTAATTACTTGCTAGAGTATCTGTTGAGGTGCTTATCATTATCTTATGTGGCTACATTTATGTTGATCAGTATTTATCTTTTGTCACTATTCATTCATTATCTATATCTTATGTGACACTTATCCTGTATTGAGAGAGATAGATGAAAACTCTCCATTACACATGCAGTGATACTCATTACTCATTCCTCATTTATTCCTTAGTATCCCTTCCTAGTGGTAAAAATATAAATAATGATACCTGGAATACTCCTCGTTAAAATGCTACATCGGTATTATCTGTGCGCTTGCAGATACACATTTATATTTATTTATTAGAAGAGCAAATGCATATTTCAATACCGCATCTATCTGCCATGCTGGGGATGACAACTTGGCTTAAGTGGCATGAGAGGTGGTTAACTATTTTTTGATGCCGTTATTAGGAATAGATTTTAATCTACTTTTGGTAATGACGTTAAGACATGTCAACAATCACTTAGTCATTTAAGTCGATTTAATCATTTTAAAACAGTAGCATTATTAACTATCCAACACTCAATCAAAGAAGCATAAAGATCCATAAGATGCATTAAGATCCAATCATTCATTACATGGGTTGGTTACATAGCATGTCTCTGGCAGCTACACACAGATGACCTGCGGGAAATCACACTACTCGCAGGTAGCATACATCTCATGATGGTGGTGCTAACATGTCATCATCCTAGAGGTGGCTCTCTAAAAGGTCTCGAGTACAGCAGAAGAGATACGGTCATCGACAGCCTCTAGCTCGTCATTGCTCATATGCAACCTGCGGATGTAAGACAACGCCTCTGCGAGCTCGGGTGTCACGCCTGTCTCTATTCCCTGAGACGGACACGCCTGCAAGTTGAGCTTCGTCGTCCCAATGTCGAACGTCTCTGTCCTCGGCCTCTTGTGTGCAGAAACTAGGACGTGGTCCTGCCTGTCCTCGTACTCCCTGATCCTGAGTCTGTCAGCTCTCTTCCACGCCTTCATGGTCCTCTCACACTTGTCCCACAGGTACTCGCTCAGCTTGAGCTTGTCATCAGGTGCCCCTGTTTGCGTGTTGAGCGCTCCTTTGACTCCTCCAACTCTCGGCTCAGCTTCTTGATCTGGCTACGAAGCTCGAGTATGCAAACTCCGTTGCTGCGGTCCCTCTGATGACTCTGAGATAGTGCTAGGTCGCGGTCATCCAAGATCCTCTCTAACTCAAGCACCCAATAGTCAAGGTCGTGGTTGCGAACTCCAACATCTGCGACCTTGTCTTTGAGGTCAGAAACCGTCCTCCTGTAGCTCTCCTCATGTAGCTTCATGCCCAACTGCAAGTCAGCGATCGTCTGTTGCAGTGCAGTCTGCACCTGGGCCTCGCTCTTCTGGCTCTCCCCGTAGTCGAGTAGCAGACCACGGTCGTGGTTGCACTTGGCCTCCAAGCAAGTGATGAACATGTCCTGCTCCATCATGTGCCAAGCGGAGGTACGGAGGCAGGTGTCGCTCTCGGTGAACATCACCTCCCCGACACGTATTTGCTGGTCATAGGGGTCGGCGTGTAGCTCAAGGGCCTGGGGTAGCAGCTAAAAGGGATTCTCTCTGAGGTGGTCATAGGAATCATGCATCAGTGCGCGCGCGAAGGGCCCTACATGAAACTAACTGGACTCCATCGTCAAGCGACTCCTCGAACACTACGTCGGAGTAGGCTGGCATGTCTGGCAGGGTTAGATTGGTTGGGGTGTCGACGTGAGTGTTGAAAAATGCCTTCGAAGCCTCCCTCTGGTGTGAGCTTGCTGCGGCAGTAGTAGCGGACCAGGTCGGCGGGGATGCCGAGCAGCTCGAGCACCCAATAGTAGGTCGACGCAAGGCCTCTGAAGCTCTGTCTATCAACGGGCACCTCCTTCATGTCAGAGGCTACGGGGCCAAGGGGCTGCAGCTCAAGGTTTGCCATCTGCAAAGTTTTGAAAACAAAAATTGTGTCAGCAAGTCCAATAGAAGATAAGCCGTTCCATAAAAGGGATGCAAGGTCGGTACTATAACCGAAGAGAGTCCATTTTTCAAAATTTTCAAAAAAAAATTCTTATTGGGATTGTGGGTCCATGTTCTACAGTCTCGTCCTAGGGTCAAGCATGGCTTTGATACCAACTGAAACGACCTTGATTTCCATAAAGGGAAATCCACAGATTCGCAAGGTAATAAAACAGATTGCAGGAGCAATCCACAATATCACCCAAATTTCAGTTGCTACCATTACCATACTTCGAGTACAAGAGTGCAAAATAGAAGGGTTTACTTAAGTCTATTACAACTCCACATTGGCGGAATCACACTGCAACATAAATCAAAGTAGCAACGCAGAAGCGCCGGGACCCTCTCCAAGCCTGAGGCTAGACACGAGACACCTAGTCCTCCACATCGTTTCCATCGAAGTCAAAGTCCGGTTCCTCACCTGCCAAATATCTATCAGTACGATTTGTACTGGCCACATTATCCCACCCTAATGCATATTTGTGGTAGTGGATGCATGTAGGGTATAACAAAAGACCTATCTTTGGCTATTGGCTTTCTATGCAAGATTCATTATTAAACAAGTAGTATAAGTCATTGTTTAGTTGTCCAATCCATATTCCATCCATCCATTACATCCCATCACACACATATCACCACACCTCACATCCAACTCCCTCTCAAGCCCGTCTCAGTGGCACACTGCTCCATCAGAGCACACTGCCGGAACATATCATAACCAGAGGGAGAAAAGAAGACACCTCTCACTAGCGGGTGAAGCAGGTCACAGAAACTGGTCCATAGCCGACGAATTGTCTATGTATCGATTGATTAAACTGTAAACACTCTGCAGAGGCTTTACATAACCACTGTAAACACTCTGCAGAGGCTTTACATAACCACGGGTTCCACCATCATCGATAACCGTCATTATTTAAGCCAAACTCCGACTGCTTGCTAGCCTAGGTTGATGCCACTCTACCACTCAGCCCTGAGCCAACTCCATATATCACACACGGGGGCACTGAGACTGTGAGGCATGGTACCGGGGCCCGGTGGTCACCATGCTATCTTAAGAGGGTGTGGGGCATATCCTCCCGTACCTCTCTATACTGATCCACTTACTTCCAAGTAGTAGTGCACCGCCCTACCAAGTAGTCCAGCCATCTTTCCCCCATAGAAAGCAAGTGGTATGTAAGGTCTCTATGATTCTGAGTACCAGGAAGTCCCTAATTGGTCAAGCAAGACATCTTCATCATTCCCCATGCCATCACATCATTCCACTGTTCCGAGGTTCACCCTCGGAACCTCCTTTCCAGTCCATTTACCCGCCACAGGTACGATCAACGGATTGCTCAGGTAGCTCTCCTAGCAAGACTTGCCCAAGGCTCATCGTCATTCTCACTTGGCCGACAAAACCCTCACCACACGCACCCAAGACACACGCAACACTCTCACCTCTTTCCGGCACCACATGCCTTCATCTCATCAATATATGTGAGAGTGTACTAGAAACATATAGATCAAGCAATTGTGTGTCTATCCTATTGCGGGATAGCAGGGTAGACGTTTCGTCAAGGTATAGGCGTTGAGCAAGTAAACTACCATGCAATCCTATGCATTGCTTAGCATCATTATTCTCAGAAATGTAACATGTGAGTATGCCTAATAGGATCTACAAAGGTGGGTGGGGTGTGGCACCTCCGTTGTCGTCACCAAGTTCCTCCTCATAGTCGTAATCCCCCTCCTCAGTCAGACCCTCCTCGTTCTCTGAAACAAACAGGCGAAATAGTCGCGTTAGCGATGTCTATAGATTGCACAAAGAATTATCAGAAAAATGAGAAGATCCAAATGCACACAAACATAGCTCCATCATGTAGAGATCATTTTTCTGAGAATTTTGATAGGTCGTTTGTAATTTTTGGACTTCGTATGGATTTACTGCGAATTTCCAAAGTTTGAAATTATTCTGAAATTAGATAAATAGGATTTGAATCCAGCTGGTACACGTGGCAGCGTCTCATTGGTTGGCTGACGTCGGCGTGACGTCAGCGTGACATCAGGTTGACTGGGTCAATCCTAGTGGGTTTTTTCAGGGCCGGGTTAGGGCTCGGGTAGAGCCGAGCCGAGCCCTACACGTGTCAGCTTCAGGTCATGCCACGTGACAATCTGGGCTCCAGCTTGGGCCTCGGTTTACGCAGGCCGGCTCACGGTGGATCAAAGGCAAAGCTGTCTGGTCCATGGTGCACCCGGTGCACCATCCACTCTTCACTTAATGGTCTATGTAGACCGAGCCCACAGGCACAGGGGGGTCCACACATTGGTGCATAGCCGGTCCACAGCGCGTGAGCACAGGGATGGCCCACCACGCAGTCGCACTGTGTACATAGCTCGGGTTCACACACCTCCTTCCCTTCTCTTTTCCCCCCATTTTCTCCTCTGTTTCGGCCGGTCGGATGCCGACGGCGGTGCGTCACCAGTGCCGAGCAACCCAGGCTCCTGGTAGCGGCTTGGTCCAATTGAGGGGTCCAAGACCCTTTCACGTCCACGGTGAACAAGATGGCGGCCTCGGTTTGGCTCGACAGGGGCTTGATGGTAACTGGCGCAAGGGCAGAGCGGCGATGCTCGCTGGCGCTCATGGACGAGACAACTGGTGGCCTAAGCCATCGATCAGGCTTGCGATTGTGCCACAGCGCGTCTATGCGAGAAAACGGAGTCCATCAGTGATGCATTCGGGTTGTTGCAGCGCTCTGGTCGCGGCAGCGGGTCTGTAGAGCATGCGTTTGCCATCGCGCCGCATGGTCCGGGGGTGTGGGAATGTCTGGGGTGTTGGTATTTCTTAACACACACAAATAAATCCGCAAGTGCACGGATACTGCTGTAGCTTTCACCCGTGCGTATTCCAAGGGTATCGATTTCCACGGGGAACGTGAAGTGTACTAGATAAGAACTAAGAGCGTCCAAGGATAGATAAGATAGAATATTTTGGTAGTAGATAAGATAAATGGGTAGAGAGATTTTACAGTTTTCTAAGGGGTTTATCTAATCAAAGGCCCACTATACTCTACTTACTTTGGAGCAACAGTACCTTCCCAACTCTCGACAAAGACTGAGAAAAAGGTAGTCGGGGGGAGGCTACCAAAAGCTCTATGAAACACCAACCCAAATGTGGTGGACTACAAAGGTCTTACAGAGCTGTCACCCCTGGGGCTACCACAACTATCCGTAGAATTGGGTGCAAACTCAGGTAATTGCAAGACTAGGCGCCCTGACTCCGGGCCCGTTTTGCCTCCCATTCGTTCTGGTGTCTCCTGGAACCTTCTAGAGTACAAAAAATTATGCGGTTGATAATTATATCTATGTAATCATGACATGTGGGCCTTTCCTTGGTATTTCCTGATAACCCCCTGCAGAAACAGACATTCACCAAAACTTGTGGAATTCTGTTAGTATAAACCCTAATTCTAGCTATTGGTTTCATTTAGATCCTTTTCCTTTTTTAGTTGACAATTAAAATTGGTACTTAAGGACCATCAACAACTCCCCCAAGCTTACCTTTTGCTCGTCCCTGAGCAAAGATGAACTCAATGATGGATCAGGAGTTGCTACAATGCTTTCACGCCTTAAAGGTACACATGCGTTCAAACAAGAATTCTCCTTTGGATTAGAGTAACTATTCTGACTTTCAAACTTACCCATATTACCTTTAACCATGGGGCTTATAGCCATCACTTGGGTCTTGAGTAATTGAAAAGTAGAATGATCAAGCCAAGTACTATGTCTCAAGCTCTTCACTTTACCTTCATCCTGGAGTTTTGCAAAGTTTTCAAAATAAAACTCAAAGTCTCTTTTGTATGACCCTCTCAAGTCTCTCTATACGTGGTATTTTTGGATCCTCACCAAGGCAACAATGGTGTTATGCCTTCTCTCATAATATTATTTGGAACAAGCAAAGTAACAATATGCCTTTTCTCTCTCACCCTATAACTAATAGGTAATATATGGAGTTCATAAGTGGGGGAGAAACAACGCATACATACTTGTAAAGCATATATTGTAAAGTCAAATAATGGATCCAGAGAAACAGGTCATACAATCAAATCAAGATGTGCATGTGTATAGGATATATGGTGGATGTATGAGGATGAATATATATGTGTGGTGGATATATGAGGGTGTATGGTGGAAAGCTAATTCTACTCTGCTCCTTAAATATATAAATATATATATATATATACATCTCTCTTTTGGAACTTAGAATTTTTGAGAGAACTTGGGCTTGCTTGCTTTTTTTAGAGAGGCGGGCATCTAAGTACCCATTGTTTTGATAGGACACTTGTCCATGTTTTACTCTCTTTATTTTTATTTTTTTTCACAACCCCAAGTCTCTTTCTATAATAAAGCTTTTGAGAGATGATGACAAGGAAATCTTGGGAGCAATTACATATGTGGTAATGAAATATATGGATGGGTGGAGAACTAGGATATTTTTGCTTGCTTTCTCCCAAGGTAGCAATAGAGCATTTTTATGGTGGATCTGAATGACATATATGTGGATGCGTACCTACAGGATAGAAGTAGCATATATGAGTGGAGTGTACGTGATCTTGATTTTAAAAGCATGATAAGTCTCTAAGGGTCAACAAAGCTTGACAAAACTGAATGCAAATACAAGCAGTAAATATGATAGTGCATGTTTTCCTAATCTACCAGGCATGTATATATGGCTGTGGTAGGAATTCAAGCTCTCGTCATACAAATACTCATCATGTAATATTTTTAATTTTCAAAAGATAAATTCTCTAGAACTCTAGTATTGCTAGGAACGAGATAAACAGTAGCTCAACTTTCTCATATCATACCTATCAACTACCTAGACTTAGCTCAAGCATTCACAACCCACAAGTTTCAGTTTTAGAGCAAATCTTCATGTCAAAACAGTTATATTTAAAACTCGGGATAATTCAAGGCTGAAAACTAGGTACTTGAAAGGAATTACGGCAGAGCAACTATTCATCATTTCCATAGAGTTATCTTCAGAGTTCTTCATTTTACTATTAACAACTTCTAAACACACTTATTATTATTACTAAATAGGAAACTCTATTAAGCATAAAGTAGACAATGAAAAGTATCTAAGTTGTAACTCTTGTGATTAAGTGTGAACCTTCATGTGCTCACATTTTTTTTTGAATTTTTTTATGTAACTAATATCTAAGTAAACCTAAGTGAATAAGGATACTTACCTGGGTACATGGGGGTGCTCTCCCCCAAGCTAGATGTTGACATAGTCATTCTTTTAGACAGTGTAGACTTACTTCACTTCTCTGAGACTTCAAAGATGATAGTAGATGTAGTTGTACTTCTCAAAGTAGATAAAGTTATCTAATCCTGTCTAGTCTTTCCAAATCCTGCTAAACTCAAATAGACAACAGAGGTCGTGGAACAGATTAAGCGTTAGCGGTAAACCATTTATGCCTTGATTGTCTAGAGCTTTGCAGAATTCGAATATTCAAATATATTTTTTTAGATTTTCAATTTTATATGCAAATAACTAATGCAATAATTTTTTATGCCTCCATAGTAAATAGTTAGAAGACTTATTCACATGGGGCTTAAAGGTTTTTTTTCTTTTTATGATGCAATGTAGTGCAATAATATAGATATTCTATGATTAAGATAATTATGCAATGGATTATACTAAGGATTATATAGTACTAAAAATATTTATGGAAAGTAAATATGCTAGAGTGCAATGCAGAGGAAAATAAATATGCAGATAACTTACCGAGTTTACCTTCCAGCTAAGGTTCGGAGATTTAGGTCCGTCAAACCGGATCTCTCTTCTGGTTCAAATGTCTTAAGGAGCATGGTCCAATCCTGATGAATACTTGGCTGTTTGCTCTTCTTGTGTTGGTGTTTCTGATGAAGTCTCTTTTCTCTTCCACACTTCCTTAGTCTGAGGTTCTACTTTATCTTTCCTCTGTAGCAAGTGATACATCCTCTGTTGGTGGTATGACTTCTTTCTCAGGAAAACTCTTATCTTTATTATTGAATTGATCTTCATATTTTGTTAATTCTCCCAGATAGTTTATCCATCCATCCTTGGTGCCTTGTTTCTTCTTTTCAGGAAATTAGAAGTGGATGATTTCATGGAGATGATTGCACTAGTGATGTTGAGGAAAGATCTTCCTCGAATGAGGTGGACTTCATCTTCATCTCCCATATATTGAACCATGAAGTCGGTGGGAACATGGTGATCTCTGATCATGATGTCTTTTGTTATTCCTTCCAGAAATCAGAATGATTGGTTTGTTAGCTGTAGCTGCACATATATCTGGTACAGTAGTCTACTGCCATATAAATGTTGGTAGGCTACCTTAGACACTATGTCACTGCTTGATCCAATATTGTAGAATATCGTATAGAATGTACTTTCCTTGATCTTGCAATCAATGGTAGGTACTTCTGGATCTCACAGCTTAGCGAGGTATTGTGATAGAAGGAGTGATCATACCCTGAATCAATAGTGCTAATTATTTGGATCTTCTCTTGGTTGTTGAGTTTTACTCTTCATCCTTCTATTGTTGATGTTCTTCTTTCTTGTAGCAACAATTGTATCCTCATATATGTATGGCCTCTTAGGATGAGTAAGAGCCTTGACTGTATACTTTATGAAAGTGAATCTCTCCTTCTCATCCTTGATAGTAAAACAGATCTTGGCCCTATCCGTGTAGACGATGCGAAAGACCGTAAATGGCGACCAGAGGAGGGTGAATAAGAGCCTCAAATTTCTTGCGAAATAATTTGACCACTGTCCCAAAATCACCGCCAAAATCACAAAGAAAAGGCTATGACGTCCACGACCCAGATGAGTGAGTGGATGTTCCCGAGGAACACAGCGGGACGTCACACTACGAATGTAACACGGATTGGAGCAACAAGAGACAACCACCTAACACAGAACAGTGAAACAGTTCGCATCTGTTGGGCAAATGAGATAGCACCGAGTGCTAAACAAACAGCACTTGACAGCTAGTGCAAGTCTGATTGTTTGGTGCAAAATCCAAAAGCACAGAGTGATCAGATGGAGCACACATCAAGTAAAAGCCGAAGCTTTGAATTAAATAGATAACCACACAATGATTACTCTCTGTAGCTTGAAAGTGACACCACACAATTGTTAAAACAAAAGAACTCACGCTTTGCTCCTACTGCTGGACAAGGCAGCTGTGAGAAACAGAGACAGGAGCACTAGAAATCAGTTTGGACAGGAGAGCACACGGCTCCTTCGGCTCTCAGCACTGAAGCGTCCCACCACTGCTCAAAAACCCCACGCAAACGCAACTGCCGAAGAACAGGAAGAACTGACGAACACTGACGGAAGAACAGCTAGACAAAGAACCAAAGAAAACTGACCCAAAACAGAACGACTGGCTCCCTAATTTTTCCCAGGTAACCTACATGAAATGAATGAGCATACTCTCAAAGATCATCACTCAATTTCAGCACAAACTCCAGGAAAATCAGATCATGGCCAAAAGCACCAGAGAGTCCTCCAAAAAGGAAATCAACAATTTCTTCGTGCTCGAATCGATACAGGCTGAATCACTCAAGCAGCAGCATCAACTCATGTCCCTGCACGAAGCAACCCAACCAATCGCACACTAGAAACATGAAACGAACAGATCAACGCAGCTGCTGAGGAGGGAAAAAATGGACGAAAAACTAAGACGAAAATCACAGATAAACAAGATAAATCTCAGAGGACACGAGGAGGATTCGGGCCTCCATTCCCACTCCAAATCACCACACAAGCATCCACGAATTTTTGCTCTAGAAGGAAGGATAAGTGACGGGGAGGCAGAGAGAGGGCTGTTTGGGGTGCCCCTCTATTATACAGAGCCTGCTATAATTTCTCATTTTATCCCTAGATATTTTACAGCGAACCACCTAGCCCGATAAACATTATGGTACAACTCTTTTTCAGTCGATCGGACGGCTCCGCTTTCTTCACGAATTTGAATCGCCTTGACGCAACCTTTGTGATTCTGCCACGTGCCGCTCCGTTCCATCTTCGGAACCTCCGCCCGGGTTTTGAGGCCCAAACCCGTAAAACCCGCCACCGGTAGCTTTCGGCTCAAACTGAACCCCGAGTTTTGAGGACCAAACTTGGAAACCGTCCACCGGTGGTTTGCGGCCTAAACCACCAAACCGCTCGACTCGAGCCACGTCGTCCTCGCCCGGTCGGACTCCGAGTCCCATGAGCCTCCTGCTCGACCCGCTCGTCTGCCGTCTTGACTCGGTCAACTCGGTCAATCTCCATGTCTTCTCCCGCTCGCCGATGCCAAGTACTAACCACCACAGCTAGTCCGCCGGCGCCCCGGTCCATCGGTCCGAGCCCCGCGTCTGCCCTTCACCGCTCTCAGTCCATTGGCACGGCAAGCCTCTACTCGATCTTCACCACGCCATTGACCACTGTCTCCGGGCCTAGCACCTGCACACCACAAACCGATAGACAGGCACACATTTGCTTTCGCAAAGAGTTAGTGTAAACCACTCAATCTAAAATACTCAAGCGTTGATCAATCACTCATCATCCAAAACTAAACATCATGAGTACATATCGACCATTTGTTCACACGATGGCATTATCTGTTCTTACAAATGAGCATCCCAAGATAATGAGTGCTTATATATCTCTGCTTGTTTTTTCAATCACAAGGTTTTACCCGTACGAACGAGTGTCCAACTCCTATGAAACTATCTTCAAGAACTCCCTTGGGATAGCATAGTGTCTGATCTGCAAGTTGTCATGATGTTGACACTTGCTCCAAGGTCACAGACCACTTCTTCAAAAGTGTAAGCTCCAATGAAGATTGGAATGACAGGTCTCCCTGGATCTCCTTTCTTCATTGGTAGGGTGTCATCCACCAATGATCATGATGGCTTGGTGAAGAAGTGTTCTGCTTATAGAAACAAGGCAGAGATCAAGTGCATGGGCTCTGCTGGTGGAAAAACACCAACAGAGCCAAAAGTTTATTCATTCTTCTCTAGCCTAAACATATTGAGCAAAATTAAATATTTTGTTTGGCCATGACATGAGTGATATGATCAGAAGATGAGCATGAATGTAGCAGTTTAAAAACACTTGGTATATTAGATTGAACACATGGAAAGATTATCTAATTTATTTTTACATCATTGAGATTATTATTTTAGATGGTTAAGACTGTGAGATTAAGAAGTAGGATCAAGCTTTAAAAAATTAACATGTTGAGATAATCAGGTTGGATCAATTAAAGTTGCAGCTCAAACATGTTTAGATCTCTATTTATGTGAATACCAGAATCAAAGAAAAACTTTTAGAGTGATGCTTACTTACTTTTACCTTTGTCATTGGAGAATGATGGCATCGTACCTTCATGGAAGCTTCCCTTGATCAACTGGTTGTGCATTAACGACTTGTCTTCTTATTCCACTCCTCTCTCATCCTTGTTCTACTGATCTTGAAATTTTTGTTGATCTTGTCTTGAAGTTTTGTTCACCCTCTTCCATGGAATTGAGCGGTTGTAGATTTTGTTCTTTGTCTTCTCCTTGCTTCATGGAATTCATCTATGATGAATTAGTTGCGTTTCTCTTGTGACGGTTGTTAAAGTTTGTGTGTCTCTCTTCATCTTAGTATGAGTTCATCTCAGGACTTCCCAATTTGATATTGAAGGTTTTCCTGCAGGGGTTAGTCCAACAAAATATCCAATATCTACTCTAGTATACTATCGGTTCAAAAATCAACCTAGACACCACGTCTAATTTGATTTAGGAGGACATTTTAACCTAAGCACTACACTTAAATTAAAAAGCCTTTAGAAGTAATATCCAAATACCTTTAAACTAAGCACCATGCATAATTTAAAAGGTGTATGAATATACTTCAAAACCTAAACATATACTATAACAGACAAAGGTAGCATGACAGTATTAAGGAGATTTACTCAACTGAAGATGAAAGAGTATGATTTTTTTTTCATTTTAGTAGTTGAGCATGCCTTAAAGGTAGGTACAAAAAAGATAGTGTAGCAATATGGCAATAGATGTTTTTACGATGGGTTATCCCCCAAGCTTGAATTTTGCAAAAATCAAGATTGGATGAATAAAATTCAATGCTACATAATAATTGGTTGGACATACCTTATGCTTGTCATTTCTTCATTCTGTCTGTAGTGACACAAATACCCGAAGGAATATAATCATATATTTCTATGCTCGTTTCACAAGGGTAGGTAACAAAAAGGTGAATAAACATGTTAAGATCTGAAAGGTGCGTGTTTTAAGACACTAAGCTTATCCTAGGGAAACCTTTCAAGATGTGTTTTTAGTGACATGGTTTCCCTTCTATTACCTATCTCAAGATTTACACAATGAGATCTACAAAATTTATGATAAACATAAGCATCGACAACCACCCTTTTCAAGTATTTGTAAACAGAAAGTGTGAGGGTGTTGAAGATGTCATGTGTGGTAATAACGAGACCAATGGGTATGGGAGATGTCTCATATGAGCATGGATTTAAAGAGATTATTAAGGAATAGATTTCATGATCATAGATATCATCTTCCTCTCCAATCTCTATGGTTAATTCTAGATGGATGTTCAAAATTCCACTTGGATTGGTAACTCTCAAATTGGTCTTGTTTGGGGCGTCCTCTATACTTGGATAATTCATATATTCAAATGGAGTTAAAACTAAACCAAGACTAGAGAATGATTGCTCCCAAACTATAGCTATACAAGCAGGGCGAAGCTCATAGCCATTTATAAGAATAGGGGATAAAGATGGTGGAATCTCCAACAAGTCGCCCTTTGGAGTAGAGTATTTATAGTTTTGGTAAGATGAATATGGTAAGGTGAGAAAGATGGTAAAAATGAAAAAGGAAAAAGGTAGATGGATGACCATAGTTCGAAACTAGCACAGCTACCATTCCCCGGCAACGGCGCCAGAAAGCTTGTTGGTATTTCTTAACGCACTCAGATAAATTCGCAAGCGCACGGATACCGCTGTAGCTTTCACCCGTGGGTATTCCAAGGGTATCGATTTCCACGGGGAACGTGAAGTGTACTAGATAAGAACTAAGAGCATCCAAGGATAGATAAGATAGAATATTTTGGTAGTAGATAAGTTAAGTGGGTAGAGAGATTTTAGATTTTTCTAAGGGGTTTATCTAATCAAAGGCCCACTATACTCTACTTACTTTGGAGCAACAGTACCTCCCCGACTCTCAACAAAGACTGGGAAAAGGTAGTCGGGGGGTGTCGGTGTTATGACCCGGGGGTCAAGTCCACCGGCTAGTAAATTTATATATTGCGTGCTCCCTCTCCCAGACGTGATGCAAGAAGGACACAAGATTTATCCTGGTTCGGGCAAAGAAGACCCTACGTCCAGCGGGGGAGGATGAATTGTATTATCTTGCACTGAAGTGCTCGTACAGGGGGGGTACAAGCTGGTTTACACAGAGTTGCTCAGAGTGAGCTGAGGCCTAAGGCTAGCAGGGCTATCCTAGGCGAACGGGTGGTTGCTGGAGGGGTTGACCAAGCAACGGGGTGTGTGGAGTGTGAGGATCAGAGTCGATGTCTGAATGCGAAATGTCCGAGCGAATGTGGGTTTTCCCGCGAGAGTCGCCCGAAAGGGAGTCCCCTTCTTCTATCTCGGCGTCCCCTTTTATAGACCAAGGGGAGGCCCGAGGGTGCAGGGTCCTAAACTGTTGTAGCATGGGGGGCGTGTCCGCGGCATAGTGTTGGCGAAGGGACGTCGATCACTGTGGCGGCGTGGCCTTCCCGTTCTTCCGGTGCCCCCAAGCCTCTGTGCGGATAAGGAGAATCCGCATAGGGGCTTTTGGCATTGAGCTGCAGAGTTAATAAGAGGTTCGATTCTCCGTGGGGTGCGCGCGAGCGCACCCCACGGGGGTAGCCCCCGAGGCCCCAGGGGAGTGATTTAAGAACTCCTCTGGGGTCTTTGATGTTTGTTTTATTGGGGGGAGTTCAGGGTTACCTTGGGTCGTGGCACTTTACCGAGTGGTCGATCCCGTTCGCCAGGTTACGCGCGTTCCTTTCCCTAAAAAGAGAGGTGCTCGAGGGCGGCTGTCGAACCCTTCCGAGGGCCAGCCTTCGCTTCCTCGAGCGTTGCACTGGAGTCACAGTGCCCCCACCGAGAGGTCGACTATGTCTGCCAGGTTACGGGTGTTTTCGACCCTCTTTCGTCGAGGGGTGCCGTGCGTAGTCGGGCCCTCGAGCCCTGCGTGGCTGGGCTTTCACTACCTCATAGCGTCGTTCCCATGGATCCTTGCGTTCGGATTGCGGGGCGAAGAGCATCATGCTATCCCCGTTAGGACGAGCCTCGAAGTCCTCTGTGAGCTGGTGTCGGGCAGATATCCATAGAAATGGTGCCCGGTACGGGTAAAAATCCAAGTGAGAACTCGTGCCCCATTCGATAGGGGTCGATTAGGAGCCCGGAGGCGTTCTCATTGAGCAAGACCGTATGGCCTACTTAGGTGCCAGCTTCGTTCGATGGAAGCTGGTGGCTCGATGCCTCCCGGCGTAGGGATCCTTAGGTATTCCGTGGTTATGCCTCGGATATGTCCCAGGGGACCTCGAGAGTTCGTTCTCGAGCTAGGGGCTTGCGCCTGACCCCCCGGGTCATCCCTGACTCGCATACTCGAGGGCGGCTGTCGAACCCCGTTCGTGGGGCCAGCCTCTGCCCCCTCGAGATTTTTGGGGTGGACCGGATTCCGTAACCATGGGTCCTTCCTGACCTCAGGTACTCGAGGGCGGCTGTCGAACCCTATGCAAGGGCCAACCTTCGCTCCCTCAAGATTTGACGGATGGTTCGTCATCCGCCGCTAGCCTCCGAAGGTGACGTCCTATCCTGTGGAATGCGGAGGGGGGAAGGGGGTAGGTATATTAAATGCGGGGACATACCTGTCTTTTTGTTGGATTCGCTCGCGAGCATGGGTTAAACAGGCTCCCGAAGGGAGGAACTGTGTCACCAGCCGAGGCCGGGGAGACGGCGTCCGGCGTCTCGGAATTCGCTCGGTGAAGAGTGCGGCGGCGCGGCCAAGTATGTCAGAGAAGCCGCAGGGACCTTCTGAGATGACGGTATGGCAGAGCCACAGTCAGGCTCAGCGAGGTACCTGCCCCCGACCCGCAAGCACGGGTCAAACAGGCTCCGGAAGGGAGGAACTGTGTCACCAGCCGGGGCCGGGGAGATGGTGTCCGATGTCTCGGGATCCGCGTGGTGAAGAGTGCGGCGACACGGCCGAGTATGTCGGAGAAGCCGCGAGGACCTTCTGAGATGATGGTATGGCAGAGCCACAGTCAGGCTCAGCGAGGTACCCGCCCCTGACCCGCAAGCACGGGTCAAACAGGCTCCGGAAGGGAGGAACTGTGTCACCAGCCGGGGCCGAGGAGATGGCGTCCGGCGTCTCGGGATCCGCGTGGTGAATAGCGCGGCGGCGCCATTCACGCCTCCTCCATGTCATGGCTGTGGCCTAAGGTCGTGAACTCTAGACTTCCGGACCGAAATATGGTAGCGAGTGGAAATAGTTGAGGCCTGTGAGCCAGCTCTGGACAAGAAAAGTCTATGTAATAGATTAGGTTGGTGACAATATGTTGTCGAGCCGCTGGAGGCTTTAAAACCTTAATGCATTTTATTTAGGATGCATCTGAGTGTTTTTATTTCTCGAGCCATCTCAATTTCTCTTTGCCTGAGCTGTTGCTTTTGGACTAAGTGTTCGACGCGCTCTCGTATCCCTCGAGGGGGGGAGTGAGTGGGGGTACCATAGCCCTGAGGCGTAGGAGAGTCCCCGGCTCAACGACCCGCGACCCTTAGGGAGTTCGAGGCATCTTTACTTAGTCATGAAGCGTACTCGGGGCACAGATGGAAAGAGAAGCGTCGAGTTTCAAAAAACGTTCGGGTTCTTAAGGGACTCAGGGAGGGGGACCCCCCTCCCTGACAGGCCCTGAGGGAAACTTGACTTTGCAAGAGCAGAGTCGAGGCTACCTCAGAGTCATGAAAAAACATGAAATGTTTTTTGAGAACATTTTGTTCATTCATGATGCGATAAACGTACATAACGCGTAAGATGTACAAGGCCTAAATTATCGGCTTAGGTGTAAAAGCGGTTTTCGGGGACTTTCTTAGGGGATATTCCTGGTTAGCCCCCGAGGGAGGCTCGACTCTGCGGGAGCAGGGTCGAGTCTACCTTTACGACTACGAGCAGTGATCTCTCGAGCCATTCTTACTTCTACCAGCCTTGGTGCTCCACTTTTTGGTGCAGTTGTTGGACGTACGCCCGAGGCCCTCGAGAGGGGGGGGGGAGCGAGTGGGAGTACCTTAGCCCGGAGGCGCAGGAGAGTTCCCGGCTCGGCACCCCTCGACCCTTGTGGGTCTCGAGCGCGTTTCCTACCCTGCGCTAAACGTGCTTCGAGGGGCGGAAGAAAGAGAGGCGTCGAGGGGTAGAGTAAAATCTACCTCGAGTCACGAATGAAATAGAAAGCACTAGGATTGTGGATTTTCTATTCATTCGAGATGCGAAAATTGTACATAAATGCGAAAATGTACGAGGCCTTGAGGCCTACGGCTAGAAACGACGTAGTTGTTCCTTGTCCCACACGTCGATGCCGAAGAATGCGTCGACGGATTCCTCGCCGTCTGCGTAATTGCTGACGATATCCATGAGCTCACTGACAGTCTTGGGGGTGTTACGTCCTAGCTCCCGCACCAACTCTTTGCAGGTCGTCCCAGCGACGAATGCCATGATGACGTCGTGGTCGGAGATGTGGGTTAGCTTGGTACGTTGCTTCGAGAACCGATGGGTGAAGTTGCGGAGGGTCTCCCCAGGCCTCTGCTTGTAGCTGCGGAGATCCCAGGAGTTCCCTGGCCGCTCGTAGGTGTCGTTGAAGTTCCCCTTGAAGATCCTGACCAGGTCGGGCCAGCCATAGATCAAGTCCGGGGGGAGTTCCTCGAGCCACCTTCGAGTAGTATCGGAGAGGAAGAGTGGGAGTTGCCGAATGATGGCGTGGTCGTCGTCGGCTCCTCCTAGCTGACACGCCAGCCAGAAATCAGCAAGCCAGAGCTCCGGCTTGGTTTCGCCGTTGTACTTGACCAGGCTGGTGGGCGGACGGAAAGGAACAGGCAAGGCGGTTTGCCAGATTGCCTTGCTGAAGACTTGTGGTCTTGGCGGTTCTGGGGATCAACGTCAATCCTCGTCACTGTCATAGTGCCCACAACGTCTTTGCAACCTCGAACCTCAACGTCGCCGTGTCGGCGTCGTTTGTTCTCCCGCGGTGGTCGATCGTCGAGGATGCGGTCACGATCTGGTTGCCGCTCCGCCCCTTCCTCGATTATCTGCTGATGGACTTCCCAATCCTAGGCGCGGGCTCCTCCACCCTGCGACCGTTCATGATCTCGCTCGAGGGCGCGCTCGAGCTGTAGGCGCTCCTCCTTGAGCCTGGTGAGCAGCCCTCGGACTTGAGCGATCCGGGCGCCCTGGGATGGATTGGCTCTGTCGGGACTCGGGGGGTCGGCATCTCGCGTTGGGGTAGCGTTGCCCCTTCCTCCTTCATCCGTAGCCGCGGCGTCATCGACGTTGTCATGGGAATCCACTTGACCATCTAGGTGGAAGCATTCCCGGGCAAGATCGTAGTCCGAATTGGGGTAGCCGTGGTAGAAGTGGGGGGAAGATCCCCTGCTCTCCTTTGCCAGGCATCGCCGCAACATGCCCCAGGTCGGGGCTCGTCTTGGCTCTGGGCGCTCGTCCGGTGGAGAGGTGGTGACGGGGTTGATCGTCGCACGTGGCGGGCTCCCTGGAGACCCGCAACGTGTCTGTATCTGCAAACCTACGAGGGCAGAACAGAGTTTGGCATTGTTGTGGAGCCCGTGTGGAAACGGGTTATGCGGTGGTGGTGGGGTCGAGTGTGTCGTAGAAGCCGCGGCGACCCTCTGGGATAACGATATGGCAGAGCCAAAGTCACGCTCAGCGAGGTGCCCGCCCCCGACCCGCAAGCATGGGTCAAAAATGCTCCCGAAGGCAGGAACTGTGTCACCAGCCAGGGCCGGGGAGATGGCGTCCAGCGTCTCGGGATCCGCGCGGCGAAGATGTGGCGGTGTCGCTCACACCTCCTCCTGGTCGCAGGCGAAAGGCGTGAGTGGTGGGACTGTCGTCTGGTCCCTCTTGGATCCGGCATTCCGGAGTTGCTGCTATCCATGCCACCACCGGGGAGTAGAACCATGTCGTGGTCGTGGCCCGTGGACGTGAACTCTAGGCTCCCGAACCAGACGATGGTGGCGAATGGAAATGGTGGGACGGTGGAATCCATCTAGGAGAGTAGTTTGGAGTTGATCGACACGCAAAGCCCCCCTACCTGGCGCGCCAACTGTCGGTGTTATGACCCGGGGGTCAAGTCCACCGGCTAGTAAATTTATATATTGCGTGCTCCCTCTCCCAGACGTGATGCAAGAAGGACACAAGATTTATCCTGGTTCGGGCAAAGAAGGCCCTACGTCCAGCGGGGGAGGATGAATTGTATTATCTTGCACCGAAGTGCTCGTACAAGGGGGGGGGGGTCAAGCTGGTTTACACGGAGTTGCTCAGAGTGAGCTGAGGCCTAAGGCTAGCAGGCCTATCCTAGGCGATCGGGTGGTTGCTTGAGGGGTCGACCAAGCAATGGGGTGTGTGGAGTGTGAGGATCAGAGCCGATGTCTCAATGCGAAATGTCCAAGCGAATGTGGGTTTTCCCGCGAGAGTCGCCCGAAAGGGAGTCCCCTTCTTCTATCTCGGCGTCGCCTTTTATAGACCAAGGGGAGGCCCGAGGGTGCAGGGTCCTAAACTGTTGTAGCATGGGGGGCGTGTCCGCGGCATAGTGTTGGCGAAGGGACGTCGATCACTGTGGCGGCGTGGCCTTCCCGTTCTTCCGGTGCTCCGGGGCATGGTGACAGTAGACTAGACGTTGCTGCACGTCGCGGCACAGCAGGGTCGTCCTTCTGTAGGCGGGTGCGAGTCCCACAGTTGAAGCGGGACGGGGCGGATGGGACGGGCCCCATACTGGAGTGGTTGGAGGTAGGGGTCGAGCCCCCCGGTCGAGGGGAGAGGTCGAGACCTGCGTGGCCTTGTCGTATCCCTGAAGACGTCGTCGAGGGCCGTCCTGTTCACGTCTCGAGGGGTGCCTTTGGAGTCCGTACTCGTGATGTGGTTACAGCGGCAGCACAGTTGACGGAGGTCCGGGACATGGCGGTGAGCTGATGGATTTTGTTGACACAAAAAGCGTCAGATCTGTGAACACCTCGGGCTATTACCCAAAGCTCGGTATTCCGGAGGCGTGCCAGTCGATTTGATCAATCAATCGACAAGGATGATAACTAGAACAAACTGAACGAGACGACAGTGATGCGCCCGGACGTCAAGGCTCAGATTGATCAAGGATAACTGTAACACCCAAAATTTGCATATTTTTGAAATGCATTAAAATGATTTATTTATGTCCTTTGTTATGCATATAATATAATTAAACTATAAATGTTTTGGTATATTAAAATAGGCTATATAGTAACATGTTATGCTTTGCATGCTGGTGCATTATATTTTTGTTTGAGTGGTTTTGAAAAGTCCCCAAAACTGAGTTTGAAAACTACATTTGAAAATGCTTTGGAAATTCGTTTGAAAAATCAAATTTGGAAAATTGAAAATCTATTTCCTTTCTCTCTCCCTGCTGCTGCTCATCTGGCCCAAGGCCACTCCCTTCCTCTCCTTTGCTCGCAGCCCAGCCCGCAGTGGCACCCTTTCCCTTTTCCCTCTCCTGGGCCGACGGCCAAAGGCCCAAGTCGGAGCCAGCACCCCTTTCCCCTGCCTTGTGACACAGACGAGATGGCCCCGCGGGTCATCCTCTCCTCTCCCCTTTGCTCTGAGCCGCCGACAGGAGGACCCCGCGCGTCAGCCCGCACTTCCCTTTCCCCTTTCTCTTTCTGTGTCACCGATCGCCCGGGCCCACCCGTCATCACCTCCACTCCCCAGTTCTTGCCGAGCCCGAGTCGAACACCACCACTCCCGAACCGAATCCAATCCCGAACATCGCGGGATTTCTTTTCCTTCTTGGATTTTTGGACGCGGTGGCCATCTACAAAACCTCGGCCGCCTCCCTATTCCCCATCTACCGGTTGCTTCATGCCCTATCAGCCGCAGCGCGTTCCAGAGCTCGAGTTCCGCCGCCGCCGCCATTATCGCCCCCGCAAGCTCACGGGTGGCCGTTGGCGCTTCTCTTTCCATCGGAACGAGGTTTGGAGCCCCGTGAAGTTTTTCCCGCGCTCAATTTCGCGTGTCTTGGTCCTCACCGCCGTGTCACCGCACGCAGGGAGCCGTGACCACCTCGACGCATCGCCAAACGCCACTGTCGTCCTTGCGGGTCAATTCCTCCCTCCAGAACAAGGTTTGGGACCCCTTGATCACTACCCCGCACCTAATTTGGCCTCTGCGTGATCACCTTGCCTCCCCTTTGTTCGCAGGGAAGCCCTCGCCGCCCCATCATGTCGGCAGCCGCCTCTGAGCCCACTCTGTCCGCGTGAATCCCCTCGGTGAGTTTGCGCCGTCCCCCTCAATCACCCGGACCACTCGGTTCATCGAATAGTGCCTTGTAGAGCCCTAACGGCTTGCGCCGCCGACCTCCGCGTCGGCGTCCATGGTGAGCCGCCGCGCCGTCTCTCTGCTCCCCTGAGAGCGCCGACCGAGCCTCTCTCCCTTCCCCAGATTCTAATCGTGGCCGTCCTCTTTAAATCCGACGGTCTAGATCAGCAGATACCTCTTCGGTCTCTCCCTTCTAATCCCGACCCTTCAATCTGAGATCAACGGCTGAGGATCTCCGATACCCTTTCGCTCTGGGATTTTGCTAAAGGGCCCCTGAATTCTTTAAGTGCCAACCCACAGTCCATGGCGCAGTCTGGGAATACGCTTTTGCCTTTGGAAAGCGTAAACTTCGTCTGATTTCTTTTAATTCGAAAATAAAATGAAAATCTTAATTTCAGTTTTGCCACACAAATTCAAAATCCTATAACTCCCTCATTTTTAATCCAAATCGCTCCGTTCAAGTTGCGTTAGATCCGTATTTTCTTGCTCTATCCATTAGTACAGTTTTCATCTATGTTAATTACTTTTAAAAATCAAAGAAAATTATTTCCGTAAGGTTTTAATCTCACTCTATTCAAAATCCTATTTAATTCCTAGCTTTTCCGTTATAGCTCCGTTTTTCGTGATTCAAGCGTCTATGTGATCGTAGTGTTACGTAGATTAGTTTTGTGAACCTTTCATCTTATTTTATTACTGTTGGTGTACTGTTCTAATCATAGCTTTGTTTGCTTCGTGTATGATTGCCGTTGGTTGAATGGTTTTGCTTGTTGATCGGTATAGACGTTGAGCTTCCCGTTGAAGAGCAGGAGTTCTTTCTTGATCAAGATCAGCAAAACCAGCAAGAGTTCTTCGAAGAAGGCAAGTATAACATGGGATTATCCTTGTTGTCCTATTCACCATTAATATAACTCACATGCATGAAATTCCTTGTTTACCTTAGTTTGATCCTAGTGTTTGTTATCCTGAATACCTTGACACCTATGTTTCGATCCACTACATAAGATTAGTATTGCTAGCGCTCGTACCAGATGTTCATGATCTTAATTTGTTAATGACTATATGCAATAATGGTAAAGCTCGCTTCTTAGCAACATTGGAATATGGGATCTTATCTGTCGGCAAAAGCTGGGATATACAGTACAACCACGAGGGCTATATGGCTCTGGCTTTAGCTAAGTATGGGGACCTTTTCTAGCTCGCTCAGTGGTTACCTTTGTGGCGCAAAAGGGGTGTGCCGAGACGGGTATAGTGTGGTTCCTAATCTTCGGGCCAGCCGCGAAGGAGTGTGACCGTGGACAGGTTGGCTCTATATCTCCTTGCCATGGAAACCTGGCGGCCCTAGCTTGTTAGACGAACCCTTGAAAGGCTTCATAGTGAACCCTGCCCGCTCACCTTGGGAGTGTTTTGGGAGTAATTAACCCGGGCATCTGGGCAATCACGACTCGTGGGTAAAGTGTACACCTCTGATCAGAGTTAATAAACTATCATGATAGCCGTGCTCACGGACACGAGCGGCTCGGAAAACTCACAGAATTATTGGGTTCTTACTTCTATGTGGCTTATGCAAGTGTTATTTATTATTTGCATATTAATGTCATTTACTTTATGATCACGATTATTTGAGCTATTGCAACTTACCTTGGTAATTGTTGATATTAATATGAATTTGATCTACCTAAAATGCTTACCGCTATGAACCATGCATACCCTTTTGAGCTTCATAAACCCCGTGTTATATTTGTTGAGTACGTATGTGCTCACCCTTGCATTCAAACAACACAGATGAAGAGTGGGTTGATGACTACCGCAATGAGTACTAGTCTTGGAGTCAACCAGTCAACCAGTCCCTTTGGAGCTTCCGCAGTTATCTTCGTTTAGTTAAAGTTTCTTTTGTTTAAGTCTATGTAATGAATATTTATTCGCTATGTAATAAACACTGTGATGGTACTTTTACGATTTGTCTACTCATGTGTGCGACTAATCCTGGGGTGCACATGAGCTTTTTATGCACTTGTTTTTGTTCCTGAAAACGGGTGTGACAAATTGGTATCAAAGCATGTGTTGACTGTAGGACGCAAGCCTAGTTAGAATGGTTGCTTTTAGAGTCCTTCTTCTCTTGTTCATGCTTTCTACTAAAGTCTTGATAAATGCTAAATTTTTAATGCTTCTTCGGTTAAATTCTATTGTGAAAACTTTGCTTCTATCTAATCTATGTCTAAACTTTCTGTAGATGCCTCCCTCTCGCCAGAACAACAGGATGACAGCTGCGGAGTACCGTGCCTTGTTCACCCCTAGGCAGCTTCGACCAGCTGAAGAGATGGAGATTTCCGATGCAGAGTCAAGAGTGGGAGCCTTTCAGGATGAAGACATGGAGGAAGAAGTTCAGATGAAGCCAGCACCAGAAGACGTCCCTTGGACAGGCTGGACTGAAGAGACTCACGTCATACTGCCAAACCGTCACTATCCCTTCCAGGATCTGATAGAGATGTTTTTGGAAAATTGCTTGTATGAGATGCAGGCCACCTTGGAGTACCGCTGCACGGAACGCAAGCATCCTCGGAGGCCATCCCAATGGCATGCAGAGCTTTGGGTCTGGGAAGTTGAAAACAATCATCATATGGTAAATGCAACCTTCAGGACCAAGGTGAGCCGATCCACTCCTAGGAAGGCTATGGAGGATGTTGCCCTTGAAGCATTCATCAGCTATCACGGTCGGTACCGGGATCAACATGGCACGAGTGATGGTGGTTTCAAGCATCTTCCTTTCCTTGTGCCAAGTAGAGGAATCTGGTACATGGCACCTGCGGGTGATTCAAAACCAAAACTGCAAGGTGTGGTAAGGTTTGGTCGTGAAATGGCAACTGTGGCAGACGAGTTGAAAGAAGAGCTGCAGTATGAGAAGGAATTCAATGAGAAGCTTTGTGAGGAGAATGAAGCGTTAAAGGCCCAGCTAGCTCAACTCCAGCCATGAAAGAAGACCCCAAGTTCCTCGTCAATCTAGATCTATCCATAGTGATTAGGCACCTTTTATGTAATAAAGAACGATAGTAGTTTCGCCGTTGCGTCTAGTTTAATCGAGTCTTGGTGTAATGTGATCCTTTGTGCTTGGTTTATTTGTTATGATGACTATGAGTGATTTGGATCTTTGTAATGCTTGCTGGACATCTTGTGGTTATATCTACAAGTTTCCAAGGTTTAATAATAATTAGTTAATGTCATACATATAGTTGGGTTGGTTTTGTCCTGTCTCTATCCTTGCTGTTTTCTTGAGCAGTCGTCAGTGTTTCTGTTATATCTCAAGATCCGTTGATGCAAAATCCATGAAATTTTTCTGAGAACAACTAGACTCATTCATGGTTCTTTTCCAACTGGAATCACCCTTATAGCTGTTATATTTTAAGAGATATGCCTGTTGCAAGTTGATGTTTCTGTGCAGTCTGGAACCTGAAACAGAATCTGTTCTTTGTTGTTTTACGCAATTTTAGCTTCTGAATCCGGGAATGTCAGATGAGACAAAGTTGTAGAGAATTTCAATACCTTTCCAGACAGTCCAGAATCAACTCCATCGGATATCTGTAACTTGTTTTATGGCCGTTTTACTGCAGTGTTGTCAGAATCTCTCGTCCAGAAAATTTCAGATTTGCATATAATATGTTTTAGATGGTAAGAGCTATGTTCTAAGCATAATTGTTTGTGTTTTGGAGTACAGATGCCTCGCTCCAACAGGAATCCACCGCCACCACCTCCCCCGGCATCCATGTTCGCGGAAGAGGTGATGGCAATGCAGGGACAGCTCATGCAAGTGATGATGCAGTTCATGCAGAACCTGCCGAATCAAGCAGTAGCACCTATCAACAAGCGCCGGGAATTCCTTCAAGGTCATCCTCCGGTGTTTTCACATGCTGCTGATCCGTTGGAAGCAGATGACTGGCTTCGAGCAGTGGAGAAACAGCTCAACATTGCTCAGTGCAATGACCAGGAGAAGGTGTTATATGCTTCTGGTCAGTTGCAAGGTGTGGCTTAGACATGGTGGGAATCTTACCAAGCTGCACGTCCTGCGAATGTTCCTGCCATCACTTGGGACGAGTTCTCCAGGGACTTCAGGGCTCGTCATATCCTAGAGGGAATCATTGAGCTCAAGCAAGAGGAGTTCCGCAATCTCAGAATGGGGCAGATGTCGGTCAGTGAGTACCATGACAGATTCTCTCAACTGGATCGCTATGCTCCTAATGAAGTGAGAGAAGATACAGACAAACAACGTCACTTCTTGAAGGGAATCTACTACGATCTTAGACTGCAGTTGAAGGGTAACGTGTACCCAAATTTTTAGACGCTGGTGAACCGTGCCATTGTGCTTGACAATGAGCGCAAGGACATGGACAAGAAGAGGAAGATGAGAGCACAGTCATCTGGGAGCAATACTTGCCCCCGCTTCAATTCTCATGCTAGCTCTCAGCAGAGGTACCAAGGGCCTGTTAGCCAGTGGAATCGCAATCCAAATCAGCAAAGGCCTCAGTACCAGCAAGGTAATGCTCAGAATCAACAGCGCATGCCTTATCAGTTTCAGAGTGGAACCCATACTCCACGTCAAGGTACCCCCAATTCTACTCCTGCTAAGAATAGTGCACCTCAACCCAGCAGTCCAAGAGTATGCTATCGATGTGGAGATCCTGGACACTACGCTCACAGTTGTCCTAGGAAGCAGAACCAGAACAACGACAGTGGCAGTAGAGGAAGACCCCAACCAACTCCTAGCTCTGGACGGTGAATCATGTTTCTGTCGCTACCGCTCAGGAGGCCCCGGAAGTCATGTTGGGTACGTTTGACATCAACTCCATCCCTGCATCTGTTCTTTTTGATTCCGGAGCATCGCATACTTTTATTTCGCAAGCATTTGTTACCATACATAGCATACCCATGATAGCTATGAAGAATCACATGTTAGTAAGTTCACCGGGGGGACCTATACAAGTTGCTCATAAATGCCCCTCAGTTAATCTCACCTTAAGGGGGGTAGACTTCGTGATTAGTCCGGTTGTGCTGAGAAGTTCTGGTATTGATGTGATTGTGGGTATGGACTGGATGAAAGCACATCAGGCAGTGATACAGTGCAAAGAGAAGACGGTATCTCTTGTTACACCAAGGGGCGACCAGATCAGTGTGGATGTGGTTATGCAGCAGCCAGAGACAGCCGTTGTGAACCAGATCAATGATGGAGCTAATCAGGATGATCCAGTGGTGAATGAATTCTAGGATGTCTTTCCAGATGAACTGCCAGGTATGCCACCTGACCGAGACATTGAATTTCTTATTGAGTTATTACCTGGTACTGCACCCATAGCTAAACGACCATATAGAATGGGGTAAGAGAACTAGAAGAACTTAAGAAACAAATAGAAGAATTGCAAGAAAAAGGTTTCATTCGTCCTAGTTCTTCACCATGGGGTGCACCGGTTATTTTTGTTGATAAGAAAGATGGTAGTCAGAGGATGTGTGTTGATTATAGATCGCTCAATGAGGTTACCATCAAGAACAAGTATCCTTTGCCCAGAATTGATGATTTGTTTGATCAGTTGAGAGGTGCTTGTGTGTTCTCAAAGATTGATCTTCGTTCCGGATATCATCAGTTGAAGATTCGTGCTAGTGATATTCCAAAGACAGCTTTCACCACAAGGTATGGTCTGTACGAGTATACTGTTATGTCTTTTGGATTGACCAATGCTCCTGCATACTTTATGTAAATGATGAATAAGGTGTTTATGGAGTATTTGGATAAGTTTGTGGTTGTGTTCATTGATGATATACTGGTGTTCTCTAAAACTAAGGAAGAACATGCTGAACATCTGAGAATGGTATTGCAGAAGCTTAGAGATCACAGGTTGTATGCTAAGAGAAGCAAGTGTGAGTTCTGGTTGAAGGAAGTTTCTTTCCTTGGACATGTTGTCTCCAATGGAGGTATTTCCGTTGATCCCAGCAAGGTGAGAGATGTATTGAATTGGAAACCACCAACTAGTGTTACTGAGATTCACAGTTTTCTTGGTTTAGCTGGTTATTATAGAAGATTCATTGAAGGCTTCTCAAAACTCGCAAAGCCTATGACAACTTTACTGGAGAAGAATGCCAAGTTTGTGTGGTCTAAAAAATGCCAAGCCAACTTTGAAGAGCTGAAAAAGAGGTTGACTACAGCACCTGTGTTGATACTGCCGGATCTGAGTAAGAGTTTCTCTATCTATTGTGATGCTTCTCGTATTGGTTTGGGATGTGTTCTTATGCAAGAAGGTAGAGTTGTTGCTTATGGTTCTAGGCAGTTGAGGAAACATGAATTGAATTATCCCACTCGTGATTTAGAACTTGCTGCAGTAGTTCATGCTTTGAAGATATGGAGACACTATCTGATTGGGCATAAATGTGACATATATACTGATCATAAGAGTTTGAAATATATTTTCACCCAGTCTGATCTGAACTTGAGACAACGCAGATGGTTAGAACTGATCAAGGATTATGATCTGGATGTGCATTATCACCCTGGGAAAGCTAATGTGGTTGCAGATGCTCTCAACAGGAAGAGTGGAGTCCATGAGTTACTTATGTCAGCCATGTCAGCTGAGTAGTGTGATGAGTTTGAACGCTTGAACTTGGGTTTCGTTGTCAATGCCGCAGAGATGGTGATGGAACCTACGCTTGAACAGGAGATCCGAAAAGGTCAGTTGCAGGATGAGAAACTAAAGGAGATAGCAGAGAATCTGGTAATTGGTAAGTCCCCTGGTTTCTGCATGGATGATAATGGAACTTTGTGGTTTGGTAATCGTTTATGTGTACCTGATGATAAAACTTTAAGACAAATGGTTCTGCGTGAAGCTCATGAGTCTGCTTACTCTATTCATCCTGGTAGCACTAGATGTATATGGATGTGAAAGAGAAATTTTGGTGGGTTGGATTGAAAAGAGATGTAGCTGAGTATGTGGCTTTGTGTGATACGTGTCAGAGGGTTAAAGCTGAACATCAGAGACCTGCCGGATTGTTGCAACCTATGAAGATACCTGAATGGAAGTGGGAAGAAGTTGGTATGGATTTCATTGTTGGGTTACCTCGTACCCAGCGAGGTTATGATTCTATTTGGGTAATAGTTGATCGTCTGACCAAGGTAGCTCACTTCTTACCAGTCAAGACAAAGTACAATGGTGCTCAGTTAGCAGAGTTGTATATGGAACGGATAGTATGTTTGCATGGGGTTCCAAAGAAGATTGTGTCTGATAGAGGTACTCAGTTCACTTCAAATTTCTGGCATAGTGTGCATAGAGCTTTGGGAACTAAGTTGAACTTCAGTACTGCCTACCATCCTCAAACAGATGGTCAAACTAAAAGAACTTATCAGATATTGGAAGATATGTTGAGAGCCTGTGCTTTGTAGTATGGTACTAGTTGGGATCAGAGTTTGCCGTATGCAGAGTTCTCTTACAACAACAGTTACCAGCAGAGCATCAAGATGGCACCGTTCGAGGCACTGTATGGTCGTAAGTGTAGAACACCATTGTTTTGGAATCAAACAGGCGAGACACAAGTGTTTGGTGCTGATGTACTTAGAGATGCTGAGGATCGAGTGAGAGTGATCCAGGACAGTTTGAGAATAGCACAGTCGAGGCAGAAGAGTTATGCTGATAATAGAAGGAGAGACTTGTCTTTTAATGTTGGTGATTATGTCTATCTCAAAGTATCGCCAATGCGAAGCGTAAAGAGGTTTAACATGAAAGGTAAGCTAGCACCAAGGTATATCGGACCGTTTAAAGTTTTAGCCAGACATGGTGAAGTTGCTTATCAGTTGGAACTGCCTGAGAATCTATCTGGAGTTCATGATGTGTTTCATGTGTCACAACTTAAGAAGTGTTTGAGAATACCAGAAGAGCAAATACCTCTGGATGATCTTAATGTTGCTGATGATTTGACTTATGAAGAGTACCCAGTTAAGATTCTGGAAACAGCTGAAAGGGTAACCAGGAGCAGAATCATTAAAATGTGTAAGGTACAGTGGAATCGGTACTCAGAGGCAGAAGCAACTTGGAAAGAGAAGACGAGTTGAGAAAGTCATACCCGCAGTTGTTCGAGTAAGCCAGCTAATCTCGAGGACGAGATTCTTTAAGGGGGGTAGATTTGTAACACCCAAAATTTGCATATTTTTGAAATGCATTAAAATGATTTATTTATGTCCTTTGTTATGCATATAATATAATTAAACTATAAATGTTTTGGTATATTAAAATAGGCTATATAGTAACATGTTATGCTTTGCATGCTGGTGCATTATATTTTTGTTTGAGTGGTTTTGAAAAGTCCCCAAAACTGAGTTTGAAAACTACATTTGAAAATGCTTTGGAAATTCGTTTGAAAAATCAAATTTGGAAAATTGAAAATCTATTTCCTTTCTCTCTCCCTGCTGCTGCTCATCTGGCCCAAGGCCACTCCCTTCCTCTCCTTTGCTCGCAGCCCAGCCCGCAGTGGCACCCTTTCCCTTTTCCCTCTCCTGGGCCGACGGCCAAAGGCCCAAGTCGGAGCCAGCACCCCTTTCCCCTGCCTTGTGACACAGACGAGATGGCCCCGCGGGTCATCCTCTCCTCTCCCCTTTGCTCTGAGCCGCCGACAGGAGGACCCCGCGCGTCAGCCCGCACTTCCCTTTCCCCTTTCTCTTTCTGTGTCACCGATCGCCCGGGCCCACCCGTCATCACCTCCACTCCCCAGTTCTTGCCGAGCCCGAGTCGAACACCACCACTCCCGAACCGAATCCAATCCCGAACATCGCGGGATTTCTTTTCCTTCTTGGATTTTTGGACGCGGTGGCCATCTACAAAACCTCGGCCGCCTCCCTATTCCCCATCTACCGGTTGCTTCATGCCCTATCAGCCGCAGCGCGTTCCAGAGCTCGAGTTCCGCCGCCGCCGCCATTATCGCCCCCGCAAGCTCACGGGTGGCCGTTGGCGCTTCTCTTTCCATCGGAACGAGGTTTGGAGCCCCGTGAAGTTTTTCCCGCGCTCAATTTCGCGTGTCTTGGTCCTCACCGCCGTGTCACCGCACGCAGGGAGCCGTGACCACCTCGACGCATCGCCAAACGCCACTGTCGTCCTTGCGGGTCAATTCCTCCCTCCAGAACAAGGTTTGGGACCCCTTGATCACTACCCCGCACCTAATTTGGCCTCTGCGTGATCACCTTGCCTCCCCTTTGTTCGCAGGGAAGCCCTCGCCGCCCCATCATGTCGGCAGCCGCCTCTGAGCCCACTCTGTCCGCGTGAATCCCCTCGGTGAGTTTGCGCCGTCCCCCTCAATCACCCGGACCACTCGGTTCATCGAATAGTGCCTTGTAGAGCCCTAACGGCTTGCGCCGCCGACCTCCGCGCCGGCGTCCATGGTGAGCCGCCGCGCCGTCTCTCTGCTCCCCTGAGAGCGCCGACCGAGCCTCTCTCCCTTCCCCAGATTCTAATCGTGGCCGTCCTCTTTAAATCCGACGGTCTAGATCAGGAGATACCTCTTCGGTCTCTCCCTTCTAATCCCGACCCTTCAATCTGAGATCAACGGCTGAGGATCTCCGATACCCTTTCGCTCTGGGATTTTGCTAAAGGGCCCCTGAATTCTTTAAGTGCCAACCCGCAGTCCATGGCGCAGTCTGGGAATACGCTTTTGCCTTTGGAAAGCGTAAACTTCGTCTGATTTCTTTTAATTCGAAAATAAAATGAAAATCTTAATTTCAGTTTTGCCACACAAATTCAAAATCCTATAACTCCCTCATTTTTAATCCAAATCGCTCCGTTCAAGTTGCGTTAGATCCGTATTTTCTTGCTCTATCCATTAGTACAGTTTTCATCTATGTTAATTACTTTTAAAAATCAAAGAAAATTATTTCCGTAAGGTTTTAATCTCACTCTATTCAAAATCCTATTTAATTCCTAGCTTTTCCGTTATAGCTCCGTTTTTCGTGATTCAAGCGTCTATGTGATCGTAGTGTTACGTAGATTAGTTTTGTGAACCTTTCATCTTATTTTATTACTGTTGGTGTACTGTTCTAATCATAGCTTTGTTTGCTTCGTGTATGATTGCCGTTGGTTGAATGGTTTTGCTTGTTGATCGGTATAGACGTTGAGCTTCCCGTTGAAGAGCAGGAGTTCTTTCTTGATCAAGATCAGCAAAACCAGCAAGAGTTCTTCGAAGAAGGCAAGTATAACATGGGATTATCCTTGTTGTCCTATTCACCATTAATATAACTCACATGCATGAAATTCCTTGTTTACCTTAGTTTGATCCTAGTGTTTGTTATCCTGAATACCTTGACACCTATGTTTCGATCCACTACATAAGATTAGTATTGCTAGCGCTCGTACCAGATGTTCATGATCTTAATTTGTTAATGACTATATGCAATAATGGTAAAGCTCGCTTCTTAGCAACATTGGAATATGGGATCTTATCTGTCGGCAAAAGCTGGGATATACAGTACAACCACGAGGGCTATATGGCTCTGGCTTTAGCTAAGTATGGGGACCTTTTCTAGCTCGCTCAGTGGTTACCTTTGTGGCGCAAAAGGGGTGTGCCGAGACGGGTATAGTGTGGTTCCTAATCTTCGGGCCAGCCGCGAAGGAGTGTGACCGTGGACAGGTTGGCTCTATATCTCCTTGCCATGGAAACCTGGCGGCCCTAGCTTGTTAGACGAACCCTTGAAAGGCTTCATAGTGAACCCTGCCCGCTCACCTTGGGAGTGTTTTGGGAGTAATTAACCCGGGCATCTGGGCAATCACGACTCGTGGGTAAAGTGTACACCTCTGATCAGAGTTAATAAACTATCATGATAGCCGTGCTCACGGACACGAGCGGCTCGGAAAACTCACAGAATTATTGGGTTCTTACTTCTATGTGGCTTATGCAAGTGTTATTTATTATTTGCATATTAATGTCATTTACTTTATGATCACGATTATTTGAGCTATTGCAACTTACCTTGGTAATTGTTGATATTAATATGAATTTGATCTACCTAAAATGCTTACCGCTATGAACCATGCATACCCTTTTGAGCTTCATAAACCCCGTGTTATATTTGTTGAGTACGTATGTGCTCACCCTTGCATTCAAACAACACAGATGAAGAGTGGGTTGATGACTACCGCAATGAGTACTAGTCTTGGAGTCAACCAGTCAACCAGTCCCTTTGGAGCTTCCGCAGTTATCTTCGTTTAGTTAAAGTTTCTTTTGTTTAAGTCTATGTAATGAATATTTATTCGCTATGTAATAAACACTGTGATGGTACTTTTACGATTTGTCTACTCATGTGTGCGACTAATCCTGGGGTGCACATGAGCTTTTTATGCACTTGTTTTTGTTCTTGAAAACGGGTGTGACAATAACTAGAGCAGAGCTGAACGAGGCAAACAGCGATGCGCCCGGATTGCCGAAGCTCAGAGGTACTCCCATGCGGAACTAACAAGGATTTGATGGAGATCGGGATGATGCAGCCCGTCGAAAGCTTGAAGAACTCGTTAAAAGCTGTAACTAATGCAAGGAAAGGGTAAATTGCGATAAAAAGTAGAATAAGATAAAATTGGTTTGTTTTGAATTGGATTGATTGGATTAATTTACACGCAGCCCTTGGGCACATATTTATACTCCCGCATGGAGAGTTGTACAAAGACACGACTCGTATCTTTCCTAAAACAAACTCCTAATTTTAAGGAAATAACTGACTCGCGCAGGAGTCGGACCTAAATAGAAACAATCTTTTTCTAAACAGATTCTACTATTATTAAGGGAATAAAATGACTCACGCAAGAGTCGGACTCAAACTTCTATAATAACACTGGCATAAAATCATCAGTTTCCTTATGTCTCCTTCTCGATGAAAACTTTCCATCGGCAGATCCCTTCAATCCGCGGCTTTCTTTTTTGGCCTCTGCTGACATCAAACGCCAAGTCACCCTGTGCTCATCGGCACCCCATGCCCATCGGCATCGGCAATACTTCCGATCGGCAACCTTGTACTGGTAACTTGTGTTCACCAATCGATCCCTATCAGCAATCGGCATCGGCAATATTCCCTCATCGGCAATCGGCAATATCTCCTCATCGGCAATCGGCAATATCTCCTCATCGGCAATTGCCAACCACGTCATTCTGCTTCCATTGGCAGCATCTATCACCCATCGGCAATAGCCTTCAGCTTTCATCGGCACTGAGTTCTCATCGGCAAGCTGATTTGCCTTTATCAAGTCCTTCTGCCTCCATCGGCAACAAGTTTGTCCTCATCAGCAATATTCTTGCCTCTATCGGCAGTCTGACCGATAATATCCCGATACCGATAAGGAACAGCAACCAGCCTCTTGCCAATCGACACAATCCTTAGATTATATTGACACGTGCCAAAAAACGGTGTCAACAGATTTGACTGCGGTCGTGGGTGCCCATGGCGTTAGGCGGGAGTAGGTGAGCGCGTCGGATCTCCTTTAACCCATACCGGAAGCAGGTGTGCTGATCGAGCTTCCCGCCCGGGGGTCGTTCGTTCGACCCCCTGTCCGTCATTCGAGGGGTTGAGGCGGAGTCGGAGGGGTCGTTCGTTCGACCCTTGGTCCGTCATTCGGCGTCGAGGTGGAGGCGGAGGGGTCGTTCGTTTGACCCCTGGTCCGTCATCTTTCCAGAAGCGGGCCGGCCCATGACTGGTTGGTGTTGTCGGTGCGGGGGACCTTCATGTGATGGGCCCTTCTTTGTGGACCTTAGCAGTTGATTGGGTCCTGTCTTAAAAATGGTTGCTATGTTAAGCGTCAAATTATCGAAGGGGGTACCCCTTACCTTTGTACCCGATAGGGGGAGGCTGCCAAAATCTCTATGAAACACCAACCCGAACGTGGTCGACTTCAAAGGCCTTATAGAGCTGTCACCCCTGTGGCTACCACAACTATCCGTAGGATTGGGCGCAAACTCAGGTAATTGCAAGACTAGGCACCATGCCAAACCTATTAATTACTACTCTAGCTCCGCGAAGACTAGAGCACTCAATATGAGCGGAGATCCCGTAAATAGAATAAAGCAAGAACTAAAATAAGATACATAGAATTAATAAATGAAGAACCTGGAGATTGCTCTGACCTAGTTGCTGCAAAGGTACAATGTTGAGGAAGATCCGACAGATCCGGCTCCTCCTAGCTCTCTCCTCCTCTCTCTCACCTCTAATTACAACTAGATGAGCTATAACTAGAAGAACTAGATCTAGACAACTAGAGGGACCTCTCTCCTTCTCTATAATTGAAACCCTAACTTTTTCTCTAGAGAAGAATAATGAGATGAGATGATCCTTAGGGGGTCAGGGGCCTTGCTTATATAGCCTCCTCAAATGAACGTCGGCCGTCGGATCCAACCGACCTTAGGCGAAGGGTTTAGATTGATCCTCAAAGGCGGTGGAACATAATCCGCAAACTTGAGCCTGATTGGCTGGAATAGAAGGGCGGGCGCCCTAGGGGTCAGGGCGGGCGACCTGACTCCGGGCCCGTTTTGCCTTCCGTTCGTTTTGGTGTCTCCCAGAATCTTCTAGAGTATAGAAAATTGTGCGGTTGATAATTATCTCTATGTAAACATAACATGTGGGACTTTCCTTGGTATTTCCTGATAACCCCCTGCAAAAATAGCCATTCACCAAAACATGTGGAATTCTGTTAGTATAAACCCTAATTCTAGCTATTGGTTTCATTTAGATCCTTTTCCTTGTTTAGTTGACGTTTAAAATTGGTACTTAAGGACTGTCAACAGGGGGCTCAACCATGTAGTCGATGGCCTGGGCGGGTTCTTGGTGAAGCCATAGCGTCCAACGGTTTGGCTTGGGGTGGTTTCGTTGGTGTTGACGGTCCTTAAGTACCAATTTTAACCGTCAACTAAACAAGGAAAAGGATCTAAATGAAACCAATGGCTAGAATTAGGGTTTATACTAACAAAATTTCAAAAGTTTTGGTGAATGTCTGTTTCCATAGAGGGTTATCAGGAAATACCAAGGAAAGGCCCACATGTCATGTTTACATAGAGATAATTATCAACCGCACAATTTTCTGTACTCTAGTGGGTTCCAGAAGACACGAGAACGAACGGGAAGCGGATCGGGCCCAGAGCCAGGGCGCCCGCCCTACTCCCTAGGGCACCCGCCCTACTTCTGTGGCCAATCAACGTCAACTTTGCGGATCGTGCTCCACCGCCTTTGAGGATCAATCTAAACCCTTCGCCTAAGGTCTGTTTGATCCGACGGCCGACGTTCATTTGAGGAGGCTATATAAGCAAGGCCCCTTACCCCCTGAGGATGATATCATCTCATTATTCTTCTCCAGAGGAAAAGATAGGGTTTCAATTATAGAGAAGGAGAGAGGTCCCTCTAGTTGTCTAGAGCTAGTTCTTCTAGTTCTAGCTCATCTAGTTGTAATTAGAGGTGAGAGAGAGAGAGAGAGAGAGAGAGGAGAGAGCTATGAGGAGCCGGATCTGTCGGATCTTCCTAAACATTGTACCTTTGTAGCATCTGGTTCGGAGTAATCTCTAGGTTCTTCATTTATTATTTCTAAGTATCTTATTTCAGTTCTTACTTTATTCTATTACGGGATCTCCGCTCGTATTGAGTACTCTAGTTTTCATGGGATTAGAGTAGTAAGCGATAGTGTAGACGTGGTGTCTAGACTATAGTTTACCTGAGTTTGCGCCCAATCCTATGGATAGTTGTGGTAGCCCGAGAGGTGACAGCTCTGTAAGGCCTTTGTAGTCCACCACGTTCAGATTGGTGTTTCATAGAGCTTTTGGCAGCCTCCCCTCGACTACCTTTTTCCTAGTCTTTGTCGAGAGTCGAGAAGGTATTGTTTCTCCAAAGTAAGTAGAGTATTGTGGACCTTTGATTTGATAGAACCCCTTAGAAAACTCTAAAATCTCTCTACCCATTTATCTTATCTATCCTTGGACATTCTTAGTTCTTCTCTAGTACACTTCACGTTCCCCGTGGAAATCGATATCCTTTTCGAATACTCCTGGGTGAAAGCTACAGCAGTATCCGTGCGCTTGCGGATTTATCTATGTGCGTTAAGAAATACCAACAAGCTTTCGGGCGCTGTTGCTGGGGAACGGTAGCTGGACTAATTTCAAACCAAGTTCATCCGTTTACCTTTTTTCCTTTTTCCTTTTTACCATCTTTCTCACCTTACCATTTTCACGTTACCACATTCATAAATATTTTACTCCAAAGGGCAACTTGTTGGAGACTCCACCTTATTCACCCCTCATTCTTATAAATGGCTATGTGCTTCGCCTGCTTGTATAGCCATGGTTTGGGAGCAATCTTTCTCTAGCCTTGGTTTAGTTTTAAATCTAGTTGAAAATATGAATCATCCAAGTATAGAGGAGGCCCCAAACAAGACCAATTTGAGAGTTACCAATCGAAGTGAATTTTTAAACATCCATCTAGAATTAACCATAGAGATTGGAGATGAAGATGATATCTATGAGCATGAAATCTATTCCTTAACAATCTCTTTAAATCCATGCTCATATGAGACATCTCCTATACCCATTGGTCTCTTTATTACCACACATGACATCTCCAACACCCTCACACTTTCTGTCTACAAAAACTTTAAAAGGGTGGTTGTTGATGCATATGTTTATCATAAATATTGTAGATCTCGTTGTGTAAATCTTGAGATAGGTAATAGTAGGGAAACCATGTCGCTAAAAACACATCTTAAAATGTTTCCCTAGGACAATCTTAGTGTCCTAAAACAAGCACATCTGAGATCCTAACATAAGTGTTCACCTTTTTGTGGCCTACCCTTGTGAAACAAGCATAGAATTATATGATTATATTCCTTCGGGTATTTTTGTCACTAACCTTTTCAGGTATAGAGCTGAAAGAATGAAGGAATGACAAGCATAAGGTATGTCCAACCAATTATTATGCAACATTGAATTTCATTCATCCAATCTTGATTTTTGCAAAATTCAAGCTTGGGGGATAACCCATCGTAAAAACACCTTTTGCCATGTTGCTACATCATCTTATTTGTACCTACCTTTAAGCCATGCTCAAACTACTAAATTGCTAATCATGCTCTTTCATCGTCACTTGAGTAAATCTCTATAATACTTTCATGCTACCTTTGTCTGCTATAGTATATGTTTAGGTTTTGAAGTATATTCATACACCTTTTAAATTATGCATGGTGCTTAGTTTAAAGGTATTTGGATATTACTTCTAAAGGCTTTTTAATTTAAGTTTAGTGCTTTGGTTAAAATGTACTCCTAAATCAAATTAGACATGGTGTCTAGGTTGATTTTTGAACCGATAGTATACTAGAGTAGATATTGGATATTTTGTTAGACTAACCCTGCAGGAAAACTTTCAATATCAAATTGGGAAGTCTTGAGATGAACTCACACTAAAGACGAAGAAAGATGCATGAATTTCAACAACCTTCACAAGAGAGAGGTAGCTAATTCATCATGATGAATTCCGTGGAGCAAGGAGAAGGCGAGTGACAAAGGACAAAATCTACATCCGCTCAATCCATGGAAGAGGGTGAACAAAACTTCAAGACAAGATCAACAAAAATTTCAAGATCGGAAGAACGAGGATGAGAGAGGAGTGGAACAAGAAGACAAGTTGTTAATGCACAACCAGTTGATCGAGGGAAGTTTCCATGAAGGTACGATGCCATCATTCTCTAATGACAAAGGTAAAGGACACTTCTTCACCATGCCATCAAAACCATGGGTGGATGACACCCTACCAATGAAGAAAGGAGATCCAGGGAGACCTGACATTCCAATCTCCATTGGAGCTTACACTTTTGAAGAAGTGGTCTGTGACCTTGGATCAAGTGTCAACATCATGCCAACTTGCAGACCATACACTATGTTATCCCAAGGGAGTTCTTGAAGATAGTTTCATAGGAGTTGGACACTCGTTTGTATCGACACACTTTGAGGTTGAAGAAACAGGTGGAGTGCCAAGATATGTTTCACAATCAAGGATGGGAAGGAGAAGTTCACTTCCAAGAAGCCTACACTCAAGGTTCCTACTCATCCTCAAATGTCGTACACCTATGAGGATACAACTACAGCTACAAGGAAGAACAACATCAACAATAGAAGAAGAAGAATAAATCTCAACAACGAAGAGAAGACTCTGTGTGGATGATCAACACTATCGATTTATGGTTTGATCACCTCCTTCTATCACCATTACCTCACTAAGCTAGATGATCCAGGAGTACCTACCATTGATTGCAAGATCAAGGAAAGTACATTCTACAAGATACGATATTGGATCAAGCATCAACATAATGTCTGGGAGGGAATAGCAAAATATGTTAGGTTCAACATGATAGATCACTATGTTCTCACCAACTTCATGGTTCAAGATATGGGAGATGAAGATGAAGTCCACCTCATTCGAGGAAGATCTTTCTTCAACACCACTAGCGCAATCATCTCCATGAAATCATGAGAGATCCACTTCCAATTTCTTGAAGAGAAGAAACAAGCCACCAAGGATGGATGGACAGACTATCTGGGAGAATTAACAAGATATGAAGATCAATTCAATAATAAAGATAAGAGTTCTCCTGAGAAAGAAGTCATACCATCAACAAAGGATGTATCACCTGCTACAAAGGAAAGAAGAAGCAAAACCTCAGACCGAGGAAGTGTGGAAGAGGAAAGAGACTTCACCAGAAACACCAACACAAGAAGAGCAAACATCTAAGTATTCATCAGGAGTCGACCATGCTCAATACATTTGAACCAGAAAAGAGGTCCGGTTCGACGGACCTAAATCTCCAAACCTTAACCGGAAGGTAAGCTCGATAAGTTATCTGCATATTTATTTCTCTGCATTGCATTAGTTGCACTGTAGCATGTTTACTTTCCATAATTATTTATGGCGCTATTCATATATCATTCTTAGTCTAATCTAGTGCATAATCATCTTTATCACAGCATATGTATATTTTTACATTGCATTCAAAAATAAAAATCTTTAAGCCCCATGTGAATAAATTTCCCACTATTTACTGTGGAGGCATAAAAAATATTGCATATAAAATTGAAAATCCAAAAAATATTTGAATAGAAGAATTCTGTAAGGCTCTAGACAATCAAGGCATAAATGGTTTACCGCTAATGCTTAATCTGGTCCACGAGCTTTCCTATCTATTTGAGTTTAGCAGGATTTGGAAAGACTAGACCAGATTAGATATCTTCAACTACTTTGAGAAGTACCACTACATCAACTATCATCTTTGAAGTCTTAGAGAAGTGAAGTAAGTCTACATTGTCTTAATGAATGACTATGTCAACATCCAGCTTGGGGGAGAGCACCCCTATGTATCCAGGTAAGTATCCTTGCCCACTTAGGTTTACTCTTACTTAGATATTAGTTACATAAATTAATTCAAATAAAAAATGTGAGCACATGAAGGTTCACACCTAAATAATTACAAATCACAAAACTAACAACTTAGATATTGTTTATCTATGGTATTTCATTGTCTATTTTATCCTTAAGTGAGTTTTCTATTTAGTAATAATAATATGTATGTTTAAAAGTTGCTAATAATAAAATGAAGAACTCTGAAGAATATCTTATACATGCTCAAATGCTCAAAAGAGGTCCAAAAGGTGGCCTCAAAATGATTTATATTGGCCATACAACTGAGGTTCCTCTTCCAAATGAGAAACGTTGGTTTTATAGGACCCGCTAACTAACCCTTGATTTATATCAAGGATGTGGGCAAAGAGGTGTTGCAGATTCCAGCAGGAGAGCACATGAGGAACCACGGTTTGCTCATTTTGAGCAAGGTGGTCCTTCCCGAGGAGTTTTCATGAGGAGGAAGACGAGGCAACTTCCGATGCCATGGACACTTCCAGTGGCATGCCTCTTCGACCACCAGGTCCTCAAAGGCCACGAGCATCCTTCTCATCCCCACGAGATAGGGAGCATCATGAGCGGAGGCAACAAATGGACAATCTCACCAATGCAGAGGAGAATTCTTGTTTGAACGCATGTGTACCTTTAAGGCGTAAAAGCATTGTAGCAACTCATGATCCATAATTGAGTTCATTTTTGCTTAGAGACGAGCAAAAGGTAAGCTTAGGGGAGTTGTTGACGGTCCTTAAGTACCAATTTTAACCGTCAACTAAACAAGGAAAAGAATCTAAATGAAACCAATGGCTAGAATTAGGGTTTATACTAACAGAATTCCACAAGTTTTGGTGAATGTCTGTTTCTGCAGGGGGTTATCAGGAAATACCAAGGAAAGACCCACATGTCATGTTTACATAGAGATAATTATCAACCACACAATTTTCTGTACTCTAGAGGGTTCCAGAAGACACGAGAACAAACAGGAAGCGGATCGGGCCCGGAGCTAGGGCGCCCGCCCTAGCCCCTAGGGTGCCCGCCCTAGCCCCTAGGGTGCCCGCCCTACTCCTGTGGCCAATCAGCGTCAACTTTGCGGATCGTGCTCCACCGCCTTTGAGGATCAATCTAAACCCTTCGCCTAAGGTCGGTTTGATCCGACGACCGACGTTCATTTGAGTAGGCTGTATAAGCAAGGCCCCTGACCCCCTCAGGATGATATCATCTCATTATTTTTCTCCAGAGCAAAAGCTAGGGTTTCAATTATAGAGAAGGAGAGAGGTCCCTCTAGTTATCTAGAGCTAGTTCTTCTAGTTCTAGCTCATCTATCTGTAATTAGAGGTGAGAGAGAGAGAGGAGGAGAGAGCTAGGAGGAGCCGGATGTGTCGGATCTTCCTCAACAGTGTACGTTTGCAACATCTGGTTCGGAGCAATCTTAAGGTTCTTCATTTATTATTTCTATGTATCTTATTTCAGTTCTTACTTTATTCTATTTACGGGATCTCCGCTCGTATTGAGTGCTCTAGTTTTCATATGGGATTAGAGTAGTAAGCGATAGTGTAGACATGGTGTCTAGACTAGAGTTTACCTGAGTTTGCGCCCAATCCTATGGATAGTTGTGGTAGCCCCAGGGTGACAGCTCTATAAGGCCTTTGTAGTCCACCACGTTTGGGTTGGTGTTTGGGTAGAGCTTTTGGCAGCCTCCCCCCGACTACCTTTTTCCTAGTCTTTGTCGAGAGTCGGGAAGGTACTATTGCTCTAAAGTTAGTAGAGTATCGTGGACCTTTGATTAGATAAACTCCTTAGAAAACTCTAAAATCTCTCTACCCAGTTATCTTATCTATCCTTGGATGTTCTTAGTTCTTCTCTAGTACACTTCACGTTCCCCGAGGAAATCGATACCCTTTTGGAATACTCCCTGGTGAAAGCTACAGCGGTATCCGTGCGCTTGCGGATTTATCTGTGTGCGTTAAGAAATACCAACAATTGGCCGGGAATGTAGTTCGTCGCGACGGTGAACACGCAGAGCACGCGCACACCACCACCACACGTGGTCGGGGAGGTCTGGGGGTCCTCGGATACTGCCATCTAAACAGGGGGCTCGGGGAGGTCTCCGTGGTGCTCAAGGGCTCATCCGTTTGGCTCGGGAGGGTGTCCTCCAGCGGGAACGTGCCTCGCCGCCACGACATGGTGAAGGGTTCAACCATGGCAGGCAAAGAGGTCAGCAACGCATTCCGGGGGCCTGGGGTCTCACCATGGTCCAGGCGGGTCCGTTCTATGGTGCGTGTGCGTGCGCATGTCCGAGGGCTAAGCCAGAGAGGGGACTATGCCTTCCCAGGTTGGGAACGCCGGCTAACTCTCCGGCGTGGTTGCCATGTCTGAGAGCTCGGCATGGGGTCAAGCGGTGTGTACCGTGCCGTTGACGAAGAAAGGCTACTAGTGCAGTGTCGAGGCGATGCCGTGAAGCTCCGGATGCCGTGCAGTGCAGTGTCGAGCAGTGCCTCGCCGACGTAGCTCTCCGACGACCTCCAGTGAGCTCCGGCGACACCTTTCTTCTTTCCTCCTTCCTCTGCTTCTCCTCTAGTCCTCCTTCTTCTTGCCCAAACGCTGCACGTGGCGTGTGTGGATGCCGCAGCGGCGGCGCGGGTCTGGGAAAACCTAGAGGCTCCCCGAGGGGGTTCTTATAGGAGGGCAGCGCCGTGGCTGCAGTCACCCTGATCCAGTAGGAAAAGCAGTGGCTAGGGGTCCGCCTGTCAGCACGAGTGAGCGGGCAGGAGCGCGACTGCCCGAGCGAGCGTCTGCGCACGCTGCTGGGCTGGCGCGCGTATGTGGGCCGTTGGCTGGGCGCGGGTGTGGAGCTGGTCCAAGCGGCCATGTGGGTGTGTGCTGTTTGGGCTGGTCGCGTGGGTGAGGTGGGCGTGTGCTGGGCCGGTTTGCTCTCTTCTTTACTTTATTCCATTTCTTTTGTATTTATTCCTTCTTGTAACTATATATGGGTATTTTATGTATGCATATATATGTGTATTTAGGTGTGTGTATTTAATTGCTTAGGTATACATTTATATATCAATGTATAGGTACTTATGCCCTTGTGTATATATATACTAGGTGAGTGCCCGTGCGTTGCGACGGGAACGGAAAAAATCATAAAATTGTTTGACTTTGCTACAATATTTCTTTGTTGGCGGAGGAATACCCTGATTTTATAGAAAGCAAATGTTTACCGATACTTTCCTACTGTATTTTGGTAAACTACTAAGGCAGCAGTTACAATATTTCACAAGTCAAATGCGCTCTGAGACAAGCATATGAATTCAAATTCTTCCTGAATGTACCAATTTTCTTCGCCAATAAGAGGAAATAAATTGTTCAACTATGTACCCATGAACCTGCAGTAAGTTGCAAAGACAACACGGGAACAAAACAATATCTTTGTTAACAAACGAAATTGTATGACCCATTCCCCCGAAGCACACATCACATGCAGCAGAATGGAAGAACTGAAACTGTACACAGCCTCGCACTCACCTCGGCAAGAAACCAACACAGCAGCTTGCACTCGGCGATGCCTTCCCCAGTCTTTGACAGTGGGGGCCTGCGCAACAGCAGCATCAACGAGATATATATAGAGAGAAAAATCAATCAGTGAAGAAAGGAGCACACAAACCTTTGCCACAGAGCCAAGGCGACCAAATCCACTCTTCTTCACATGTATCCACACGCTAGATCCACATGATACGTAGGCCTGCACTTGATTTTTGTTTTATCAATATGTGGTTTTGCTAGCAGTAAATAATGCTTCACCAGCAGACCATTACTCCTTCCAATTCTCAAGTCCTAATGGAGGTTGAAATAAACACCAAAAGACTGACCTATTTCATCGCAGCTTGCCTCCTGTCGTGTCTACAGCCAGAGGGACCTCATTAGTATTTTCAGAAATGTACATACTACAAATATAAGGTCTTACAATACCCCCCTCAATGTAACTGAACATTTGTTCATTTGTTTGGTAGATTAGGTCCTGATTTGTGCAATCCGGAGAGCCATAGTCCAAAGCGACAACTAATTGTGCCCATCCACCTAACATGAATCAAATTGCCGGGGATGCAACATGCAAGTGATTGATAATCATTCCAGTGTATAAGCAAATTGAGAAAAGGAAAAAATCGATTGGAAGTTCAAATTAAATTATCGTAGATGCTGGACCTGGAGACCCATGGGCATGATGATTCAGCAACCACCAGCCCACGTCTACGGCCGTCTCGATCCGCCCGCGCTCATCGCTCTCCAGATACAGGAGGTCGATCTCCGCATCGACTACGCCACCAGGTGCGCCACTGCCAAGATTGTGCCACCACGCGATGGCCACAGTGGCTGAAGAGCACTCCGCACGCCGCCTTTAAGAAGCCGCTCGACGGGGCCTGTGGCCGGCGTCCAGACGTCTTCGGCGGGCAGTCTCCCTCGCCTGTTGCCATACACTGGGTTCGTCCTTGGGGGAGAGGAGAGGGGGAGTCCGCGAGTCGACTCGCGTGGGCGCGAAGCCGGGTATACCACACTGTCAGCGAGAGAGGAGGCAATCGCAGGGGGCGGCACGAAGGTGAGATGATCGCAGGGGCGACGTGGTGCCGTTGGCGGCCTGGGCAGCTCGGGGCCTTCCCTGACCAGGGCGTCTGCTGTCGTCGCAGGGCAGCCGGCGGCGAGGGCAGCGGGGAGGGCCGGGATGCACGGGGCTAGGTGGCGGCGCGATTTCCACGTGGGAGCGGTTCTTTTTTCACGGAGGCGAACGAGTTGGGCGGCGGCATCGGTTTTGCGCGGAAGCGGGCGACGTGCGGCCGTGCGGGGCGATTAAGCAGGGTGGGGCAATTAGTACGGGGGGTTACAGTTCACGGGGTGAATCGAAGGGAGCTAGAGCACGATATACTTCCGTATATTTTAGTTGTAGAATATATATATATATATATATATATATATATATATATATATATATATATATATATATATATTTCTATAGGTGTTGTTTTATTTATTTGTAAATGTATACGTACATTGCAAGAGAAATAAGATCCAAATCAGGCAAGACATATTAGCATGGAAATAAACTTAACATAAGTGAAATTGAAACCTAGGGTTAGATGCTAACTAACAGTGTTAGGTAAAGCACAACAACCATCAATCATAGCAAGGTTTAAACAAAACTTTTGTAGTTGTGATTTTTGGGTGTCAAATTTCTTGGTTGTTACACGAGATGAACTCATACTAAGATGAAGAGAGACACATGAACTTCAACAACCTTAACAAGAGAGACCAGCTAATTCATCAAGGATAGATGAATTTCATGGAGCATAGAGAATAAGTGACAAATGACAAAATCTACATCCGCTCAATCCATGGAAGAGGGTGAACAAACTTCAAGACTAGATCAACAAAAAGTTCAAGATCAGTAGAACAAGGATGAGAGCGGAGTGGAATAAGAAGACAAGCCATTAATGCAGAACCAGTTGATCAAGCGAAGCTTCCATGAAGGTACGATGTCATCATTCTCCAATGGTAAAGGTAAAGGTAAGTAAGCATCACTCTAAAAGCCTTTATTTGATTCTGTATTCACATAAATAAAGATCAAAATAGTAATTTGAGCTACAACTTTACTTGATCCAACTAATTGTCTCAACATGTTAGTTCTTTAAAGCTTGATCCTAGTACCACTTCTTAATCTCACAGTCTTAACCATGTAAAATGTTGCACATCCAACCTTGGAAGATGATAATCTCAATCATGTAAAAATAAATTAGACAATCTTTCCATGTGTTATAGCAATCTAATAGGCCAAGTGTTTATGAAATGCTACATTTATGCTCATCCTCTTGACTGATCACTCATGTAATGGCTAAATAAAATACAACTCAATCTTGCTCAAATATATTTAGGTTAGAGAAGAATGAATAAACTTTTGGTTATGTTGATGTTTTTTCACCAGTAGAGCCCATACACTTGATCTCTACCTTGTTTCTATGAGCAGGACACTTCTTCACCATGTCATCAAGAGCATGGGTGAATGACACCCTACCAATGAAGAAAGGAGATCTAGGGAGAGCTGTCATTCCAATCTCCATGGGAGCTTACACTTTTGAAGAAGTAGTCTGTGACCTTGGAGCAAGTGTCCATATCATGCCAACTTGCAAATCAGACACTATGCTATCCCAAGGGAGTTCTTGAAGATAGTTTCATAGGAGTTGGACACTCGTTTGTATCGGCAGACTTTGAGGGTGAAGAAACAGGTGGAGTGCCAAGATATGTTTCAGAATCAAGGATGGGAATAAGGTCACTCCCGAGAAGTCTACACTCAAGGTTCCTACTCATCCTCAGATGCCGTACACCTATGAAGATACAACTGCAGGTACAAGGAAGAACAACATCAACAATAGAAGGAGCAAGAATAAATCTCAACAACCAAGAGAAGACTCCGTGTGGATAACACTATCGATTTAGGGTTTGATCACCTCCTTCTATCACCTCACTAAGCTAGATGATCTAGGAGTACCTACCATTGATTGCAAGATCAAGGAAAGTGCATTCTACAAGATATTCTACGATATTGGATCAAGCATCAACATAATGTCTGAGAGGGAATAGCAAAAGATGTTATGGTCAATATGATAGATCACTATGTTCTCACCAACTTCATGGTTCAAGATATGGGAGATGAAGATGAAGTCCACCTCATTCGAGAAAGATCTTTCCTCAACACCACTAGCACAATCATCTCCATGAAATCATGAGAGATCCACTTCCAATTTCTTGAAAAGAAGAAACAAGCCACCAAGGATGGAAGGACAGACCAATCCTTCCGATTTCCATAGGGAATAACAAAGGATGTCATGGTCAACATGATAGATCACAATGTTCTCACCGACTTCATGGTTCAAGATATGGGAGATGAAGATGAAGTCCACCTCATTCGAGGAAGATCTTTCCTCAACACCACTAGTGCAATCATCTCCATGAAATCATCCACTTCCAATTTCCTAAAGAGAAGAAACAAGCCACCAAGGATGGAAGGACAGACTATCTAGGAGAATTAACAAGATATGAAGATCAATTCAATAATAAAGATAAGAGTTCTCCTGAGAAAGAAGTCGTACCACCAACAGAGGATGTATCACCTGCTATAGAGGAAAGAAGAAGTAGAACCTCAGATTGAGGAAGTGTGGAAGAGGAAAGAGACTTCATCAGAAACACCAACACAAGAAGAGCAAACATCCAAGTATTCCTCAGGAGTGGACCATGCTCCTTAAGACATTTGAACCATAAGAGAGGTCTGGTTCAACGGACCTAAATCTTCGAACCTTAGCCGGAAGGTAAACTCGGTAAGTTATCTGCATATTTATTTCTCTGCATTGCATTAGTTGCACTCTAGCATATTTACTTTCCATAAGTATTTATGGCACTATTCATATATCATTCTTAGTCTAATCTAGTGCATAATCATCTTTATCATAGCATATGTATATTTCTACATTGCATTTAAAAAGAAAAACCTTTAAGCCCCATGTGAATAAGTCTTCCAACTATTTACTGTGGAGGCATAAAAAATATTACATTAGTCATTTGAATATAAAATTGAAAATCTAAAAATATTTGAATATTCGAATTCTGTAAGACTCTAGGTAATCAAGGCATAAACGGTTTACCGCTAACTCTTAATCTGTTCCACGAGCTTTGTTGTCTATTTGAGTTTAGAAGGATTTTGAAAGACTAGACAGTATTAGATAACTTCATCTACTTTGAGAAGTACACCTACATCAACTATCATCTTTGAAGTCTCAGAGAAGTGAAGTATGTCTACATTGTCAAGATGAATGACTATGTCAACATCCAGCTTGGGGGAGAGCACCCCCATGTATCTAGGTAAGTATCCTTATCCTCTTAGGTTTACTTTTATTTAGATATTAATTACATAGATTAATTCAAAAAAAATGTGAGCACATGAAGCTTCACACTTAAATAATTATGAATCATAAAAGTTACAACTTAGACACTCACTATATCTATGAAATTTTCATTGTCTACTTTATCCTTAATAGAGTTTCATATTTAGTAATAATAATAGGTGTGTTTAGAAGTTGCTAATAATAAAATGAAGAACTCTGAAGATAACTCTATGGAAATGATGAATAGTTTCTCTGCCGTAATTCCTTTCAAGTACCTAGTTTTCAGCCTTGGATTCTCCCGAGTTTTAGCTATAACTGTTTTGACATAAGATTTACTCGGAACCTGAAACTTGTGGGTTGTAAATGCTTGAGCTAAGTCTAGGTAATTGATAGGTATGATATGAAAAAGGCTGAGCTACTATTTATCTTGTTCCTAGCAATACTAGAGTTCTAGAGAATTTATCTTTTGAAAATTGAAAATTTTACATGATGAGTTTCTGTATGACGACAGCTTGATTTCCTACCACAACCTTATATACATGTCTGGTAGATTAGGAAAATCTTATACTATTATATTTACTGCTTATATTTGCATTGAGTTTTGTCAAGTTTTGTTGACCCTTAAAGACTTGTCATGCTTTTAAAATCAAGATCACATATACTCCACTCATATATGCTACATCTATCCTGGAAGTACGCATCCACATATTTGCCATTTAGATCCACCAGAAAAATGCTCTACTCCTACCTTGGGAATAAGCAACCAAAAATATCCTACTTCTCACCCTATCCATGTATTTCATTACCACAGATGTAACTGCTCCAAAGATTTTCTTGTTATCATCTCTCAAAAGCTTTATTATAGAAAGAGACTTGGGGTTGTGAAAAAAAATAAATAAAGAGAGTAAAACATGGACAAGTCTTCTATCAAAACAATAAGTACTTAGATACCCACCTCTCTGAAAAGAAGAGAAAAAAGAGAGAAAAAAAGAAGGCAAGCTCAAGTTCTCTCAAAAATTGTAAGTTCCAAAAGATTTATATATATATATATATATATATATAAGGAGCAGAGTAGAATTAGGTTTCCACCATACATCCTCATATATCCACCACACATCCGCCCTCATACATCCACCATATATGCCATACACATGCACATATTGATTTGATTGTATGCCCTATTTCTCTGGATCCATTGTTTGACTTTGCAATATATGCTTTGCAAGTATGTATGAGCTGCCCACCTATGAACTCCATATATTGCCTATTAGTTATAGGGTGAGTGAGAGAATGCATAACACTATTATTGCCTTGGTAAGGATCCACAAATACCACATAAAGAGAGACTTGAGAGGGTCATACAAAAGAGACTTTGAGTTTTATTTTGAAAACTTTACAAAAACTCTAGGATGAAGGTAAAGTGAAGAGCTTGAGACATAGTGCTTGGCTTGATCATTCTTCTTTTCAATTGCTCAAACCCAAGTGATGGCTATAAGCCCTGATGAGGACATGACACCTTCGGATACAACCATAGATTACAAGGTGAGCTCATTCCTACATTTACACAATGATTTTTAGTACAACTCACTTGGTTTCACATGTATATGTCAATATTTGCTTGTAGATACAAACATGTCTCAATGTGCAAGGTCTTCGATGTCCAACATTCGGTTCGTTGACAGCCCAACAACGCTTCATTGGGAAGACCATAACTCATTCATCCGGAGTGCGATTGATGTCAATGAGGACATGATGGAAAGCTTATTTGATAAGCTTTCTAATAGATCTTGTTCCACCTCAATATCATGTCGGCAAGGTCTTCAAATCATCATGACACTCAGCTACTATTTCTGTGGGATGCTACGACGTCATCTTGGGCTTGTCATGCAACCTTAGGTCCCTGGCCCACGTATGACCACGTCCCAAACATTTGGAGAACAGCCCAAAGATGGTCCAAGACGTCCTCCTCCTTGGCCACCACCTTAGGAGGGCAGCAAGCTCGTCCAACCCAAGTTGGAGGCCCAATCCAATTTGAGTTCGAGTCCATCTCGGGTTCCAGGAGCAGTCAATAGTAAAACGTATGCCCAGTTCGCATACGGACTCCGTTTTTGATGAAACTCATATGGATAGAAAGATAATTTGATAAGAAAACCAACCCAATTGGTTTCATATCAAAATTCTTTCGGAGTCAACAGGAATAGTCAAAACAATTTGACATTCAGAATCTGTCTAAACATTGCGTCATCGTCTTTTGGACCGTTGGGCTTTGTAATGAGTTGGCCCACCTTAGGGACATGAGTGGGTGCCCTAGGACGCCCCTTAGACCATATAATCAGTAGCCGCTGCCTACATTAGGGTTTGGGGTTTTGCTTAGATTATTCTATCAAGAACAGTTTTACCGTTTCATCGGTTTGTGAGACACCAACTCGTGAGATTTATCATACATCTGCAATTTGGTTGCATTCTTCCTTGTTCTTGCTTGTGTTCTTCGATTTGCAGGAAAATGATTTAGCCTTCTTGGCAACGTCAACCGTGCAGCGCCGGTTGATAACCAGAGGAGACGTGGTGCTAAGGTTGTAGGGTTCGGTCTTTGTGATCTGAAGCCGGATCGGTGTGTCTTTCTCCGACCAAATCGATAGTTATCTTAAACTGACGGAAGATTGGGAACCCTAGTTCACATCAAGCCCCATGGTTAAAGGTAATATGGGTAAGTTTGAAATTTAGAATAGTTTACTCTAATCCAGAGGAGAATTCTTGTTTGAACGCATGTGTAACTTTAAGGCGTGAAAGCAATTTGGCAACTCCTGATCCATCATTGAGTTCATCTTTACTCAGGGACGAGAAAAATGTAAGCTTGGGGGAGTTGTTGATGGTCCTTAAGTACCAATTTTAACCGTCAACTAAACAAGGAAAAAGATCTAAATGAAACTAATAGCTAGAATTAGGGTTTATATTGACAGAATTCCATGAGTTTTTCTGCAAGGGGTTATCAGGAAATACCAAGGAAAGGCCCACATGTCATGTTTACATAGAGATAATTATCAACCGCACAATTTTCTATACTCTAGAAGGTTTCAGGAGACACGAGAACGAACGGGAGGCGGATCGGGCCTAGAGCCAGGGTGCCCACCATAGCCCCTAGGGCGCCCGCCCTACCTCTATAGCTAATCAGCGTCAACTTCGCGGATCATGCTCCACCGCCTTTGAGGATGAATCTAAACCCTTCATATAGGTCGGTTTGATCCAACGACCCACGTTGATTTGAGGAGGCTATATAAGCAAGGCCCCTGACCCCCTGAGGATATCTCATCTCATTATTCTTCTCCAGAGCAAAAGCTAGGGTTTCAATTATAAGTAGAGAAGGAGAGAGGTCCCTCTAGTTGTCTAGATCTAGTTCTTCTAGTTCTAGTTCATCTAGTGGTAATTAGAGGTGAGAGAGAGGAGGAGAGAGCTAGGTGGAGCCAGATCTGTCGGATCTTCCTCAACATTTTACCTTTCCAGCATCTGGTTCTGAGCAATCTCTAGGTTCTTCATTTATTATTTCTAAGTATCTTATTTTAGTTCTTACTTTATTCTATTTACGAGATCTCCGCTCGTATTGAGTGCTCTAGTTTTCATATGGGATTAGAGTAGTAAGCGATAGTGTAGACATGGTGTATGGATTAGAGTTTACCTGAGTTTGAACCCAATCCTATGGATAGTTGTGGTAGCCCCAGAGGTGACAGGTCTGTAAGGCCTTTGTAGTCCACCACGTTCCGGTTGGTGTTTCGTAGAGCTTTTGGCAGCCTCCCCCCGACTACCTTTTTCCCAGTATTATTCAAGAGTCGAGAAGGTACTGTTGCTCCAAAGTAGGTAGAGTATTGTGGGCCTTTGATTAGATAAAACCCCTTAGACGTTCTTAATTCTTCTCTAGTACACTTCGTGTTCCCCGTGGAAATCGATACCCTTGGAATACTCATGGGTGAAAGCTACAACGGTATTCGTGCGCTTGCGGATTTATCTGTGTGCGTTAAGAAATACCAACAATGAGGCATAGGTGTGTAGAGGATGAGCCCGGTGATGATGGAGGAGGTGGCGGTGGAATAGAAGAACCAATCACCAAAGCGGCCACCTTCTCATCTTCACTCTCCTCACCGGAGGAGTCACTTGTATCTTCAGTGTCGGTGAGCTAATCACCAACAATGTAAGCTTTGCCATCCTTCTTCATCTTGTGGAAGTTGAAGTTCTTCTTCTTGAATGACTTGTCGTGCTTCTTGTCATCATCATCACTTGAATCATCTTGTGCACCCTTCTTGTTCTTGTAGTTCTTGAACTTGTTATTCTTGAACTTGTATTTCTTATCTAAGGTGCATTGATGAGCTAGATAACCAAGAATCCCACAATTGTAGCACTTCATTTGGGAGATTGGCTTCCTTGAAGAGCTTGTGAAGAATTTCTTCTTCTTTGAGTCAAACTTGACTCCATTCTTGTTTATCCTCTTTAACATCTTGGTGGTCTTCATCATCTTCACTTGAGTCAACCACCAATTGGATCTTGCACTTCTCCTTGGTGGAAGCTTTGAGGGCCAAGTCCTTCTCCTTCTCTTTCTTCTTGGTGGAAGAGGATGATCCATCATTGATCTTCATGTACATCTCATGGGCGTTGATCTACCCCAAGACTTGAGTCAAGCTGGTGATGCTACCTGTACCGATGTGAAGCCTAGTGGAGAGGGTGCCCTTGATATACCGTAGAACACGCTTGAGCATCGCTAGATAAGGCTCGTGCGGGTCATGCATGAAGATGCAAACTTGCTGAACGACATAAGCAAGGTCCGGACGAGTCAGCATGAGGTACTGCAGTGCACCGACGAGGCTGCGGTACTAAGTGACATCTGCCACCGGAGTGCCGTCCGTGGCAGAGAGCTTGGCTTGAGTGTCAACAAGAGTCGCCATAGAATGACACTCAGCCATGCCAGTGCACTGAAGCAGATCTATAGCGTACTAGCACTGAGACAGGAAGAGACCATCAGCAGAACGCGTGACAGAGATCCCGAGGAAGTGATGAAGATCCCCGAGATCTGTCATGGCGAACTCGGAGTGAAGGACCTCGGTGATGCGACAAAGAAGCTGGGTCGACGAGGGTGTCAGGATGATGTCGTCGACGTAGAGCAGTAAGTAGGCGATGTTTGCACCCGCTTTGTAAACAAAGAGGGATGTATCAGAGGTCAAGGCAGTGAAGCCGGACTGCTGGATGAAACCGGAGAACCGCTGGTGCCACGCCCTGGGCGCCTACTTGAGTCCGTACAGGGACTTTTGCAGGAGGTAGACGTGGTCGGGAGCCGCCAGGTCGACGAAGCTGGGCAGCTACTGGCAGTAGATGGTCTCATTTAGTTGGCCGTGAAGAAAAGCGTTCTTCACGTCCAGCTGATGTATCTGTTGCCCAAACATGGATCAGCAAAGGCTTGAGGAAAGCCAGAGGACAGCTTTGCCCGGTTGGCCGCTTGGATTGAAAGTAGAGTTTAGGATAAAACCCAAGGTGAAACACGGTTACTATGTGCCCATATTTGTCAATGGGTAGCACACATAGTATCTTCCTCACCACATCCGGCGGAGACATTTGGGTGAGCCCAAGTCCATTCAATTCCTCTACAAGAATGTTGAGTCGTGAGTACATCTCATTAGCATTTTCATTAGCAAGCATGGTAAAGGAATTCAACTTAGCCATGACCAAGTGGTAGTGTTCCTCATGCTCACATTTGGTCCCCTCGTGAAGTGCACAAATGTTTATCCAAACATCATGTGCGGTTTTGCAATTCCGCACACGGTTGAACACATCATTGCAAATGCCATGAAAAAGAATATTCTTTGCCTTAGCATTGTTCTTCTCAAAGAAGGGATCCTTGGCGAACACTGATACACCCACGGTGGCGGCTTGTGAATGCCGACATCCACGACCTCATGGTACGCCTCCATCCGCACCTTCCATTAAGGAAAGTCATCCCCATCGAACATGGGTGGCGGTCCATCCCCATGGGACATCTTGCTCTGGGCGGTGAAGCCTAATTTAGAGCAACAAGGCTTTGATAACAATTGAAAAGATCAAGATGCCCAAGGAGGGGGGGGGGAATTGGGCTTCTCTTAAATTTCTAAAGCAAATGTAAAAACCTAACAAATGTCAATCACCCCTTAGTGCCTACCGAATGTGTGTCCTAGCTAGAAAGCGGTAGAAAGGCATAGAATTGAAGAACAACCTACACAATTCTAGTGGAAAGGTAAAAACAAGTGTGGAATGTAAATGCGGGAAAGTAAAGGAGCTAGGGATAGAAATCAAGTTGACACACAATGTTTTCCCGAGGTATCGAGGAGTCAACACTCCCCCCTAGTCCTCTTTGGAGCACCTCACAAGGTATTGCTCCCCCTTGATCCGCGCAAGGACCAAGTGATCTCTACGGGCTGGTTGTTCGCCGCTCCTGCTCGGTGAACCGCCCACAACCGATCACACGAAGTTGGAGAAGGGCCACCAACAATCTTCCAGTGATCACCTTCCTCCAATCACCACCAAACCGTCTAGGTGTTGTCGAACACCAAGAGTAACAAGCACAAGACCTTCACTTGACCCGCTCAAGGCTAGGAAGGTGGATGGATGCACACTTGTCACTCCTAATCACCCTAGGGAGGAAGAACAAGCTTTGGATTTCTCAAATCTCTTCCTCACTGGGCCCTTTGGCTCTCTTCCTTCAGCTGAAACAATGGCCAAGAGGGCTAACTTGGACGAGATGAGCAACTACATATAGCCCCACCTCTCCAACTAGCCGTTTTGTGCCTTTTCCCTTTTCTATGAACCGTCGGACCAGGCTGAGGTAGGATCCGTCGGACCAATTCCCCTGGTCTGGAGCATACAAATGCACCTGAAACTACACTGCTTAAGGGACCTCCGGACCACTTCCATTGGTCCAGAGCTAGGCGTCGGACCAGGTCCGACACGTTGTTTGAAGCTCTAGTACTTACTGTTGTCACGGAACTACCCAACATATAAGAGCACTAGTGTAATGATCATCATTTCTGACAACACTGTCACACTAGAGCCCATATAAGCCTGGTAGTCCTTGAAATCTCGAAGGATCCCAAACCACAATCAAGTAACAACCCGAGATCGAACACTAGATTCAGTAACCGCACATCCACAGTGATAAGTTCGAAACGAAATAATATTACAACAGAGTTTAAAACAGTGTTATTACAACACCAAGTTCAAATCAAAGTAGCGGAAGTCTTGTTTCACAAATACCCATTGCAAACTATTTAGAGCAAATACAGTGCCATGCCTAGTACAGTCCCATCAAAAGCAACAAGGAGAGACATCAGAATCCACCATTTGCCCGTGGTCTTCACTCATCATCACATGCAGGATAGAGGCATGCCTGACAATAGCCAGAATAAACCATACCATCTGCAACAAGGGTAATGAAACCCTGAGTACTCAATTGTACTCAGCTAGACTTACCTGATAGAGAGATAGATACATAACCATAGACACTTCAAGGATTATGCAAGGCTTTATCAAGTGGATCTCATGGGATAACAGACTTTTTCATAAAAGAGCATCCTAATTACTCATGTATTCTCATCATTAGAAAACAACATTTGGCAGCAGATTAAGTAACATTAATAGGATCTCATTAGCACCTGTACTAGAGCAATCACTGAGTTATCAACCAATAATAACCATATTGTGCTTGGCATCAAAACCATATAACCATCTTTTGGTTACTTATTAGAGTTCAGGTTTCTACAGTGGGAGGAAGATCTTTCAAGTTTCTCACTGATGGGGAGAGACCGGGATTCGAATCAAATTCCAATCCAGCTGGAGGTTTATTCCCCAATAACACCCAAGTATGCCTGCCGACACACTTAGTCGGGTCACCTTCACTATCGCTCGGGTAGCCTGCGGATCCCCCGGTACCGGCATGAGTAGCGACTCATGGATAGCCAGGTAGCTCAAGCAGTGCCTGCCCTTGGTGCTAGGCCAGGACGATCAGGAATACTTGCCCACGGTCTAGTATGCCGCTCGCGGTCTTCATGACCCAACTATGAGGGGATTCCGGCCCGAACCCACAGAGTTAGGCTTCGCGGTCGAAACTAGTTATTCGGCCAGCTATGAAGGAGGCATGCGTTCAATCTCGGCAGATGTCCAACCACGATCCAGTGCCTAGCGACACAGGCGGAGAGAAACCCGCTCACAAGACCTCCAAGTCAAGTGGCTCACAACTCCTTATCTGCCCGGTCTCGATTTGTTACTTTCACATGGTTATTTTCCACGATAGCAAATATAGTCAACCGTGACTAGTATCACCTATCTTTGTGGGGGATATCAGACCACCCACGCTACCGGTCTAAGCATGGCTAAGCAGAGGTTTCGATCCTGGGCCTACAAGGTTCTTTTGAGTGGACAAGGAGATATAATGCAACAAAGGGTTTCATCTCACTCCTATGACTTAATGCACAAACAAGTGGTTGTATAGTAAGTAAAATACTTTAAATAGAATTGAGAAGGGTATAAATGCTCCGGGGCTTGCCTTTCATGAAGGTGAAAGGAAGGTGGTTAGGGCACTCAGGAAGGTCAGAGTCCTGTTCTCCTTCTCCTAGAGCTTCTGGAGCTTGCAACTCTGGTGGGACTCCTCCTTCTATCTCCCCAAACTCCATCAAAGTCACTCCCTCCGGCGATCCTGGATGCATGTATACATGTATGATGATCCAATATACATATGACAAGTCATAAACTAGAAATGAAACATGCCTAATGCATATGGATGAATGCCCATGATGAATGTTCCATGCAACATTTTATTTCATTGACCGAATATGTGCAAATCTCTTCGGTTATAGAGAGATTAACACTTACCCTTATTTTGCAACCTGTAATAGAGCTTATCCTCTGAGGTAAGCTCTCTTACACCTGCATTAAACAAGTTTCATGGCTTAAGACACTTGCTTAACTTACACAAAGCAAACACATCACTTGTAACACACACAACATGGCATACAAACACTTAAAACAGCAGCTAGAAGAAAACTGTGTAGCTGGAGCTACACACAACCAAAAATTACAAACTAAGATATTTTGGAAAGCTCATGAAATTATCTACAAAACATTCCATAAACTCCCCAGATAAATATAACATTAAAAAGGTCTAACAGACACACTAAGCAAAGCTATTTAGAAGAAAATAGGAAAACACAGATTTGAAGTTAAACTTGTAAAATATACCCAGGTTAAACTAAACAGGTTATCGCTGTGAAAATTTAACACCAGATATATTAAAAAGTTATCTACAACAAAGTCTATTATAGCTACTGTTGAAACTAAACATAAATAGCTCAAACAAATCTATCAAGAAAACATGCTCAAGCTGTTTTAACAGATTTCAGATAGCACTTAAAACAGATACAGATATTTTAACCAGCATTCCAAAAATTATGATACAATTAGTCAAGCTAGGTTACATAATTAGCTACCACTTTGGTACTCACCACCTCAACAGAAAACACATATAAAATAGGGTTAAAATTATTTCTTTGCTGGTGATCAGGAAACAAGCATACTTTAATCATTAAATACTTAAACCATTTGAAATGTGTGAGACAACAGATTTTATATTTTTCTTAGCTTATACTAAGCATGTAACAAATGTACAAAAATTAACAAGCACAACAAACATATTTAACTTAGTTTAGTAATTTAAACAAGGTTGTAGTCAAATAAACAAGCATTCAACCAAAAGAATTATAACATACAAACAAATTACATGTTACTGGTACTTTAACATTTTCCATGGGAATTGCATGCTGAGACAAGCTCAAGACAACAAGAACCACATTTTTATCACATGCCAAACTCTAGTTATAAATTAAACAAGGTAAAATAAGCATATAAAGCTTGCTTTCCATTTTTATTAAAACAACACAGAAGAACAGTAACAACAGGATACTTAACATTTTTCATGCATAGAGAAGAACATAACAAAGCTAAACGGATTGGTTTTACATTTTTAACATTTTTCTGGAATTAGTTATGAATTTCCAAAATTAGCAAAGAGAACTGAAAAAGACAAAACAAAGAAACACTTTAGAGTCTATGACACGTGGGACCCACTGGCCAGCCCCCTTCTCTTATAGAGCCGACGCACCAAAGGTGCTCGACCATCGGTTCCTCGCCGGCGGTGAGGCCTCCGGCCAAACCAACCCCACGGTCGTGCTCTCCTCCGCAACCTGCATCGAACCATGTAGCTGGTTGTACCCCATTCGCACCGGAGCATGCTCGACGGCGTTCATGGCGGCATGGCGACGTTGCGGTACTTGCGCTGGCCGGCACAGGCTTGCTCCGGCCAAACTAGGGGCGGCTACACCTACACGGAACCCTAGTGGTCCTATCTAGCCCGGATTGGGGCCGTGCGAACCCTCCGATGAGCTCGGCCACATGCACAGCGGCACGGTGGCGAGTTCACGGCGGCGCGGTGCTGCTGTTTCGGCGGTGGTGATGCATGGATGCTTCAACCAACTCCGGCTATCTAACCACTAGCTAACCAGCTAACCCTAACGTGACTAATACGGACGTAAGCGACATAGAAAAGCCCAGCGCAAACCTCGCCGGCGTTGCGGGTGCCGTGCGCATGCACTCGGCGGAGTTCCCGTTCCGGTGAACCCTAAACCTAATCACTTCAACCGACTCCTCGGTGAGCATCTACAATCTCTAGGCTACCGCGTACGAGAGCTAGAAGAGAGGGAGAGGCGCTGGATTAGGCTGGCCACGGCGGCGTAAAGCTCGGCGAAGCTTAGGTCGTCAATGGCACCCGTGGTGTGCTCGGTCTGGCTCACCTGTGTGGTTAGCGCGGCAACTGAGCGGTGCAAAAGATGGAGTGGAGCTAGGAAAAAATGTGGCTGCATTTTGGTGGCCAATGCGGCGGTGTGCTACGTAGGTGAGCTCGGCGACGGCGCTGCTCAGCAATGGTGCAGCTGCTGCGTTTTTGCACGAGGCAGAGAGGAGAGGGAGAGAGCGAGGGCGATTGTGCGGCGCTATTGGGCGCTGGAGTGTGCGGGCGTCCAAACTCGCGGCCGGCATGGATGTTTCGCCGACGTACGGTCGACACACGGCGCGCGATGCCTGACGCGGTCGGCCACGACCGGCGCTCGGTGCGCTCTGTCGGCGTTCAAACGCCCGATCAGGCTGTCTGACGGAGTGTTTTGCCAAGCGATTAACTCTCTAAACCCCGCGTCTTAGCTTCAACCAATTGCACACTTTTGTAGAGCTATAACCCGACTACAACTTTGGTGTACTTGGTTTGAACTGAAACAGTTTGGATTTCAAACTACAAGCATTCAAACATGGTAACATTTAAACTGCAAGTCACTTAGGACTTAGACGATTTCAGAAGCTAAAACAGCCCCCAAATCAGCCTTAATTGACCAATTAGGGTATTTTAGGATCCAAATCACCTCAAGGTGGTTAAACAAAGTTTGTGCAGAATTAAAAACTCTACAACTTTGCTTAAGCCAACGTTTTCATATAAGGTCATTAACAAGGTCAATTTGTTAGATCAAGCAAAAGGGTTCCTAGGGTCAATCATTAAAGCTTAAACCCTAGAAGCTTATTTGGAGTTGATCATGAACATAAACGTGGTTCCATTTTCATTCCTAAGCATTTCTAGATGTTCATTAGTGATCAAAACATCAAGCAATTGGTTAAAAAAGCATAACTCATACAAGCTAGGTGTAGGTTAACACATACACATATAAAAACAAGGTGATCACTTAGGGTTATCATTTCATATGATCATGAAAATGCATGAATGAAATGATGCTTGTGCTCATGGTCATGAAATGATATGCACATGCAAGCTTAACACCTAGGGTGTTACAACTGTACTGTGCCAGACTAGCCATCGGACCAGGTCATCGGACTAGTCCGGAGCCTCTTTAAAGGCTCGCTCCCAACTGATGGGCCACCGGACCAATCAACATTGGCCCGGAGCCCTCCGGACAGGTGGTCCGGAACTCACTTCTTTGCTGACTGCCTAAGACAGGCCGTCAAACCATTTGCATTGGTCCGATGCCTCTAAGGAAAACTGGTCTGGAGCTCTTCTAACCCCCTTCTTCACCTCTTTTCACTAAGTCTCTTGAAGGGGTTTTGCGCCTACCATCTCAAAGGCTATTTGTAGGGTCTCTAGGACAAGTTGTGACAAATGTGTATACACCAACATTCCCAAACTCTCCTAGGTCAAGCTACTAACCTCATACCCCCTTAATAGTATGGTCAAAGGAAAAACAAAGTCCTAGTCTATACTTAGTGCCCTTCTCACACCTTGTGGCATTAAGACCTAGCCTAGTCTTCACATTATAGTTCCATCCTTTGAAACCAAAAACAAATTCCATCTTGGGGGCATGAATACCATTAAGCCCATTCACATAGAATCACATATGACCTAACTTAAATACTTTTGCATCTACAACACACGTTAGTCATAGTGATCTAGCATTATTGTTAAACCAATGGGGCCTAGATGCTTCATAGGTTTTACATTTTCACATTAGAAATTTAAAACAAGCCCAATTCACCCCCTTCTTGGGCATCTTGATCCTTTCATGAAGGAAATATGAAAACAAAGGAATGGAAAACCAAAAGAAAATATAAGAAGGGTCCAACCAAACTCGGATAAAGACAAACTTTACATCAAAATTATAGTCCTCGACATGATCTATAACTTTGTAGTTGAAAAGTTTTCTAATTGAAATTGTTTAGGGTTCCAAAATACTGTTCTAAGTTCATTTTGAAATTTGAAATTATCCAAAAAATCTCAGATGTTGGCATGGTCTATGTGAAAGTTATATTTATCAATACAACAATCTACAAATTTGTAGTTGAAAAGTTTTTTATTTGAACTCATTTAGTATCTCAAATATGTGTTTGAAGTTTCTTATTTCAAAATCTATAAACTTAGAACACATATTTGAGACACTAAACAACTTAAAATAAAAACTTTTCAACTACCAGTTTCTAGATTGTATAAATAACTATAACTTTTATTTAGGTCAATATTCGACATTTTTCGATAAAATTTGAAATTTCAAAATCTTCATACTTATAATAGTATTTTAGGACCCTAAACAATATCAATTCAAAAACTTTTCAACTATAAAGTTGTAGATCCTGTCGAGGGCTACAATTTTGATCTAAAGTTTGTTTTCATCCGAGCTTATTTGAATCCATTTGGACCTGGATAATACTCTAAGCCAAGTTGATGGACCCATAATTGGCATTTTGAAAGTAAAGATATCTAGATGACACCTCTTGCAAAGTTAAAGGATCGTCCATGTATTTTCCCCTAACTTTAATAACCAACTAACTTTAGACCATATGATCTAAACATGATCTTGGTTGACTAGAAAAGTTTGAAAAAGAAAGTTGTTTTTGAGTTAGTGTATGATTTTTTCATGAATAAACCTGGTTTAGAATATTGGAATTTTTGAACAACTTAATATATAGTTATATGCATAAGGTGCATATTTTCCTACCATTCATAGTAAGGGCGGTAGGTGACGCAAAAGAAACGTATGAGTTGGTTTTTTTATGTTGATGTTACACACAAGGACTTTAGAAGCTAGAAGCTTGCCTAGACGTTCATAGCAACCGATGATTTGGACGCACTATGCAAATTTCACATCCCATGTCAATAAGAATTATGTATCTGCTTTAACGCTATTGCCAAATTGTTCTAACTTCTTGTTTCTTGACGCTGTTCAAGCAACATCAACACGAATTTACTTGAGCCCCATAATTAAATATGGGTGTCTAAAAATATCCAGTAGGTCTCTACTAGAGCACCCAAATTTTGGTGAGCATCCAAATCCTTTCCATGTCACCCATCTTTATGGCTCTAGCACTACTAGAGAACATGCCTTTGATCGATGTCCCAAATTTGCAATAGTCTCCTCAAATTTTGTGTCCGGGACTAATAACTTGTTTAGTCCCTATTGGTAACACCAGCCAGGACTAAAATTCCTCTATTAACGGCTATGTTGTCAGGTATTTGCAAGAGGTGATCTTTAATCCCGGTTAGTGTTACCAACCGGGACTAGAGGTCGACCTTTAGTCCCGGTTGGTGTTACCAACTAGGACTAAAGGTTTGGTCCCAGTTTTGTTATGCAACCGGGACTGATTTTTCCAGTCTATATATGTGTGCGCCCTCTTCGTGTAAAAGCCCGAGCCAGTTTAAATTTCAGGTCTATAAACTCTTTTCTTCATCCTCTGTTCTTCACAAGGATTTGACTCTACCATCGTTTCTTTGGTTCTAAAGGTTATTAACTTTGTGACTGTTGGTATTTCTAAACGTCACAACTCAAGAATGGAGCTAGACCCCAATCCTGAGCAATGGTGCTAGAAATACCTGTGGGGGTATTTCTTATGTCTATTGGATAATTTCGTAAGCACACAAAATATGCCACTGTAGCACTTCACCCAGGAGTATTCCAAGGTATCATTATTTATATTTAGACCAAAGGAAAGTGATAGCTTGAAAAGTTTAATAGAGAAGAGATCTTTATAGTTACCTCAACTTAGCTATCAACTAGCAATAGGGAGGTAAATGATATATATATGTATAGGAAGGTGATGAAGAGAGATCAAGCAAGATAAATAAAAGATAACTAGTATAGCTAGGTGGGAGGACAACAAGTGAGTATAGGACTCCTATGATCCAGACTTTACTCCTATGACTAAACTTAGACACAAAGATGATATACTATAGATTGCATCCACACATCCTGAAAGTATTGTTGACGATAAGAATGAACCTTTTTGTCACCATCAAAATACCGTCAACACCCTCAGATTTGAAGAAAGGCAAGCATATCATGAGCATATTATTTCAAATAACTAGTTCCACAGGTCTCTTGAATATTTGTTTGTAGGTAATGTCAAATGGGGGAAATTGGGAGCCTGTGGGCCCACTTAGGGGTCGGCCGACCTCCCTATGGGGCCACTGTGGCCTCCCATGCCCCCATGATCTGAGTAACACCATCCCAATTGATCTTGAACCCTTGGATCAACTTGTGCTTTCTCCCAACGGTTCAGATTCACATCACATGGATCCATGGGCCCACATCAAGGAAACAAACGTGACAAAATATTCCAGAAGCATCAGATGAAGTTCATGACAAGTGGGACCACCCTCTGGAGAGAGGTGGTGGGCCACAGACCCTTATAGGGGGTCGGCCGACCTCCCTAGGGTGGCCACCACCCCCCACTTGGTCCCTGACCAGTGGGGCACCTTCTAGAAGGACCAAAGAGGGCCCACAGGCCATAGGGGGGGTTGGCTGACCTCCCCCTAGGTCGGTTCAGCACCTGGTAACCGCCATACTCACTAAACACATGTTGGAAATCAACACCATCAATCCTAAGGTGGTTTAGAGATGGTGGATCCAAGGGTAGAGATTTGAAGCTTCCCAGATTGCTGACATGGCACTAGAGTAGCCCCTACTCCACCTCTAGCTATAAAGACCCCCCTAGAGCTCTCTTATCATTCATGCATCATTAGAGAAACTACTTAGCTTAGCGGAGCTCTGTTAGTGTGCTATGCTAGTTGGAGGAGAGTGAGGGAAGTCTTCTAGAGAAAGCCCCCCTATCGGGAATCTTCTCCGGAGCTGCACCTCAGCGGATACAAGTCTCTTGTAAGTTCAGCACTTGTAAGTGATTCTTCTGAGTTCTTTATAGCATTTAATATTCTAAATGGTTTATCTTTTACACAAATTTTCATGCTTGTTCATCGCTTTGTTCTGAGTGAAGTGCTTTAATCTTAGGCCAAGGTTAAAGTAGTGAGATTAGCGTAGACGTGGTGTCTAAACTTAATCTTGCCTTTGTAAACCACTTATCACACGGATTGTTTGTGGTAGCTAGTAGGTGGTGATATCCCTATCTGGTCCTCGTATTCCACCACGTGTGTAAGATAAGTTCTTAAAAGGTAGGGCCTCAATACAACATGATGGCGCGGTCCGGTTAGAGTTTTGTCCTCTTTCCCATCTATCCCATCGCCTTCTGCAAGAGAAGGGCTAATAAAGCCAGTATAACCAGCTTTACCTTGTTAGATATCTTTGCTATATCGAACCTCTCAACCCAGTTATCATAGTCTCCCTTGATTCATCATAGGACATATCCATATTCCTAGTTAATTCACTTCTCGTTCCCTATGGAAAATACGATACCTGGAATACTCCCGGTGAAAGCTACACTTGACAACCGTACGCTTGCGGTCTTTTACCCATTTGCCACCTTTGGTGTCAGCAAGTACTAGGCAGCAGAGAAACAATAGGAGGACAAAACCCCTATCTGAAGTGGCCACTATTTTACAGGAGCATTACCTTTTAGAACGTGCCTACAACATGTGGCAGGGATCAAAGGCACAAGCATGGCTGTCACTTCCTGCTGGCATCCGCTCAAACCGTGCGACACATGGCAACCAAATGTAATCTAGTGTATAAGCACCATGCCTACACCCTATATTACTACTCTAATTGAGAGCTCAAATGCCAACTAGAGACCCTATAAAAGGCGTTTATCGTACCCAAGTGTGGAATCACAGGATAACAATCTATACTATAACAACTCTATAGACTAAGACAAGACACAGCAATATATAACAAGTATACTATTGCACAAGACAAGTAAAGTAAAGAAACGATAAATTGATAAATGAACAAGTCTTACTATAAAGGGAAAGATACAAGAGCTATACCAGACTCTCCATAAGACGACTCTAGAGACTCCAAGGCAAGCTCGACTCCACTCTAACTCCCACACTAGACTACACTACTATAGAGTGGACTACACTAATCTTGAGCCTTGAATCTTCTTCTTCATGAGATGAGAGGGGGTGTGACCCTCTATTTATAGTGGATGTGGAGTGGGGGTTACTCCATCGCCACATCAGCGATCCATGCCATCTTCATTGTCCTCCCTTGGATCAAACCGACCTTGCAACCGCCATAGAGCAAGGGTGGAGATCCATTCTCTGCATGGAGGCATGCAGGAAGGCGGTGGAGAACTCGGGGAGGCTTTTAGACACTAGGGCCAGGTCGGCCGATGCCCCAATGACAGGTGGGGACCTCCCCCTTCTTCTAGAAGGTAACCCAACTGATCAGGGGGGCTCTAGGTGGCTACTAGGCCCACATGCCAGGTCAGCCGACCTGGGGTTGAGCCCCCTAGGCTCCTCCTCTCTCGTGGAGCATGGTCCATATGTCATGTACATCCTCTATAAGTGTCACGGTAAATTGGTTCCTTGTGGGCCCATGGATCCATGTGCTTTGATCTTGAGCCGTTCAGAGAAAGCACAGAGTGGATCCAAGGTTGGATCCTTACTCTAGAGGTGTCACTTAGATCATGGGTGCATGGGATCCCTTGGTGGGCCCTTGGTGGAGTCGACCGACACCCTAAGTGGATCCCACAGGCTCCCAATGTCCCCATTTGTCATTACATGCATGAATATACTCAAGGGACATGTGGAACTAGTTATTTGATAAGATTATGTTCATGAATTGTTATTATTCCTTCCAAACCGAGCCTGTTGATGTTGTTCTGATGGTACAAAAATAGGTCTTTTGTAGCGTCAACAAGATCCCCCAAGCTTAACCTTTGCTAGTCCCGAGCAAAGCATTAAACTTAATCTCGGTGGATCAGGAGTTGCTACTATGTTTCACATTTCAAGAGTACTAAGTATACAACAACATACTTCTCTTTTGAATGAAAAACTTAGCATTAAAAACTCACCTGTATTACCTTAGTTCTCTATGAGGCTTATGGCATTTTCTTTGTCATGGGTGGTTGAGAGACAGGACAGATATTAACTTGAGCACTACTCTACTTATTCTTCACAAGTTTCATATCAGAGGTTTTTGCAAAGTTTTTCAAAAGAAAACTTAATGTTCCTCAAATGGTACTCCCATGTCGCTCAAATGATGTATGATTCCTCACCAAGGCACATAAGCATGTTGCCTTTTTTTCACCCTACCTCTATAAGGCTTATGTGTAGCTCAGGTAGGGATGAAGAAAGTAGCATACTTACTTTGCATATATTGTAAAGTCAAAGTTGGATCCAAGGAGAGAAGTAGCATACTCTTAGATCAAGATGTGCATGTGTGTGGAACATGGTACTTAGAAATATAATGCTTCTTTATTAGAAATGATCTCCCTTTCTATCTTATTCTATTGAGTCATGTCTATCATTATTCTAATTACGAGCCTTCATATGCTCATTTTTTCAATACTTGGGACCTTCATGTGTCCCTATTAAATTTTTTTTCATACTTGTGCATAGCCCGTGTCTCTTCTAAATCATTACTTAGAGAGAGATCAAACTTTAAAGCATGAAGCATTTCTTTTGTGGAAAATGAAAGACATGTTATTGCATACTTCTAGTGTAGAAGTAGCATATATATGTGGTGTGTACATGATCTTGATGTTGGGAGCATGATAAAACTCTCAACAAGGGTCAACAGATTTGACAAAACTCAACACAAAGCAAATAGCTTATGTAGAAGGCTTTATGACATGTAACGATCATATATGGCTTTGGTAGGAGTTTATCACCATCGAGGAACAAAAAGGTTTTTATTATCTTTAAAATAAAACTCAGATAGTCAACTATGTTTAGAATAGTATTATAGCAGCTCTTGTCTCACTATATCATATCTCACAACTACTCGACTTAGCATGGCACTTGCAACACACAAAGTTTTAGGTTCATGATGATTTCATATGAGCCAAGTGATTCAAACTTAAAGAAGGATAAAGTTGTAGACCAGCACTAGTGAAATATTAATAGAGCAACTATTCATCATTTCCATAGGAAGATAAACATTCATGTAAGATATAAAAAGAAATATTTTTTTGTATTTTTAGCTTATGGAAATGTGAATGCCAATGCAAAGATGAGATACTTACCTTAGTGGGGAGGGAACCTCCCCCAAGCTTGCCTTTGACTTAGTAGCTTGGTGGGTATGATTGCGTATCCCACCAAGACTTTGTGTTTCATCTCCTCTACCTAGAACCTTGTACCTGGGTAGTGTTGACATCGTTTTTCGGCACGTGTCAAATGAGCTAAGACTTGCGTTGAATCGGTAGCCATTTTCCATCGGCATCGGGAGGTCATCAGTCAATGTTATCGATGAAGGTAGATGCTGCGAGAAGGTTAAGTCTGTTGCCGATGGAAGCTGGACGTTTCTTGCCGATATGCCGGTAAGGATGTTGCCGATGGGAGCTGGATGATTCTTGCCGATAAGGGTTAATTGGTGAAGTCAAGTCACCAGAACTGCAGAATTGCCGATGCCGATTGCTGATGAGGAGATGTTGCCGATGCCGATTGCCGATGAAGAGAATGCCGATGGGCATGGAGTGCCGATGGGCATAGGATGATGTGGCGGTTGACGTCAGCAGAAGATTGCCGGTGGCGAAACAAGGAAGTCGCGGATTGAAGAGTCTGCCAATGGAAAGTTTTTATCATAGAAAGACATAAGGAAACTGGTGATGTCATACCAGTATTGTTATGGATGTTTGAGTCCAACTCTTGCACGAGTCGTTTATTTTCCTTTAAAATAGGGATGTTTGTTTAGGAAAATAATATTGTTATTTGGGTCCGACTCCTGCGCGAGTCTGTTATTTCCTTAAAGTTAGGAGTTTTGTTTAGGGAAGGTACAAGTTCTGTCTTTGTACAACTCTCCATGCGGGAGTATAAATATGTGCCCAAGGACTGCGTGTAATATCAATCAATCCTATCAAAACAAATCAATTTACTCTTATTTACCTTTACTGCAATTTACCCTTTTATTGCATTAGTCTTAGTTTATCTACGAGTTCTTCAAGCTTCGACGGGCTGCATCACCTTGATCTCCGTCAAACCCTTGTAAGTTCCGCGTGGGAGTACCTCTGAGCTTTGACATCCGGGCGCATCACTGTTGTCTCGTTCAGCTCTGCTCTAGTTATCCTGATCAAGTCTGAGTCTTGGCATCCGGGCGTATCGCCGTTGCCCTGTTCAGATTTTGTTCTAGTTATCATCCTTGTCGATTAACTGGTCAAATCGACTGGCACACCCTCGGATATCGAATTTCGGGTATAAGCCCGAGGTGTTCGCAGATCCTGACGCTTTTTGTGTAAACAGGTAGTTTGCCAAACTACCCTTGATATTGCTTCTCATTTCATCCGCAAGGTGTCAAATGTTGGTGAGAATGTCTATCTCTTGCCCTTGACCATGAGATGTCCCTCTCTCATAAGGACGAGAGGGAGGCTCGTGGTCTTCTGCAAAAAGGAAGACAATACAAGAACCAACTAGACAACAACGATTAGCATTAGCATTAGTTGTCCTTGCGGGATATAGTTTCCAATCATGCGGGGAGGAGTGTGAACCTAGACAAACTTGCAATTAAAAACTATTCTAGTTATTTTGGTCTTTTGTTTTTATTGACTAGACTTGAGAGGAACAATTCATAAGAATTTGAGCTTAAAGGAAGAAAGAAAGAATCTGAAGCTAGAAGTTTTGATATGAGTGATGAAAAGAGAAGACATGGAATGCCCTTAGATCTATCACGAGAAAGTAACATGACCAAAGGAACTAGAGTCTAGTCTTCTACATGTTCATGTACTCGAACTTTGGAATTATTAGAAAAATGCACCCTAGGTGATTGCAAAGGCAGTTGGGAAGACTTTCATGGTGCCTAGGAGTTAAGGCCATGTCGGCTGACCCCTGTATAGGTGTTTTACACCTTGCCTTAGCATAGCAAGCTAGATACATGGTTTATGGGTACAGAAGGTGGCAAGAGGCACCATGGTGGGGTTGGCCGACCCCACCTTGGGCCCATATTGGCTCAAAGTTTCATGTCTTGTTAGTCTCAAGTTTTTATTACGCTAAGAAATGATGTTTTATCAGAAATAAAAAACTAAACAACCTATGGTACTTGTTTATTAAGGAAAATGTAATTTTAGGATAACTACCAAATAACCCATTGGCAAGGGTACAGAATTTAATGTCTACCGACAAAACTAGACTAGGGAGAAGACTTACTTGTTCGAACCATCGTCCGAGATTACCTCAGACGACTCGTCTTCTTTCTTTGGTTCTTCCTTGTTCTCCTCCAACCATTCTTGAACTCGAGCCCATGTCTCTTTGGCTTCTTGATTGGCAGTGAGTTCCATTCGCTTGGCTTCTTCTTCCCACTCGCTCCAGTGGGGCTCCTTCTTCTTGAACACTTTAGGAGGCTGATTTTGCCGATATGTGTAGCAAGGTGTATTCTTAGGCTAGGGTGTCTTCATTTGCGGGTTAGTCTTATAACCATTGAATGGACACTTTACCTTCCAGCCTAGGAACTTGAAGTGGATTTGGTCGGGTCCCACGTAGATGACCGCATTCATGGTGTAGAGGAATGATCTTCCAAAGATGATAGGAACATCTTGTTTTTTCCCCATGTCCAAGATGATGAAGTTAGTGGGGACTTCGTCATTATTGATTCCTACTGGGATATCCTTGGAAATTCCCTCAGGACATTGGTATGATTGGTCTGCCATCTGCAAACGGACATTTGCAGGAAACAAAGGACCTCTAAATAATTTATCATACGTTACCTTGGACATGATGTTTACGCCTGATCCAAGGTCACAGAAGGTGTTGTAGAACGTCTGATTTCTGATTGTGCACTCGATCGTAGGTTGGCCTAGATCTCCCTTCTTGATGACGAAGGGGGAATCAAGGAGATATCCCCAATTGGATCTTATTGGAGGCTTACCGAACCTCATGTTGACCAAGTTAACAGTTTCAACCGGATCCTCAGGTTTCCTAGGGATCTTGCCTTGTTCATATGATGGAAGAGATGCTGCTAATTGAGTTAACTGTGTTTCTAACATCTTGTTAAGACTCAATTATTTTTTCATAGCAGAGTTAAAACTATCCATCTTTTCATTTATGTTTTCAAGAATCTTGTAATTTGCCATTATATTTTTATTAATGCTATCAATAATCTTAGATTGGCCTAGCTCAAGATCTCTTAAAGAAGGTTGGTTATTGTAGGAATTATTACTATAACCATTATTACATTGGTAGAAGGGGCATGAGTTCCATCCACCTTGCTGTTGGGATCGATACCCAATGCTGTTGTTGTTGATGAAGTACATGTCCTTCTTCATTTCGAGAAGACTACTGCCCGAATGGTCGTCTTCTCCACATAGATCGCACCATGGGTTCTCTTCAATGGCTCGCACGGTGGTACATGGTTGGATGACCTCTCTTTCCTTTGAAGAGCTTTCTTTTATCTTCTTCATGAGAAGGTCCATCTTGGCAGAGAGCATGTCCACCATATTGACGGTGTGCATACCTCTTCTCTTGGACTAGAGGCATTCCTGATTCCATCCTTGGTTCATGACCGTATTCTCGATGAGGTCCTTGGCATCTCTCACATTGATTTGAAAGAATGCCCCTCCGGCCGTAGCATCAAGGTGACTACGGGCCATGCTTGTCAGGCTATGGTAGAAACCTTGGATAAGGAGCCATTCTTCTATCCCATGATGAGGACAAGGTGACTCCTGTAGACAATCCCATGCTTTGAGAATCATCTCATCCGCCTGTTGCTGGAAGCTTGAAATCTTCCCCTAAAGAGCATTAGTTTTAACCATCGGAAAGAACTTCTTTAGGAAAGCATTGGCGCACCTCTCCCATGTGGTAAATTCGTCCTTCATGGCATAAAACCATTATTTTGCCCTTCCCAACAATGAGAAGGGGAATAGGCGAAGGCGAATGGCGTCTGGTGTCACTCCCTTGATGGTGAAAGTACCACACACTTCCATGAAGTGTTGGAGATGGGCATTGACATCCTCATGAGGATTTCCAAAGAACGGGCTGGCTTGCACCATATTGATGAGCGTAGGCTTGAGCTCAAACGTGGCATCCCCTAAGTTCACTTGGGGTCTAGTGGCCACGTTGGCAGCAGACGGAGCCAAAAACTCAGAGATCGTCTTTTGGGCCATGCCTTCCCTGAGTGGTGCTGATGAGCCTCCTTCCTCGAACGGGTCCGACTTTGAGATGAAACTCTGAGAAGGGACCTGACAACGTCTAGATCTCCTCAACAATTGCTCACGGTCTTCAATGTAATTACTCAGCAATTGGAACCCGCTCATACACTGTCTTGCTTCAAAATAAAGTAAACAAAGATAGGGGTAAGCCCCTACACTAATTAATAACTAATTTGATGATAACTTCCGGATTCAACTTTATTAAAAATTCCTAGGCTGATGCTTTCCCCGGCAAGGGCGCTAGAAATGCTTCTTGGTATTTCTAAACATCACCACTCAAGATTGGAGCTAGACACCTATCCGAAGTGGCCACTATTTTACAGGAGCCTTACCTTTTAAGAACGTGCCTACAACACGTGGCGGGGATCAAAGGCACAGATAGGGCTATCACTTCTTGCTGACATCCGCTCGAAACGTGTGATATGTGGCAACCAAAGGTAATCTAGTGTATAAGCACCATGCCTACACCCTATATTACTACTCTAATTGAGAGCTCAAATGCCAACTAGAGACCGTATAAAAGGCGTTGATCATACCCAGGATAACAATCTATACTATAACAACTCTATAGACTAAGACAAGACACAACAATATATAACAAGTATACTATTGCACAAGATAAGTAAAGTAAATAGATAAATGAACAAGTCTTACTATAAAGGGAAAGGTACAAGAGCTATACCAGACTCTCCAGAAGATGATTCTAGAGACCCCAAGGCAAGCTCAACTTGACTCTAACTCCCAAAGTAGACTAGACTACTATAGAGTGGACTACACTAATCTTGAGCCTTGAATCTTCTTCTTCACGATATGAGAGGGGGTGTGACCCTATTTATAGTGGAGGTGGAGTGGGGGTTACTCCATCGCCTCATCAGCGATCCACAACATCTTCATTGTCCTCCCTTGGATCAAACCGACCTTGCAACCGCCATAGAGCAAGGGTCGAGATCCATTCTCTGCATGGAGGCATGCATGAAGGCGGTGGAGAACTTGGGGAGGCTTTTAGCCACCAGGGACAGGTCAGCCGATGCCTCAATGACAGGTGGGGACCTTCCCCTTCTTCTAGAACGTGGCCCCACTAATCATGGGAGCTCCAGGTGGCTCCTGGGCCCACATGCCAGGTTGGCTTACCTAGGGTTGAGCCCCCCAGGCTCCTCCTCTCTCATGGAGCATGGTCCACATGTCATGGACATCCTCTGGAAGTGTCACGGTAAATTGGTTCCTTGTGGGCCCATGGATCCATGTGCTTTGATCTTGTGCCATTCAGAGAAAGCACAGAGTGGATCCAAGGGTGGATCTTCACTCTGGAGGTGTCACTTGGATCATGGGTGCATGGGAGCCCTTGGTGGGCCCTTGGTGGCGTCGACCGACCCCCTAAGTGGGTCCCACATGCTCCCAATGTCCCCATTTGTCATTACCTGCATGAATATACTCAAGGGACATATGGAACTAGTTATTTGATAAGATTATGTTCATGAATTGTTATTCTTCCTTCCAAACCGAGCCTGTTGACACTGTTCTGATGGTACAAAAATAGGTCTTTGTAGCGTCAACAATGATGGAACTGACTAGTTCATACAAGATCAAATACGACTGTCCCAGCTAAATGTGTTAACAAGAACATACAATGACCTATATGAACCCGGTAGTCCGCCGAGTGTCCTAGAAGACCCCAGTAAATCACAAGACAACCAAGATTGCAGGATTAATGTAACACCTCTCGTGTTTAAACACTAAAACCTTGCATGTCATCATATGTATGGAGCATCATTCATCTGTTTGAAAACCTTGATATGCATTCAACTAAAATAAGTTTATTTGGATGTGTGATCTATTGTTTGAGTTACTTGAAATCAAATCAGAAATGTATTTGAAAATAGAAAATTACAAAACCCTAATTATGGGGGAATATTTTGACCTAAAAATGCAAATAAAAAACCATCAAGAATTTGACTATGAGTGTTAAAGCAAAGTTGTAGATCTTGATTAAACAAACAAATGTTATTTTGGAAGATTTTTAACTTCTATTTAAAATTTGAGAGTTATAGCAAAGGGGGCAATTCAATTCAAACTTGAATTCAAATTCAAAAGTACATTTCAAAAAATATGTAGAATTTGGAAATAAACCATTAAGAAAACTTGTAGGATTTGCAAAATGGGATAAATTTTAATTTTGAACCTTTTTGTGAAACTAACTAGAAGGGGGTGTAATTTGAAAAATGGGAACAATGGCATTTCTATGAATCATGTGAACAGTGCCAGGTTGGCACCGCTCACCGCCGCCGACGGTGCCGGCGTCGCGCTGGCTTTCTCCAGGCTTCGCAGGTGCCATTGAAGGTGTCAACCTGTTGGGGACATCCTCACGTGTCGATTGCGCATGCTCCCAGTGCTGCTATAAGTACCAGAGGGCCCAGCCGAGCTCGTGTGTTCCCTCTGTTCACACTGCCGCCTCATTTTTCAGCTCTGGCGAGCTCGCATGCTCGAACCAGCCACTGCTGCTTTCATCCAGTTGCACCAACACAATCGCCTTGATCTTGTGAACACGCTGAGCTTCTTAGTTGAAGCTAGACCTCGTTGTATCTCCCGTCGAGCCATCGTCTTCTCTAACTCCAATGGGCCTCTGCCCGAATCGGTTCGTCACGGGTAGAGCTATCCAGGGACTCGCTTGTTCTTTTGAGTTGTGATTAATGATCCTTGCAACCCCCTAATCATTGTGCACTTATTAGTTGTTCATGAACCAACATGAATCGCTGGGAACATTGACTCGCCGTGAGTTCGCTCTACCGCTGACACTACTACCGTCGCCAACCACCTTCTCCTACCTCTTTAGCCTAGCCAGGGTGCGCACGAGCACCAGGGTGAGCTACTCTTGCTCTAACGCTTGCTGGTTGATGCTTTAGCGTTGTGGTCTGCTTTGTCCATGTTGTCCCGCCATGGATTCCACAACCACTATGGTGAAGCTCGTCGCTAGGACATTACTTAGTTGAATTCGTTCAATTGAGTGGTACTTTATGGTCACTAGCATGCATTGGTTATGAATATGCACTCGATTGATCGAGTTGTGGCTTGGTTTTCCTAGCACACATCCAACCGACTTTGGTCACCCGCCATTACTGGCGGTGAGCTCCACTCCGAGCTCTAAAGCTTTGTCCAATAGGTGTTCTAGGTGTGGGTTGAGGTGTAGAACATGATCAGGTACTTGGTTGACCGTGAAAGTCGCTGGCGGTGACACGCCATCTATTTTATGGTCACCGGCGTGTTGATGCTACAAATGACCTACTTTTACACCATCAAAACACCATAAACAGGCTTGGTTTGGAAGGAAGAATAAACATATCATGAGCATATTTTATCAAATAATTGGTTCCACATGTCCCTTGAATATTTTTATGCAAGTAATGACAAATGGGGACATTGGGAGCCTATGGGACCCACTTAGGGGGTCAGCGAAACCCACGAAGGGCCCACCAGGGGCTCCCATGCACCTAGGATCCAAGTGACACCTCCCAGAGTGAAGATCCACCCTTGGATCCACTCTGTGTTTTCTCTGAACGATTAAAGATCAAAGCACATGGATCCATGGGCCCACAGGAACTCAGATCAGCATGGCACTTCCAAAGAGTGTCCATGACATGTGGGCCATACTCCAGGCAAAGTAGGGGCCCTAGAGGGGCCAGGACCAGGTCGGTCGACCTAGCCAACCCATCAAGGGGCCACCAAGAGCCCCCTGACTAGTGTGGCTACCTTCTAGAAGAAGGGAGGCCCCCACCTGTCATGAGCAGGTCGGCCGACATGGCCTAGGTGCCCCAGGACCTCCCCGACGTCTCCACTGCCTTCCTGCATGCCTCCATGCACCAGAATGATCTCCACCTTTGATCTATGGCGGTTACATTGACAGTTTAATCCAATGGAGCACAATGAAGATGATGCGGATTGCTGATGTGGCGATGGAGTAGCCCCCACTCCACCTCCACTATAAATAGAGGGTCACACCCCCTCTCATATGATGAAGAAGATTCAAGGCTCGAGTGAAGATTAGTGTAGTTCCACTCTATAGTAGTGTAGTTTAGTGTGGGAGTTAGAGTCGAGTCGAGCTTGCCTTGGGGTCTCTGGAGTTGTCTTCTGGAGAGTCTGGTATAGCTCTTGTAACTTTCCCTTTATAGTAAGACTTGTGAATTTATCAATATATCCTTTCTCTACTTTACTTATCTTGTGCAATAGTATTGTAACGATCCACGATTTCCTCAAAGGGAAATCCATAGATTACAATATAATGTGATTGTCCCAGGAATACCAAGCTATCACATTATTATTATACAGTTGATACCATAGTCATAGATCATAAATTATAAGGTATTACAACTTTGAGATTCACACCCTAGTACAACACGATACAAGCAGAAGACGCACACAAAACGATATCAGAGTGGACGCAATGTGCTAGCGGATGAAGGCTCCTCCTTCACAGGCAACCTTGAGCGTAGGACAAGAGCACCTAAACCTCTGGATCCTTGATGTTGTCATTGAAGATGGCATCCAAAACCTGCTAAATAACTTTCAGTACAATTTGTACTAGCCACTGGCTCCCACCCTATGCATTGCGTTCACTTTGTGGAAAGTGGTATGCAAGGGGTAGAGAAGAGAATCTATTTCTGGTTGAGGTTTTCCTATGCTAGTTCATTATTAATTAATATAATAGCAGTAAGTTGTATATCAAGTTTTAACACATTTCCCACACATCCATCCCATCCACACACATCTCACCACACACTCTCACACTCTCTAGGCGACAAGGACAACTCCCTCTCGTCCTTGTCTCAGCGGCTCATAGCCGGATCCTACAAAACCCAGGGGGGAGAAAAGATGGGACTCATCTCTCAAAAGCAAGCGAGGCGTAGGTCATGAGAAGTCCTTAACTGGGGACACGGCTATACATATAGCTCGATCAACTCTACAGAGTGTGTACACCTGTACCCACAAGATTGCCATCGTCGACGTTGCGCAACGCCTAGGCCGACAACGGGCTATCTCTCGATCCGGAACGACACCATCCTACCACTCCTCCCTGGGGCTCCCCGGCGCACCAGCAAACTCAGACTGGGAGACACAGCACCTGGCCACCGTGGTACTGCGCATCTAGGATGGTACGACCTCAACGCCGGCACCACCCACCCTATCACCTAATAACCTAGTAGTAATAGCATCGCCCAAATCGGTCGACATCCGCACCCCCCCCATTCAAGGATGAGTGGTGTGCACGAAAGGCTCATGGTTCCGATTTCCCTTGCCATTCAAAATCCTAGGTGGGATCAGATAGGTCATCTCTTCAAATTGGGGTCCTCCCCCATGCCATCATAGCACCTCTATCCCAGGGCTTGCCCCGGGATCTCCTCAAAACATATGTACCCGCCACAGGTACCTCTTGTGGGGATGCCCAGGTCACACCCCCGGCAAGACTTGTCTCCCGGACTCGTTGTAGAACCTGTCCGATCGACTCAACCCTCACCACACACCCAAGACACACGCCAAGATCTCCCCAATTATTATCATTATACCGGCACACAGTGCCTAGCCACTCACAAACAACCCTCCACTGAGTATCACATCTCAGATATAATGCAAAGTAGAAGTAAGTAGCGAGCAAGTAAAGCGAGTGTCTATCCTAACAGTAGGTGTGCAGGGGTAAGGTTGCGACAAGGTAAAGGCTTTCCAAGCAATCTACCATGCAACCTATCAATTTACTTGCAGAAAGTAAAGCACTAGCATCTATGTATATGCATGTCTAATAGGATTATACGAGGTTGGGTGGGATGTGGCACCTGTTCATTTAGATCCATAATCATCCACATCCTGTTGCTGCTCATGCCTCCTACCCCCAATGGATCACCGGTCCGATCAACATCACCCTCGATGCAACTACCTCGGCATAGCGACAAACAAGGCAGAAAATGATCAATCCCTAACCAAGATCCAACTCCCAAAAGACAGCGAGACGAAGAAAGAGCAGCTAAGACAAAAGAACACCAAAAGACTTAGCCCTCATAGAGGGGGTCCGCTTTTCTCTGGCTCACAATAAAACACGAGTGGTTGTTTGCTAAGTATAAGCTCGAGCCACAACCTCGAAATAGCCACACTTCCCGGGTTGATGGTGTCAACCTGTATGGCTTCGAGAGAAAGGGGCATGTAATCTAGCTTAACTTAGACACACACCATGGCTTGCGGTCCTTCGATCCGGGTGTCATGGAAATTGACAGGATCCGAAAAGATTACAAGCGAAGAGGAGACAAGCACAACAGGGGTCGACCCTTGTAGCCTTCTACCCCACAAGTCTCAACTAAGCTCAAACAACCAAGAATGAACAACAACGCAAAACACAAAAGTTGTGACTTGGTCCTATGGCACTTCGGCTTGCACGCCATGGAAATTGGCATGGGACAAGAGAAACAGGGTAAGGCGTTGGCTAGGCCGTCCATATCACGTCCTTGGTAAGGATAGTTTTCTAACGGTCGATCGAGTCGACTCGCATGGTTCCAAGTACATGACACAGACCATAGCTTCGCTAGCCTGAATAGAGGTTGGAACGGGGCAATAAAGAAAAGGGGAAGTGGTCTACTTCTCCCAATCCACACGCCATGGCAAGGCAAGGCATCAGAAAGGAGCAACACACAAGAGAACACACAACACCCAAATCCACTTGTAGGGTACCATGACCTACGTGCACTAAATGGTACAAAAATAGGTTGTCACCACAAGGACCTAAGAAGCGCCATGGTCTAAAATAGGTACAAGCATACGAGGGGCTTGAGAACGAAAGAGCCAAAAGAGAGAAGGGGAGAGAAAATGATCCACCTTCCTTTGATCCACTCGCCATAGCATCCGACAGTAATCAAAGGGAAAGAATCAAGAGAGCGATAAATAAACACCAAAAGGAAACAAGCAAGTGAAAAGAGATTGGTTCCTCGACTCTTCGATCATTACGTCATGGTAATGGACATTAACCGAAGAAGTTGGAACAAGAGGGCTAAATCCACGTCTTACTGGATTGACGGAGATTGATAAAAGAGGAACAATCTCTACATTCTCTTGACCAACACGCCATGGGAATAGACGAAGGCCAAGGAATAGGGACACTAGCTCATGGTTTCTCGAGCTACTCCATCTCGTAGGGCACCACGACCTCTTAGCAGTGCGGTTGTCACCGCAAGAACCTAAGAGATGCTATGGTCAAGGTGGCACAAGCATACGAGACGGATAGAAAGAAAAGAAGCAAGGAAGGTAGAGCCCAATGGCCATGGTGAGGCAACTCACGGCCATGAGCTTCACCTACAAAAGTTGGCTTCCGAGGGTTCCACGATAGTCATCTTCTAGGTCGTCTCTAGTGGATTAGGTCACATGAGGCTTGCCATGTGCGGGTAGGAAGCGCACCATTGTCGAGTTCACAATGGCCAGGTCCTAGGGACGAGGCTAGGAGCTAACAATTGTAGTCCAACGGAGGCAACTAAACACGAGAGGAGCGATATGCTCGGTGCTACAACCATGGCGAGACGAGCTCGTGATCGCATCATTCAAACATTCACCCTCTCAACTGGCTCGAAGGCTCGGCTTATAGACAAATAGATCATAACACAAAAGAACGCACCAAAACAGAGTAGCACATTTCCAAAGCATAGATCGATAAAGACCGGCACGAAGGCACGACACAGGCACATATTGTAGGGTTATGAGGTTGCTACGCTAGCCAGAAAACAAAATTTTCTACCCCATGAACCAGGATCAAGAGCTAGTTATAGATCACGGGATTACCACTAGATGTGCAGGTGCAGTGGAGATGAGTTGATGTAGTCGTACAGGTTGCAGCAGTGCAGTGCAGTTGCGTGGTCGTCCGTCACGTCCGTCCATGTGCAGATCATCCGAGCAAGTCCCCGACTAGCTCCGACTAGCTTCTGACCACCTCCGACCAAGTGCCGACCAGTCGCGACAACTTGCGACCATGTTCCATCCTTGTGCCGCAGATGAAACACCTCCGAGGAATCCCACACGTGCAGGGAGGAAGCGTCACGCCTCCAGACTGCTAGGTCCGCGAGGAGTACTAGGCGCGAGCATGGGGAGGGTGACAGCGGCTGCCAAAAGGCATGGATCGACCAACTCGCCCCGTGCCCTCCCTTTGCTTATATATGAGTCCCAATGAGCTCCCGCGTTGGAGGCCCATTAGAAACCCTAAACGTAGTCTAATTCGGGCCCAACCCGAATTAGGCTTCCAGCCCTTTAAGCGTGCGACCCTATGGGATCAATAGTTGATAGCGGCCTCTATCAAGGCGTGTCAACTCCTATTCATACGCAATGATCATATCAGACGAACCACCACAATACATATACATGTTATTCCCTTGCCAACGATATTTGTTCCAACTCATAGGTTAACACTTAACCTAAGCACGACCATGCATTCATGATCTAATCATTCGAGTGGTCCAGTGATATCTCTCTCACATTGAGAGTGGCAAATCCCTTCTCGATCGACTATCTTGATCGACTATGTCTCACAACATGCTTCCGACAAACCCGAAAGCTACCTTTATAACTACCCAGTCATGGAGTAGCGTTTGGTAGTCCCTAAGTAGGTCGCTTAATATCTTGAGTACTATTTACAATCTCAGGTCTGAGGATATAACATACATGATGTGAACAGAGACAATCTCAGGTCTGTGCAGCCCCATGTCGTACATGTGCCCACATTATTAGTTTGACATCTCTATGTGCATGACTTGTGAAACAGAGTCACCAACTAATAATATGCTGATCTAATATTCATGTGCATTCTAGCACGAACTCCGATCAGGGACTACATAAGAATAACCATATGTTGACACCATTTTTTGGCACGTGTCAATATGATCTAAGGATTATGCCGATCGGCAAAAGGCTAGTTGCGGTTCCTTATCGGCATTGGGATATTACCAGTCAGATTGCTGATAAAGGCAAAAGTGTTGCTGATGCAGACAGGGACTTGTTGCCGATTGAGGTAGGAAGACACTTTTGATAAAGGCAAGGGGATGTTGCCGATAGAGACATGAATGTTGCTGACAGGAAGAACATTGCCGATGAGAATTGAGGCTCATTGTCGATGTGATGAAGGCTACAATGTTGCTGGTGGAGGCAAGAAAGCGTTGCCGATGAGAGCCAAAGCCTGTTGCTGATAGGAGGAATATTGCCGATGAGGACGGAAAGCTGCCGATGAATGATGATGCCGATGGAAGCGGGATGAAGTAGCTGGCGTCAGCAGAGAACTGCCGATGGCAATAAGGGAAAGTTGCGGATTGAAGGAAGTCTGCCGATGGAAGGTTTCATCGTGAAGGAGATAGATATGGAAGCTGGTGATTTCATGCCAGTATTAATAGATTTATTTCGAGTCTGACTCTTGCACGATTCGTTTGTTTCCTTTAGCGTGAGTCGTTTTATTTCCTTAAAAATAGGAGTTTTTGTTTAGGAAGGTATGAGTCGTATCCATGTACAACTCCCCATACGGGAGTATAAATATGTGCCCAAGGGCCGCGTGAAAGATATATCCAAGCATATAAAATGAATCAATTACTTTTTTATCTACTTTACCAGTAATTTACCTTTACCGCATTAGTATTAGTCTATCTACGAGTTCTTTCAAGTTTCGACGGGCTGCATCTCATCGACCTCCGTCAACCCTTACAAGTTCCGCGTTTTGAGTAATCTGAGCCTTGACGTCCGGGCGCATCGCTGTCGTCTCGTTCAGCTCTACTCTAGTTATCCTGATCAGGTTTGAGCCTTGACATCTGGGCGCATCGTCGTTGTCTCGTTCAGATCTTGTTGTATTTATCGTCCTTGTCGATTAACTGGTCAAATCGACTGGCACACCCTCGGATACCGAATTCGGGTATAAGCCCAAGGTGTTCGCAGATCCTCGACGACTTTTTGCGTCAACACCATACAAGTAAAAGAGTTTTACAAACAATTCACATAATTGCTAATCGATACATGTTGTCTTTAATGGATATTCATTGAACTCATAACATGTCATGGATACAAGGAATACAATCATCTCTATGATTACCTCTAGGGCATACTCCCAATAGTCTCCCACTTGCACTAGAGTTAAACTCGAAGATATCTAATACCCATAGCTCTCATGTGCGCTTCATGCTTAGGCTGTGGAGGAGCCTTGGTCAAAGGATCTGCAACATTCAAATCCGTATGTATTTTGCTCATCTTGATCTCATCTCAACCGACGAACTCTTGAATGAGATGAAACTTCCGCAGTACATGTTTGTTCTTCTAGTGATTCCTAGGCTCCTTAGCCTGCGCAATCGCCCCATTGTTGTCACAATGTAGACTTAATGGGCTAGACGCATTTTGAATCACACCAAGCTCAATGAGAAACCTCCTCATCCAAACACCTTCCTTTGCAGCGGTAGAAGCTGCAATGTACTCGGCTTCTGTTGTAGAATCAATCACCGTTTCATGCTTGGAACGTTTCCAACTTACAGCACCACCATTTATCGTGAACACAAAACCTGATTGAGAGTGTGAATCATCTATATCAGTTTGGAAGCTGGCATCGGTGTAACCATTTACAACGAGCTCGTCCTCGCCTCCATAGATTAGGAACACATCCTTAGTCCTTCTCCAGTATTTAAGGATGTTTTTAACAAGCGTCTAGTGACTCTCACCTGGATTAGCTTGGTACCTGCTCACAACACTTAGAGCATATGAGACATCTTAGCGAGTACATATCATGGTGTACATGATGGAACCAACGGCCAAAACATATGGAACCTTACTCATGCACTTCTACTCATCAGCTGTCGTAGGACACTACTTCTCGCTAAAACGCATACCATGTGACATAGGCAAGAACCCTCTCTTGGATTGTTCCATGTTGAACCGTTTCAACACCTTGTCAATGTACGTATCTTGGCTTAGTCCTATAAGCATTCTTGATCTATCTCTATAGATCTTGATTCCCAAAATGTATGTTTCTTCTCATAAATCCTTCATAGAAAAACTATTATTCAGTGAAGTCTTTACGGATTGCAACATAGGACTGTCATTCCCAATCAATAGTATGTCATCCACATACAAGATTTGAAATACAAAAACGCTCCCACTTTTCTTCTTGTAAACACAAGGTTCTTCTTCATTTTGACGAAAGCCAAACCCTTTGATCACTTCATCAAAACGAATGTTCCAACTCTGAGATGCTTGCTTCAACCCATAAATGGAGTGTAGCTTGCATATTTTTCCAGCATTATTAGTATCAACAAAACTTTCAGGCTGTATCATATACATGTCCTCTTTCAAATTTCCATTTAGAAAGGCTGTTTTAACATCCATCTTCCAAATCTCATAATCGAAATAAGCAACAATTGCTAGAATGATCTGGATAGATTTAAGCATCGCTACCGGCAAGAATGTCTCGTTGTAGTCAACTCCTTGAACTTGCCGAAAACCCTTTGCAACAAGTCGAGCTTTATAGACGTGAACGTTTCATCCATATCATTTTTCTTTTTATAGATCCATTTGCACTCAATAGGTTTAACCCCATCAGGTGGGTCAACCAAGTTCCAAACTTGATTGTCTCCCATGGAATCTATCTCGGATCTCATGGCACTTTGCCATTTCTCGGAAACTGGGTCCATCATTACTTCCGCATATGTCGCAGGTTCGTCATCGTCTAACAATAACACTTCCCCACGTGCCTCACGGATTCTAGCTGACCTTCGTGGTTGTTGTGGTGTTTCTCTTGCCACAGGTATCTCAACTTGTTCAGCTACATTAGCATCACTCGTAGAGTTATCCCCTATTGGCTCATCTTGAACTTCTTCAAGAAACACCTGAAGTTATCCACTCTTCTCTTTATTGAAAAACTCTTTCTCTAAGAAAACACTGTTCCGAGCAACAAACACTTTGCCCTCTGATCGGTTGTAGAAATAATACCCTGAAGTTTCCTTTGGATATCCCACGAAAAAGCATTTGTTCGACTTGGGTGTTAGTTTATCTGACATAAGTCGTTTGACATAAACTTCACAACCCAAAATCTTTAGAAAAGACAAACTGGGACTCTTACCAGTCCATATCTCATATGGTGTCTTATCTACGGACTTAGATGGTACCCTATTCAATGTGAAACCAACTATTTCTAGAGCATATCCCCAAAACGAGAGTGGTAGGTCTGACTTGCTCATCATAGACCGAACCATGTCCAACAAAGTCCGATTACGTCACTCGGACACACCGTTTCTTTGAGGCATTCCAGGTGGCGTAAGTTGTGGAACAACTTTGCAACTCTTTAGATGATTGCTAAACTCATGGCTCAAATATCCGCCTCCATGATCAGATCGCAAGGCTTTAATTTTCTTGCCACGTTGATTCTCTACTTCATTCTGAAATTCTTTGAACTTTTCAAATGTCTCAGACTTATGTTTCATTAAGTAGACATATCCATATCTACTAAAGTCACCAGTGAAGGTTATGAAGAATTGAAATCCGCCTCTAGCTATCGTACTCATTGGTCCACATACATCCGTATGTACAAGTTCCAACAAGTCTGCCGCCCTCTTAGGAAAACTTGTGAAAGGCGACTTGGTCATATTTCCCAACAAGCAAGCCTCACATGTCTCGTATGATTCAAAATCAAATGAAGTTAGAAGCCCATCAGCATGGAGCCTCTTCATGCAATTTTCACTTATATGACCTAAACGACAATGCCACATATAGGTAGGACTTAACTCATTAAGCCAAGGCCTTTTAGCATTAATATTATAGATAGGTGCATCTTCAAGATTTAAAATAAACAACCCATTCACAATGGAGGCAAAAGCCACAAACATGTCATTCTTTGAGATCACACAACCATTGTCTTTACTCGCAAATGAATAACCATCCTTTATCAAACATGAAGGTGACACAATGTTTCGACTTAAACGAGGAACAAAATGACAATTATTCAACTCCATGATAAATCCTAATAGGAGGTGAAGTTGCACTGTCCCAACGTTCAACGCAGCAACTCTTTCATTATTGCCCACGTGGAAATCAACTTCTCCTCTTTTCATGCTTCTACTTCTTATCATTCCCTGCATTGTATTGCAAATATGAGCAAACAATCTGCTATCAAATACCCAAGAATTAATATAAGAATCAGTAAGAAAAATGTCTGTAACATAAACAAAAAGTGTACAAGCAGTGGGAGTACCTTACCACCGTCATCCTTCAAGGATTCCATGTACAACTTGCAGTTTCTTTTCTAGTGAACCTTCCGATTACAATGAAAGCATTTAGCTTCCGCAGCTAGTCTAGAAGCCTTGGGCACTGGAGGAGGGTTTGCCTTAGAGATCTCATCTTTAGCCTTCGCCTTCTTCTTCTTCCAAGCTCTCTTCTTAAAGTTAGGCTTGTTTTGGACCACCATCACATAGCTACTTCCAACACCTTTCTTGATTTCAGCTTCTACTGTCTTAAGCATGTCGCACAATTCATTCAAGCCCTTCTTTGCCCCATGCATATGGTAGTTCGAGATGAAGTTCTCATAGCTGGGTGGAAGAGACGCGAGTATGAAATCAGTGGCAAACTCTGGGCCCATTGGGAAGCCTATCTTCTCCAATTTCTGAGTGTGACCAAACATCTTGATCACATGTGGGCCAACTGTTGTGCCTTCTACTAGCTTGGTTTCGACAAAAGCCTTGGACACATTGAACCTTTCAGTCCTGGCTTGAGTCTTAAACATATCATTAAGCGCCACGATCATATCATACGTTGCATGATTATTATGAAATTGCATCTGGAGATCTGGCTCCATGCAAGCGAGCATAAGGCAACCCACTTCAAGATCAGCATCACATGCTTTCTTGTAAGCAGTTTTCTCTGCAGCAGGTGCATTATCAGTAGGCTCATCTAGTAATGGGGTCTCTAGAACATCTTCCTTTTTCTCAGCCCTGAGAACAATTCTCAGGTTGCGGATACAATCCGCATAGTTTGTTCCATTCAACTTATCTTTCTCAAGAATTGAACGCAAAGTAAATGGTTGATTATTGGGAGCCATCTACAACAAAAGTAATGCAAAATACTAAGACAAAAGCATCCAAGACAGAGTAAATAATATTAAACTTTTAATAGAATCTACTCCCACTAAAATCAATATCCCTCTATCCACAACTAACAAATCGACTAGTGAGCTTTAGCATCACTGCTAGGCAACATGGTAGATCAATAAGCAACTCCTTGCTAATCATATCACATATGACTCTTGTTGTTGGGTGGCATCTCTATGCCTGTGTTACCAACAACTAATGCTCCAAGGTCCCTAACCATTAGGATAACCTTGTTCAAGTAACCAAACCTTCTACAGTAAGTATCAGATACAAACCTATCATGTACAGTGGCACCCTAATTTCATAGACCCACCACCGATCATACAAGACACATGACAGTGCAAGGTTTGGAGGAGCATTACAACTTAAACATTACTGAGGGATCGTTCTACTTCACTAACGCATATGTAGACAAAAACATTATCACACTTGAAAGTAGAACATTGTAAGAACAACATTAACACACATATGACTTGGTATAGCCCATTATTCCTTTGGGGATCTCCATCTCCATCAATCTATTCATCATGGTGATCGCCATAACTATGATTCAAGTATGCCATCCTTCTGTGATTAGTCCATCAAGACTATTTATGACTACCGTAACATAGTGAAATAAAATTACATAGTCATAGGATCATCACAGATTGGCACACAAGCCATTACATATGAATCGACAATATCTGTGGCTCTAGCCATATTGTCTTAATCATGACATGCAAGCCATGAATTAATTACATACATGCATCACATACACATAAGGGCTATACCAATCATGAATACCTGCAAAACAGAGTTAACCGATTCCGACGTCTAATCTAAAAACGCTGAAAAACATAATTTTGCAAGCTGTTTTTTCACAAATTTTCTGGCGCACGATTTTCTTTTAAAGTTTGCGTCAATCCGAGGTCGTATGCAAAAGTTATGGCCGTTTTACCGAACAACACTTTTATTTCAATTTTCCCATCCAACGGCGGATCCAATCCGCCGCCGCCGCCGCATTGCATGCGCTTGGAACTTGACCTAGATCTGATTCGATCAATCTTATTGATCTCCAACTCACCGTAATTGGGTTTACAAGTATCACTTAACTCGGATGGCGGAATTCCGACCGATACGAGTAGATCGTTACAATACCAACATGGCAAGAACACGAACCATGATCAGAGATTGATCAACAACCGTGCATATCTCCATATGCACATACCCGAATCTATAACGAGGCATGTAACGGCTCTGATACCACTATAGGGTTATGAGGTTGCTACGCTAGTTAGAAAACAAAATTTTCTACCCCATAAACCAGGAACAAGAGCTAGTTATAGATCACGGGATTACCACTAGACGCGCAGGTGCAGCGGAGACAACTTGATGAAGTCGTACACGTCGTAGTAGTGTAGTGTAGTTGTGTGGTCGTCTGTCACGTCCGTCCATGTGCAGATCGTCCGAGCAGGTCCCCGACTAGCTCTGACCAGCTTCCGAACACCTCCGACCATGTGCCGACCACTTGCGACAACTTGCGACTAGGTTCCATCCTTGTGCCACAGATGCAACACCTCTGAGGAATCCCACATGTGCAGGGAGAAAGTGTCACGTCTTCGGACTGCTAGGTCCGCGAGGAGTACTAGGCGCGAGCGTGGGGAGGGAGAGGGCAACTGCCAAAAGGCATGGATCGACCAACTCGCCCCGCGCCCTCCCTTTGCTTATATAGGCATCCCAATGATCTCCCACGTTAGAGGTCCATTAGAAACCCTAAACCTAGTCTAATTCGGGTCCAACCTGAATTAGGCTTCCAGCCCTTTAAGTGTGCGACCCTATGGGCTCATGTGCACATAGACATGGACCGAGTACTCCTACTCGACCAATAGTTGATAGCGGCCTCTAGCAAGCCGGGTCAACTCCTATGCATACGCAATGATCATATCAGATGAACCACCACAAACTATATACATGTTATTCCCTTGCCAACGATATTTGTTCCAACTCATAGGTTAACACTTAACCTAAGCATGACCATATATTTCATGATCTAATCATTTGAGTGGTCCAGTGAAATCTCTCTCACATTGAGAGTGGCAAATCCCTTCTTGATCGACTATCTTGATCGACTATGTCTCACAGCATGCTTCCCGACAAACCTGAAAGCTACCTTTATAACTACCCAGTCACGGAGTAGCGTTTGGTAGTGCCTAAGTAGGTCACTTCACATCTTGAGTACATACGACAATCTCAGGTCTAAGGACATAACGTACATGATGTGAACAGAGACAATCTCAGGTCGGGTCTATCCAACCCCATGTCCTACATGTGCCCATATTATTAGTTTGACATCTCTATGTCCATGACTTGTGAAACATAGTCATCAACTAATAATATGCTGATCTAATATTCATGTGCATTCTAGCACGAACTCCGATCAGGACTACATAAGAATAACCATACTAGTAAAAGAGTTTCACAAACAATTCACATAGTTGCTAATCGATACATGTTGTCTTTAATGGATATTCATTGAACTCATAACATGTCATGGATACAAGGAATACAATCATCTCTATGATTACCTCTAGGGCATACTCCCAACACATATAGATAACGAGTATAGACATGGATATCATATGCAGATGACGAGTGCGGACATGTACAAATAAGAGTATGAAACGAAAAGAGGAGCTTTTGTCGACGTCAAGGATGTCGTCGGCGGGTTTCAAAGATTCGACCTTGAAGCAACGGGGAAGGCGTCAGGTTGTTGTGTGGAATCTTACTCATGGCATAGTTGAGGAGGTACATGATATGGAGTTTGATGAAACTAATAGCTCTCAAGATGAAAATCACAATCATGATGATGTGAGAGGTGAACCTTTGGCCAATGCAATGAAGAATATGGATATTGGGGACATGAGGCCGAGGCAAGTGGATGAAGAGCAAGACAACGACTTTCTAGTGCATGCTCCATCCAATGAGCAGCTCAATGACAATCAAGCTAGTTCATCCTCTCCAACTCAAGATCAACAAAAGGCTAGTTCATCATCTCAATCCAATGACCAATCAAGTACAAGCAATCAACTTCCAACTCTCCAACCTACATCTATTGCAAGGGATCATCATTTGGATCATATTATTAGAGATATCACAAGAGGTGTACAAACAAGATCAAGATTGACTTCATTTTGTGAACACTACTCGTTTGTATCATCTATTGAGCCAACCAAGATTGAAGAAGCTTTGCAAGATATTGATTGGATAAATGCTATGCATGAAGAACTCAACAACTTTGCAAGAAATCAAGTTTGGGAGCTAGTTGAGAGACCAAAGAATCACAATGTTATTGGCACTAGATGGGTCTTTCGCAACAAACAAGATCAAGATGGAATAGTGGTGAGAAACAAAGCAAGACTAGTTGCACAAGGGTACACTCAAGTAGAGGGTCTTGACTTTGGAGAAACTTATGCACTGGTTGCAAGGCTAGAAGCAATAAGGATTCTATTGGCTTATGCTTGTGCTCACAACATCAAGCTCTATCAAATGGATGTGAAGAGTGCATTTCTCAATGGGTACATCAATGAATTGGTATATGTTGAGCAACCACCTGGTTTTGAAGATGACAAGAGACCCAACCAAAGTTGGAGTTCAACTATAGCTCTACAAAAGTGTGCAATTGGTTGAAGCTAAGACGCGAGGATTAGAGAGTTAATCGCGTTGCAAAATCGGCCATCAGTTGGCCTGATGCTGGTTTCAAATCCAGAGCAGAGCCCGCCGTCCGGTCGTGGCCGACCGCCTCAGGCATCGCGCGCCACGTGGCAGCCGTACGTCAGCGGAATGCCTGCGCCAGCCGCGTCCTTGGAGAGCCAAACACTCCACCTCGCGACCGCACTCACGCCCGCGCCCTCACTCTCTCCCTCTCCTCTCTACAACCGAAGAGATTTGCACCTACTCGGTGAACGAAATAAATGATGCACAATAACATTCATCATGAGCATCCATTCATATACATTAGGCATGTCTCATTTCTAGTATATGGCTTGTCATATATATTTTGGATCATCATACATGTATACATGCATCCAGGATCGCCGGAGGGAGTAACTTTGCTGGAGATTGGGTAGACAGAAGAAGTCCCACCAGAGTTGCAAGCTCCAGAAGAAGGAGAGCAGGGCTCTGACCTTCTTGAGTGCCCAAACTACCTTCCCTCTACCTTCGTGAAAGGATGCACCAGAGCATTTTTCACCTCCCTGATTCTATTTAAAGTATTTTACTTACAATACAACCACTTGTTTGTGCATTAAGTTAATAGGAGTTGAGATGAAATGCTTTGCTGCATTATATCTCCTTGTCCACTAAAAAGAACCTTGTAGGCCCAAGATAGAAACCTCTGCTTATCCATGCTTAGACCAGTAGCGTGGGTGGTCTACCATCCTCCACAAAGATAGGTTGCTGGTCACAGTTGGCTATATTTGCTATCGTCGAAAATAACCATGTGGAAGTAATAAATCGAGACCGGGCGGACAAGGAGTTGTGAGCCACATGACTTGGAGGTCTTGTGAGCGGGTTCTCTCCGCCTGTGTCGCTAGGCACTGGATCGTGGTTGCACATCTGCCGAGATTGAACGCATGCCTCCTTCATAGCTGGCCGAATAACTTGTTTCGACCGCGAAGCCTAACTCTGTATGTTCGGGCCGGAACCTCCCCCTACTTGGGTCATGAAGACCGCGATCGGCATACTAGACCGTGGGCAAGTACCCTGATCGTCCTGGCCTGGCACCATGGGCAGGCAATGCTTGATCGACCTGGCTATCCGTGAGTCGCTACTCATGCCTGTACATGGAGAACCGCGGCTACCCGAACTATAATGAAGGTAACCCGTATAAGTGTGTCGGCAGGCACACTTGGGTGTGATTGAGGAATAAACCTCCACCTGGATTGGAATTCGATTGGAATCGCGGTCTCTCCCCGTCAGTGAGAAACTTGAAAGACCTTCCTCCCACTGTAGAAACCTGAACTCTAATAAGTTACCAAAAGATGGTTATGTGGTTTCGATGCCAAGCACAATATGGTTATTATTGTTTGATAACTCAGTGATTGCTCTAGTACAGGTGCTAATAAGATCTGTTAATCTTACTCAATCAATTGCCAAATGTTGTTTTGTAATGTTGTTATGCAAAACTATGCTATCTCATGAGATCCACTGATAAAGCCCTGCATAATCCTTGAAGTGTCTATGGTTATATATCTATCTCTCTGTCGGGTAAGTCTAGCTGAGTACAATTGAGTACTCAGGGTTTCTTTACCCTTGTTGCAGATGGTATGGTCTATTCTGGCTATTGTTAGGTGTGCCTCTACCCTGCATGTGATGATGAGTGAAGACCATTGGCAATGGTGGATTCTTATGTCTCTCCTTGTTTCTTTTGATTGGACTATACTAAGTATGACACTGTATTTGTTTTAACACTTTGCAATGGGTTTTATGAAACCTAAACTTCTGCTACTTTGATTTGAACTCGGTGTTGTAATAACACTTCCTTAAACTCAGTTGTAATATTATTTTGTTTTGAACTTATCACTATGGATGTGCGGTTACTGAATCTAGTGTTCGATCTTGGGTTGTTACTTATTGTGGTTTGAGATCTTTCGAGATTTTAAGGACTACCGGGCGTATATAGGCTCTAGTGTGACAGTGTCATCAGAAATGATGATCATTATACTAGTGCTCTTATAGGTTAGGCGGTTCCGTGACAGGTGGTATCAGAGCAAGATTCAGTATACTACTGTTCATGAGTGTATTTGCAAACAAAAGATTTTTGCTTATCAAACTATTTTGCTAAAATTTTTTTTGTGTGTGTACAAAATTAATTGCAAACTATAAATGTGCCATAGGTTATGTCCCTTATTGCCCAATAGGATGTCAGGTGGCGTAAAGTACTAACTTGGGGGATTGCATCATATTTTTGGTTACGTGTCCATACAGGTTGGAATAGTATGGGGGTCATTCACTTGAATGGTGTTGTATGGATCAAACTTTGACGCTATGCCTAAGGTAAGGTGAGTTGTGAGAGCATGCATCAGATACACTGCCGATCTAGGGGAATGCTTATATGATGTACGGACAATAATCCTGTTCCACATAAGGTTATGAGATGGCATCCATGTGTGGGTGTTGCCGTCTGTTGAGACGATGCCGTCCTTAGGACGAAGAACTATGTTTATATACTGCTTACGTGTATACGGGGTGTACACCTAAGTGAGTATTAGATTTACATTTCAGCAATGGATTATTCATACTATTGGGTTGGGCTAAAATGAATCTTCTGCAGTTAGACTAACAGCGAATCGTGTCGACCGTTTAGTTACGTATTTATGAGAGAACGTATGTATGCCACCGTCTAGAACGTTCTCAGTGAAAGGTTTGCTTTCATAAGGTTTGTAAGAACGTAAGATACATGCATGCATCATGTGTCATCATATTGCATTTAATTCCCTCCCTTACTAAATATGTATCTCTTTACATGTTAAATGCTGAAATCTGTAAAATACATGTTCTCACAAAAAGGTTAAAATTTGTTACAGATGGCAGCCCCAGGACCTCCCCAGCGCAGCAAACCGCTTCCTGTCGGTGTTTGGCACTCCTACTTTGCTTTGGAGGGTGCTGAGTCAGGTGGGGTACACTGAGAAGCCTCAGTACTACTAGACTCAGGAGCCGCTTGGGAATGCGCAATTGTACACCGTGACTGTGACTATTCCTAAGCGCACCGAGGCACCTTTGTGGAGGAGGTGGTACGCTGAGGCCATAGCCAGCAGTCCTTGGGAAGGAGCTCAGTCTGCAGCTCTGACTATTCTGAGTCAGATACGCTAGGAGCACAGTGCAACTTTGGACCAGGGTGCAGCAGGTACCTTTCCAGAGGATAGCCCTGACACCACTCTTTGGTACCAGGAGAGGAGTGATCCCTTGATCAGGAACAGGGATGATAGAGTTGGCAGTTTAGGACCGTCTATGAGTGCTATGCATGTAGTGCTCAAGACTCTTTTTGCCAGAGAGGACTCCTACCTGTTCAGTGTGGCATGCCTGAGGACCAGTGAGATGTTCCTACAGGGAATTGGTAGAGACAATCAGCATCTCAGGAGGGCAGCTAAGGAGGTGCAGGACGAGAGGGATGCAGCTATACTTCGAGAGGAGGCAGCTGAGGCTCGTGAGTGTATGCTTCGCCACCAGCAGGTGGTGGGGAACATCGCTTACCACCGGTGTGACGTAGAGTTGAATGGGCTACTTCAGCAGGCCCATGACCAGATCCGAGAGCTACAGCAGGAGGTTCACAGGCTCAACAACGTGATCAACCCGATCCCTCCACCAGTTGCACCAGAGATGGATCCCGCCGTGATCTATGCCAACAATGACCCAGTCACCGAGGACGAGGAGGAGGACGATCTCGAGGAGCTTGAGCTTATTGACGATAGCGATGACGAGGGTGGTCGTCTATCAAGGATGGACACCGACCGCGACCACTAGGATAGCTTGCTTACACTAGTCCTTAGTGTTTCTTTTGCGCTAGTAGCTTGACCTTTTGTTGTTCCATGAGAGACATGATGTTGTGTAACCACCATGACCCTATGTGAATTTAAGTTATCTACCTTTCATTGATTTACTAAGGCATAATTATGATTCATCTACAATTACTCAAATCTTAGTGCTACTTGCTATCAAATTTATGCAGATGCTTGCCAACACTCGCTCCCGTGGCTCTGGAAGTGGTGGAAATCACCGTGATGAGGATGAGGCTCCTCTGCCGCATCCACCCCCACCACCACCACCGCTTACCCCGGAGTAGTTCATGGCTCAGTTCATCGGTGGGCAGCACAACATTGAGGAGTTGCTTCGTGAAGTTTCTCGCAGTAACCAGAACCAAGGCAACCGTGATCGTCAACCGGCAAACTAGTTCGGCACTTTCAAGGATTTCCTTGACACCAAGCTACCAATCTTCAAAGAGGCTAAAGAGCCACTCCAAGCTGATGAATGGCTAAATACCATGGAGCAGAAGTTTCGTCTGTTGAGAATGATTGAAGAGTTAAAAGCAGAGTATGCTTCGCATCAGTTGCAAGGACCGGCAGGTATATGGTGGGCTCATCACCGCACCACGTACCCTGCCAATGCTCCAGTGGTCTGGAATCAGTTCAAGACAGCTTGTAGGGGGCTTTACATTCCTCTGGGCTTAATGAAAATGAAGGCAACAGAGTTTCTGAAGCTCACACAGGGTACCAAGACCTTAACGGAGTACCTTCATGCTTTCAACAATCTGGCCCATTATGCTCCCCAGTTTGTTGAAAATGATGAGATGAAGATTGATAGTTTCAAGAGAGGTCTCAGAACCAAGATAATGAAGACCCTTGCTAACTTCAACGAGTTTATTAGTGATGCTTTGACCCAGGAGAACCAGAACAGCTTGCATGCTGCCGCAAAAGGCCGCAAGAAGGCATTTGAGGGAAGCTCGTCTCAGCAGAGAGCTCCTTTTGTCAATCGCTCTACTTATCGACCTCCAGTGGCAGGAGCTAAGTTTAGGCCTCCACAGAAGAAAGTTCTAGCTAGGGGTACACAACAGAGTCAGTATCGCAAGCCCTACACCATTTCTCTTCCAAAAGGCAATCCAGGGCAAGGCAGTTCTGGCAATCAGAAGGCTCCACTCCATAATGCACCATGCTTCAATTGTCAGTGCCCAGGGCACTTTGCTAAGGATTGCCCTCACCCGAGGAAGAATCAGACTTATCAGGGACGTGTGCACTACACCACAGTGGAAGAAGTGCCACAAGGAGAGCCCATCACAGCTGGTATGTTCCTTGTAAACCATCATCCTGCAGTTGTGCTGTTTGACTCAGGATCTTCACATTCGTTTGTGAGTAAATCTTTTACTGTTAAGCATGGCATGAGCATATCTGATTTGGATGTGGGGTACTGCATAAGTTCAGCCGGGGCTGACATCTCAACAAAACAAGCAGTTAAGGATGCGAGTATCATAATACAGAAACATGAGTTTAAAACCGAGCTCATCATCCTTCCTGGTTTAGGTCTAGATGTAATCCTAGGTATGAGATGGATGCACCTTTATGGAGTGAACATCGATACTGAAAATAGGACCCTTACCTTGAGAACTCCAGAGAAAACGGAAACCTTTCAGATTTCTCTTCCCCGAAAGCTTGATCTTTGTGCTATGACATGTGCTATCCAAGTCACAGCTCTGAAGTTTGCTATTGAGTTGGTACCTGGCACGACACCTATTTCTCGTAGGCCGAATGCCGCCCAATGAGCTAGCAGAGCTAAAGAAGCAGTTACAAGAGTTACAAGACAAAGGTCTTATACGGCCTAGTTCGTCACCATGGGGTTGTCCCGCATTGTTCGTTAAAAAGAAGGATAAATCCCTACGAATGTGGGTGGATTATCGACCACTTAATGCTGTAACAATCAAGAACAAGTATCCTTTACCTCGTATTGATATCTTGTTTGATCAGTTATCCAAGGATAAAGTGTTCTCTAAGATAGATTTGAGATCCGGGTATCATCAAATCAAGATCAAACCACAAGACGTACCCAAAACAACTTTTGCAACGCGGTATGGGCTTTACGAGTATTTGGTTATGTCGTTTGGGCTGACTAATGCTCCCGCCTACTTCATGTATCTTATGAACTCAGTGTTCATGCCCGAGCTAGATAAATTTGTAGTTGTGTTCATCAACGACATTTTAATCTACTCGGAGAATGAAGGAGAGCATGCAGAACATCTACGTATCGTTCTAGCAAGGTTAAGAGAACATAAGTTGTATGCTAAGTTTAGTAAGTGCGAGTTTTGGCTTACTAAAGTACCTTTCCTTGGACACATTCTTTCCGTTGATGGAATATCTATAGATCCAAGTAAAGTACAAGAGGTTATGGATTGGAAAGCTCCAACTTGCGTCACCGAGGTTCGTAGTTTTCTTGGTCTAGCTGGATACTACCGTCGGTTCATACCAGACTTTTCCAAGATAGCTAAACCCATGACCCGTCTGCTACAGAAAGATAAGAGGTTCGAATGGACTCCAGAATGCGAGGCAGCTTTTCTTACCCTAAGAACTCTACTTACTTCAGCACCCGTTTTGGCGCAACCAGACATAACAAAACCCTTTGATGTGTATTGTGATGCCTCCGGGATTGGACTAGGATGTGTTCTTATGCAAGAAGGAAAAGTGATAGCCTATGCTTCTCGATAACTCAGAAAACATGAAGCTAACTATCCAACACATGATCTAGAACTAGCAGCAGTGGTTCATGCTTTAAAGATATGGAGACATTACCTTCTTGGTAATATATGCCACATATACACCGATCACAAGAGTCTCAAGTATATCTTTACTCAGCCAGAGTTGAACATGAGACAAAGAAGATGGTTAGAACTAATCAAGGATTACAATCTTGAAGTTCATTACCACCCAGGGAAAGCTAATGTAGTAGCTGACGCTTTGAGCAGGAAGTCACACTATCAGCTTGTGCAACCCTTGCTTGAAGACAGGTTCAACTTGTTACATCCGTCAGTGTTGTACAATCTCACCGTCAGTTGCTCACTCGAAAGTCAAATCATAGAAGGTCAGAAAACAAATGTGGGTGTGTTCCATATCAAAAGAAAGATGAAAACTGAGGGTTCCCAATGTTTCAAGATAGACGACAAGGGAATTCTTTGGTTTCGAGATCGTCTTGTTGTACCCAAGGATAAAGAGTTAAGGAATCGGATCTTAGAGGAAACACATTCCTCTAAGCTATCTATACATCCAGGCAGTAGCAAGATGCATCATGATCTGAAACAACGTTTTTGGTGGACAAAGATGAAGAATAAAATTGCCACGTTCGTGGCAAGATGTGATGTGTGTTGTAGAGTGAAAGCGGTACATATGAAACCCGCTAGACTCTTACAACCTTTGTCAAATCCAGGATGGAAATGGGAAGAAATCAGTATGAATTTCATAACAGGTCTTCCACCTACTCAGAGAGGTCATGACTCAATATGGGTGATTGTGGATCGGCTAACCAAGTCAGTGCACTTCATACCAGCTCGCACCACTAACCGACCATATGAATATGCAGAGATGTATATCACTCACATAGTCCGTTTGCATGGTGTTCCAAGAACAATTCTATCAGATAGAGGACCGCAGTTCATTGCTCATTTCTGGGAACATTTACACAAGCAACTTGGGACTAATCTAGTTCGCAATTTAGCTTACCATCCTCAGACTTCAGGACAGACAGAAAGAGTTGACCAGATTCTCAAAGATCTTCTTAGAGCTTGTGTGATATCTTCTAAAGGATCATGGGAAAGTTGGTTACCTTTAGCAGAGTTCTCATACAACAATAGCTATCAAGAGAGTATCAAGATGGCTCCGTTTGAAGCTTTGTATGGTAGAAGGTGTAGAACACCTCTCAATTGGGTTGAACCAAGAGAAAGAAGATACTACGGTATCGACTTTGTGCAAGAAGTCGAAGAAAAAGTTAGAACCTGTTGACACAAAAAGCGTCAGGATCTGCGAACACCTCGGACTTATACCCGAATTCGATATCCAAAGGTGTGCCAGTCGATTTGACCAGTTAATTGACAAGGACGATAACTAGAACCAGATCTGAACGAGACAACGGCGATACGCCCGGATGCCAAGACTCAGACTTGATCAAGATAACTAGAGCAGAGCTGAACGAGACAACAGCGATGCGCCCGGATGTCAAGGCTCAGATTACTCCCACGCGGAACTTGCAAGGGTTCGACGGAGATCAAGGAGATGCAGCCCATCGAAGCTTGAAGAACTCGTAGATGAACTAAAGCTAATGCAATAAAAGTAGAATTGCTGAAAAGTAGATAAAAAGTAATTGATTTGTTTGATATATGATTGATTGTTTTTCTCATGACCCCTAGGTACATATTTATACTCTGGCAATAGGAGTTGTAAATAGACACGACTTGTACCTTTCCTAAACAAAACAAACCCCAATTTTAAAGGAAATAACTGACTCGCGCAGGAGTCGGACCCAAATAACAATGCTATTTTCCTAAACAAACACCTCTATTTTTAAGGAAACAAATGACTCGTCCAAGAGTTGGACTCAAACTTCTATAACAATACTGGTATAAGATCACCAGTTTCCTTATGTCTTCTCTTCGATGAAACTTTCCATCGGCAGACTCTTCAATCCGCAACTTCCTTCTATTGCCATCGGCAATCCCCTGCTGACGTCAACCGCCATGTCATCCTGTGCCGATCGGCATTATCTCCTTATTGGTAATACCTTCCAATCGGCAACTTTCCACCTCCACTGGTAACTTGTCTTTACCAATTAACTCCTATCGGCAAAAATCATTCAGCTTCCATCGGCAACAAACTTATCCCTTTTGCAGCATTCACTCTCATCGGTAACATCGACCGATGACCTTCCGATGCTGATAGAAAACAGCTACCGATCAATGCAAGTCTTAGCTCATTTGACACATGTCGAAAAACGGTGTCAACAGAACCATACAAGAACATATGCGTGGAGCTCCGTCAAGACAGAAAATTTACGCAGATAAGAGAAGAAGACCGCTAGAGTTCGAAGTCGGTGATTATGTGTACTTGAAAGTATCACCTATGAAGGGAGTACAAAGATTTGGAGTTAAGAGCAATCTTGCTCCAAGGTATGTGGGACCATACCGGATCATCGAAAGAAGTGGAAGAGTAGCCTATAAGCTGTTGTTACCACCAGAAATGAGGGCTATCTTCAATGTCTTTCATGTATCCCAGCTTAAGAAGTGTTTGAGAGTTCCTGAGGAACATATCGAACCTTCAGGTCTGAAGTTACAGTTAGACTTGTCTTTTGAAGAAAAGCCAGTCCAGATCATGGACACCAAAGAAAGAGTAACTCAAAACAAAGTTATCAAGTTTTACAAAATAATGTGGAACAATCAAAGTGAACGAGATGCTACGTGGGAACGGGAGGACTACCTTAAGGAAGTCTACCCTTCTTTCTATGAAAAAAGGTAAGCCTTACAAATCTCGGGACGGGATTTTTGTAAGGGGGAAGGGCTGTAACACCCTAGGTGTTAAGCTTGCATTTGCATATCATTTCATGAGCATGAGCATAGGCATCATTGCATTCATGCATTTCAATGATCATATGAAATGATAACCCTAAGAGATCACCTTGTTTTCATATGTGTATGTGTTAACCTACACCTAGCTTTGTATGAGTTATGCTTGTTTAACCAAGTGCTTGGTGTTTTGATCACTAATAACCATGTAGAAATATTTAGGGATGAAAATGGAACCATGTCTATGTTCATGATCAAGTCCAAATAAGCTTCTAGGGTTTAAGCTCTAATGTTTGGCCCTAGGAACACTTTTGTTTGATCTAACAAATTGACCTTGTAAATGACCTTGTATGAAAAAGTTGGTTTAAGCAAAGTTGTAGAGTTTTTAATTCTGCACAGACTTTGCTTAACTACCTTGAGGTGATTTGGATCCTAAAATACCCTAATTGGTCAATTAAGTCTGATTTGGGGGTTGTTTTAGCTTCTGAAATTGCCTAAGTCATAATTGTGTTTCAGTTTGAATGTTACCCTGTTTGAATGCTTGTAGTTTGAAATCTAAGCCGTTTCAGTTCAAACCAAGTACACCAAAGTTGGAGTTCAACTATAGCTCTACAAAAGTGTGCAATTGGTTGAAGCTAAGACGCGAGGATTAGAGAGTTAATCGCGTTGCAAAATCGGCTGTCAGTTGGCCTGATGCTGGTTTCAAATCCAGAGCAGAGCCCGCCGTCCGGTCATGGCCGACCGCCTCAGGCATCGCGCGCCACGTGGCAGCCGTACGTCAGCGGAATGCCTGCGCTGGCCGCGTCCTTGGAGAGCCAAACCCTCCACCTCGCGACCGCACTCACGCCTGCACCCTCACTCTCTCCCTCTCCTCTCTACAACCGAAGAGATTTGCACCTACTCGGTGAACGAAATAAATGATGCACAATAACATTCATCATGAGCATCCATTCATATACATTAGGCATGTCTCATTTCTAGTATATGGCTTGTCATATATATTTTGGATCATCATACATGTATACATGCATCCAGGATCGCCGGAGGGAGTAACTTTGCTGGAGATTGGGGAGACAGAAGGAGGAGTCCCACCAGAGTTGCAAGCTCCAGAAGAAGGAGAGCAGGGCTCTGACCTTCTTGAGTGCCCAAACTACCTTCCCTCTACCTTCGTGAAAGCAAGCACCAGAGCATTTTTCACCTCCCTGATTCTATTTAAAGTATTTTACTTACAATACAACCACTTGTTTGTGCATTAAGTTAATAGGAGTTGAGATGAAACGCTTTGCTGCATTATATCTCCTTGTCCACTAAAAAGAACCTTGTAGGCCCAGGATAGAAACCTCTGCTTATCCATGCTTAGACCAGTAGCGTGGGTGTTCTACCATCCTCCACAAAGATAGGTTGCTGGTCACAGTTGGCTATATTTGCTATCGTCGAAAATAACCATGTGGACGTAATAAATCGAGACCGGGCGGACAAGGAGTTTTGAGCCACTTGACTTGGAGGTCTTGTGAGTGGGTTCTCTCCGCCTGTGTCACTAGGCACTGGATCGTGGTTGGACATCTACCGAGATTGAACGCATGCCTCCTTCATAGCTGGCCGAATAACTCGTTTCGACCGCGAAGCCTAACTCTGTATGTTCGGGCCAGAACCTCCCCCTACTTGGATCATGAAGACCGCGAGCGGCATACTAGACCGTGGGCTAGTACCCTGATCATCCTGGCTTGGCACCATGGGCAGGAAATGCTTGATCGACCTGGCTATCTGTGAGTCGCTACTCATGCCTGTACATGGAGAACCGCGGCTACCCGAACTATAATGAAGGTGACCCGTATAAGTGTGTCGACAGGCACACTTGGGTGTGATTGAGGAATAAACCTCCAGCTGGATTGGAATTCGATTCGAATCGCGGTCTCTCCCCGTCAGTGAGAAACTTTAAAGATCTTCCTCTCACTATAGAAACCTGAACTCTAATAAGTAACCAAAAGATGGTTATGTGGTTTCGATGCCAAGCACAATATGGTTATTATTGTTTGATAACTCAGTGATTGCTCTAGTACAGGTGCTAATGAGATCTGTTAATCTTACTCAATCAACTGCCAAATGTTGTTTTCTAATGATGAGAATACATGAGTAATTAGGAGGCTCTTTTATGCAAAACTATGTTATCTCATGAGATCCACTGATAAAGCCCTGCATAATCCTTGAAGTGTCTATGGTTATATATCTATCTCTCTGTCGGGTAAGTCTAGCTGAGTACAATTGAGTACTTAGGGTTTCTTTACCCTTGTTGCAGATGGTATGGTGTATTCTAGCTATTGCCAGGCGTGCCTCTACCCTGCATGTGATGATGAGTGAAGACCTTGGGCAATGGTGGATTCTGATGTCTCTCCTTGTTGCTTTTGATGGGACTGTACTAAGTATGGCACTGTATTTGTTTTAACAGTTTGCAATGGGTTTTATGAAATCTAAACTTTCGCTACTTTGATTTGAACTCGGTGTTGTAATAATACTTCCTTAAACTCAGTTGTAATATTATTTTGTTTCAAACTTATCACTGTGGATGTGCGGTTACTGAATCTAGTGTTCGATCTTGGGTTGTTACTTATTGTGGTTTGAGATCTTTTGAGATTTTAAGGACTACCGAGCATATATGGGCTCTAGTGTGACAGTGTCGTCAGAAACGATGAGCATTATACTAGTTCTCTTATAGGTTGGGCGGTTCCGTGACAACGAGTCCCTTGGGAAACCTTATTGTTTGGTCTGCCATCTGCAAGCGAACTCATGTAGGGACCAAAGGTCGTCCTAACAAGTTATCATAAGTCACCTTAGACATGATGTTGACGCCCGATCCGAGATCGCAGAAGGCGGTGTGGAAGGTTTGTTGTCCGATTGAGCATTTGATCGTCGGGTGGCCTGGATCTTCCTTCTTCATGATGAAGGGAGGATCGAGAAGATAGCCCCAATAGGAGCGAAGTGGACGCTTACTAGACCTCATTGTGACCATATTAACATGCTCAATTGAATCCTCTGGTTTCCCAGGAATCTTACCTTGTTCCATGGATGCCATAGCTACTGCTAATGGAGCTAATTGGGTTTCTAGCATTTTATTGAAGCTCAATGAATTTTTCATGGCAGTTGTAAAGCTATCCATTTTCTCACCAAAGCTTTCAAGAACTTTATCAGTGGAATCATCTTTTTATTTATACCATCATTAATCTTTGATTGACCAAGAACAAGATCTTTCAATGAAGGTTGATTATTGTAAGAATTATAATTATTGAAATTGCTATTACCTCCATTACCTTGGTAGAAGGGGCGTGAATTCCAGCTTCCTTGTTGTTGGGGTCGATACCCGTTGTTGTTGTTGTTGTTGTTGTTGTTGTTGTTGTTGCTGATGAAGTTCACGTCCTCCTTTGAAGTCTCGAGGCAATTGTTGCACGAGTGATCATTTCCTCCGCACACCTCGCACCATGGATCAACTTCAATAGCTTGTGCAGCGGCGATGGGATAGATGGCCTCCCGTTCCTTCTTGGAACTTTCTTCTATCTTCTTCATTAGGAGGTCCATCTTGGCAGAGAGCATGTCCACCTCATTAACGGTGTGCATACCTCTCCTCTTTGGCTAGAGATGTTCCTCACCCCATCCTTCGTTAATTACCATCTTCTCGATGAGGTCCTTGGCATTTCTCACTGTGTGTTGGAGAATGCCCCTACAGCGGCAGCATCAAGGTGACTACGGGCCATACTAGAGAGCCCATGGTAGGGGATAGGCATGAATGTACTCCTAGATACGCTCCCATGCTTCGGGAATTGTCTCATCGGATTGTTGTTGGAAGCTTGAGATCTTTCTGCGAAGAGCATTGGTTTTGCCCGTCGGGAAGAACTTCTTGAGGAATGCTTGGCACACCTCTCCCATGTGGTGGCTTCTTCTTTGTGGGCGTAGAACCATTGCTTCACCTTCCCCAATAACGAGAATGAGAAAAGACGAAGGCGAATGGCGTCAGACGCCACTCCCTTGATAGTACATGTGCCACATAATTCCATGAAGTGCTGGAGATGAGCATTGGCATCCACATGGGACTTCCCACTAAATGGGTTGGCATGCACTAGGTTAGTCAAGGCTGGCTTCAGCTCGAGGGTAGCACTCCCTGTTTTAACTTTAGGTCCTCGTGCCACGTGAGCGACTGACAGGACCGAAAAGTCGGAAATAGCCTCCTGAGCCATAGCTTGCTTGATAAATGAAGTGGAGCCTCCTTCCTTGAGTGGATCCAAATTTGAGATGAACTTTTGAGGGGACACTAGACGATGTCTAGAGTTCCTTCGAAAGCTCTCAAGATTTTCTAATGTGGTTGCTCAAAATTGGAACTCACTCATACAATGCCTTGCTTCACAAAAGAGAAACACAAGCAAGGGGTAATTCCCCTATAACTAATTGATAACTATGTTAACGAGAATCTCTGGATTCAATCTAATTAAAATTTCTAGGCTATGTTGTCCCCGGCAACGGCGCCAGAAATGCTTGTTAGTATTTCTAATGACTATTGGATAAATCCGCAAGCGCACAGATTATACCGTTGTAGCACTTCACCTAGGAGTATTCCAAGGTATCGTAATTTATATTTTCCCAAGGGAAAGCTGGGCTAGAAATAATAATTAGATAGAGATCCTAGAGAGCACCTCAACTTAGTACCAACTAGTATAGGGGGGTAAATGATATATGTGATAGGAAGGGTTAATGAATCAATAAGCCAAGGTAAAAGATACTTAGAACGGACTAGATAGAATAGATAGGTGGGAGGACAATGAGAGAGTAAAGGGACTCCTATGTAATTCACTCTACTTCAATATACTTAGCCAATTAACTAGTCTAAACACTATAGTTTGCCTCCTCAATAGAAGTATACTAGGCGAGGGGATAGATCAGCAGGAGGACAAAACTCCTACCGGACTGCGCCCTCGTTTTACGGGGGGCTTACCTTTTAAGAACTTGCTTAAAAATACGTGGTGGAATACAATGACTAGACAAGGCTGTCACCTCTTGCTAGCTACCACAAACAATCCGTGTAGCAAGCAGTAACCAAGGGTAAGATGATGTATAAGCACCACGCTTACACACAACTTACTACTTTGACTACGATCTAGAATCAAAGCACCCTATGACAGGCAATGATCGCATACAGGAAAGGTCACAAGGATCAGAGACTATTAAAGGCTATTAAAGAGTAAAAGCATATAACATGACTATATCTAGTACAGTAATGCTCAAAGTAAATACCAAGTAAAGTAGAGAGAAAGATATATATTGAATAAGATAAATTCTTACAAAGAAGGAAAGATACAAGAGCTATACCAGACTTTCCAGAAGACAACTCCGGAAATCCCGAGCGCAGCTCGACTCAACTCTAACTCCCACACTAGACTAACTCCTAGAACAATCTAAGGAATAGAGCTTGTAGGCTTCTTCACCATGTATGAAGAGGGGGGTATGACCTTCTATTTATAGTGGGAGGTGGAGTAGGGGCTACTCCGACGCCACGTCAGTGATCCAGGGCCTTAAATCCTCCACCCTTGGATCCAACCGCCCCTTGAACCGACCAAGGGTGGATGGTGGTGATCTTCCACATGTGTAGAGTGGTATGGCGGTTGGAGGGGCCAACCCGACCTAGGGGGGCCGGTCAGTCGACCACCCCGATGGCAGGTGGCCCCTCCTCTGGCCTCTGGAAGTGGCCCCACTGGTCAGGGGACCAGGTGGGAGCCAAGTGGGCCTAGGGGGCGGTCGGCCGACCCCCCCCCTTGGGGTCTCTGGCCCACTTCGTCCTCCCTGGTGTTGGTCCCACTTGTCATTGAGGTTGATGGTTGGTTCTGAGATGGCTGTCACGTTTATCTCCTTGGTGCGGTCCCATGAATCCATGTGCTATTCTTGTGAGCCGTTGAGAGGAAACACAGAGTGATCCAATGGTTGGATTTCACTCTAGAGTGCCTCTCTTGGATCATGGTCAAGAGGGGAGAGAAAAGGAGAGCCGGTGGGACCCACATAGGTGGTCGGCCGACCCCCTATGTGGGTCCCACTGGCTCTCCTTTTCTCCAATTCTTCATTCCTACACTCAAACACTCATGGACATGTGGAACTGGTTATTTGATAAAATATGCTCATGATGTGTTTGTTTATCCTTGATCCTGAGGTTGGTGGCATCATTTTAGTTATATAAAAGTAGACCATATTTTGTGCCAACACCAATGCCCATCTCCAACACTTCATGGAAGTGTGTGGTACCTTCACCATTAAGGGAGTGATGTCAGACGCCATTCGCCATCATCTGTTCCCCTTCTCATTGTTGGCAAAGGCCAAACAATGGTTCTATGCCATGAATGACGAGATTACCACATGGGAGAGGTGCTCCAATGCTTTCCTGAAGAACTTCTTCCCGATGGCCAAAACGAATGTCTGTGGCGGAAGATTTCAAGCTTCCAGCAATAGGCGGATGAGACGATTCTCAAAGCATAGGAACGTGTAGGATCTCAGGAAGGGTAAATAGCCTAGAGGGGGGTGAATAGGCCTGTAAAAATTCAGCTCAAACAGATGTTAATACCTAGGGCGACACTGCCGGCCTATAAAAACGGAGCAGAAAGAGATGAGGTTTGGCAGGGAGATACTAGATACCGAGATGAGTCCTTCCCTGCAAAATCAACTCCAGAACCAGTTCGAAGACTGGTTACCATAGAAAAGTACCTTTTCTTCAAATCAACAACACAAACCCTAGCATAAGATATATTGCAAGTAAAGACTAGGGGACCAGCACACGTGACACAAGGAATTATCCCGTGGTTCAGCTCGCCACCAAGGCTTGCCTAAGTCCACGTTGTTGAGGTGCCACAAAGGCTAGGTGCTTTGCAACTCCTTCTCAATCTCAAGTCAAGGAAGTGAATCCTTGAGATGAGGGGTAATCTCTTAGTTTCACACAACAATTACAAACCTCCTTAGGATGCCACAAGAGAGGGGCAAGCTCTAGGGCGATGCCTAGCCGGCTAGGAGCAAGCTCCAAGGGTAAAAAAACCCTAGCACCGCCGGCCAAACAAGAACCACAAGCTCTTAGACTTTGGAAAGTAGTAGATCCACTCTCTAGGAGTGATTTGCTGCCTTTTCCCTCAAGAATATATGGTTGGAAGTGTGGGATTGCTTGGAGGTTGAAGGTCAACAATGGAGTGAGAGAGAGGGAGAGAGAGCTTTGTTTCAAACAGTCGGATTCAGAGGTTGACGAAGGGGTACTAGACTGGTGAGGTGGAGAGGTTTCCTGCGGGTATTTATAGTCAAGAAAAACTACTGGAAAGGGAGGGCGGCACTGCCGCCCTAGCTTAGGGTCTGTGCTGGAACTGAGGTTTGGACTAAACCCTGAGCTAGCTGAGTGTAAGTTTAGGGTAAAGATTGAGCATGTGATTCACATCTGACCAAACAACACTAGAATCCCCCTTAATAGTACGACATTCCTATACTCAAATTCAAATCATAAATGAATTTAAACCTTTGAGGAGTAGAGAAGCCACCATAAGAATTGGGGTACCTCCACCTTCTCTATGTCTTCCTATTTTTGTCATTACCTACTTGTCATCTCAATAGATCTCATTAGTTCTTGAATTAAGCGGTCATCAACACCAAAACCCACTTAGGTCTTGATTGCACTTTCAATCTCCCCCTTTTTGGTGATTGATGACAACCCAATTCAATCTTACAAAAGATAATCATTAATCTGAGATTTACAAGTCATGGGTGTAGAGAACTCCCCCTAATATGTGAATTGAGATTTGAATTCTCAAGTTGGTATTAGAAACCAAGTTTCACATATGCAAAGTGATTTGGGGCCTCCCCCTACATCCATGCTTGTTGTGGGGTGCTCAAAAATATGTGTCACAGGATAAAACGAGATGCATAAGACAGTTTATTTCAAATAAAAGCACTCAAGCCTGGCTGTTGTAGCAGGGGGCAGCACTGCCACCCTGAGAGAGCGACACTGCTGCCCTGGCTACAATAGTCAGGTAACAGACAGACTTCTACAACAAATAAAACAGGTCTAAAACAGCTCTAGCACAGAATATGACAAGCTAAATCGAAATCCACAAATACATGTCCATATCCAAAATAAATAGAGTCAAACTAGTGCCTTATTACATAAAATAGAGTTTTGTGGCGGCACTCAACCTCACAGGCTAACAAACTAACTCTCAACGGATATGTCATGAAGCACATTGCAGCAAAAAAGATTGAGCCCAAAACTTCTCCCCCTTTGACATCAAGTGCCAAAAAGAGAAGGGAAACCAATCACTCATCATCGCTGCTGGAGACAACGGCGCGACCAGCCCAATGTGTAGTCTGTGTAAAGCGCGTACGGGCTGAGCGGGGAGGCGGTGGTGCAGCGGTACAAGTTCCTGCAACCTCCTCCTCATCCTGCTGCTGCTGCTGACGATGTGGCCTCCTGACATAAACACGGTCGCAAGAAGCCCACTGAGAACTGTCCCACTGACACTGCCCTCTAATCTCCTACTCATCATCGTCATCTTCATCACTAGATACTGACAGGCGAGGCAAGTTGGGAAACATGGGAGAGGTCTCCACTGGTGCAAGCGGTGGAAGACCAGCCAACTCCCTAGCTCCCCTGATGGCCTCTATGTTCGCCACCTGCTCCTCATATGTGATCCTAGCCTGATATGTGCATGTAGTGAAGATGGCCTTGATCCACTCCCCAAACTTCTTCATTCTCCTCCTGCTACTAGATCTAACATTTGAGCGTGAGCGAGAGCGAGAAGCCTCTGGAATATCTCTCTGTCTCTGAGAAGTACCACCACTTGTAGTAGGTGGAACTGGTGGGGCAGTAGTTGTTGGTGCACCTCCTCTGGTCTTCTTGATCACACACATGGTGTGCTCACAATCCTTGGGATATATCCTCCTAGTGACCCTCTCAATCATGAACTAAAGATAAGGAGCATAAGGTAGCCTCCTCCTAGCAGCATCCAAAGCAGTAGCTAACTCAACCCATAGGAACCTGGGAATGCTAAACCTCTCACCATTGGGAAACTGAAAAAGAACATTGGTGATATACCCATTAAGCTCAGTAGCATTGTCCTTGGGATTGAGAGTCACTCTGATGAAGTTGTTCAAGATGTAGTAAAGGCTCCTGAGATTGGTCCTGGAATAGTTAGGTACATCACCAACCTGATCCTCCCAAATGAAACTCACAGTGTGTGGATCAGCTCTAGCACCCTGGTGGATGCTAGGTAAAGCCCTGTGATCTCTCCCAAAGCCCAGTATGTGACAAAAAGTAACATACTCACAATGGTAGTGGCGACCATCAGCCATTCAGTGTATTTCATCAGCCTCCTGATCCCAAAAATAAGTGGCATGGAACTGAGAAAGAATCTCTGTGTTCCAATCATAACTGAAGTTCATGAGGTCAGTCATCTGAAAACGGTCACACACCCTAATGACAGTTGTCAACTGAGTGTCCTACCTGCTCTCAAGCTCTAGGAAGTCAATATACTGCATCTTGCATATCTTGCTCGATAGCCTAGCAAAGATGGCGGTAGCATAGAAGTTGGAATGAAAGACATTCCAGAACCTGTAATCAATACCTCTCATCTTTGGCACTGTATAGCGATTGATAGCCCTTGCCTCCTCTATAGCCTTCCAAGCTCTAGAATAATTAGTGACTAGATGCTGATAAGTGTCATGAGGTGCTGCAAGCACGTACTAACCCTCAACCTCCTGCATGTACCCATGGTAATACTCAGTGATGTGCAAGGGTGTCTCTGGCCAATGAGGAATGATGTAGCCTTCCATCTGATCTCTCTCTTCTTGATCAAAGGCTGCATCCCTGTCATACGGCATCTGAACCTTCCCACTGGCCTTGTGACTTGGCGCCTTGCCAACCCGCTTCCTCCTGCCACCGGCTGCACTTCCTTCACCACCGGGATTCATCTATACAACATGTGAGGAGACTAGATAAGAAACTATATATGACAAGGTGTAGATGGATTTAAAAATAGGGGTTAAACAGAGGAAGAAATTCAGAGAAGAACTCAAGTGGAAGCTTGCTGTTTGAATCAGCAGGGGTAGGGCGGCACTGCCGCCCTCTGAGGCCGGCATTGCCGCCTTCAGAACTTGCACTGGATTTTCTCCAGATTTCTTTCTATGACTAAAACCTGGATTCAACTACTTCTACACCTTATCAAAATTTTAGAATCACAGTCTACTAAAATAGAATGTGATGCCCTAGCCAAGGATATGAAGAGTAGAATATATTTAGAAACTGAAACTTTGAGCTAGGGTTTAGATTAGGCACATCTGGGCCTACCCATCCCAGAAAACAGAGGCATAGCAAATTGATCTTGCTAGGTATGGCACTGCTGACCCCTAGGGTGGCACTGTCACCCTGCCCCTGTTCACCCGAGATGGATGAATCCAAATCCACCCAATCCAATCCCTAAACCTAGTTCCAATTCCTTCATACAACTCCTAGAAACATGAATCCTTAACTAGAACCATCACATTGCATAGATCGAACCGAAAAAGTTTAGGTTAGGGTTTCACCTTGCTTCAAAAACGTTGGATTGAAGGGTAAAGAGGAGAGGGCTTCCTTCCACATGTAGCACGTCCACCAATCTCGCAGAAAGTCGATGGTGGAGGGTTGAGGAGCGGCAATGTCGGCCAAGGGGCGGCAATGGAGCTCCTAGGTCACCTCTTTGGAAGGGAGGAGATGTGAGGGAGGTTCTAGACGAAGAGGCGACAACGTGGTCATGGGCATTCAGCAATGGATATGTTTTATAAAGGCCCATGAGTCCACAAAAGATTCACCCGAATCTGCCCAAAGGACAGAGGGCGGTACTGCCGGCCTGGGTGAAAGACAGCTACTGGACAATGGTCATGAGCCTTAGTTGGACTGTTCTCTATATTAGATATGGACATATATGCCTAAGTATCATGACCAATAAGCATTCAATATTACAGACAATGGTCATGAGCCTTAGTTGGACTTTTCAAAAGCATTTTGAAACACATAATTGAAGATTTTCATAAAGCTTTTCCTATGTCGCTAGGTTGACAAACAAATGTGTGCTATAGTTCAAACCAAGTTACGAGAATCAAGTATATTTAGCTCACTATGCAAAGCAAAAAACCTTGTCTCATCTAGAGGCTTAGTGAAGATATCGGCTAGTTGTTTTTCGGTGCTCACATGGCAAATTGTGATATCTCCTTTTAATTCGTGGTCTCTCAAGAAGTGATGACGAATGTCTTTGTGTTTTGTTCTAGAGTGACTAATTGGGTTATTTGCATGTTTAATGACACTCTCGTTGTCACACAAGAGAGGTATCTTGGTGAATTGACATCCAAAATCTTTTAAGGTTTGCCTCATCCAAAGTAGTTGAGTACAACAAGCATCGGCTACAACATATACTCGGCCTTGCCGGTGGAAAGGGCTACACAATTTTTCTTTTTAGAACCCCAAGACACTAGGGACTGTCCAAGGAATTGACACGTCCCCGAAGTGCTTTTTCGGTCTACGTTGCAACTGGCATAATCGGCATCCGAATAGCCAAGTAGATCGAACTTGGAGCCCTTAGGATACCAGAAGCCAAGGTGAGGAGTGTGTACTAAATATCTCAAGATTCTTTTAACTGCCACCGAGTGGCACTCTTTAGGGTTAGCTTGAAATCTAGCACACAAGCACACACTAAGCATTATGTCTGGCATAGATGCACAAAGGTAAAGTAGAGAGCCGATCATGGAGCAATATACCTTTAGGTCCACAGCTTTCCCTTCAACATCAAGATCAAGATGTCCATTGGTTGGCATGGGAGTTTTGATAGGCTTTGCATTCACCATGTCAAACTTCTTTAGCATGTCTTGGGTGTACTTTTCTTGGCATAGAAAAGTCCTTTCCTTCAATTGCTTGATTTGAAAACCAAGGAAGAACTTGACCTCACCCATCATGGACATTTCAAACCTCTTAGTCATAGTCGTACTAAACTCTTCACAAAATGAAACATTAGTACTACCAAATATTATGTCATTGACATATATTTGGCACACAAAGATATCTTTATTAAACTTATGAGTGAAGAGAGTAGGATCGGCTTTACCTATTTCAAAGCCTTGCTCAGCAAGAATTCCTTGAGGCATTCATACCATGCTCTTGGTGCTTGCTTAAGCCCATAGAGCGCCTTTTGGAGTTGGAAGACATGGTTGGGGAACTTGGGATCTTCAAAACCGGGTGGCTGCTCAACATAAACCAACTCTTGTATTGGGCCATTGAGAAATGCACTCTTGACATCCATTTGATACAACTTGAAATCATGATGGGCAGCAAAAGCTAGAAGCATCCGAATTGCTTCAAGTCTTGCCACTGGTGCATAGGTTTCTTCAAAGTCCAAGCCCTCAACTTGAGTGAACCCTTGAGCCACCAATCTTGCCTTGTTCCTTGTCACAACACCATTCTCATCTTTCTTGTTGCGGAATACCCACTTTGTGCCTATCACATTAGTCTTGGACCTTTCCACCAAAGTCCACACTTGATTGCTCTCAAAGTTGTTTATCTCTTCTTGCATAGCCATAATCCAATCCGGGTCATCAAGTGCTTGATCTACCTTCAAGGGTTCCAAGGAGGAAACAAACGAGTAATATCGACAAAAGTTTGCTATATGAGAACGAGTTGTTACCCCCTTGCGGATGCTTCCAAGAATATTGTCAATGGGGTGATCCCGTTGGATAGTTTGGCGTAGTCTTGGGTGTTCAACACCTGCTTGATCTTCTGCTGCACTAGCATCTTGTTCTTGTTGAAATATAGGCTCTAAGTTCAGCCCTTGAGGTGATGGAGTGCTTGCTGGACTGCCTGCTGCTGGTTCACTGGGGGCGGCACTGCCGCCCTGCTGAACTGCAGCAATAGGTGTGTTCTGCTATTGCTTGTTGAGTATCACAGTGGAATCTTATGCAGCAACACCTTGAGGCTCCTCATGATCAGCATCTTCTTCTTCCAATGGACTAATTTCTCCTATGGCCAAGTCTTTGATTGCTTCACATGGTGGATCCTCCTTTCCTATAACACTTGCATCAACTTGCTCCACTTGAGAGCCATTGGATTCATCAAATGTCACATATATCATGATTTCAACTCTACCAACGGTTTGGTTGCAAACACGATAGCATGCTCATTTGATCCATAACCAAGTAATATGCCTATATAAACTTTAGGTGCAAACTTAGAGGTTTTGAGTCTTTTGTTAAGAATGAACACTTTGCACCCAAAAACTCTAAAGTAAGACACCTTTGGTTTGTTACCGGATAGGAGTTCATAGGAAGTCTTCTTAAGCTTCTTGTGTAGATAGAGACGGTTGATGGCATGACAAGCGGTGTTGATTGCTTCACACCAAAAGATATCCGGAGTCTTGTATTCATCAAGCATTGTCCTTGCCATGTCAATGAGAGTCCTATTCTTCCTCTCTACTACACCATTTTGTTGAGGGGTGTAAGGAGCTGAAAACTCATGTTTGATACCCTCATCATCAAGAAACTCTTCCACCATGGTGTTCTTGAACTTGGCCCATTATCACTTGTCAGTTTCTTGATTGGGAGACCAAATTCCTTTTGAGCCCTTCTCACAAAGGTTTTCACCTTGTCTTGTACCTGAGACTTATCATAAACAAAGAACACCCAAGTGAAACGAGAATAATCATCAACAATTACTAATCCATATTTGTTACCCCCGATACTTATGTAGGCAACCGGTCCAAAGAGATCCATATGAATCAACTCCAAAGGTTGAGTGGTGGTTATGATGCTCTTTGGTGGGTGAGGTACACCTACTTGCTTTTCGGCTTGGCATGCTCCACATATCCTATCTTTCTCAAAATGAACATTTGTTAGTCCAAGGATGTGTTATTCTTTAGGAGTTTGGCCAAGTTCCTCATCCCAACATGGGCTAGTCGGCGATGCCAAAGCCAACCCATGCTAGATTTTGCCACTAAACAAGTCTCAAGCTTAGCTTTACTTTTGTTAAAATCAACTAGGTAAAGCTTAACCTTCAAACGACCTGTAAAGACAATAGAGGAATCCTCCCTCTTAAGAACTTCCACACCCTTATCCGTAAAGATACAATTGTAGTCAATCTCACAAAGTTGTGAAACTGACAACAAGTTGTAACTCAACGAATCAACATGTAATACATTTGAAATTGAATGTTCTAGAGTTATAGCAACTTTACCAAGACCGATCACATCCCCCTTTGAGTTGTCTCCAAAGACAATGTTCTCACTAACATCGGTTTAGGGGGAATATGAACTGAACATACTTCTTTCTCTGGTCATATGATTTGTACATCTACTATCAAGCACCCAACTTGATCCACCAGAGGTGTATGTCTGCAAAACAAGTTTAGTTCCTTGATTTAGGTCCCCAAAGATTCTTGGGGCCTTGCATGTTAGTAACAAGAGTCTTAGGAACCCAAATGAAAGCATTAATGTAAATATTCTTTCCATTGCCAACATGCTTGGCAATCACTTCACCCTTGCTATTGTTCTTCAACTCAAAGCAAGATTTCAAACTTGATCGAGATGCTTGAGCCCTTGATTGATATGAATATCTATTGGACGTGGCCAAAATAGTTTCCTTTGGCTTCTGCACCTCATTCTTCACCTTATACACTTCTTTTGTGTGCTTGTTGTGGGCAGTGGAGTGATAGGTGGCCTTCCCTTTTCTGCAGGGAGTGGCACTGCTGCCCTTGGGTGGATGTGCTGCTCGAGGTGAGGCTTGTGCCACTGGCTGTGCAGGCCTCTCTGTACCTATTCTCCCACTGCTCATAAACTGAACACACTCAATTCCTTTGACAACCTTTCTTCCATTTTCTTTGCCTCCATGAGTGAGGCCAAGTCCATCTTTGATAAAGGGATGTGTTTCATCCTTGAATTGTGGCTTCTTTGGTTGATCAACTTTGCCACTTGCTAATTTCTTTTCCTCAGGGCACTTCTCACTTAGCAAAGCATGGAGCTTCGCAATTTCCTTTTTCATTACTTCCATATTGGCAAGGTTAGTGGAATAAGCATTTATATGAATTTCAAAACATCTTCCACAACATTGGCAAGTAGAGGGAATAGAGGTATCCTTTAAGGTAGAGGATTGTGGGTTGCTCTCCCAAAGAAGGTTATATTGCAGCCCCACTTCCTTGTGCTTTTCATCTAAAACACAATACTTCTCATGGAGTGAAATATTAGCCTTCTTAGTGAGAGCATGCTCTCCTTGCTCTTTGACCAAGGCCTTTTGCAAGGATTTCACCTCACTTCTCTCTACCTTAAGAGCTTCCTTGTTGGCAATATACATTTTTTCAAAATCATCAAGGTCATTCTCTCTATTGTCCAACTCTACTTGGATGCCCTCTAATTCCTCCTTTAGCTTAGTGATCACTAGTGTAATTTTAGGATTTAGGTTCTTTATGATTTCATCCATTTCTTCATCACTAGATCCTTCATCGCTAGATGTGTCACTAAGATCACTACTAGAAGCATCATGAGCAGGAGGATGGGATTTGGTTTTTGATTTTACCTTCTCACCCTTTGCCATGAGGCAAATGTGAGGGGAGTGGTGGTGATCATCATCACTCATGTTGTTGAAGAGCTTCGGTGTAGAGGATGATTCTTGGATGGCTATGCTTGCAAGCTTCTCATCCTCATCACTTTGGATTTCTAGTGATGAGTTCCACTGATGGCCGATGTGTGCTTCACCAACTTGCTTGAATCTTCTTTTGTGTTCAAACTTGCCTTCTTGTCTCTCTTTCTTATGGAAGCCATCTTTCTTCTCATTTGGGCACTTAGCAATAAAGTGCTCGGTGCTACCACAATTGTAGCAAGTTCTCTTCTTGTTGGGAAACCTTCTTTTCACAAATTTGTACCCATTTTGCTTCAAGACCTTGTTGAACTTTTTGATGAAGAAGGCAACATCTTTGATTTCTTCAAAATCAGCCCCACCATCTTCATAATCACTTGAGGAGGAAGTAGTGTCATCTTCTTGTTGCACTTGCTTCATTTTCTTGGGCTTGCTTGTAGATGCTTGCTTGCTGCCCTCTTTCTTGCTTGGGAAGCTTTTCTTGGTTTCCTTGATTGACTTGAGAGCCACATCCTTGATCTTCATGCCATCAAGCTTTGATTGCAACTCTCCAAGCTTTCTTCTTTCATTAGCTTCCTCTCTTTGCATGTCAAAGGTCAACAATCTTCCAAGCACATCATTGGGAGTGAAGTGCTCAAACTTCTTCTTGTCTCTAATCAAGGTAACAACAGTTTCATTTCTTGGTGAGTAAGCTTCCAACATGATTTTCACCACCTTGTGATCATCAAGCTCCTCACAACCATATCCTCTAATCTTGCCAACCATGGTTATCAACCGATCAAACATCTCTTGTGACCCTTCACCATCCACAATCACAAACCTATTGAGCTTGGCCATCAATAGATCAATCTTTGCCTTTCTCACCTTATCTACACCTTCATGAGCGTAGGGTGTCCAAAATTTGCTTGGCCACATCCACATTCATCACTCTATTGTACTCATTTCCATCTAAAGCACTAAGGAGGATGCTTGTGGCTTGAGCATTGAGATGGACAACAATCATCTCTTAATTTGTTGTCTCTTTGGGATCCTTCGGCACCTACACACTGTTGGTATTTCTTATGACTATTGGATAAATCCGCAAGCGCACAGATTATACTGATGTAGCACTTCACTGGGAGTATTCTAGGTATCGTATTTTCCTCAGGGAACGATAAGTGATCTAACTAGGATTATAGATATGTGCTATGATGGATCAAGGGAGATTATGATAACTGGGTTGAGAGGTTCGATATAGCAAAGATATCTAACAAGGTATAGCTGGTTATACTGGCCTTATCAGCCTTTCTCTTGCAGGAGGCGATGGGATAGATCAGAAAGAGGGCAAAACTCTAACCGGACCGCACCATCATGTTGTATTGAGGCCCTACCTTTTAAGAACTTATTCACACGTGGTGGAATACAAAGACTAGATAGGGCTGTCACTTCCTACTAGCATCCAGAAACAATCCGTGCGATAAGCAGTTTACAAAGGCAAAATCTAGTCTAAACACCACGTCTACACTATTCTTACTACTTTAACCCTTGCATAAGATTAAAGCACTCTACTTAAAGTAAAGCGATGAACAACCGTGAAAAGATGTATAACAGCTATGCCAGAAGTAGAATATTAATTGCTATAGAGAACTCGGATGTATCACTTACAACTGCTGAAACTTACAAGAGGATCGCATTCGCTGAGGTAGAGCTCCGGAGAAGATTCCCGACAGATCCGGGGCTTTCTCTAAAAGACTTCCCTCACTCTCCTCCAACTAGCATAGGACTACTACTGAGTAGTTTCTCCAATGAGGCATGAAATGAATAGGAAGCTCTAGGGGTCTATTTATAGCTAGAGGGAGAGCCTAGTGCCATGTCAGCGATCCGCGTCACTTCCATCATCCACCGTAGGATCAAACCATCATTGGAACCGACTTAGATCAACGGGGGAGATCAAGTGGGTGCATGGAGGCATGCAGGAAGTCGGTGGGGAGGTCGGTGCACCTTTTGGGCACCTGGCCATGGTCGGCCGACCACCCAATGGCAGGTGGGCCCTGCCACTTTCCCCCAGGAGGTGTCCCCACATCACAAGGGGCATGTGGGTAGCGTGTGGGCCCATACCCACGGTCGGCCGACTGCAAGTATTGACCATCTTTCGTGTGGAGCATGGCCCACATGTCATTGGCACCTTGGCGAAGTTTGGTATTGTTCCGAGATAGTTTGTGGGCCCATGTATCCTCGTGCTTTGATCTAGAGCCGTCGAGAAGAAACACAGAGGAGATCTAAGGGTGGATCTTCACTCTAGAGGATGTCCTTGGATCATGGACACATGGGAGGCCTTGGTGGCCCCATAGGGTGGTCGGCCAACCCCCTATAGAGAGCCATGGGCCTCCCCTTCGGCGTGGATTCTGCTGTCCAAGATTGGGCCCAAAGTACGGTCGACCGACCGTCTTTTGTGTCCAAACAAGCTCATCTTTTGCAGGTGGCTTCTAGAGGTAATGTCCATCATGATGGTGTATTGGCTTTGCACATTACCCATACTTGGAAATATGTCATGTTGAGCCCCAAATTATGACGTTTTGTGCCTACATTCAAATAGAGGACATATACATGTGGAACAAAGTTATTGGGTAAAATTAGTTCAGGCTATGCTTCTTTTCCTTCGAATATGAGGATGTTGACGGTATTTTGATGGTGATAAAATAGCTCATAATTACCGTCAATAAGATCCCCCATACTTACCTCTTTGCTCGTCCTCGAGTAAAGGATAAAAGTTAACATAACCATGATATTCAAAGTATAAAGCAAGCATAAAAATTTACTCAAGACATTTGTCATACTAATGGGATATTTGGTATTGTCTAACATATATCCTTGAGAGGTTGAAAAATGGAATAGTTCTCAAAGCATAGTCATCTTCCCAAATCATATTTTAGTACTTGGAGTTTTTGATAAGTTTTCAAAAGAAAGAACATAAGTCAACTTACTCCTCATATAGCACTCTAGATCGCTCAAGGTGTATGAATCCTTACCAAGGCTTAACATGAGGTTGCCTTATTTCTATCTCCGTATTTCTATAAAGGCTTATGTGGAGATTAGGAAGGGATAAAAAATGTAGCATACTTACCTTGCATATATTGTAAAGTCAAATTCTGGATCCAAGAAGAGAAATGTCATACTCTTAGATCAAGATGTGCAAGTGTGTGGAAACATGGCGAATGATCAAAACTCCTTTATAAGATATCTCTTTCCTAACTTATTATTTTGAGATGTAGCTATCTCTTTTTTTTCTTTTTTTATATAAATGAGCTTTGATTTGCTCATCATTTTTTTTCTAAGACTTGGGACCTTCATGTGCCCCTATATTTTTTTTATATTTTTCATAATTTTGCATAGTCTATGTCTCATTTACTAGCATTATACTAGAGAGAGGTTTTTCTACTAGAACATGGAGCATGAATCTATGTGGAAAATGTAAGTCATGTTTCTGCGTACTTCCAGTGTAGAAGCAGCATGTATATATGTGGCGTGTACATGATCTTGATCTTGGGAGCATGATAAATCTCTCAACAAGGGTCACAAAACTTGACCAAACTCAACACAAAGTAAGCAACTTATGTAGAAAGCTTATATCATGAAAGAGCATATATGGCTTTGGTAGGAATTTTCTCACTATAGAGGAGTAGTGACATTATGGTTTTATGACGTTTTCAAAAGTAAATCTCCAAGAACCTTAAATAGATAGGGTATGAATCATAAGCCGAGAACTATATCACATTAATCAACAACTTAGTCAATATGGGTTTCTATCAAGATATTTTCCCACTAGCATAAACAAAAGCAAGAATTCATTTTTATGACGGTTTTACCCTTAGAACGTCATAGATCATGTCACTTTTCAAGTTTTAGTTTCAAATGCGATCTTCTTGTTTTTATTCAATATTAAAAGGGAAATAAACTAAGTGATAACTTTCATGAATTTTATTTATTTATTATTATTATTTATTTATTTATTTTTAGAAGGGAAATGAGTAAAGTAAATAAAATCATAAAGGAAAAAGGGGAGAGACGTGGCAAACCAGACGGAATGGATGTTGAAGTCGAGTGGACACTGGCTGGTGGGCCCTAGCCTTCTAGGTGCGGTCGGTCGACCACCCTTCGGGGCCATTTGTCCACTTCGGTCTCTGCATTAGACTCCCTTACCTCTGAACATTGATCTGCTCTATCCGTTCTGTGATTTGGCCACGAACATGCATCGCTCGATGCACAAAAGTGGCCGATGAGGTCCAATTTTTTTGTGGGACGTGTCATGACCATGTACATCATGATTCCATGGTCGATCTAGTGAAATGGTATGTTGGGGTGTCGATCGATACCCCCCATACTTGTTTTACTACATACTACAACACATGATAGAGAGAGATCAAATGCAGGGGTTCTGCTGGGGTAAGATGCCAGCAGAACCAAGAGTTTCTTTTATCATTGAAAGCTTAGGCATATGTTCTTTGAGTCATGAGTGATAGACTATCAAGCCTAAGTATCTTGTTGCTATCAAGGCAGAAGATGGAGAGAGAAGGTCTTATTTTTGACATGGCCTCTTCATGCTCTCTTCTATCAGGGCCATGAGTCAGGTTGTGTCGATGGCTCTAGATGATTACTAAGGGGAAGGAGGGGCAAGGAGATCCTCTCTCTCAATGGCTGTGGAAAAGTGCTTGAACTTTTCATTAGTGATAATGCAAAGATCATTAAAGCTATCTTCAAGACCTAGACGCGCCATTCTCTCTATAGAGACTTTTTCTTCTAAGTTGGTAATGCTTTCTTTGGTAACAACACGTAGAACTTTTCCATATCGCTCTTCTTGGTGGAACCATAGTGAGGTCAAGGAAGGTGAGAAGGGAAGCAAGAGGAGATGGAATTTCTACTGGTGTTGAAGAAGAACAAGGTAAGAGGAAGAAGAAGAAGAGGGAGAGGTAAAGAAGATAGAATCCAACGCCCTTCGCCTCTCTTTTCACTTGGATCATGCCGGAAACAGGAGAGAATTGTTGATCCAATGCTCAGAAGTACCGAGCTTGGCTGAAGGACCAAATCCACGGCCGGCCGACCGCTTTTTAGAAGGTTTGGCTCGACCGAGCCTGGATTGGAGGTCCCACAAGTCAGATTAGGCAGGCCACGCAACGTTGGGCTGATAGGCCACAAGAGACGGTCAGCCGACCGCCTATTGGGGCCAAATGGCCCCAACTTTTTCGTGGTGAAAGGTAAGGCTAAGAATAGGCTATGCCTAAGGTCAAACATAAAAAATAAACAAAAATTAAAACAAGTAGATTTTAGTTCTTAATTGGATTAAGGACAAAATCTATCATGTCAATTTCATGTTCAGGTGATTCATGTTTATGAAAACTTTTAAGACATTGACTATTTACCTTTAAAGGTGTTGTAGCCGTACTCTTGATGTGTGACGATTCCGTGTGTCACAACATTGATGATAGAGAGTGGTCTTTCTCTTGTGGATCATCGCATTAGACCCTTTCCTTCATTCATTGCTTCTCTCCTGCGGAGGATTAGTGAACAATACATACCCGAAGGAATTCAAGAATAATTTGAAGCAGGGGCATTATTGTCATAGAAATAGAGGACATCTTCTATGCTATATAAAAGATGGCTTTAGCATTTTAGCATAGAAAGGTATGTTCCCTCATTGTTCACCAATTCTTTAAAAGTTAAGCAAGGTCAAGGCAAAGATGTGCAAGATTATCTCAATACTACCACAAACCTTTATTTGTCTCTATGAAAGATCTCATGACTTAACCACCAAAATTTTGAAGTTATCATGCATGGGTTAGTCCAAAAGTTCAACCAAATTTTATACAAGCATACTTTAGGTTCATTAATCAAACTTGACACCATGTCTTATTTGATTAAGGAAGACTATTCAACCTAAACACCATGTTTAATTTGAAAAGCCTTTGAGAATACACTTGAGAAGTATTACAAACCAAAGCATACTTATAACAAAACTATGAAGCATGAAGGCATAAAGAGCTTCATTTAAGAAGACAAGAGCTTGGATGGTGAACTAGATGAGCGTTTGCAGATTTTTTTATTAATTTATGTGACTTAGCAAGATGAGCAAGGTATAAAGAGAAAGCAAGGTAGAGACAACCAAACAAAATTAAGAATGAAGTATGATATAAATTTCATAGAGAAATCCACTCCCCCATACTTGGATTTTGCAACATTTTACAATGTGAAAATCCAAGTCTAGGATGTGAAATTTTCTTTTAAATGTGCTTCATTATTGAAGGATGTTTGGTTGGACTTACCTTGAGTTTTGTTCCAACATTCTTTTTGTTCAAACCTGAAATGGTTAGTGGCAAAAATACCCGAAGGAACACTTTCACAAATATTCCCTTAATCTCATTTTGCAAAGTCATTTTATTCATTTTAGAATTTTGGGAAACTAAAAATGTTTTCATTTTCTTTTATACATTTTTTTAACAAGCAAACTTTAATAGAAAAGAAGACTTGGGTTAGCTCCCAAAAGTGCTTAATTTTAAGACACAAGCTTGTCTTTGGGAAACCTTCAAGTTGCATCTCATGTTGGTGAAGCGGTTTCCCCTTCAACTCCGACATTTTCGAACCTATCCTTAAAACCAAAACCACTACGAGATTTGCAAAATTTATGGTAGACAAACACATCTACAACCAACCTGGCAAAGATTTTTGAAACCAGAAGCATGAAGGGGTTGTAGATCATGTGTGTGGTGATGGTAGAGGGAAGGATTGGTTTGGGAGATTTCTCATCTGAGCATGGATTTGATTGGAAGATCGGGGAATAACTTCCATGCTCATTGACATCATTCTCCCTTTCAAGGAGTGTATGAGCGCTTTGTTTCTCGTGACATTTCAAGTCATTCTCAAGGCTTGAATGGGTCATGGCTATTGGCGAGATTGACATTAGCTCACCCCTTGGATCAAGAACTAGGTTGGATTCTAACCCTTTGATGAGAGGTCCGGAAGACCAAACAGGTAGATAATCTTCACTTATTCTATGACCAAGCTTCTCATTTCCTATTGTGTTCTCCATGATTCTCATGATTGGCCTTCCGGTAAAGGTCAGATGAAAGGAAAGTCCTGGAAGGTCAAAGATATGGAAATCTAGGAAGATCTTAGGATCATCAACCACCACAAAAACATCATGAAGGACTCCTAAACAATCAAGGATTTGACCATTAGGGAGTCTAAGATGTTTTTGTGATTGGGATAGATGATCCTTTGATGGTGTTGGAACATGGAAGTGAGGAAGGATGTTGATCCCGAGGCTAGGATCATAGAAAATGTCGCCATCAATGCCCAACATTTGACATGATATCCTCCTTACATGTGTGGGCATTTTAGCAACTTCTTTGGAAGATTTGGCCTCATCCAGCCATTCTTGACTTACAACGATAGACAGAGGCTCTAACCGTTGATTATGCTCCTCTTGGTCAGATTTATGGCCATCATGGCTTCCATGCCACTGGTGTCTTAATGAACTCCCAAAGTCATTAAGTGGGTCATCATAGGACTTGAATAAAGGAACACATGGGGGATCATCAGGATCAAGGATGGGTTTAGAAATGGGTTCGTAGGATAAGTCAGAGGTGGGCATAGAGAAGGAGAGGATAGATTTGGCTTCTAAGCACTTTAGTTCTTCTTCTATAGGCTCACTCGACATTTCTTCAATAAGTATCCTAGACTTTTCCTCATGTGCCATGCGCGAAGTCGAGGCACAAAATGTTGTTGATTGGGAGGTTTTTGAAGAGATCCCTTCATGAGAGGTCTAGAAAGATGTTTCTTAGAAGGTCTCTTTAGGAAAGGATCATTTTGGTCATTCCCGAAACCAGCAGGATCATATGAAAGGTTAGCCTCGAACTCGAAGGAATGGTTTAGATGTTGAATTTCTTCTTCCTTCGAGATTTGTGGTATTTGTGGCCCAGGATCGATGGTAGAATCTTTGGATAGGAGTGATGACGATTCGGCTATCGAGATTTCTTTTCTAGGGGCTAGTTTTTGTTCTTCCTCGGGTCCTTCATCATAAACGTTAGTATAGGGAGTGTTTTCAAGAATCTTCGTAAGAAGACTCTTCCCTGCACTGACGGGTAAACACAGGAAGGCTCCCCCGGAAGTTATATCAAGAAGTTGTGCGGAAACTCTGCTAAGACCACCATAAAAGTGTTGTAACAATGTTGGCTTGGTTATAGCAAGATCAGGGCCAGATGATGATAGATCTAAAAGACGGGCCCATGCTGCACCAAGAGGTTCTTTCTCCTTTTGTGAGAAGTTAATGACCTCTTTTCGAAGACGAACAACGCGAGAAATAAGGAAGAAAGTTAGGCAGAATTTGGATTGCAACTTTTCCCATTCTCCGTTTACACTATCTACATTGCGAAAGTACCATCATTTGGCTATTCCTGTCAAAGAGAACGGAAATAGCTTCCACTTAAGGGTACCTCGCCTCATCCCTTGGATGTGAACACATGAACACAATTGTTCGAAGCCACGTAGGTGAGTGTAAGAATTTTCATCTTCATCCCTAGAGAAAGATTGTTCCTGAACTTTGGCTATGAAGCTAGGGCGAAACTCATAGCTAGGTGAAAGAATAGGATGTGATGATGGTGGTGGTTCCAAACTATGGCCCTTTGGAAAAGCAAGATGAGAGATGGATGATTCGTTCATGGTGTGAAAAGGATAAAAATGAAAAGAAAGATAAAACAAGGATAATAGGACCAAAGGGTTTTGGTTAAAATAGCTACCGTTCCCCGGCAACGGCGCCAGAAATGCTTGTTGGTATTTATTATGACTATTGGATAAATCCGCAAGCGCACAGATTACACCGATGTAGCACTTCACCGGGAGTATTCCAGGTATCGTATTTTCCTCAGGGAACGATAAGTGATCTAACTAGGATTATAGATATGTCCTATGATGGATCAAGGGAGATTATGATAACTGGGTTGAGAGGTTCGATATAGCAAAGATATCTAACAAGGTATAGCTGGTTATACTGGCCTTATCAACCCTTCTCTTGCAGGAAGTGATGGGATAGATCAGAAAGAGGGCAAAACTCTAACCGGACCGCGCCATCATGTTGTATTAAGGCCCTACCTTTTAAGAACTTATCTTACACACGTGGTAGAATACAAAGACTAGATAGGGTTGTCACTTCCTACTAGCATCCACAAACAATCCGTGCGATAAGCGGTTTACAAAGGCAAGATCTAGTCTAGACACCACGTCTACACTATTCTTACTACTTTAACCCTGGCATAAGATTAAAGCACTCTACTTAAAGTAAAGCGATGAACAACCGTGAAAAGATGTATAACAGCTATGCCAGAAGTAGAATATTAATTGCTATAAAGAACTCGGATGTATCACTTACAAGAGGATCGCATCGGCTGAGGTAGAGCTCCGGAGAAGATTCCCGATAGATCCGGGGCTTTCTCCAAAAGACTTCCCTCACTCTCCTCCAACTAGCATAGCACTACTACTAAGGAGTAGTTTCTCCAATGAGGCATGAAATGAATAGGAAGCTCTAGGGGTCTATTTATAGCTAGAGGGAGAGCCTAGTGCCATGACAGCGATCCGCGTCACTTCCATCATCCACTGTAGGATCAAACCGTCATTAGAACCGACTTAGATCAACGGGGGAGATCAAGTGGGTGCATGGAGGCATGCAGGAAGTCAGTGGGGAGGTCGGTGTACCTTTTGGGCACCTGGCCACGGTCGGCCGACCACCCAATGGTAGGTGGGCCCTGCCACTTTCACCCAGGAGGTGTCCCCACAGCACAAGGGGCATGTGGGTAGCCTGTGGGCCCATACCCACGGTCGGCCGACCGCAAGTATTGGCCATATTTCGTGTGGAGCATGGCCCACATATTATTGTCACCTTGGCGAAGTTTGGTATTGTTCCGAGATAGTTTGTGGGTCCATGTATCCTCGTGCTTTGATCTAGAGCCGTCGAGAAGAAACACAGAGGAGATCCAAGGGTGGATCTTCACTCTAGAGGATGTCCTTGGATCATGGACACATGGGAGGCCTTGGTGGCCCCATAGGGTGGTCGGACCACCCGCTATAGAGATCCATGGGCCTCCCCTTCGGCGTGGGACCTCCTTGATAGATGTGGATTCTGCTGTCCAAGATTGGGCCCAAAGTACGGTCGGTCGACCGTATTTTGTGGCCAAACAAGCTCATCTTTTGCAGGTGGCTTCTGGAGGTAATGTCCATCATGCTGGTGTATTGGCTTTGCATATTTTCCATACTTGGAAATATGTCATGTTGAGCCCCGAATTATGACGTTTTGTGCCTACATTCAAATAGATGACATATATATGTGGAACTAAGTTATTGGGTAAAATAAGTTCAGGCTATGCTTCTTTTCCTTCGAATATGAGGATGTTGACGGTATTTTGATGGTGATAAAATAGCTCATAATTACCGTCAACACACACCCTTCGCAACAATCTACCAAAGACCGGGGTGAAGACCAATAAGGTAAGCCTTCATCAAATGCTTCCACTTAGCAAAGTTAGTCCCATCGAAATGAGGTAACATGCCAGTGGGAACATTGAGAAAATACTTACGGTCACAGTTAGTCAAATAAGAATAGTTGAAGGATACGGCGGAGTACTTTTTCTTGTTGTTGCTGCTGTCATCATTCTTCTCCTTCTTCTTCTTTCCACCCTTGGAGTCATAGTAGGATGCATCATCATCTCCATCATCCGAGCTACTTGATAGATCACTAGATGAAGCATCCTTGATCTTCTTTTCTTGCTCTTGCTGCCCTTCTATTGGCTCTTTCTTCTCTCTTGATTCTTCTTTCTTCTTTTCTTTCCTTCTTTTCTTGTTTTCTTTTCTCTTCTCGTTTCTTTTCTCTAAGTGCTCTTCTTTCTTTCTTTGCTTGTAACTTGTCCTCATCGGTGGGCTTGGCAGCGGGAAATGAGGAGTAGCTAGAGCCGGATAGCTCGCTGCTACTCACATCCTCCACTAACACCTTGTCCGTTGCCTCACCAACTTGTGCTCCCCCGGAACCTTGACCGCCTTCCATACTTCACGCGGTGAAGCGTATACGAAGTAACCAACGCTATGATACCACTTGTAGGATCTCAGGAAGGGTAAATATACTAGAGGGGGGGTGAATAGGCCTGTAAAAATTCAGCTCCAACAGATGTTAATACCTAGTGCGGCACTGCCGGCCTACAGAGGGCAGCACTGCTGGCCTATAAAAACTGAACAGAAAGAGATGAGGTTTGGCAGGGAGATACTAGATACCGAGATGAGTCCTTCCCTGCAAAATCAACTCCAGAACCAGTTCGAAGACTGGTTACCACAGAAAAGTACCTTTTCTTCAAATCAACAACACAAACCCTAGCACAAGATATATTGCAAGAAGTAAAGACTAGGGGACCAACACATGTGACACAAGGAATTATCCCGTGGTTCAGCTCGCCACCAAGGCTTGCCTAAGTCCACGTTGTTGAGGTGCCACAAAGGCTAGGAGCTTTGCAACTCCTACTCAATCTCAAGTCAAGGAAGTGAATCCTTAAGATGAGGGGTAATCTCTTAGCTTCACACAGCAATTACAAACCTCCCTAGGCTGCCACAAGAGAGGGGCAAGCTCTAGGGCGACGCCTAGCCGGCTAGGAGCAAGCTCCAAGGGTAACAAACCCTAGCACCGCCGACCAAACGGGAACCACAAGCTCTTAGACTTTGGGAAGTAGTAGATCCGCTCTCTAGGAGTGTTTTGCTGCCTTTTCCCTCAAGAATCTATGGTTGGAAGTGTGGGATTGCTTGGAGGTTGAAGGTCAACAATGGAGTGAGAGAGATCTCTGTTTCAAACGTCTCGGATTTAGAGGTTGACGAAGGGGGTACTGGACTGGTGAGGTGGATAGATTTCTAGCGGGTATTTATAGTCGAGAAAAACTGCTGGAAAGGGAGGGCGGCACTGCCGCTCTAGCTCAGGGTCTCTACTGGAACTGAGGTTTGGACTGAACCCTGAGCTAGCTGAGTCTAAGTTTGGGGTAAAGATTGAGCATGTGATTCACATCTGACCAAACAACACTAGAATCCCACTTAATAGTATGACATTCATATACTCAAATTAAAATCATAAATGAATTTAAACCTTTGAGGAGTAGAGAAGCCACCTTAAGAATTGGGGTACCTCCACCTTTTCTATGTCTTCCTCTTTTTGTCATTACCTTCTTGTCATCTCAATAGATCTCATTAGTTCTTGAATTAAGCGGTCATCAACACCAAAACCCACTTAGGGCTTGATTGCACTTTCAGAATGTCAATAGGAGTGCATTCATGCTTGTCCAGATCATGGGATAGAAGAATGGCTCCTCATCCAAGGTTTCTACCATGGCCTGACAAGCATGGCCCATAGTCACCTTGATGCTACAGCCAGAGGGGCATTCTTTGAACCTAATGTGAGAGATGCCAAAGACCTCATTGAAACGATGGTCACGAACCAAGGATGGAATGAGGAACGCCTCTAGCCCAAGAGAAGAGGTATGCACACTGTTAATGAGGTGGACATGCTCTCTGCCAAGATGGACCTTCTCATGGAAAAGATATAAGAAAGCTCTTCCAAGGAAAGAGAATCCATCCAACCACGGGCCACCGTACAAGCCATTGAAGTTGACCCATGGTGCGAGCTATGTGGAGAAGACGACCATTTGGGCAACAATTGTCCCAAAATGGAGGAGGACGTGAACTTCATCAACAACAACAACAATGGGTATTGATGCTAGCAACAAGGAGGATGGAACTCATGCCCCTTCTATCAAGGTAATAATGGTTATAGTAACAATTCTTACAATAACCAACCTTCTTTAAGAGATCTTGTGCTAGCCCAATCTAAGATTAAAGATAGTATTAATAAAAAGATGATGGCTAATGACACGATTCTTGAAAACATAAATGAAAAGATAGATAACTTTAATTCTGCTATGAAAAATCAATTGAGTCTTAACAAGATGTTAAAAACATAGTTAGCTCAATTAGCAGCTTATATTCCATCATATGAACAAGGTAAGATCCCTGGGAAACCTAAGGATCCGGTTGAAATTGTTAACTTGGTCAACACAAGGTTTGGTAAGCCTCCATTGAGATCCATCTAGGGATATCTCCTTGATTCCCCCTTTGTCATCAAGAAGGGAGATCCAGGCCAATCGACGATCGAGTGCACAATCGGACATCAGACATTCTACAACGCCTTTGACCTTGGATTAGTCATAAACATCATGTCCAAGGTAACGTGTGATAAATTATTTAGAGGTCCTTTGTTTCCTGCAAATGTTCATTTGCAAATGGCAGACCAGTCATACCGACATCCCGAGGGACTTGCAAAGGACATCCCAGTAGGCATCAATAATGACGAAGTCCCTACTGACCTCATCATCTTGGACATGGGGACAAATCAACATGTTCCTATCATATTACGGAGACCATTCCTCTACACCATGAATGCGGTCATCTACGTGGGATCCGGCCAAATTCACTTCAAGTTCCCAGGCTAGAAGGTGTAATGTCCACTCAATGGTTATAAAACTAACATGCAGATGAAGACACCCCAACCCAAGAAAACACCTCGCTATGCATACCGGGGAATCACCCTCCCAACGTATTCAAGAAGAAGGAGCCTCGCTGGAGCGAGTGGGAAGAAGAAGCCAAGCAAGAAGCCAAAGAAACATGGTCTCGAGTTCAAGAATGGTTGGAGGAAAACAAGGAAGAACCACAAAAAGAAGAGTTGTCAGAGGTAATCTCGGACAGTGGTTCAAACAAGTAAGTTTCCTCCTTTCTCCAGTCTTGTCAGTAAACTTTAAATTCCATACCCTTGCCAATAGGTTATTTGGTAGTTATCCTTTACTTCATTAATGTTACATTTCCTTCATGAATAAATATCATGTGTTGTTTTTAATTTCTTAGCGTAATAAAAAAATTTGAGATCAGCATGACACAAAACTTTGAGCCAATAAAGGCCCAAGGTGGGGTCGACCGACCCCACCATGGTGCCTCATGCCACCTGTTGCACCTATAAGCTATGAATCAAGCTTTTTCATGTCGAGGCAATGTGTGGAGTATAGAGGTCGACCGACCTAACCCTAGACTCTATGCACCATGTGGGTCTTCCCCTATGCCTTTGCATTCATCCAGGGTGCATCTTTTTGAGAATTCTGAAGTTTTAGTGCATGAACATGTAGAAGACTAGGCTCTCCTGTGGTCATGTCATTTGCTCATGATAGATCTAAGGGCATTCCATGTCTTCTATTTTCATCACTCATATCAAACTTCTAGCTTCAGATTATTTTCCTTCTTCCTTTGAGCTCAAGTTCTTGTGAAATGTTTCTCTCAAGTCTAGTCAATAAAACAAAAGACCAAAAATAATTAACATAATTTTGCATTCATAGTGCATAATTGCAAGTTTTTCTGAATCCACACTCCTCTCTACATGATTGGAAACCATATCCTGCAAGGACAACTAACGCTATTGCTAATCCTTGTTGTCTAGTTTGGTTCTTGTATTGTCTTCCTTTTGCAAAAGACTACGAGCCTCCCTCTCGTCCTTATGAGAGAGGGACATCTCATGGTCAAGGGCAAGAGATAGGCATTCTCACCAATAGCTGGACACCTTCCGGATGAAATGAGAAGCAATATCAAGGGTAGTTTAGCAAACTACCCAACTACAAGGTTCCATGTATATGTGATGAAACACAAAGACTTGGTGGGATACGCAATCGTACCCACCAAGCTACTAAGTCAAAGACAAGCTTGGGGGAGGTTCCCTCTTCACTAAGGTAAGTATCTCATCTTTGCATTTCCATTTACATTTACATTTCCATATGCTAAAAACACTTCTTTATATGTTACATGAATGTTTATCTTCCTGTGGAAATGATGAATAGTTGCTCTGTTAATACTTCTCTAGTGCTGGTCTACAGCTTGATACTTCTTTAAGTATAAATCACTTGGCTCATATGAAACCATTATGAACTTAAAACTTTGTGGGTTGCAAGTGCCATACTAAGTCTAAGTAGTTGTGAGATACGATATAGTGAGACAAGAGCTGCTATAACACTGTTCTAAACATGGTTGATTATCGTAGTTTTATTTTAAAGATGATAAAAACCTTTTTTGTTCCTCGATGGTGATAAATTCCTAATAAAGCCATATATGATCTATACCTGACATAAAGCCTCTTACATAAGCTATTTGTTTTGTGTTGGGTTTTGTCAAATCTTGTGACCCTTGTTGAGAGTTTTATCATACTCCCAAGATCAAGATCACGTACACGCCACATATATATGTTGCTTCTACACTAGAAGCATGCAACAACATGTCTTTCATTTTCCATAAAATAAATGCTTTATATGCTTTAAAGTTTGATCTCTCTCTAAGTAATGCTTTAGTAGAAGAGACATGGGCTATGCAAAAGATGAAAAAGAAAAGAAAAATAAAAATAGGGACACATGAAGGTCCCAAGTATTGAAAAAAATATATGAGCACATGAAGGCTCATGATGAGAATAATGATAGCCATGTCTCAATAGAATAAGTTAGAAAGAGAGATCATTTCCAATAAACAAGCATTATATTTCTATGTACCATGTTCCACACACATGCACATCTTGATCTAAGAGTATGATACTTTTCTCCGTGTATCCAGCTTTGACTTTACAATATATGCAAAGTAAGTATGCTACCTTCATCATCCCTACCTGAGCTACACATAAGCCTTATAGAAGTCGGATGAAAAATAAAGGCAACATGCATATGTGCCTTGGTGAGGAATCATATACCATTTGAGCGACATGAGAGTACCATTTGAGGAACATTAAGTTTTCTTTTGAAAAACTTTGCAAAAACCTTCGATCTGAAACTTATGAAGAATAAGTAGAGTAGTGCTCAAGTCAATATCTGTTCTGTCTCTCAACCACCCATGACAAAGAAAAGGCCATAAGCCCCATAGAGGATTAAGGTAATATGGATGCGTTTTAAATACTAAGCTTTTCATTCAAAAGAGAAGTATGTTGTTGTACACTGAGTACTCTTGAAATGTGAAACATAGTAGCAACTCCTGATCCACTGAGATTAAGTTTAATGCTTTGCTCGGGACTAGCAATGGTTAAGCTTAAGGGATCTTATTGACGCTACAAATGACCTACTTTTACACCATCAACACGCTTGGTTTGGAAGGAAGAATAAACATATCATGAGCATATTTTATCAAGTAATTGGTTTCACATGTCCCATGAATATTTTTATGTAGGTAATGACAAATGGGGACATTGGGAGCCTATGGGACCCACTTACGGGGTCGGTCGACCCCACTAAGGGGCCACTAGGGGCTCCCATGCACCCAAGATCCAAGTGACACCTCCCAGAGTCAAGATCCACCCTTGGATCCACTCTGTGTTTTCTCTAAATGGTTAAAGATCAAAGCACATGGATCCATGGGCCCACAGGAACTCATATCAGTGTGGCACTTCTAGAGAGTGTCCATGACATGTGGTCCATACTCCAGGCAAAGGAGGGGCCCTGGATGGGCTAGGACCAGGTCGGTCGACCTCGCCAACCCATCTAGGGGCCACCAAGAGCCCCCTGACTAGTGGGGCTACCTTCTAGAAGAAGGGGAGGCCCCCACCTATCATGGGAAGGTCGGCCGACATAGCCAAGGTGCCCCAGGACCTCCTCGAGGTCTCCACCGCCTTGCAACATGCCTCCATGCAGCAGAGTGATCTCCACCTTTGATCTATGGTGGTTACAATGATGGTTTGATCTAACGGAGCACAATGAAGATGGCGCGGATCGCTGACGTGGCGATGGAGTAGTGTTGACATTTCTTAATGACATCACCAAGAACATAGTTCTTAGCAATGGTGCCAAAAATGTATGGTATGTAATTAACTTGCCTTTAGCAACTAGTCACTTATCTTTTCCCTTATACTCTTAAGTATGAAATTAGGTTGTCATCCCTAATTATTGAGCTAGGAATATTTTATGGTACCTATGTAATATTTTATATTTTATGTATGACTAGGATGAAATAAATAATAATAAACGAAATGTCAAAGAATAATGATTCTGCAAGCGAACAAATTAAATATACCGTTGTAGGATTTTACCTAGAGTATTACCAGGTTGTCATTTATATTCTACCACTGGTAAGGTCTAGTTAAAACTGATAATCTATAGTATTGATAACAAGCATATGAAATGAATGAAGTGATTTAATCATCAATGATCTCTACTCTTAAACAGGGGTAAGTCACATGATAAATATATATAAACGATAAGGGTAAATTGATCAGTCATCATTTGTCGATGGGATATCCTATAGGGTACCCATTAACCGGCTTGCCGGAGCTTTGGGCCTCAATCACTCGGCCCACGAAGGAAGGAAACACGTAAACCCGGATTCTACTCGGTAACGGCGACAAGACTGAAGCATAGCTTCGGAATCAGAGTTTGTAACAGAATAAGATTAGAAGCAACCCACGACCAGTTCCTGGACTATAAAGTGTTGGTGAGGGTATCATCCAAAAAACATCTGAACATACTACGTAGCACCCGATACGTAGAGCGACACACAACACCTTGTATTACGAGATCAGAGCAATAAGAAGTGACCTAATTGGACGTAGGGTTATTACTAGACGATGTCGAGGGCCTGAACCAGTATAAACCGTGTGTCCCTACGTGTCCAACCACCAAGGTTTCACTATTTGCCAAGGCACAAACAACTGTCTCGGGTAACGGTGGTAAAACATCGACAGCTGGCGCGCCAGGTAGGGCTTTCGGTGAATTTTTTCTTGAAAGGTTGGTGGACCACGACCTCAAAATGATAAAATCCACAAAATTGACGTTCTTTTTTGGATCATGGATCTGCGAGATTGATGACGATGGAAAGCTTCGAAGCTGACTCCGAGAAGAAGAAGGATTCAACGAAAAGATTCAACAGGATCTCCAAGAACTAGACCAAAAGATCAAAAACCAAGATAGTGGATAAGAGCATATTCCCAATCCATTGAACTCGCGGGAGGAGACAATGCCATCGAGGCCCTATACTTTCCGATGGCCCTTGAAGCCACGCCTCTACAGTGGTTCGACAAATTAAAACCACGATCAATCAAATATTGGGAAGACTTGCAGGAAGCCTTCTGCAACAACTTTGCAGGGATAATAACACACCCCATGACGGTAGCCGAGTTGAAAAATGTGAAGCAGAAAAGAGGAGAAACCTTAAGGGAATATTATTGAAGATTCGGAGAGCTCAGAGCTCAAATACATGACATCACCGACAGAGAGGTAATAGAGACATTTGTCGATGGAATCCTAGCAAACTGGAAATTCAAGGACTACTTCAATGAAAACCCAAGATTCAATGAAGATTTCAAGAAAGCCGTTGAGAAAATGATATCATCAGAAGAAAGAACTCGACACAGATTCACTCGAGACTATCATGAAAACAGAAGGCTAGATTTCAGACCTCAAGACAAAAGGCCGAGACAAGACAACATAATAGCCGCATCGGACAACAAGAGAAGGTACAACAACAATGGGAACGATAAAGGAGGGTACAATAAAAATTTCAACAACAACCGAGACACAAGTCAGAACGGTGGATACTCGAACAACAACTATTAGGGAAATAACTACACAAGGAAGCCAGCAGAAAGAATAGAAAACCTACCATGCCATATGCATCCCTACGCAAGACATAAGCTAGTTGAGTGTGACATTTTTCTGCGATGAATCGCAAAAAAGGAAGAAACACGCGCAAACAACTCGGAACAAAGAGCAAATGAACCCAGAAAAGAAACAAAGAAGGCAGAAGGAAACTATCAAGAACCCCAACGACAACTAGCCGTAATTTTCTCTGGAGCACCATATACAAGAAGTAAAAGACAAGAAAAACTAGCCCACAGAACCATCATGGCAACCGAACCGGCTACCCCAAGATACATGGATTGGTCAGAATACCCAATACAATTCACAAGAGAAGACCAATGGACGAATGCGGCAAATGCTAGCTACTATCCCTTAGTAATGGTACCAACAATAGTAGGAGTGGCAGTTTCCAAGGTACTCATTGACGGAGGAGCAAGACTAAACATAATCTTTGTATACACCTTAAGGAAGATGAACTTAGACTATGAAGGCATGATCACACCAACAAGTATTCCTTTCTATGGAATAATACCCGAAATAGCTTCTATACCGTTGGGACAAATAACTTTACTAGTCACCTTTGGAACACCAGACAAATATCGAACAGAATTCATTATGTTTGAAGTAACAGACTTCGAATCATGCTATCACGCAATCCATGGAAGACCAGCGCTCACAAGATACATGGCAGTACCCCACTACCCGTACCTATTACTCAAGATTCCAACAAAAAAAGGAGTTCTATCACTCAAAGGAGACCTAAAGAAAGCTTACGACTTGACGTACAAGCTATACAAATACCAGAAAAGTTACAAGACTACAAAGAAATAGAAGACATTGCAAAGAAGGTCGACAAAATGAACCCGGATGAAATTCAAATACCAGCAAAGAAGCCAAACAACTTTACACCACCAAAAGAAGCCGCTACAAAGACAATTGATTTATTAACCGGGGATGCAGAGAAGACGACAATAATTAGTGCAAACCTAGACCCCAAATAGGAACTCGCACTCACCAACTTTGTAAGGGACAACAAAGACATATTGGCCTGGAAACTTGCAGACATGCCCGGGGTCTGTTGACGGTCCTTAAGTACCAATTTTAATAGTCAACTAAACAAGGAAAAGGATCTAAATGAAACCCATAGCTAGAATTAGTGTTTATACTAACAGAATTCCACAAGTTTTGGTGAATGTCTATTTCTGTAGGAGGTTATCAGGAAATACAAAGGAAAGGCCCACATGTCATGTTTACATAGAGATAATTATCAATCGCACGATTTTCTATACTCTAGAAGGTTCCAGGAGACACCAGAACAAGCCGGAAGCCGAGGGGGCCCACACCCAGGGCGCCCGCCCTAGGGTTTGGGGCGGCCGCCCTACCCCTGTGACCAATCACGGTCAGTCTCGCGGATTATCCTCCACCTCCTTTGAGGATCAATCTAAACCCTTCGCGTAAGGTCGGTTTGATCTGACGACCAACGTTCATTTGAGGAGGCTATATAAGCAAGGCCCCTGACCCCCCCCGAGGATCATCTCATCTCATTATTCTTCTCTAGAACAAAAGCCAGGGTTTCAATTATAGAGAAGGAGAGAGGTCCCTCTAGTTGTCTAGATCTAGTTCTTCTAGTTCTAGTTCATCTAGCTGTAATTAGAGGTGAGAGAGAGGAAGGGAGAGCTAGGAGGAGCCGGATCTGTCGGATCTTCCTCAACACTATACCTTTGCAGCATCTGGTTCTGAGCAATCTCCAGGTTCTTCATTTATTATTTCTAAGTATCTTATTTTAGTTCTTACTTTATTCTATTTACGGGATCTGCGCTCGTATTGAGTGCTCTAGTTTTCATATGGGATTAGAGTAGTAAGCGATAGTGTAGACATGGTGTCTAGACTAGAGTTTACCTGAGTTTGCGCCCAATCCTATGGATAGTTGTGGTAGCCCCAGGGTGACAGCTCTATAAGGCCTTTGTAGTCCACCACGTTTGGGTTGGTGTTTTGGTAGAGCTTTTGGCAGCCTCCCCCCGACTACCTTTTTCCTAGTCTTTGTCGAGAGTCGGGAAGGTACTATTGCTCTAAAGTTAGTAGAGTATCGTGGACCTTTGATTAGATAAACTCCTTAGAAAACTCTAAAATCTCTCTACCCAGTTATCTTATCTATCCTTGGATGTTCTTAGTTCTTCTCTAGTACACTTCACGTTCCCCGTGGAAATCGATACCCTTTTGGAATACTCCCGGGTGAAAGCTACAGCGGTATCCGTGCGCTTGCAGATTTATCTGTGTGCATTAAGAAATACCAACATGGTCCCGAAAGAGTTGGCTGAGCACAAATTTGATACAAAGAAAGAATCAAGAATAGTGAAACAGAAGTTACGCAGATTCGCTCTAGATAGGAAATCAACAATCAAAAAGGAAATCACAAAGCTACTAGCAGCAGGATTCATCAGAGAAATAATCAACCTAGACTGGTTAGCAAACCCTGTTTTAGTAGAAAAGAAGAACTCGAAGGAATGGCGCATGTGTGTTGACTACACAGATCTCAACAAACACTGCTCAAAAGACCCATATGGACCACCAAGGATTGACCAAGTCATAAATTCAATAGCAGGGTCATCATTACTATCTTTTCTAGATTGCTACTCGAGGTACCATCAAATATCACTAAGGGAAGAAGACCAAAGCAAAACATCCTTCATAACACCCTTTGGAGCATATTGCTACAAATCAATGCCGTTTAGATTAAAGAATGCGGGGGCAACATATCAAAGAGCAATACAAACATGCCTTGGAGATCAAATCGGAAGAAACGCTGAAGCTTATATTGATGATGTGGTTATCAAGACAAAAGAACCTGAATCATTGTTAGAAGACCTAGAAGAAACTTTCAAAAATCTAATGGCATGGAACTGGAAGTTAAACCCTAAAAAATGTGTCTTTGGCATAGCATCAAGGCAACTACTCGGTTTCCTAATCAACAACAGAGGGATTGAAGCAAGCACAAAACTGATGAGTGGCCCAATCTTCCATGAGGTAACCGATAAATTCGATTGGGGAGAACTCGATGTTGGCGATCCGGCTTCAAATCAGACACGATTCGAATCTTGCAACCGTTACACCACTTCTCCGTTGGTTATCAACCAAGCACAACTTGATTGACCTTGCCAATAAGGCTTTCCCTGCAAGCGAATCGAAGAACACAAGCAAGAAGGTATAAACAGGCAATCTGAAATTGCAAATATGAATGATGCGAATATCAATATAGAGGGATCAAGAACTCGGTTCCAAAGGACTAATCGACATAGTGGAGGAGATCAAGAACAAGCGGCCCTCGATCACTGTAAAAGGACTAATTGATACAGTTACAATGAACGATTCAGTTTCTCGATGGAAAACTAAACTCTAAAACAAAACCCAAACCCTAACGAGAGTGGCGGCGGCTGTTTATATAAGTATAAGGGTCATCGGCACCCCTAGACGCGCCCCCCTAATAGGCTCAACAACGATACACGGCCTAACGGACCAAAAACGGTGATGCAGCACCGGAACAAATTCTGGATGCTGACTTGTTTCGACGTTTCCCGACGACTCAGATGGAATTTAGACCTCAAACCAATGTCATTGGTTTCCTTATGAAATTGTCTTTCAATCCGTGGGTCAACCAGCAAAAACGGAGTCCGTATGCGTCCTGGGCGTCTATTTTACTCCTCGCTGGTCCTGGACTCCGAAACAGACTCGAAGTCGACGTGGCAGCTGAGTTGGAGATGAGTTACAACTTGGAAAAGGCGATGGCGTAGGCGTGTCCAGCATGGCGATGTCCTCATCATCCTCCCCTTCTTGAATTGGAGTCGTCCTCGACTCCAACGTGGCGGTGTCCTCAAGAATTGGAGTTGTCCTCGATTTCATCCCATCAACGAACTCCTGCAAAAGGTTAGTGACAACAGGCATAGGTTGACAAAACATAGTATAACATGGTGCATCAGGATTATCACATAACTCAGCAATAGCAGATGTTGTAGCAAGAAAAGCACCTCCTGGTAACTTAAGCCCATTATTTTTATCAATGTTTAGCGGAGGTTTATTTTTAATCTCTTGAGCATGTTTAACAATATCCGTAGGGACAAAGGCAGCAAAGTAATTTTCTTGTCCTTATGCATGAAAGTGTATTTATTAGTTCTACCATGGTGTAAAGCATCATTATCAAATTCCCTTGGACGTCCTAACAAAATTGAACAAGCTTGCATAGGTACAACCTCAAAATCAGCAGTATCATGATAAGAGCCTGTGAAAAAGCTAATACGGGCTGATTTAGATACCTTCGTCTGACCACTATTATTGAACCATTGAAGTTTATATGGATGTGAATGTTGTCGTGTGGTCAAGCCAAGCTTCTCAACCAAATCTGAACTCACCAAGTTGTTGCAACTCCTGCTATCAATGATGGTGAGAACATGACAACCCTGCACAATGAGATACATGTGGAACAAATTGTGGTGCTGAATCTTCATCTCTTCTTCATCTCCCACACGTGAATTCAGCACACGCTGCACAAGAAGGCTAGGGTAGCCCGCGGCGGTAGCCACTGAGTCAATGGTCTCCTCGTCTTGATCGCCCTCAGTGGAATCTGCATCAATGTTAGCAGCAAGGGCTAATTCATCTTCAACATCACTAGCACTTACATATCCATCCTCGGTAGCAATGAAAGTGCGGCGACTGGGGCATTCGGCAATTTTATGCCCTATGCCTTTGCAACGGTGGCAAATGATTTTAGCGCTGGAGGATGAGGAGCTATTATAAGCACCCGGAGTGGCATCTTTCTTCGCCTGAAACTGCACATTAGACAATTTACTTACCCCGGAAGAAAGTGGAGGTGTAGATGTCTTGGGCGTCTCCGGCTCAGAGCACTGCTGAAAATTCCTCCCAGTGTTAGACCTGAAAGGTTGTTGTTGTGTGCGTCCCTGTACGTCTCTTTCGGCCTTAATAGCAATATGATACAATTGGGAAAAATTGCGCCATTCTTTATAATCAAGAATATTCTGTATATCATGATTTAAACCACCAAAGAATCTAGCACTAGCATCATCATCATCTTCATTTATACCACAACGTGCTAAACCAATAAGCAATTCCTGATAGTATGCTTCTACGTCTTTATCACTTTGTTTTAAAGTTTGTAGTTTCAAGCATAAATCACGTTGGTAATAAGGACGAACAAAACGAGATTTCATACGTTGCTTTAAAATGATCCAAGTTTGAGGCACAGCAACAGCATTACCAGCATTGCAAAGATCACTCCACCAAAACAAAGCAAAATTAGTAAACTCACTAGTAGTAAGTCTAACTCTATGCTCAGCAGGTACATTATGAGAATCAAATTTTCGTTGAACACCAAGCTCCCAATCTAAGTATGCCTCGGATCAATATTACCAGCAAAAGGAGGTAGGCTAAATTTAATTTTAGCAAAAGGATCATTATTACCATGATTATTACCTCCCATACCATGACGATTGAAGTTATAGCGGTGCTGGTTGCGTGCATCCGCGTCTCCATCATCAAAAACATCTCCATCTGCATCATTATCACGAGGAGGTGGACGACATTGTTCAACCTGCTCAATGCGGGTAACCAGATTGTTCACATTGCATGTCAGCTCGTTCATAAGATTGTGTTGTTCATTGATGAACGTTGTAAGCTCGCCCTTGGACACGCACTCATTGAAATCCATCAGAGATCCTGACATGGTTAGAAGATAGAAAAAGACAACACCAAAGTATTATCCCTATCAACTAAAAAGAACCAAGTGGTGGTGGTGGTGGTGGTGAAAGTGGAATGCAAAATCAGAAGCGGCTTACCACCATCTTACAAGTGTTCTTACCAAAGTCAAATAGGAGCAAAACCAAATTGGCGAAGCAATCGGTTGTTGAGCGTGGTAACAATTGAAAGATGAACCTGTGCTGACAGAAGTATATGTAGAGCTTTGGGAAGGCACACTATGAGTAGCAATGATTAGCAAATAACGAATGCAGATTTAGCTAAGTTCAATAAGTATCCAAATTACAAATCACAATTGCTGGCTAAGACGTGTCTAGACGTAGCGCAACAAGATGAAACAAAGGACGATGGAAGGAACTCACAGAACAAGCAACTAGCCCAGATTTTTTTCTTTTTGCTGAATTTCCCCAGATTTTCCCAAATGACACTAGTAGGAATCAAACTTTATTATTTTTCACTATTTTTTTATATTTTTCTCTGAACAAGGATCACAAGAGGTTCAACCACAAAAATTAGCACCTTCAACTGTGGTGAGATGTGGTCTACAGAAAATCCGCAAATTCTCTGAAAATCGTGTAGAAACTTTGACAATTTTGTTTCTTTATTTTAACGTTATTTGACAATTTTGAGAAAACCAAACAGACCAAAGGTCAGTTTGGGTCGGCTCCAAATGATGTCAACAAACTCCACAGTTTTTTTCAGATTTTTCTGACAAACGAGCGAAAAATTATGCCTGTTTTACCGAAGGTACCTCAAGTTATGTTTTCTGGAAGGCACAACACGACGGCGGCGGCGGCAGTTAGGACAAAGCGTCCCTAAACTCCAACACCGATCACAAGATCAACGTCCGTGTGACTAAAAGTAGTAGGTATTCCCCAGATGATGTAAGGAGGGTTGCGATGCAGGCAAAAATAACAGCGGCTGGAAACCTGTCTAGGGTTTGCGCGGCGGCGAGAGATCACACAAGGCGGTTAGCGGTGGCAAGTCAAGTGATGTGGTGGCTTCGACTTGTTGTTTGGGAATGGTGGATGGGATAGCGGCGGAAACAAGGAACAACAACGGTGCGGTTGACTACGATGACAAACACAATCTAAACCAGCAACTTGACTCAAACCACGGACACAAACTCAACAAAGCAAATCTGAAAACGAAATTGCAAGGCACAAAGGGTGATAGGACAGCGGAAATTGAAATTTTTTGTAGGCTTTTTGTGGACTCTAGGTAATGAACACATATGAATCTAAAGCAAACGAGAGTATACCTCACGGTAAACCTAAAGATATGATACCAATTGATGAGGATGGCCCGATCTTCCGTGAGGTAACCGATAAATTCGATTGGGGAGAACTCGACATTGGCGATCCGGCTTCAAATCAGACATGATACGAATCCTGCAACCGTTACACCACTGCTCCATTGGTTATCAACCAAGCACAACTTGATTGATCTCGCCAATAAGACTTTCCCTGCAAGCGAATCGAAGAACACAAGCAAGAAGGTATAAACAGGCAATCTGAAATTGCAAATATAAATGATGCAAATATCAATATAGAGGGTTCAAGAACTCGGTTCCAAAGGACTAATCGACACAGTGGATGAGATCAAGAACAAGGGGCCCTGGATCACTGTAAAAAGACTAATTGACACAGTTACAATGAACGATTCAGTTTCTCGATGGAAAACTAAACTCTAAAACAAAACCCAAACCCTAACGAGAGTGGCGGCGGCTGTATATTTAAGTCTAAGGGTCGTAGCCACCCCTAGACACGCTCCCCTAATGGGCTCAACAATGATACACGGCCCAACGGACCAAAAACAGTGACGCAGCACCGGAACAGATTCTGGACTCTGACTTGTTTCGACGTTTCCCGACGACTCAGAAGGAATTTAGACCTCAAACCAACGTCATTGGTTTCCTTAAGAAATTGTCTTTCAATCCGTGGGTCAACCAGTGAAAACGGAGTCCGGATGCGTCCTGGGCGTCCGTTTTACTCCTCGCTGGTCCTGGATTCCAGAACAGACTCGAAGTCGACGTGGCAGCTAAGTTGGAGATGAGTTGCAACTTGGAAAAGGCGATGGCGTAGGCGTGTCCAGCATGGCGATGTCCTCATCACAAAACAAGTTAAAACAATCATGGAAATGAAGCCACCAAACAAGGTCAAGGACATACAAAAACTAACATGATGTATGGCAGCTCTCAACAGATACATCTCAAAGCTGGGAGAAAAAGGACTATCGTTCTTCAAACTCTTGAAAAAGAAAGAGAATTTCAAATGGACGGAGGAGGCGAATCAAGCTTTTATCAAGTTAAAAGAATACTTATCATCATCTCCAGTAATGACCCGATCGAGAAACAAGGAAGACATGATGCTATATATCACGGCAACAAAGAACGTGGTAAGCACAATAGTCATAGTAGAAAGAGAAGAACCCGGACATATTTACAAAGTACAAAGACTGGTATACTACATAAGTGAAGTACTCACAGAATCAAAAGTCAGATGCCCACATGTGCAAAAACTACTCTATGCAGTACTTATATCATCAAGAAAGCTAAGGCATTACTTCCATGAGCACAAAGTAACAATTGTGACCAACTTTCCACTACAAGGCATACTTAGAAACAAAGACGCCATAGGCCGAATATCAAAGTGTGCAGTGGAACTCAGATCCCTTAACCTAGATTTCAAACCAAGAACGGCAATCAAATCACAAATATTACCCAACTTCATCGTAGAATGGACAGAAATCACCCAAAAAGAGCCCGAACCTATACGAGACCACTGGAAAATGTACTTCAATGGATCTTTGAAACTAGGAGGAGCAGGAGCAGGACTACTATTAATCTCTCCAGAAGTAAGACAATTAAACTATGTATTACAAATATTATGGCAAGCAACAAACAATGAAGCAGAATACAAAGCACTCATACATGGACTAAAAGTTGCCACTACCCTAGGAATCAAAAGAGTACTCGCCTATGGAGATTCAGCAGTAGTAATCAACCAAGTAAACAAAGAATGGGATTGCACAAAGAACAACATGGACGCATACTGTGCAGAAATAAGAAAGCTTGAGAATAACTTCGAAGGACTAGAAGTCCATCATGTACCCAGAGACTCAAACGTGGCAGCAGATGTATTATAAAAATTAGGATCAAATAGAGCAAAAGTGCCACCAGGGGTATTTATAGAAGAACTTACAAGACCATCAATTCAAGAGGCAAGAAAGAAAAAGGAAGACCCAATGGACATAGACAAAACAGAAGAACTCAACACCTCAAGACAAATCCTCAAGAGTGATTGCAGGCAAACTTACATCGAGTACAAAAGAGAAAACAAACTACCCGAAGACAAAGCAGAAGCAACAAGAGTTATAAGAAAAAGCAAAGCTTACGTCCTTGTAAAGGACAAATTATACAAAAGGGCAGCATCCTCTGGAGTATTGCTCAAGTGCGTATCAACACAAGAAGGTGTTGACACTGTTTTTTATCACGTGTCAAATGAGCTAAGGCTTGTGACTGGTCAGCAGCCGTTCTCCATCGGCATCGGGAAATCATGAGCCAGTATTGCCGATGGGAGTATGCTACGGGAAGATTAAGTGTGCTGCCGATGGAAGCTGGAGGTTTTGGATGTTGCCGATGCCGATTGCTGGTTAATTGGTGAAGTTAGGTCGCCTGGGTTGTAGAGTTGTCATTGCCGATTGCCGATGAGGAGACATTGCCGATTGCCGATGAGGAGACATTACCGATTGCCGGTGAAGAGTGGTTGCCGATTGCTGATAGGAACTGATTGGTGAAGACAGTTACCAGTACAAGTGGCCGATCGGGAAATATTGCCGATGCCGATAGGCATAGGTGCCGATGGGTACAGGGTGACTTAGCGCTTGATGTCAGCAGAAGGCTGCCGGTGGTCGAAGAAGGAAGTCGCGGATTGAAGGGATCTGCCGATGGAAAGTTTCTATGGAAGGGAAGACATAAGGAAACTGGTGATTTTATACCAGTATTATTATAGCAGTTTGAGTCCGACTCTTGCATGAGTCGTTTGTTTTCCTTTTAAATAGGTGTATTTGTTTAGGAAAATAATATTATTGTTTTAGATCCGAGTCCTGCGCGAGTCAGTTTCCTTAAAGTTAGGAGTTTGTTTTAGGAAGGATACGAGTAGTGTCTTTGTACAACTCTCCATGCGGGAGTATAAATATGTGCCCGAGGGCTACGTGTATGACAATCAATCCAATATCAAACAAACCAATTTATTCTTATTCTACTTTTTATCGCAATTTATCCTTTACTGCATTAGCTGTAGTTATCAACGGGTTCTTCAAGCTTCGACGGGCTGCATTAGCTTGATCTCCTTTAAATCCTTGCAAGTTCCGTGTGGGAGTACCTCTGAGCTTTGGCATCCGGGCACATCGTTGTTGCCTCGTTCAACTCTGCTCTAGTTATCCTGACCAAGTCTCAATCCCAACATCCGGACGCATCGCCGTTGTCTGGATTGAATCTTGTTCTAGTTATCGTACTTGTCGATTAACTGGTCAAATCGACTGGCACGCCTCCGGATATCGAATTTTGGGTATAAGCCCGAGGTGTTCGCAGATCCTGATGCTTTTTGTGTCAACAGAAGGAAAGGATATATTAGAAGAAATCCACTCGAGATGTTGTGGAAATCATGCAGCATCCAGAACACTAATTGGAAAAGCATTCAGAAGCGGATTCTATTGGCCAACAACACTCAGAGTTGCAGAACAACTAGTCAAGACTTGCAAAAGCTGACAAAAGTTTGCAAGACAATCACACGTCCCAGCACATAATCTAATTTGCATACCACCTGCATGGCCCTTCTCATGCTGGAGGCTAGATCAAGTCGGACCTCTCAAAAAAGCAAAAGGAGGATTTGAATATATATTTGTGGCAGTGGATAAGTTCACTAAATGGATCAAATACAAACCACTAGTCAAATACAACATAGAAAAAACAACAAAATTCATACAAGACATCATGCACAGATTTGGGATGCCCAACAAAATAATTACAGACCTAGGGTCACCATTCACAGCAAAGGAATTCCAATATTGGGCAAGAGATGGTGGAATAGAAATAGATTATGCATCAGTTGCCCATACCCAAGCAAATGGACAAGTCAAAAGGGCCAATGGACTACTATTACAAGGCCTAAAACCAAGATTATATGAGGACTTGAAAGACTATAGAGGGAAATGGATAGAAGAATTAGCGAAAGTAGTATGGGGTTTAAGAACCCAGATCAGCAGAGCAACAGGATACTCACCATTCTTTCTGGTATACGGATTAGAGGCCGTATTACCTATTGACTTAATATGGAAATAACCAAGATTCGAACAATATGATGAGGGAGAAGCCAAAGAAACAAGATGGCTAGAGATTGACACAATCGAAGAAATAAGAGACAGCTCAGTAATTCAAAATGCGAGATACCTACAAGGCCTACGAAGACACTATGATAGGAATACACATCCAAGAACACTAAAACTAGGAGACCTAGGAGGGCCCTTTTATCATCAAGACAGCAATACAACCCGGAACTTACGAACTCATGACAGAAGATGGAATACAAATAAGCAACACCTGGCATATTAGCTAACTCAAGAAATTCTACAACTGATGACGCAAACAAGATTCAAGACTCCAGAATAAGCGATCTACAAGTCAACTGCTTCGTGAAGTAGCATGACAAATTAACCGACTACTTTGCACCATGAGCGGCACAGTCTGGTTCAAATCTTCAAGTTAACTGTTTTGTGAGACGGCATGACAAATAGCTGATTGCTTTGCACCATGAGCGGCACAGTCTAGCTCGACGACATCTACAAGTCAACTGCTTCGTGAAGCAGCATGACAAACTAACCGACTGCTTTGCACCATGAGCGGCACAGTCTAGTTCATATTAACAAGTCAACCGTTTCGTGAGACGGCATGACAAATAGCTGACTGTTTTGCACCATGAGCGGCACAGTCTAGCTCGACGACATCTACAAGTCAACTGCTTTGTGAAGCAGCATGGCAAACTTACCGACTGCTTTGCACCATGAGCGACACAGTTTGGTTCATATCTTCAAGTCAACCGTTTCGTGAGACGGCATGACAAAATAGCTGGCTGCTTTGCACCATGAGCGGCATAGTCTAGCTCGACGACATCTACAAGTCAACTGCTTCGTGATGCAGCATGACAAACTAACCGACTGCTTTGCACTATGAGCGGCACAGTCTGGTTCAAATCTACAAGTCAACCGCTATACAAGGCGGCATGACACATATAGTTGATTGCTTAAAGAGCAGCACAACTCGGCATAACAGCAACGACAAAACGACTACCTCTGCAACATTGACATTATCTGCTTCAGCGTAGCAATCACTCCACAACTCACAAGTCGACAATACTAATCAGAAAAACTTGGGAATTAATCTACAGAAGACAAACAAAGCACAGAGATGAAGAACTACAAAGCCTAATCTAGAGGCATAAATCTACAAACATTATATAAACCAGAAGAACTCTACACAACTTACAAAGCCTAGAGAACAAAGTCATCACAAGATGGACAAGCAGGTCGATCAGAAAACAAACTACATGGCTGCTATAAACAAGACAACACACATCATTTCAGAATCAAGAAATCACAACGAACAAAGTTTGATGATATATTTAACAAAAAGATCGTTCGGATTATATATTACAACACCGATCAAAGACAAACAAATGTTTTCTTTCAAAGGGAAGGTGGAAACACTTCCATCTAATCGTATATCTTACTACAGAGATCCTTAACCTCAAGTTTGGATTGCTCCCACTTGGCCAAGAGCTCAGCCTCCATATGATCTTCAAGTATCCAATCCAGAGGCGTCATAGGAGCAAGGGCACGAACAAAAGAAACAACATTATTGATGCAACGCTAAAAACCACTCTTCACGACTTCACGGAATCGAAAAGGAAGTACTGGAATTATGCTGTCTAAACCAGCACTATCATCCCCAGGGCGGCAGACAGCAGCAATAATAGGCTTCACTGCCTCAAACAAAGACTTAAGTTGCCCTCGGGCAGAAGTCAGCTTTCCCTGCAAATCCTTAACTGATTGCAAAGCCTGAACACGATCACAATCAACACTAGACCGAATCAACTGAGCCTCAGCAAACAAATCTTGCACCTTTTTCAAAGTTTCATCAACAGACTCACTTACATCTTAGCTTTGTTTTCAGAAGACCGAAGAGTCTCGGTCATCACTTCTCGATCTTTCTTCCAAACCTCACATTGACGTTCAGCATCTGAAAAACGTCAAATACGTAAAGAAAGGAATACGACAAAGTCAACGACAAAGAGCAAAGCAAAAACAAAATAATACCAGCAAGCTTGTACTTCAGGTCAGTAATCTCAGTAAAGGTACTAGCAGCAGAAGACTCCTGAAGCTCTTTTACTCGAGCTAACTCAGCCTTAACCTGAGAATATTCGAGCTAACTCAGCCTTAACCTGAGACAACTCGGACTCAGTTTTTCCAAGACTAGCCTGAATGAGACTAGCAGACCTCTCCTCCTGAGGGCCAAACAGAATATCCTGGTCTTGGTGAAAATGCTACCAAGAAAGAAAAAGTTAAAAAGAAGACATCAAAAAAGAAGAGGTAGAAAACAAGAATTAACCTAAAAATACTTTGAGCTTTGCACCATACTCCGAGGAAAAAGATTCCCAAGAAGCAAGAAACTTGTCAACTCGATCAGCCCGAACAGACGAAGATCCCAAAAGTAAAGGAGCACCACGATGCACCGGCTGCACCACAAAAAGCTGACGAGCACAAAACTAAGGAGGATCACCAACCGATCCATCGACTTTCAGCTCAACAACACTCGCAGTAGCTACAACCATAGCCGAGTTTAAGGAAAGAAAATCACATAACAAGAAAAGAGACAAGGAAGGGAATAAAAACTCACCTCCAGCAGAAGCCTCCAATACCGCAACAACCTTAGAAGCAGAAGGAACATCTACTGGCAAACTACAAAAAAGAACCCGGATTGTCCATAATAAGCAAAAAAGAGGGATAAAAATGTACCCAAAAGACTTCTTGAACTGAGCCACAGATCGAAAAAGATAGTTTGGTTATAGCAAAGTCAAATTCACTATCAAAGGAAGCAGGATCAGCAGAACTAGAAGCAAAATGAATAGGATCAGCAAAACTAGAAGCAAAATGAATATCAGCAGACATACGACTACATTTACAAAAGACAAAGTGCCAGCACATATCAAAGAAAAAGAACATGCAGGAGAGAAAAAATGAAGAGACTTACACAACAGGACTCAAAGGATCGCCTGATTCGTCCTTGGTCAAAAGAGCTGAATGTCCATCTACAAATTAGAAAACAAAAATCATAAGACAAAGGTAGACGGGAAAACCATAACAAAAGAACTCGGCGTAAATGCAATCTGACAAAGAGCTCTGACAAGCAGACCGCCGCCTTTTTGGCCGAGGAGGCCTAATAGTTGCATTTAAACGCCCACGCTTTGGAGATGCAGCACGAGAACCAGGAATAGCATCATCATCATCATCACCATCCCCATCAACCAAATTACCACCATCTTCGGCAGCAGGAACAATAAGAGTAAAAGCACGACCATAACCCTGCAGCAAATCACAATCAGATCAAGTCGACAAAACAGAGAAAAATAGCCTGAAAGTATAAACCTACCTCAGGCAGAGGATTAGCAGCACTATACTCACGGACCGCAACAGGAAGAGCAACAACATTCCCCAACACTCTATTCATAACATCTAGAACAACCTCATCAGACAACTCGACTTCAGGAATAAGGCGAGATGAATCGGAAGATCCAGTATACTCAAAACCAAAATGATCCCTCTTCATGAGAGGCTAGATACGTCGACGCAAAAAGCTGGCAACGATTCCGTTACTAACCAGACCAGACTGCTTAAGAAAGCTAACACGGTCGATCAAAGGCTTAAGCGCCTGTTTTTTAGAAGAGAAAAATTTTCTCGGTCCAACAAGGAAGAGAAGTAGGGAGAGAGGATAAATCAAAAGGTATAGGATAAGTCGGTCGAGTAACATAAAACCACTTCTCAACCCAATCACGAATAGAATCCAAGAGGAATAAGGAAGGGAAAGCATTTTTGTGACCTTGCCTGGATTGAATCAAACAACAACCAAAACAATGAGGTTTTGACTTATCGGTCAGACGAACCCGAAAGAAATAACAGAAAAACAAAATACAAGGAGGAATCCCTACAAAAGCCTCACATAGGTGGGCAAAGCAGGAAAGGAAGAGCACAACATTCAGAACTAGATGGTGAAGTTGGATGCCATAGAACTCAAGAAACTGAATTAAAAAATGAGATGGAGGAAAGCAAAGACCAGATCTGACGAAAGAAACAAAAAGAACAGATTGGCTAGGTGATGGATTCGGAGGCAACTGATCACCAGGCAATTCATAACCAGAAGAAGCTTGATCCTGAAGAAGACCTTGAGAAACCAGAAGTTCAAGATTAGCTGTTTGAGCAGACGACTTTTGGAAGTCTTTGTTCTTCATCTCGATCGAACAGATAATCTAAAGAAAGAATAGCAAAGGAGGATTAACTCGGAAGAAGAGGCGGAAATCTTTTCTTTGGCAGAGGAAAAAACACCATAACAGTAGGTTAGTATTTATAAAGAAGAATAAAAGATCTGATCCCCATAAATAAAGGTTACCCCAATCAACGGTAATCATAACGGGAAAGAGGTAAAATGACTACCAAAACCGTCACCCCTTAAAGCGGATGACAGAAAAGGAAAACCCAACGGTCAAATGGAGTTATCAACAGCTAAGCAAGTTACCCGAAACACGAAACAACTTGGCCCAGCAAAAGATACATAGAAGCAGCACAAGTTTTATTGAGAGATATCAGTACACAGCTAAATTACATCAGAACAAAGAGTGTCGACAGATACAAAAGTACCCTAACCTAGTAAGAACTTGAGGTTAAACCTCAAATAGGAGAACCGGTAATCGCTGAGCAGAAGAGAGCAACCCGGAAGCGCATGATTTCACCCAAAGAGCAGTAGAGCCAAGAAGTCGTCCAAGACAAGCAACATAAATTGCAGCGAATCCAGAACAACCCAGAAGAAGCATAAACAAATGACTAAAGGGTCCATGATGGCACACACCAATACTATCACAAGGCTTACACCATTTGCTTCGATTTCCTCCCTAATCAGCTACCACACCGAAACTAGCCTGCAACTAGTCTCTACCACAAGACTTACACCATTCACCAAATTATAACAAGGAAAAGGAAAAATACGCCCAGGGGCTCATCAAGCTCACCAACTACAATATCCATGACATAACCAATCTACAAAAGAAAGTAGAAGACGTGCGACAAAGGAACCAGACTACAACTATTTATAGAAGAATAGTGGGTGCACATACACCAAGTCCATGAAGGAGGGATAATAGCAGTAATAGTACATGAAGAAAGCAGTAAGGACAAAAGATTCTGCAAGGACTACATTGATGATACAAACAACGACAGTAAAGGAAGGACAGAATATCCAAAAGAATATTCCAGGACATCTATACAACTCATATCTTCTCATAAACAACCCGCAACATCCGGTAAACAACTCAGCTACGAGCTCTACAGATACAAATATCTGAAGGACACATATACAAGACTCAAAGAAACCTCAATTACACTAAAAGACCATAAGTGAGAAAATATAAAGGCTAGAAACAAGGGCTCATCAGGACTACCACCAAAAGAAGAACTGGCACTAGATCAAAGCCATTTTGGATAAAACATCCTAGAACCTTCACACAACATGAACAAAGTTCTGGTCTGTAGGCAGAAAAACCACTCCTAACAAATGAAATTGGACAACTCCAACTCTAGCCTTTCTAGCAGGAGTTTGGTGCAAGCATGCACGACTAGGAAGATGGAGCGTGCCACATCAATCAATTCGGGAGCGGCAACGGTTATAGCCCGGAGTTCAGTAAACAAATAGAGAAAACATGGAAGTCAAGTCACAAGAATTCTTCTACCTGCCGTACCAAACTTCCCAAGAAAATCTCACTAAGGAGTTAGTCTACATCTAACTCCTTTCACAAGAATTCTTCTACCCACTTAACTATCAGAAGACAAACATAAGCCCGGGGGCTACTCAGTTTCACTCAGCAGCACAGTCATCGAATAAGAAAAAGAGAACTCTCAAGATCAACTACCAATGCAATATACAATCAAGCACCCCAAAATTTATAGCAAGAAAGGACCACTAGAAGCCAAAAGTCACGAGAAAGGAAAGTAAGAAAACGACAAAAGTACAAAAAGCTGACCGAAGCAAAAAGTGAAAGCAAGATTCTGCACACCCATGAAAACATAGTACGCGCTCGTGAACAAAAGCTGACAAGAGCAAGTATTTTAGACACTTCTGCCGAGTTCTCTAGATCCCAAAAGAACTCGGAGAAGGCTCGGGGGATGGAAATACCTACCCTATAAAACATTTTCAGATCCTCCGTGTACTTGTGCCAAGTAACTAGAGGCTCGGGGGCTACACTCAGTGAGTGCACTTCTTGTCCAAAAACAAAAAGTGCAGAAAGACCGCAAGACGAAGACATAGAAGATCATCCCATGATTTATTTCAAAAAGAACTCGACTTATTCTCAAACAACCCGACACTTTGAAGAAAAATTATGAGATGCTCGGGGGCCTGTCGATGAAATATCCTATACGGTACCCATTAACTGGCCTGCTGGAGCTTTGGGCCTCAATCACTCGGCCCACGAAGGAAGGCGAACATGTAAACCTAGATTCTACTCAGTAACGGCGACATGACTGAAGCGTAGCTTAGGACTCTGAGTTTGTAAACGAATAGGATTAGAAGCAACCATCGACCAGTGCCTGGACTATAAAGGGCTGGTGAGGGTATCATCCAAAAAACATCTGAACATACTACGTAACACCCGTTACGTAGAGCGACACACAACACCTTGTATTACGAGATCAGAGCAATGAGAAGTGATCTAACTGGACGTAGGGTTATTAATCGACGGTGTCGAGGGCCGGGACCATTATAAACCGTGTGTCCCTATGTGTCTAACCACCAAGGTTTCACTATTCGCCGAGGCACCAACAATTGTCTCGGGTAACTCCGTGGCAGGCTATCGGTGGTAAAACATCGACATAATAATAATAATAATAATAATAATAATAATAATAATAAGGATAAAGTTATCTAGAGCATTTTAGTCACTACATAAGCGTCGTCTAATACATGTAATAAACAAATAACATCCTGAGTATTCTAGCTACCTTCAAAGCTACGCTAGATAGTGCAAGTACATCTAGTAATCATTGTTAAGTAATACTACCAATATTCCCAACCACAATAGGGCCATGAACAAGATGAGTTGAGTTCAGAAACCTCAGATATAACAAGATATCCTCAACCTGACAATTCCTCCCTACCAAACACTGTACGAGGGGAGGCCTACAAAGGACTCAATGGATCCGTCACGTCCACGATCTACCCTACGACCCGGCACAACTGGTGGCATTCGCAGATAATCAAAGTATCTAAGCACCACGCCTACATATTGCCTACCCCTCGCCATATGATCAAGTAGACGAGCTCTATACTAACATGTGCATGAACTCAATAGCAAACTAACTATACTAGATATATTAACGTAGGCAACGAACAAAGTAAACAAGAACATATTAATGAAGAATAACGTTGCCTATAAATATCCTACAGCTGCAGATAACTACTGAAAGAGAATAAGAGAATAAGAACTATACCAGACTCCAATCTCTTGACAATGTCGGGAGTCCAAGATCGAATCTTGACTTCCTCTACTCTCAAATCTAACTAGGCTATGCTATGAACTAGAAAGTGATCTAGATTAACTAGGGTTTATGGCTCTGGATGACTAGATCTCCTATGACTTAGACTGAATGGATCTCCAAATGATCTGAGCTTCAGACGGGATGCTCCAGGGGGGTATGCCCTCCTATTTATAGTCTGGTGGGATGCATGACAGCCGTTGGATCTAACCGACTTCACGTAGGGCTCAGATGACTGATCATAGGCGGTGGAGGAAGCTTCCAGAAGACGGTGGGTAGTGGGCCCAGGGGGGTGCCGCTCGGCCCCACCTCATGTCGGCCGGCCTCACATGGCAGGGGTTGTGGCCTCGCTTCGCTCTGGTGTCTATGGGGTCTTCTGTGAGTATTTTGGCAGGTGTTTCTCTACGGGATTTATTCGATATCTTCTCTGATTTGCTTTCCTTTATTCTCTTTTCTGGAATAGTCCCTAGAAACTAATGAAACACCAAAACTCGTGGAAATTGTTAATTAAATCCCTATATTGATAGATATTATATTTGATTGATCCATTTATTTAATTTATAATTGCTTAAAAAGTTGACGCTAAGGACCGTCAACAAGCTCCCCCAAGCTTACCCTTTGCTAGTCCCTAAGCAAAGCCTTTTTAATAAACTTGGATTAGGAGTTGCTGCAATGCTTTCACACCTTAAAAGTTCACATGTTTTCAAATAAAAATTCTTCTATGAATTAGAAAAAATTACTCTAACTTTCGAACTCACCCGTATTACCTTTAACTATGGGACTTTTACTATCACTTGGGTCTTGAGCAATCAAAAGACAGAGTAATCGAGTCAGGTACTATGTCTCAAACTCTTCACTCTACCATGATTCTGTGTTTTGCAAAGTTTTCGAAATAAAACTCAGAGCTTAATTGTATGACACCCTCAAGTCTCTTATGTATGTGGTATTTGTGGATCTCACTGAGGCAATAATAATGTCATGCCCTCCTATACTAGTAAATATAGTAGAGTTCATAGGATTAGCTTAACAAGGTTAGCATACTTACTTTGTATATATTGTAAAGTCAAACAATAGATCCACAGAGAGTCAAGTCATACAATCAAGTCAAGATGTGCAGGTGTATGGATATGGTGGATATATGGTGGTAATGGTAATGATGGTGGTAATATGGTGGTAATGGTAATGGTGAAAACCTAATTCTACTTTGCTCCTTGGAATAAATCTCTCTCTCTTTTGAAATTTGGAATTTTGAACAATATGGCTAGAGAGTATCAGCTATCTTATTCTTTATTTATTTTCCCTGAGAGGTGCGTCGGACACTTGTCCATTTTTGATTCCTCTCTTTTCTTTTCTTTTTCTCTCTCTTTTTTTTGAATAGATTTTGCATAGCTCATATCTCTATTACCACAGAACACTGCTGAGAGAATATAACAAGAACTTTGGAGCATTTATTGGATGAAAGATGGAAATGGAATGAATATTTTTTGTGGTAGTTACTCTCAGTGTAAGAGTAAGACCTTTTTTTGGTGGATGAATGGCATGTTGTTGCGCCTACTCTAGTGTAGAGTAGTGCATATTTGGGTGATGCGTATGTGATCTTGATTCAAAAGCATGACGAGACTCTTTATAGGGTCTAAAGGTTGACAACACTCAATACAAAAACAAGTAGCATGAATGAGTCTTCCTAATCTAAGTGTATATAAATGTATATGGCTTTGGTAGGAATTTAAACTATGTCATACAAGAGTTCATCATGTAAGATTTTAAATTTTCAAAAGATAAATCACCAGAACTTAGTATTGCTAGGAGTAAGATAAATAGTAGCTATACCTTCATGTCATGTCTCCCAACTACCTAGACTTAGTTCAAGTATATGCCTCCACAAGTTTCAGGTTCAGAGTAAATTCTCAAATCAAAGTGTTGACGTCAAAAATGGTGTCTTCTGGCGTCAGCACTGCGTAAGGCCTGCGGAGACCGTGCAGCAGCAGAGCTTGATCTCCTAAACCTCTAAAGTGGCTTAGGCCACTTCGGTGATTGATCTTAGGCGTGCCAGTCCATTTGACATGTAATTTACAAGGAGATAAAACGTCAAATTAAGGAACCTGCAGGTTATTGCCAGTCAGTTCCAAGAGTGTGCGTCTCTCATAAAGCTGATGAATGTAGGATATGGACTAAAGAGTCAACTCCGAATAGTTTAAAGTGCAAGAATAATGTATGAACGACTATCATAGGATATTCATGCACAGGATGTATAATTAGACGATCTTATCACAAGAATAAGGTAAAGATGCGACACACATAACATTATCAACATGAAACTACCAAATCTATTGAGCATATCAGATAAAGATTAAGCATCAACAGAGGTGTTCCCATGCATCCATGATGACAATTAACCCGATAACCTGACCGATCTACTAGCATTGGGGTGTTTCCATGCAGCCATAAAAGTAAACAAGTCAGGCCACGTCTAGTACATTCAATAGATCTGATGGATTAAGACAATAAAGTACATGCATCATATGATTGAAGCGCAACCAGATCAGCTACGTTAGCCGATATGGGATCCATGAAGCTTGAACAAGATCCATACATCTAGCCTCGGACGGAACTAAGTTTAGACATACATAACCCAGCACACATGGTAGTGGGGTCCGGTAGATGCAGACGTACCATGTATGTTGAATCAGATCCAACCACCCTCATACCAATCTAATAACCGAATATATGTCTCGAACCCGCAACATGTGACGATCACAACCAAAGGATTAGCCGATATGATCTTAGATCTATCACCTTTCTGAGTATGATGGTAATGCATTGGAGGCAATAAATCTAACTAGGAAATAAAGTGCAGGCCAATCCACCAGTTGAGATTGAGCATGATATTGTAGCAATAGATTAAATAGAACATAACAGACAATATTATTAACTTAATGAATCTATTAGATCGTCAATCTAATAGAGCCAATAACTAGCTTGAAGCCATGATTCATGTGAGATTGAAGCAATGCAGCCCCATGAATAATAGATTCAAACCGATAACTAGATCATACTGAGCTTGCACGAGTTATGCAATACAGCCGTACAAACGAGACATGAACTGAGGCTAGACTTACAAGCAAACAGGATGTCGATCTAGTCGATGCATCCCAATCTGTTGAAGGTTCACCGAAATCTACTCTACTCCTACTCCTAGGGTTGGTCGGAGGCTGGAAACTAAGTGCTAGTTGTGTATTTGATTGATTGGATGTCCTTCTCATTCCCTAAGCCTTGCTATTTATAAACCATAGCATGTACCCTAACCGGTCGTCACACAAGTCCTGATAATAAGGAAACAAAATATGACTTGGGCCTCAATCCATTCCATTGTCGAGATTGTCGCACATGTTTTTCCTTAGTCGATCTTTCGGGCCCATCTTGAATATCTCCTCCGAAGGCCTGCCAAGGGGCCGATAAGTATATATATAACCATACCAAAATACGGTGTAGTTTTAACCAAAACTTAGGAGAATTCAAGTTTGGAAACTAGGTATTTAAAAGGGATTATGGCAGAGCAACTATTCTTCATTTTCAAGACAAAATTAAAGTTCATAGCTTTTATTGACTCTAACAAATTAAACACACACCCTAACTAATCATATCTTTATTTAGGACTCTTAAGACTCAACAACCATGGACCATCATGTGCCCATATATTTTTTGTAATTTTTATGTTTTCTTATGATACTATGGTGAACCTTCATGTGCTCACATATTATTATTTTATGACTATAAGATAGACTCTATAAATAGCATAGATATACTTACCTGATAACTGGGGGTGCCCTACCCTAAGCTTGATTTTGCTATGGTTGGGTTTAATGATCTTTGGAAGTAGCCTCGTGGTTGGGCTCACTCCTCCCTTGTGCTTTCAATCCTGCATGGTTATACTCCGACAAGAACAAACAAAACTCGAGGCTCCATTATGACAATGGGTTAGCGGTTAGCCACAAGAGTAATTGAATATTCTCATGAGCTAATTTAAACTTTATATATTCTAACAGGAATTGAATATCTCATATTTTTAGAATTTTTCTATTTTATAATGCAAAGGAATGTAAAAATTATTTTTATGCCACCATAGTAAGTTTCCTTATGGTATTACCATAAGTTCTCTCACATGGGGCTTAGTATTTTTTTCATGATGCAATGATAAATAAATATTTATTTTGTTTTCCTTTAAAGTGTAGAAAGATAAATGTGATAAATTATTAATGCTAATTAATAAGTTAACTAATTAGGTAACTACCATTTTTACCTTGTGGCAAAGGAACGAGATTTATAGTCTACCGATAAGACTAGATAGGAGAGAGAGTAGTTACTTGTCAGATTTGTCATCTGAGGCGGACTGAGACGATTCCTCTTTATGTAGTGGCACATTTTTGTTCTCCTCCCACCATTGCTGTGCTTGTACTAGTGTCTCTTCCGCTTCTTCTTTTGCTCATAGCTCCATCTTTTCAATTTCTTGTCCCCACTCATCCCAGCGAGGTTTTGCTACTTCTTCTTGTTCTTCATATCTTGTGACTTCACCAGGATAGTCTGTCTAGCCATCCTTTAACAGTTGGGATGCTTGACGGCGGGTATGGCATCTCCTTCATTTGTGTCTCTTCTTGGGCTGTGTATGATAACTATTGAATTTACAGCATACCATTCCAGCGGGTAGGTTGAAGTGGATTTGTCCAGTTGCGATGAAGATGACGGCTCTAGCGGTGTTGAGGAATGGTCTCCAAAAGATAAGAGTCATGTCTTCTTCATCCTGCATGTCAAGTACTACAAATTCTACATGAATATGTGAATCTTGAATTTGTACCGCGATGTTCTTTGTTATGCCTTCGGGGAATCTGTAACTGCATATAGGTTGGGTACAAAGGTATACCTTCAAATAAATGATCATAAGTTATTATGTTGACCCCTGATCCTATGTCGCAGAAGGTCGAAGGGAAGAATGTCTTTCTTATTGTGCATTCTATGGTTGGTACTCCTGGGTCTCCCTTCTTGACTACATATGGTGAGGCTAGCAAGTGATTGTGCTCCGTGTTGACTAGGTTGATCATCTGTACTGCTCCTTCTAGGGTTTGGCTCTGCTTGTTCTTACTCCTTCTTCTATTGTTTTTCATCTTGGGTACTGCTAGTTGATCTTGTTCATACGTCCTTCGTGGTAGTGCAGCAGTGTTGAGCATGTGGTTCTTGAATGAGAACTTCTCTTTCTTATTTTTTTATGGAAAAGACAATCTTGGCATGCTCCGCATAGATGATGGCTTTGGTTGTGCATAAGAATGCTAGGCCCAATATGATGGGTGCTCTTTCATCTCCTTCTGTCTCCATGACCACAAAGTCAATTGGAACATATGATTGTCCCACTCTGATGATGACTTCTTCTAGAACTCCCTCGGGGTAACATATGGACTGATCTACAAGCTACAAATGCATGTTTGTATACAATAGGGGATCTCCCAATATGTTTTCATAAATTACCGTAGGAATAATGTTGACACTTGCGCCAAAGTCGTCGATAGCTTCTGGGAAGGTGTGACATTCTATGGAGATAGGAATGACAGGCCTCCCTGGGTCACCTTTCTTCTCGAGAAGTGAATAGTCAATCCACTTCACATTAGCAGGCTAAGTGTAGTAGTTGACTGCATTAAAAATTTTGACCAAATTTGCAGTTTCTAAATCTTCCGGTTGGCCCGGAATCTTACCTTCCTTCATTGGGGAACAGCAGCTGCGAGCTGAGCTAATTGTATCTCTAACATTTTATTGAAGCTGTTTTGATTTTTGATAGCAGAAGCAAAGGTATCCATCCTAGTATTTATATTTTCTAAAGATTTATCATTGGATGCTAGCTTTTTAGACATTTGTTCAAGTAGTTTGGACTGACCAGTAACTAGATCTCTTAAAGGTGGAAAATTATAATTGTTGTTACCTTGGTAATTACCTTGTCAAGGTTGCTCATTCCATCCTTGGTTTGGCTAATTCTAACCTTGGCCTTGCTAAGGACGATAGTTGTTGTTGTTAATCAAGTTTACATCCTCTTGCAATTCAGGACAATTGCTTCCTGAATGGCCAATATCTCCACACTCTTCACAAGTCATGCGAGAGTCATTGATATTCATGACATCTCTCTTCTCGATGTCTTAGCATTCAAGCTTCTTCATAATAATGTCTAACTTGGCGGTGACCATGTCAGCTTCCTTGAGTTGATGTATACCTCCTCCTCTCTTGTGAGGTTGATTACGTTCTTCATTCCAGCTCTGATTTGAGGCCATCTTCTCACACAGTGATGTTGCATCGGAGAGCTTGAGTGACAGGAAAGCTCCTATAGCTGCGGCATCAATAGTGTTGACACAAAAAGTGTCAGGATCTGCGAACACCTCGGGCTTATACCCGAAATTCGATATCCGAGGGTGTGCCAGTCGATTTGACCAGTTAATCGACAAGGATGATAACTAGAACAAAATCTGAACAGGGCAACGACGATACGCCCGGATGCCAAGACTCAGACTTGATCAGGATAACTAGAGCAGAGCTGAACGAGACAACAGCGATGCGCCCAGATGTCAAAGCTCAGAGGTACTCCCATGCGGAACTTGCAAGGGTTTGACGGAGATCAAGGTGATGCAGCCCATCGAAGCTTGAAGAACCCGTAGATAAACTAAGACTAATGCAATAAAGGGTAAATTGCAGTAAAGGTAAATAAGAGTAAATTGATTTGATTTGATATGATTTTATACTATATTTACATGCAGCCCTTGGGCACGTATTTATACTCCCGCATGGAGAGTTGTACAGAGATACGACTCGTACCTTCCCTAAACAAAACTCCTAACATTAAGGAAATAAGAGACTCGCGCAGGAGCCGGACCCAAATAACAATATTATTTTCCTAAACAGACAACCCTATTGTTAAGGAAATAAACGACTCGTGCAAGAGTCGGACTCAAACTACTATAGCAATACTGGTATAAAAATCACCAGTTTCCTTATGTCCTTCCCTCGATGAAAACTTTCCATCGGCAGATTCCTTCAATCCGTGACTTCCTTCTTTTGCCACTGGCAATCTTCTGCTGACGTTAACCATCACATTACCTGGGGTTCATCGGCATCAGCAATCTACACCCATCAGCATCGGCAATTTACACCCATCGGCATCGGCAACTCAGCAGCATCGGCAATCCTTCTTACAGCGCACTCCCATCGGTAAACTCTTCCTGATACCGATAGAAAATGGCCACCAATCCACGCAAGTCTTAGCTCATTTGACGCGTGCCGAAAAACGGTGTCAACACATGCCCCCAATTTCGGAGTGTATAACATTTTACGCGCCGAAATTCTCTCTACTGTAGCCGTTCTTTCCGAGATAACTACACCACTTCCTCGATCTCCGTGCATAGAACTGCAATTTATTAATAAAATCCCTTGACTATAGCGCAAACAATTGCAAATCCAATCATATCTGCTTGATTATCGCGCACATCCACCGTAGACCTCTCCATATTCCTGTACAGTACGAGCAGAAATTCCAAAATACCCATGACTAAGCTTATAAAAGTTACCACAGTCCAATCTGCTTTTTACCCTGGGCCTACTTTCACTTTTCACCTGCCTCCATCTTCAGCCTCGGTGTCTTCAACCTCGGCGGCAACTCCGAAGAACAGCTCCGTGAGTTCAAGCAACAGCACCTTCCTCAGGCAGAAAACAAGTCGCAAGAACTCCCCAAGCTCCAATGGCGATTCACGTCGACATCCCCAAGGTAAATCCACTTCTTCCTCATCCCATCTTCTGTCAGTTCCCTTTCTGTATAAACTTTGCAATCCTTTTTTTATCTCCTTCTTTGATCCTTCCTTTTTTTTCGAAACCTAGGAACTGTACAACAAAGTAGTAATCCCTATCGAGCAATCCAATTTCAACTGCTTAGGCCCAATGGGAAACCCAGATCCCATCAATCTGATCAACACAAAAGCCAACCGCATCCCCTTTAAATCTGAGTGCTTCAACTTAGGGTTATGGAAGGATGCCTTCCGTTCATGGCCCAAACCAACCAAGGGGTGGAAGAACTGGTACCTTAGGGTAATTAGAACACAGCAGATTTATTGGGCAGAACGCAATCTGGACCAATGCATCAGACTCTCCATTGCCGATATGGAGAAGAATGAGAACATGATGATAACAGCCTCCTTCTTCTAGTCCGACACAATGAACGCCTTTTTATTCCAACATGGACCAACCACTCCTACCCTTGCCGATGTGCATATGCTGACCGACCTTGATGTCTCTTCTGCCGATGTCCCATGTTTGTTCCATCGGAAAGCTGAGTACAGAGTGAACACACGGAACATCGGAGGCTGGACCGGTTATATTCAAGAGCACCAAAAGACTGGATCGGTAAGCCAAAGGGAGCATGCCACCTTTCTGAACATGTGGTTAGAGAAATTTATCTTCTGTGGCAAAACTGTTGGACCAACCACAATGTACCTCCCTGCAGCAGAACTCTTAGCCGACGGAACAAAACTCCCTCTTGGCCGATATCTTCTTGGATCGGTATACCGTCTTTTACACCAAGTGTCCAAGAAGCTATTGCTAGGCGAGCCCATCGGCAACCTCGGGGGTCCCTGGTGGTTCATAAACATGTGGTTGAACGCACACATATACAAAGTCCTTCAGTTTGACTTGTTCGCCCAACAATTTCTAAGGGACATATCGGAAAATTATATATTCAATGATGATGAATCGGCAACTCGTCCTCTACTCAACTTTGGAGAGACCATCATAGTATTGCTAGGAACCAATGCCGATGCAGACCAGTTTGGTAGATTCTTTCAAAAATTTTATAATGGAATTCCTACTTCAGAACGGCTCTGGTGGCCATACATTGATAAGGACAACCGATTCTCCTTGCTATTCAACCTCACCGATGGGAACGTGCCTGAGAACGAAGTGATCATGAAGGCCAGCATTGTTCCCCGAGCTATTTCAGTTAACATTTTCGGAACTAGGAAGAATGCTCCTCCATCCTTCGAATTCTATTACCCATCGGCAGCGGTAAGACAACTAGCATTTGGCCAACTACCGATTAAGCTCTGCTACGCCAAGGTTGTAAAACCAAGACAAGTCATCTCTAGCACTATGGACTGGAACAAGGTCGTCAGTCTACCTCCCGATGTTGATACGTCAGACATTGATCTATCCTCCTGGGCACCAACATCTTTTATCACAGAAGAATACAAGTTTTGGTGGCAAGAATGGAGAAATCAACTGTTTGTCAAGTCATCGCACCATTATCGGCATTTGATTGACGCCGACTACGCCATTCCCGATGATGCGGTAAGTTTTTATCCCAATGCATTTCTTATTATTTACTTCTATCATCGACATCTGACCTTCTCTTATTTAACAGGCTGATGAACCAGTCCCCAAAATAAGCAGAGCAGCAAGCCTTTCCGCGTTCGAGTGATGAGTCCAATATCAGTCGTCGGCAACAATGCTCCTACACTGGTTGCCTTCACCCCTCAGAGGGTCCCCAAGGTCACTCTAAAGCCAAGGTCAACACATGCAGCGACCAGTGCCACTCCATCAGCTGTTGCTGCCAGCTTGGCGCGGGCCTTTGCAGTAAGTTACACCTTTACCTATACCGATTACAAACTGCTCATCGGCAATATTTATTCCATGTAACTTGTACCAAACACTTTTAGGCAGCGAGGTCATCGGCAGCTGCTTCAAACGTACCAACTTCCCCAACTTCTGCTGCCGATGCCCCCCAGGCCTCACCAAAACGGGCTGGTTCTCCCACTATTGCACCAAAGAAGAAACGCCTGAGGCGAACCACTCTAGCCACCGATGCACCAACAGCAGAGCCATCATCGGCTCCTATCCCTGATCATCCACTGGACGATGCCCTTGATCAGGAGATAACACCACCCGTTGCAACAGCGGAGGCAACATCGGCATCGGCACCCTCACCGCCTGAAATCCCTGATCAGGGAGTGGCATCATCGCCACAGGAACCGATCACAACAGCAAAGACAGTGCCAGCAACAGCACCAACAGTGCCAACTGCTTCCCCAACAGAAGCGTGCTCATCGGCAACTGCTGCTGATCTCCAAGATGAGGCTGTACTAGCCGACATGCCAAGTCCCAGGCAAGAAATCCGCTTCAAGATGGTAAGTCGGTTACCTAAAAATTTGTAGTATAACCTTATGATCGGCACATCTTAACTTCTTCTTTTTCAGGCCCAAGACTCCCCAGACAGCTTGTTTTCCTTCGGCGTCAACCTTCCTGACGAAGATGAGAACCAAGAAGTCTCTGCTCCAGCAGATAGCCTATTCTCTTTCGTCGTCAATCTTCCCGATGAAGACGAAGACGAAGAAAGCTCTGCTCCAGCTTTATCGGCAGATGTCAAATTCAAGCTTGAAACACTGCTCTCTTTGCTGCAACAAGACACATCTCTTCTCGTCCAAGATTCAACTGCAGCAAAGACAGCTTTCAAGGACATCCAAGGTCATTTATCTGCCGATACAGAAGAAATACTCTTCCAGGCGGCTTTCTTTGAGAGCAAGCAATTCCAATATCAAAGACTCTCTCGTCGCATAGCCGACAGGACTGCCCGATCGAAGCTCGAGGAAGAGATGCTCAAGTTTAAACAAGTTGCCGATGAGAAGCACAAAGACATCGGCCAGGTAGAAGCTTCTCGCGCCGATCTTGAGCAGGAGATTTTTCAGCTATCGGCAAGAAAGGAAGAGCTGCAAGCCGAACTAAGAAAGGTTGAAGAAGCTTTAAACACAGCTAACCAGAAAAAGGCTCAGCTGCCCGATACCATCAAAGCTCTTGACAAGAAAGGGACATAAATGCCCGACAAGCTATTGCGCTGAAGAAGAAGATCAAGCCAGTCGAAGGGTCTGCCGACGCCGATGCCAAGGAGATGGAGGACATAGAGCAAATTCGCCTGCGTGCGATATCAGCCATCCAATCCTTGTTGTAATTTATCCATCGTATCGGCAAATGTAACATTGATACTTGATTTTTCACTGTAATGTAATGTCAGTACAACTTTTACCGATGCTTATATAACTTTCCTTTCCATCGGCACTCAACTGAGCATTTCATGCATCTACCCAAATACTAGGGTAATATTTTTTCAAGTATTTACCGTTGATCGCTCTAGAGAATGCAACTCCTTCGAGAGTTTCCAAAATATAGGCATTACCAGGAGCAGATTGTTTTATCCAATAAGGACCTTCCCAATTAGGAGACCATTTTCCAAACTTAGAACTCTTAGTCCCAATCGGTAAAATGAACTTCCACACCAGATCACCATCGGCAAATTACTTCTCCTTTACTTTCTTGTCATACCATCTGGCAACCCTTTTCTTATTTTCTTCAATGCTGATCAGAGCCCTCAACCGATGACTTGCTAAGTCTTCCAACTCATCCTTCATAAGAGTAACATAATCATCGGTCGTCAACTGATCTTGAAAAGATAATCGCTTGGAACCAGTTTTAATTTCCCAAGGCAGGACAACATCGTGTCCATAGACTAACTGATACGACGAAACTTTGGCTGCACCATGACACGCCATCCGATAGGACCGTAGGGCTTCATTCAACACCACATGCCACCTTCTAGGGTTCTCTTCAATCTTGCGTTTGATAAGCTTAATAACTCCTTTATTAGTTGCTTCGGCCTGACCGTTAGCTTGGGCATAATAAGGAGAAGAATTCAATACCTTGAACCCGATACTAGCAGCAAACTCATCAAACTCTCCCGATGTGAACATGGTTCCTTGATCGATAGTAATAGTTTGAGAAATACCAAATCGGTAAACAATATGTTCTTTTACAAAGTCCACCATGTTCGCCGATGTCACCTTCTTCAAAGGAATCGCCTCCACCCACTTTGTGAAGTAATCGGTAGCAACGAGTATAAACTTATTCCCCTTGCTTGACGGTGGATAAATTTGGTCGATGAGATCAATAGCCCACCCTCTGAACGGCCAAGGCTTGATTATAGGATTCATTACCGATGCAGGTGCCCTCTGGACATTACCAAACTTCTAACAATCTTGGCACCCTTTAAAATAGTTGAAGCAATCTTCAAGAATTGTCGGCCAATAATATCCATTTCGCCTAATCATCCACTTCATTTTGAATGCCAATTGATGTGCTCCACACACGCCCTCATGGATCTCGCCCATCAATTCTTTTGATTCCTCTTTACTAAGGCATCTGAGCATGACTCCATCAATTGTCCGATAATACAATTCATTGTCAAGGAGCATGTACTTGGTGGCTTGGAACCTTAGACGCCTTTCAACCTTCTTAGATGGATCTCTTAAGTAATCGGCAATTTCCTTTTTCCAGTCATCGGCAACCATTACCGATGTCATGACTTCTTGAATCGGCTGATATCCCGAAGCATTCTGTGCTAACCGATTGGCCTCTTCGTTATGCAACCTAGGAATATGCTCAAGGCGGTACTCTTTGAATTCCTTCAATAATCGTAAACACCTCTCATGGTGTGCAATCAACACTTCACTTCGGCATTCATATACTCCAGTCAATTGATTGATCACCAACATAGAATCGCCAAAGATTTCAACGGCATCAGCACGCACTTCTCTGAGTAATTCCAACCCTTTTATTAAAGCTTGATATTCAGCCTGATTGTTTGTTGATGTAGCAACAATCGGCAATGAAATCTCATACTTCCGTCCTCAGGGTGAAATTAAGAGAACACCGATGCCTGCTCCTTCTTTGCACGTAGATCCATCAAAGAACAAAGTCCAAGGAGCAATCTCCACAGAGCTTACCAAATTGCAATGCTGAGTAACAAAATCGGCCATCACCTGACCATTAACAGCCTTAGCCGATTCATACTTCAGATCAAACACTGAAAATGCCAGAATCCATTTGCCGATTCTTCCACTTAATATCGGCATTGATAGCATATACTTAACCATGTCATCTTTGCAGATAACAGTGCATTCAGCCGACAATAAATAATGCCCCAATTTTATGCAAGAGAAATATAAACACAAGCATAATCTGTCTATGGCCGAATACCTATTTTCAGCATCCACTAGCCTTCTGCTCAAATAATATATCACATGTTCTCTCCCTTCAAACTCTTGAATTAAGGCTGATCCAATAACGCCGTCATCGGCAGACAAATACAACCTGAAGGGCTTCCCGTGTTGAGGTGGAACCAAGACTGGAGGGTTTACCAAATATCTCTTGATCTCCTCCAAGGCCAACTGCTGTTCTTCTTTCCATGTAAACTCTTAATTGGCTCTCAGTTTCAACAATGGACTAAAATATTTAATCTTACCAGATAAGTTGGATATAAATCTTCTAATGAAATTAATCTTGTCGATCAAAGATTGCAGCTTGGTCTTGTTTGTAGGAGCAACCACTTTGTCAATTGCATCAATAGATTTTCTGCCGATCTCAATGCCTCTTTGATGCACCATAAAACACAGAAACTAACCCGCCGATACACCAAACACACACTTGTTAGGATTCATCTTCAACCCATGCTCCCTTGTGCATTCCAATATTTTTCGCAAATCGGCAAGATGCTTCCCAAAATTTCCAGACTTAACCACCACATCATCAATGTAGATTTCGACTATCGTGCCGATGTACTTATGAAAAATAAAATTCATTGCTCTTTGATAAGTAGCACCGGCATTCTTCAAGCCAAAAGTCATGACAACCCATTCAAATAAACCGACATGACCTGGACATCTGAAAGCAGTCTTGGATATGTCTTCTCTAGCCATGAATATTTGATTATATCCAGCATTACCATCCATGAAGCTAATGATTTGATGTCCAGCAGCAGCATCAATCAGCAAATCGGCAACGGGCATCGGGTAACCATCCATTGGCGTAGCCTTCTTAAGATTCCTGAAATCAATACAAACACGAAGTTTTCCATTTTTCTTATACACAAGAACCACATTAGAAATCCATTCGGCATATCGACACTACCGTATAAACCCAACTTCAATTAACTTTGTAACTTCAGCCTTAATATCGGGCAACACCGTAGGATTGCATCGGCGCGCAGGTTGCCGATGTGGTTGGAAACTAGACTTAATAGGTAACCGATGTTCAACTATCGATCGGTCTAAACCAGGCATCTCTGTATAATCCCAAGCAAAACAATCTTTGTATTTCTTTAATAAATCGGTTAACTGCTGTTTACATTGGGAATCTAACTTAGCACTAATAAAAGTAGGCCTATGTTTACTACCATTGCCGATGTCTATCTCGAGTAAATCATCGGCGGATGTGAAGCCCTGTCCCAGTTTTCCATCATCAGCGAACCGATCCATTAAAACTCTTCTTCAGGACCGACTGCTTGGATCGGTGTAATGCGGTAATCGGCAACTTTGAGGAACTCCGTGTCCCAAGCTTCACCTGATATGCATCTGGTTTGCTCATAAGTTTCTGACTCTGCCGACGCAATGATCGATGGGGCTTCACTTCGGACAACCTCAATTTTGTCTCCAATCCACTGCACAAGGCTTTGATGCATGGTGGAAGGAACACAACAATTGGCATGGATCCAATCCCTTCCTAGGAGCAAGTTGTAGGTACCTTTGCCGCTGATTACAAAAAATGTTGTTGGCAAAGTTTTACTGCCGATGGTTAACTCAACACATACGACTCCCATAGCTGGCGACACATTGCCTTCAAAGTCCTTGAGCTTCATGTCCGTTTTGACTAAGTCTTGGTCGCCTTTCCCAAGCTTCCTGAACATGACATATGGCATTATGTTTATTGACGCCCCACCATCCACCAACATCTTTGTCACGAGCTGTCTATCCACTTTGCCTTTAACAAACAGAGCTCTTAGGTGCTGCCTTTCATCATCGGCATGTTTCTCAAAGACAGCTGTCATCGGATCCAAGACCAATTGTGCCATGTCAGCAGTTTCTTCGTCATCACTGACGAGCGCCATGAACTCCATCGGCAATATGATGACCATATTGATTTCTGCCGATGGATCCCTATCCTTGCGCTTTGGCCTCCACTGCTTTTCCCTTGAAGGAATTTCACTATCATATAAGTCGCCTTGGCGTTCGCGTTGGATTCTCCTTTTCTAAGTCTTTGTTAGACCCTTAGGGCACCACTGAGGAAGCTTGGTTTTCCAAACGGGCTGATGCGGCTTTTCATTATTTGCATCGGCTCTTCTCCCAATGTTTGGATCTCTGGAGAGTACTTCTTCATTGGGCACGCCTGCCAAGCCTACTATGCGCGCTGAGCTTGCCCCCCAGTCGGTCGTGTACCAATTTCTTCTCTCTGAGCGCTCTAGCATACCTGGATGCTCGATCATCAAAACAAGGTTTCTTACCTGACCGATCGGCAGTGTAATATCCATTGCATTCGGGGCAATTATCGGCAATAGGTAGCTTGATGCCTTCTTCCCAACAGTGAACGAAGAAGGGACACTTCCAGTGGTCCCTATGCCAAAGCCACTCTTGGTATTCTTCTTCTTCTTGCCGATATCACTCCTTTTGTGATTGCCGATACTCTTGCCTTGGCTGCTTGTGCGTGATTATAACACCAGGAGCCCTCTTGGCACTGCTATTTTCATCGGCAACTCTCTTGCCCTTTCTACCATCGGCAAACCTCTTTTCGTCGCGCTCAGCTACTTGATGGTTGGGATCTACCGATGCGTTCTTCCTGGCAGCTTCCGATGTCAGCACTTTAGTTTTTCCACTAGTTTCCACCATATTATTGGGAAACGGGTGCTGATCAATCTTCATCGGTTTCTGGACTTTAGAATTTTCAAATTTGATTCGTCCAGATTCAATTTCTGACTGCAATTGCCGCCTGAATACTTTGCAGTCATTGTTACTGTGCGAAGTTGCATTGTGCCACTTGCAGTACCTAATCTTCCTGAGCTCCTCGGCCGATGGAATTACTTGGTTAGGCGCCAACTTGATTCGCCCTTCTTGAAGTAACAAGTCAAACATCCTATCGGCCTTGGTGATATCGAAGGTGAACTTTTCAGCCTCTTTCTGGCCAAACGGACAAGACACAGATTTCTTATCCTTTACCCATTCGGCCGCACCGATGCTTAACTCTTCATCTGACCCAGAATCCTCTTCTTGCCCGACGAAGGTCACCTTCTTATTCCAAATCTTCCTGGGTTCAAAGGTTTTGATATCTTGATCGGCAATCCTTTGCACCAGATGACTTAAACTTTCAAATTCTTGCGACGCATACTTATCTTTGATATGCGGCAGTAGTCCTTGGAAATCCAAATCTGCTAGTTGCCGATCATCAAGTACCAGGCTGTAGCACTTGTTCTTCACGTCTCGCAGCCTCTGAACAAAGTTCTCCACCGATTCTTCATTGCGCTGCCTCAACTTGACCAAATCGGTAAGCTTCTTTTCATGTATGCCAGCGAAGAAGTCTTTATGAAATTGCCTCTCTAGATCGGCCCATGTGATTACAGAGTTTGGAGGCAATGATATAAACCATGTGAATGCCGATCCAGACAATGATGATGAGAACAATCTCACCCTGAGTTCCTCTCTGCTGGCAGCTTCTCCGCACTGGCTAATGAAGCGATTGATATGCTCCATCGTTGTCGTGTCGTCTTGGCCGGAGAACTTGGTAAAATCCGGCACCTTGTACCGATTTGGGAGAGGAATCAGATCATATGCTGAAGGATACGGGGTCCGATAAGAATATGTATTGACCTTGGGTTTAATGCCGAATTATTCCTTCATTACTTAGGCGATCTTATCGGTCCAATATGCATCCTACTCCTGCCGACTCATTGGTTGGTTGTTGACTGGTGGAGCCGGCTGATGCGCCCCTTCAGGTATCAGTAGAAGATGGTTCGGAGTAGTTGGCTTGGGCGCAACACCAGTCATCTGGACGTTATGCATCGGCTGACTTACCGATGGGAAATGTTGCACATTCACTGGATTATACTGAGGTATTGAATTCATCGGCTGCTGTACCGATGCTCCATTCTGAATGTTTGCTAGACTCCCATATTGATACATTGGTGCGCCAGACGGTTGAGCTGGCGGTTGGTTAGTCCATCCAGGATTGTAAATCATCGGCATGTGACTTACCGATGGCTGATAGCTAACTGGCACCTGCTGCTCCTGCATCTTAGAGTCGTCAGCAAACTGGTTACCTTGAGGTGCCAGTACCCCGGCCTAAGGATTCATCAGCATAGGTTGACTTCCAGCTGCTATGTTCTGTTGCATCAGCATAGAGCTTGCCGATGGTGGCATCAGAGGTATTTTAGGAATCACTTGGAAGTCTTCTGATGGCACTTGTAGAGTTGGAGAGGGCGTAGAGTAATGCATCATAGGGGCCACCGGCTGTGATTGCATTGTCGATGCCATGGAGCCCTTCCAAGCTGAGCTATCTCCCTGCACCAGATTGGAACCAGCAGATGGATTCGAAGGCATACCGTAACCCCACCAGTTGGCAGGCGCTGGATGACTCTGGATAGCAGGTCCTGACATTGCCGACACCACTAGATCTATATTGAGCTTGGTGACGCTTTCAGGACTCGGCCTTGGCAGTGTAGCCACATCGGCAGACGGATCCACAGGAGTGGAAGACGCCATTGGGGCTGCCGATGGGTTTATAGATGCCGATCCAGGTTGATGATACGCTGGACCAACATATTGAGGTGCATGTCCTTCTTTGAATGATTGCATGACAGCGTTGTACACAGTATTGGACAGCACATTGGAGTGGCTAATTAATGCTTGATTTAAGGCAGAATTAACCATCTCTTGTAACATACCAGGATTGGCATCATATGTGACCTGTCGTGGCAACAGCGGATCTTGCTTCTGGATTGCTTCGCCGCTCCTGCTTAGGCTGAAGGACTTCGATACAATTGCTTGTACTCCTCCATAGCCCGCTCCATGGCCAGCCTCTGATCATCCTTTAGATCGGCCTCGGAGACTTCAATGACGTTCCTTTGGTTAACATCGAAGTTATCACCCATGATAGATGTATAATTTTGTATAATCGAGTCCCACCGGTGTGCCAAAAGAGGTGTTGACACAAAAGCGTCAGGATCTGCGAACACCTCGGGCTTATACCCGAAATTCGATATCTGAGGGTGTGCCAGTTGATTTGACCAGTTAATCGACAAGGAGGATAACTAGAACAAAATCTAAACAGGGCAACGGCGATACGCCCGGATGCCAAGACTCAGACTTGATCAGGATAACTAGAGCAGAGCTGAACAAGACAACAGCGATGCGCCCGGATGTCAAAGCTCAGAGGTACTCCCACGCGGAACTTGCAAGGGTTTGACGGAGATCAAGGTGATGCAGCCCGTCGAAGCTTGAAGAACTCGTAGATAAACTAAGACTAATGCAATAAAGGGTAAATTGCAGTAAAGGTAAATAAGAGTAAATTGATTTGATTTGATATGATTTTATATTATATTTAAACGCAGCCCCTAGGCACATATTTATACTCCCGCATGGAGAGTTGTATAGAGATACGACTCGTACCTTCACTAAACAAAACTCCTAACTTTAAGGAAATAAGAGACTCGCGCAGGAGCCGGACCCAAATAACAATATTATTTTCCTAAACAGACAACCCTATTGTTAAGGAAATAAACGACTCGTGCAAGAGTCGGACTCAAACTACTATAACAATACTGGTATAAAATCACCAGTTTCCTTATGTCCTTCCCTCGATGAAAACTTTCCATTGGCAGATTCCTTCAATCCGCGACTTCCTTTTTTTGCCACTGACAATCTTCTGCTGACGTTAACCATCACATTACCTGGGATTCATCGGCATCGGCAATCTACACCCATCGGCATCGGCAATTTACACCCATCGGCATCGGCAACTCAGCAGCATCGGCAATCCTTCTTACAGCGCACTCCCATCGGTAAACTTTACCGATGACTTCCTGATGCCGATAGAAAATGGTCACCGATCCACGCAAGTCTTAGCTCATTTGACACGTGCCGAAAAACGGTGTCAACAAATAGATTCTCGAGAACTAGTGACTAGTCCATGATAGAAATTCGGTAACAATAGAAATCCTCCATTCCATGATGAGGATAGCTCACGATGTATTCTTGAAAACGTTCCCATGCTTCGGTGAACGATTCATCATGTTGTTGTTCAAAGCTTGAAATTTTCCCACGCGGAGCATTGGTCTTGCCTGTATTAAAGAACTTGGCCAGGAAAGTAGTGGTACACTTATCCCATGTAGTGTTGATATCTTTATTTGTGTAGAACCACTATTTTGCTTTCCCCAAAAGTGAAAATGGGAATAGGCGGAGTAGAGTAGCATCTCTTGATACTCCTTTGATCATGAAGGTGTTGCAGATCTCTAGAAAGTGTTGTAAGTATGCACTTGCATCTTCATGAGCCTTTCCACAAAATTGATAGCTTGAACCATGGTAATGAGAGCAGGCTTGAGCTCGAATCCGTTATCTCCAACATTAACTGGAGGTCCAGTGCGGATGTTGGCAGCAGTTGGGGTAGAGAACTCGCGCAGTGTCTTCTCGGCCATAGCTTCAAAAGCAATTGCTAAAATTGATCCCGTTTATTCTTCTTCCGATGTTTGAGCTTCCTCTCTCGAACAGTGAGCTTTAGCTAAGGGTGTTTCTGATTGTGAATTGCTAGTATCCCTCACCTGTGCAAGCTTCGGCTTTCTTCGAAAGAGTTTCTCTGGGTTTGAAGTGAAATTATCTGGAAGAGGAAAAACCGTGCATTCATTTACCCTGTATAAGATACACAGATAGATAGAAACAAGGGTAAACCTATTTGAGTAAGAGGTTGATTGGTTAATCGATCTTTATTCATTTGCATATGGTTATCAATACTTCCTAAGTTTAGATAGCTTCCCCGGCAACGGCGCCAAAAATGCTTGTTGACATTTCTTAACGACATCACCAAGAACATAGTTCTTAGCAATGGTGCCAAAAATGCATAGTATGTAATTAACTTGCCTTTAGCAACTAGTCATTAATCTTTTCCCTTATACTCCTAAGCATGGAACTAGGTTGTCATCCCTAATTATTGAGCTAGGAATACTTTATGGTACTTATGCAATATTTTATATTTTATGTATGACTAGGCAGAAATAAATAATAATAAATGAAATGTCAAAGAATAATAATTCTGCAAGCGGACAAATTAAATATACCATTGTAGCATTTTACCTAGAGTATTAACAGGTTGTCATTTATATTCTACCACTGGGAAGGTCTAGTTAAAACTGATAATCTATAGTATTGATAACAAGCATATGAAATGAATGAAGTGATTTAACCATCAATGATCTCTACTCTTAAATCGGGGTAAGTCACATGATAAATATATAGGTAAATTGATCAGTCATCATCATAATAATAATAAGGATAAAGTTATCTATAGCATTCTAGTCACTACATGAGCGTCGTCTAATACAAGTAATAAAGAAATAACATCCTAAGTATTCTAGCTACCGTCAAAGCTACGCTAGTTAGTGCAAGTACATCTAGTAATCATTATTAAGTAATACTACCAATATTCCCAACCATAATAGGGCCATGAACAGGATGAGTTGAGTTCAGAAACCTCAGATATAACAAGATATCCTCAACCTGATAATTCCTCCCTACCAATCCACTGTACGAGGGGAAGCCTACAAAGGACTCAATGGACCCGTCACGTCCATAATCTACCCCATGACCCGACACAACTGGTGGCATCCACAGATAAGCAAAGTACCTAAGTACCACGCCTACATATTGCCTACCACTCGCCATATGGTCAAATAGACGAGCGCTATATGAACATGTGCATGAACTCAATAGCAAACAAACTATACTAGATATATTAACGTAGGCAATGAACAAAGTAAACAAGAACATATTAATGAAGAATAATGTTGCCTATAAATATCATACAACTGCAGATAAATGTTGAAATAGAATAAGAGAATAAGAACTGTACCAGACTCCAATCTCTTGACAACGTCGGGAGATCGAATCTTGACTTCCTCTACTCTGGAATCTAACTAGGCTATGCTATAAACTAGAAAGTGCTCTAGATGAACTAGGGTTTATGGCTCTAGATGATTAGATCTCCTATGACTTAGACTGAATGGATCTCCAAATGATCTAAGCTTCAGATGGGATGCTCCAGGGGGGTATGCCCTTTTATTTATAGTCCGGTGGGATGCACGACAGCCGTTGGATCAAACCGACTTCACATAGGGCTCAGATGACTCCTCATAGGCGGTGGAGGAAGGTTCTAGAAGACGGCGGGCAGCGGCCCTAGGGGGTGACGCCCGGCCCCACCCCATGCCGGCCGGCCCCACTTGGCATGGGTTGTGGCCCCGCTTCCCTCCGGTGTCTGGGGGATCTTGTTGAGTATTTTGGCAGGTGTTTCTCTGCGGGATTTATTCGATATCTTCTATAATTTGCTTTCCTTTATTCTCTTTTCTGGAATAGTCCCTGGAAAATAATGAAACACCAAAACTCATGAAAATTGTTAATTAAAGCCCTGTATTTCTAGATATTATATTTGATTGATCCATTTATTTAATTTATAATTGCTTAAAAAGTTGATGCTAAGGACCGTCAACAAGTAGCCCCCACTCCACCTCACTATAAATAGAGGGTCACACTCCCCTCTCATATGATGAAGAAGATTCAAGGCTCAAGTGAAGATTAGTGTAGTTCCACTCTATAGTATTGTAGTCTAGTGTTGGAGTTAGAGTCGAGTCGAGCTTGCCTCGGGGTCTCTGGAGTCATCTTCTAGAGAGTCTGGTATAGCTCTTGTACCTTTCCCTTTATAGTAAGACTTGTGCATTTATCATTATATCCTTTCTTTACTTTACTTATCTTCTGCAATAGTATACTTGTTATAGTATTTTTGTGTCTTGTCTTAATCTATAGAGTTGTTATAGTGTAGATTGTTATCCTATGATTCCACACTTGGGTACAATCAACGCTTGTTATAGGGTGCTCTAGTTGGCGTTTGATCTCTCAATTAGAGTAGTAATATAGGGTGCAAGCGTGGTGCTTATACACTAGATTACCTTTCGTTGTCGCTTGTCACATGGTTCAAGCGGATGCCAGCAAGAAGTGACAGCCCTGTTTGTGCCTTTGATCCCCGCCACGTGTTGTAGGCACGTTCTTAAAAGGTAGGGCTCCCATAAAATAGTGGCCACTTCGGATAGGGGTTTTGTCCTCCTATTGTTTGTCTGTTACCTAGTAATTCTAGGATGTGTGGATGCAATCTATAATATATCAATCTTTGTGTCTAAGTCAAGTCATAGGAGTAAAGTCTGGACCATAGGAACCCTATACTCACTCGCTGTCCTCCCACCTAGCTATACTTACTAGTTATCTTTTATTTATCTTGCTTGATCTATCTTCCTCACCTTCTTATATATATATATATATATATATATATATATATATATATATATATATATATATATATATATATATATATATATATATATATATATATATATATCGTTTACCCCCCTATCACTAGTTGATAGCTAAGTTGGGGTAACTATAAAGATCTCTTCTCTATTAAACTTTCCTAGCTATCGTTTTCCCTTGGGCTAAATACAAATTACGATACCTTGGAATACTCCTGGGTGAAGTGCTATATCTGTATATTCTGTGCGCTTGCGGAATTATCCAATAGACATAAGAAATACCCCTTATAAGCCCGGGTCTAGCTTCGTTCTTAGTGATGATGTTTAGAAATGCCAACATGGCGCCGCTTGGGGTGCTGTGTGTCACTGACAAGGGGTCCCAGCTGTTCGTGACCGCTAGTTCAAAGGATATTTTTTCCATTTTTGAATAGTAACTGAATTTGTTATTTTCATATGTATTTTTCTGTGGCTCCATAAATCATGAAATTAATTGTGTGTACTCTATGTGATGTGTAGTATTTAAAAAAAATATGAAGTGGTACTTTCCAGTAAATTTTTATTGCTGTAAAAATGCTAAGATTAATTAGTAAAGCCATTTTCTTTGATTTTTCAGGCTCTAATAATTAATCAAAAAATCCTGAAATTAATTGTGCAACCTTTTCATATCTGTTTGTTTCTGTATAAAAAGTCTGAGATTATTTGGACAAAGTTTTAAAACATGATTAATTGGAAAATTATTAAATAAATAATAACTAAATAAAAACCCTAATCACTTTAGGTTTTTGAGTAATTTTGGATTGTTTGCTAAGCATGTATCACTGTTTAGTGATAACTTTAATCTGAATTTGTTATTTGATGTGATGTTGAGTGTTTAGTGCTTTTAGATATAATTATTAACATGGATAATTAATAAAGATAAACTTTAACCTTATTTAGGGAATAGTTTTCAATTCACTTGTGAAGGAAAGTTGTACTCAATGTTTACTACTGCTATTTATCAACATGTTAGTTAATTTGTTTATGATTGTTAAGCATCATGTTTACTTTTCAAGCATCATCCTAAGCATGTCATTATCTCGTGTAGATAACGAATCTGGTCGAGTAGTCCATCATATTATTGGTTCAGATAATCAACACTACGAAGTTGGGTTTGATATCAATGGTTCAGAACCATAGGTTATTTATCCTTCTAATCAAGGAAAGCCCTGGTGCATTTAACCCCTACCTTGTATTTAAAAGTTTTGTTTAAATACACGGGTCAACAAAGCTTGACAAAACTCAATGTAAACACTAGTAAATATAAAAGTATAAGGTTTTACTAATCTACCAGGCATGTATATATGGCCGTGGTAGGAATTCAAGCTTTTGTCATACAGAAACTCATCATGTAAGATTTTTAATTTTTCAAAAGATAAATTCTCCAGAACTTAAGTATTGCTAGGAACAAGATAAACAATAGCTCAAACTTTCTCATATCATACCTATCAACTACCTAGACTTAGCTCAAGCATTCGCAACCCACAAGTTTTAGGTTCAGAGCAAATCTTCATGTCAAAACAATTATATCCAAAACTCAGGAGAATCCAAGACTAAAAACTAGGTACACGAAAGGGATTACGACAGAGCAACTATTCATCATTTCCATGTGCACAGATTATCCTATATAGCTCAACTATTCTTAGCAAAATGACTTATACTCTCCCTCTAGATTTATTTATTACTAAACTTTATTCAAAACTAATATTTAACTAATAGATAGTAATAGATAATAGTGTATAAACCCATAGATAGATAATAGCATAGTAATAATAATAATCCCATAATATATCATAGTATATCATAACCCATTTAATAATAATATATAAACATGCTTATATTAATAATTATAAACCCATATAGTAGTATAAATCTGTATTTTAAATGATTATAATTCCCATATAATATTTATAGCAATAATACCTATATAGCGATCATATTTATAATTCATAATAATAATATAACCCAATAGAAATACTTATCTTGATTTGTTTATAGGGGTTGCTACCCCGAAGCTGGATGTTGACATAGTTGTTCATCTTGACCATGTAGACATTCTTCATCCCTTTGAGACTACAAAGATTGATAGTTGATGTGATGGTACTCTCAAAGTGGATGAAGATATCTAGTCTTGTCTTGTCTTTCAAAATCCTACTAAACTCAAATAGACAACAAAGCTTATGGAACAAATTAAGCATTAGTGGTAAACCATCTATGCCTTGATTGCCTAGAGTCTTATAGAATTTCTCTACTTTAATATTTTTAGATTTTTAATTTTGTATGCAAATGACTAATGCAATATTGTTATGCTTCCATAGTAAACAATTGGAAGACTTATTCACATAGGGCTTAAAGAGCTTTTCTTTAAAATGCAATGTAGAAATATAAATATGCAATGATAAAGATGATTATGCAGTGGATTATACTAAGAATGGTATTAGAATATTGCCAGAAATACTTATAGAAAGTATATATGCTAGTGTGCAATTAATGCAATGCAGGGAAATAAATATGCAGATAACTTACCAAGTTTACCTTTCGGCCAAGGTTCAGAGATTTAGGTCCATCGAATCGGACATCTCTTCTAGTTCAAACATCTTTAGGAGCATTATCCAAGCCTGATGAGGACTTGGATGTTTGCTCACCTTGTGTTGGAGTTTCTGATGAAGTCTCTTTCTTCTTCCACACTTTCTTGGTCTGAGGTCTCACTTCTTGTGGTTCACTGTTGTGAGGTTCTACTTCTTCTTTGCTCTTTGTAGAAGGTGATACATCCTCTATTGGTGGTACAACTTCTTTCTCAAGATATCTTTTATGTTCATTATTGAATTGGTCTTCATATTTTGAGACTTCTCCTGGATATTCTGCCCATCCATCCTTGGTGGCTTGTTTCTTGTGGCATTAAGAGCGATGCTTCCTTGACTTATTCTTGACTTCTGATGAGTGCTATAGATATTGAAGTAACAACATACCTTCTCTTCAGGAAATTTGAAGTGAATCTCTCTGGATTTCATGTAGAAGATTGCGCTAGTGGTGTTGAGGAAAGGTCTTCATAGAATGAGGTGGAATTCATCTTTATATCCCATACCTAGAACCATGAAGTCGGCGGGAACATAGTGATCTGATGATGACTGTGACGTGTTTTGCTATTCCTCCGCGGAAATCGAAATGATTGGTCCGCCAGCTATAGCTGCATATATGTTTGGTATAGGGGTCTACTGCCATATAAATGTTGATATGTTTCCTCATACATAATGTTGACGCTTGATCCAATATCATAGAATGTCTTGTAGAATGTACTTTCCTTGATCTTGCAATCAATGGTAGGTACTCCTGGATCATCCAACTTAGCGAGGTATGGTGATAGAAGGATCTTGTCATACCCTGAACCAACAGTGTTGACAATTGCTAGATCCTCTCTTGATTGATGAGCTTTTATTCTTCCTCCTTCTATTGTCGACGTTCTTCTTCCTTGTAGCAATAGTTGTATCCTCATAGATATAAGGCCTTTGGGGATGAGTAGGAGCCTTTGAGTTTATGCTTCTTGAAAGTGAACTTCTCCTTCCCATCCTTAATTGTGAAACAGATCTTGGCGCTATCCATGTAAATGATGGCTTAGTTGTGCTTAAGAATGGGCATCTCAAGATAATGGGTGATTTCTCATCTCCACTTGTTTCTTCAACCACAAAGTCTACCGATACAAATGAGTGTCCAACTTGTATGTAGATATATTCAATAATTCCCTTGGGGTAGGATAGTGTCTGATCTGCAAGATTTGGCATGATGTTGACACTTGCTCCAAGGTCACAAATAGCTTCTTCAGAAGTGTAAGCTCCAAGGGAGATTGGGACGACAGGTCTCCCTAAATCTCCTTTCTTTATTGGTAGGGTGTCATCCACACATTCTCTTGATGGCACGGTGAAGAAGTGTCCTGCTCATAGAAACAAGGCAGTGATCAAGTGCATGGGCTCTACTGGTAGAAAAACACCAACAGAACCAAAAATTTATTCATTCTTCTCTAGCCTAAACATATTGAGTAAAATTGAGTCTTTTGTTTAGCCATGAGATTGGTGATAAGATGAGCATGAATGTAACATTTCAAAAATACTTGGCAAATTAGATTGTTCTAACACATGGAAGGATTTTCTATGATTAATGTATCAACTATACATGATTGAGATAATCATCTTCCAAGGTTGGATATGCAACATTTGAGCCCATATGTTTAATATTGTGAGATCAAGAAGCTGCTACTTGGGACAAGCTTTCAAGAACTAACATGTTGAGTTAATCAGGTTGGATCAAGTAAAGTTGCAGCTCAAACATGTTTAGATCTTTATTAATGTAAATACTAGAATCAAACAAATGCTTTTAGAGTGATCATTACTTACCTTTACCTTTGTTATTGAGAATGATGGTCTTGTAACACCTCATGGAAGCTTCCTTTGATCAATTGGTTGTGCATTAATAGCTTGTATACTGATCAGGAGATCACCACGCTGGACACGTCTATGTCATCGTCTTTTCCAAGTTGCAACTCATCTCCAACTCAGCTTCCACGTCGACTTTGAGTCTGTTTCGGAGTCCAGGACTAGCAAGGAGTAAAATGGACATCTAGGATGCATACGGACTCCGTTTTCGATGATTCACCCACGGATGGAAAGATAATTTCATAAGGAAACCAACGGCGTTGATTTGAGGTCAAAATTACTTCTGAGTCATCGGGAAACATCAAAAAAATTCAGCATCCAGAATCTGTTCCGGTGCTACGTCACCTATTTTGGGCCAACTTGGTCATGTATCAAGTCGGGCCTTAAACCCAAGTTGTGGGTGCCCCCCCTGGTCGCCTCCAACCCTAGGACGTCTCTCCTTTATATTCCAAGTAGCCGCCTCCATTGAGACTCGGGTTTTATAGTTTAGTTTTCCATCGAGAAACTGAATCGTTCATTGTAACTGTGTCGATTAGTCCTTTTACAGTGATCCAGTGCCCCTCGTTCTTGATCTCCTCCACTGTGTCGATTAGTCCTTTGGAACCATGTTCATGAACCCCTCTATTGATATTCGCATCATTCATATTTGCAATTTCAGATTGCGTGTTTTTACCTTCATGCTTGTGTTCTTCGATTCGCTTGTAGGAATAGCCTTATTGGCGAGGTCAATCAAGTTGTGCTTGGATGATAACCATCAGAGCAGTGGTGTAACAGTTGGAGGGTTCGAATCATGTATGATTTGAAGCCGGATCGCCAACGTCGAGTTCTCCACAGATCGAACTTACCAGTTACCTCACGGAAGATTGGGCCACTCCTCATCAATTGGTATCAGAATTTTAGGTTTACCGCGAGGTATAATCTCGTTTGTCTTAGCTTCATATTTGTTCATTACCTAGAGTCCACAAAAACGCCCAAATTTTTTTTCAATCTCCGCTGTCCTATCACCCTTTGTGCCTTGCTATTTCGTTTTCAGATGTGCTTTGTTGAGTTTGTGTCCGTGGTTGAGTCAAGTTGCTGGTTTAGATTGTGTTCGTCATCGTAGTTCAACCGCACTGTTGCTATTCTTTGTTTCTGCCGCTATCCCATCCATCGTTCCCAAACAACAAGTCGAAGCCACCACTTTACTCAACTTGCCACCGCTAGCCGCCTTGTGTGATCTCTCACCACCGCGCAAACCCTAGATAGGTTGCCAGCCGCCGTTATTTTCGCCTGCATCGCAGCCCTCCTTACATCATCTAGCGCATACCTACTGCTGTTAGTCACAGGGAAGATTGATCCTGTGATCGGCACTGGAGTTTAGGGACGCTTCGCCCTAACTGCCGCCGACTATGTTCCAGTCCTTTCTCATCCTTGTTCTTCTGATCTTGATATTTCCGTTGGTCTTGTCTTGAAGTTTTGTTAATCTTCTTCCATGGATTGAGTAATTTGATTGTAGATTTTGTTCTTTGTCATCTGTGTTCTTGTTGGTATAAATTAACGCACACATAGAAATTCGCAAGCACACGAATACCAAAGTAGCTTTCGCTCAGGAGTATTCTAGAGTATCGATTCCACGGGGAATGTGATGTGTACTAGAGAACTAAGAACATCCAAAGGAATAGTGATTAAATGGGTAGAGAGATTTTAGAGTTTTCTAAGGGGTTCTATCTAATCAAAGGCCCACAATACTCTACTTACTTTAGAGCAATGGTACCTTCCCAACTCTCAAAAAAAACTAGGAAGAAGGTAGTCGGGAGAGTGAAAACTCTATAGTGATTTTGGTAATTGATGAAACCTAAGTACTAACCTACCTCTAAGTGGATGAGTATGTATAGTACACATGGAAGTTGACAAGTGGTGGAGCAAGCAAGGTGTCAAAGAAGGTGCAAGCCACATGATCAAATCAAGCTCACACTTCAACAAACAAGAAATATCAAAACCCATGGAGAACAAGGCAAAGGTATACTTGTTAGGGGATTTTCTTTTGGTGATCAAGACACCTAGTGGGTGTGATAACATTTAGGATAAACAACCGTACTATTAAGAGGGGAAAATGGTATATGTGGTTGCAATTGTCAAATGCCATTAGGTGAATCAATTCATGCATGTGCATCTAACCTAATGAGCAACCCTTAATATGCTAAAATATGCTAACACACGAGCACAAGTAGTGAAACACTTGGTGTTAGTACATGTGAACAAGAGGTGAAGTTGGAGAAGTGTTCTCACTGAGCCAGAGGCTCCGGACCAGTTGTTGGGGGAGCTCTAGACCAATGGAAGTGGTCCGGAGGCTAACCCTAGCCTGGAGTGCTTCAATGGAAGCTCCGGACCAGACGTGTGCAGGGGCCTCGGACAAATCCCCACCGGTCTGGTTGCCTGGACTACATAGTCAACATCAAAACATAGACCTCCGAACTAGAAGGATTAGTCCGGTGGTGAGCTCCGGACGAGATCCAACGCAAAATCCCCCGGTTTGGACCTCATGGTTGTGTGTTAGACCTCAAGGCTTGGCGTCGGACCAAGGAGCTCTGGACCATTGTGTCTGGTCCATAGGTTTGCAGGTTTGCGCGCCAATGGCTAGTTTCAAAAGATCAGAGGCACGTGGCACACGGAGGTATGTCGGACCAGAGCTCCGGACCATGTGCATTGGTCCGGAGGTCCCGTGAACTAGTCCAACGCTCGTGTTTCAGGCAGACACAGGGGCATAATGGCTAGCTCCGTGTAAGGGGTTATATAAGGTGTTTGGCCGGCTCTAGCTCACTTTCTTGCACTCTTGGGCATTGCCTACACATTATGAGATATTGCCATACACTCCCACTCATCTCATACTTGATTGTTCATCCATTTGTGAGATTTGAGTGAAACAAGTGCATTGCATGAAGTGAATTCATCTAGTGGCACTTGGGAGTTGTTTCTCGCTATGGTTTTTTTGTTACTCTTGGTGATTGCCATCACCTAGACAGTTTGGAGAAGCGGAGATGGTTCGGGAAAGTTGGTGATTGTTCTTCGCCGCCACCAAGTGATTGTTAGGGGCTCTTCGCCACCACTCTAGTGGATTGCGCGTGGGTTGTGTGAGCCTCATCTGGTGTTGGTTGTGCGGCACCCGGTGATGGGTTTGGTGTCTGATGCCAATTAGCACATGAACCTCCAAGTGAGTGACTCGCCACAACGAGGACTAGCTAGTTGGCAAACTAGTTGTTGGTATTTCTTAGATGCACACGAGTAAGTTAATTATCCGCAAGCATACAGATAAGCACCGATTGTAGCACTTCACCGAGATAACCCAGTTTTAAATATCGAACCCAAAGGAACGGTGTATGAGGAAGACTAAGTCTATAAACTTAACCCGTTTCACAACCAAGTATAGACAACTACTGATAAGAGGAGAAAGAACGAAGGACTATCTAATTCTGGTCTCTGGGTAAGATTTATCTTCTATGATCTTTAAGGGTGTTGACTTAAATAAGAGCAGAAAATAGAGTTCTCTCCTACCAAGCACCTATATGCCTGCTAAACCTATTAGGGGAAACTGACTACAGAGGAATCAATGTAGCTATAAAAGTCACCTATGCGAGCTACCGTTATCCAGAAAATCAGGGGACAATTACAAGTAAACCCTAGCCTAAGCACCACACCTACACTATGAATTACTACTTCAATCAAGTAATGATCAAGATCAAAGCACTCAAGAAGAGTTGCAAACATAAAGAGCAATAAGGATAATTGCTTACTTGAACCTGAAATTGAATACCAAGGTATCTCAGAATACAGATCCTAGGCGAGAGGAATCTGATCCCAAAGAATACAGCGATGAAGAAGCACCAACAGGCCGGAACTCCTCCAGAACTATACTCTCCAACTCTATATCTCTAATCTCTAAATAGAGCTAGATCTACATGGACCTAGTCTCTCTTGATTGTTGGTTTGGATCTACTAGATAATAATTATGGCTTCATGCTCTTGAGCTTCTGATCTGGCTTGTCTCTGAGATGGGGGGTACAGGCCTCTATTTATAGCCCAGAGGGATGCACAACAGCCATTGGATCAAACTAACTTAGTGTAGGGCTGAGATGACTCCTCAAATGCGATGGAGGAAGCTTCCAGAAGATGGTGGCCAGTGGGCCCAAGGGGGTGCCGGCCAGCCCCACCTGGTGGCGGCTCGGGCCCCGCTTTGCTCTGGTGTCCTCGGGATCCTCCATGAGTTGACTGGTAAGTATATCTCCGTGGGGTTTGTTTGATATTTATTCTAATTTGCTCCCTTTATTTCTCTTTTCTGGAATAGTCCCTAGAAAATAATAGAATACCAAAATTTGTGGAAATTGTTAGATAAGCCCTATATTTCTATATTTTATATGTGATTGCTCCATTTATTATGTTTATAATTGTATTAAAAGTTGACGCTAACGACCGTCAACACTAGTGAACCTCAGTAAATATCGAGTATCAATCTCATCTTTGTCTTGTGATTGAATTGGTATTGATTGGCTATCATTCTTGATTGGATCAATTCTCTACTATCATGTCAGTATAATCACCTCTCTACTAATCTATAATTTCTTTCATAGTTCTTATTAGTAGAGTAGCTTTTATGTTATAGTTTAGATTATCGCTCTTGAAATCTTACTACGTTTGTTAATTGCTATCTAGTTGTTCATCTAGCTATAGTGTGTAGCTTAATATCTTGTGCTAGAATTGAGTGGCTGTTGATGGTAAGAATGTCATACTTTTACATACTCAAAACACGTCAATAGCCTCGGTATCAAGGAAAGAATAACACTTCATGAACATATTTATCAATAATTAGTTCCACATGTACATGGAAAGCCTATTTTTGTAGGAGATGATATTTCAGGATAATCAAGGGTGTTGGAGGCTCCTTTTGCAGGTTGGCCGACCTGTGATTGGACCCAATAGTTAGCCCCTCTGCACCATTAGACTCCTGACATGTCCAAGAGGTCCCACACTAGAAGCCATGTCCAAAGACCCCAAACACAAGTCGGTCGACCTGAGTTTGGAGGCTTCTGGCCTGCCAAGTCACCATGATCCACCCCAAGATGATTACAACCCTTGGATGCAACTTGTGTTTCCATTCAATGCTCTAGATCAAGTGCACAAGAATCCATGGGCCCACAACAAGAGAACTGATGTGACAAAGACCTTAGAAAACTCAACCAAGCTCCATGACACATGGGGCCACCTTCTAGAAGGTGGTGGTGGTCCCAAGACCCCTAGGAGGGTTGGTTGACCCCCCTAGGAGGGCTACAGCCCCCCAGCTTCTCCCTGAGCTATGGGGACTCCTTCTAGAAGCAGTGGCAGTGCCCACATGCCATAGGGAGGTCGATCGACCCCCGTAAGTCCCCTCTGAAGGCTCAGGTGACTCCCTGTCACATTTCCCACATGATGGAGATCTGAGCCCTCCATTCTAAGGTGGTTTGGAGGCGGTGGATCCGACAGACCAAGATGGAGGTCTCCTAGTTCGATGATGTGGCGGTGGAGTAGCCCCTACTCCACCTCCCACTATAAATAGAGGCTCATACCCCCTCTTCGCACATGGTGGACAAGCCTACAAGATCAATTACTTATAATTATCTTAGTAGTATAGTCTAGTGTGGGAGTTAGAGTAGAGTTGAGTTGTGCTCGGCATTTCCGAAATTGTCTCTTGGAGAGTCTGGTATAGCTCTTGTACCTTTCCTTTTCTGCAAGACTTTACTTTATTCAATATATTACTTTCTCTCTACTTTACTTAGTATTTAATTTGAGCATTACTATACTTGTTATAGTATTGTTATGTGCTTTTGCTTATTACTAGCCTTTATATCAAGAGTTTGTGATCCTTCAGGGCCATTCTTGTATGCGATCATTGCCTGTCATAGGGTGCTTTGGTTGTAGATCACAATTAAAGTAGTGAGTTGTGTGTAAGCGTGGTGCTTATACATCATCTTGCCCTTGGTTGCCTCTTGTTGCACGGATTGTTTGTGGTAGCTAGCAAGAGAGTGACAACCTTGTCTAGTCTTTGTATTCCACCACATGTTCTTAGGCAAGTTCTTAAAACATAAGGCCCCTATAAATAGATAGCACGGTCCAGTAGAAGTTTCATCTCCTACTTATCTATCCTATCGCCTAGCATACTTGTTTTGAGGTGGCAATCTGTTGTGTTTAGACTAATTAATTTGCTAAGTACATTGAAGTAGAGTAAAGATCATAGGATTTCTTGTCTCTCTTGTTGTCCTCCCACCTAGCTATACTTACTAGTTTATCTTTTACTTTGGCTTGTTCATTCATCACCTTCCTATCATATTATATGTTAGCCCCCTATACTAGTTGGTACTAAGTTGAGGTGCTCTCTAGGATCTCTCTAATTATCGTTTCTAGCTACTGCATTCCTTTAGGAAAAATATAAATTACAATACCTTGGAATACTCCTAGGTGAAGTGCTACAACGATATAATATGTGCGCTTGTGGATTTATCCAATAGTCATAAGAAATGCCAACGAGCATTTCTGGTGCCATTACCGGGGAAAGCGTAGCCTAGAAATTTTAATTAGATTGAATCCTGACATTCTCGTTAACTTAGTTACCAATTAGTTATAGGGGCTTATCCCTGTCTGTGTCTTCCTTTGTTGTGAAGCCAGATAGTGCATGAGCGGTTTCCAACTGCCAGGAAATTTTATAGAGGATCTCGAGCAGCTATTGAGGAGAACTAGACATCGCCGAGTTCCCCTCAGAGAATCATCTCGACCCTAAATCTGTTCCAGGAAAGAGGTTCCGCACCACCATTCAAGGAAGCTATGGCCCAAAAGGCGATTTTTGACTTCTCAACCCCGTTCGCTACTCACGTAGCTCAGGGCCCTGACGTTAACATAGGGGATGCCACCTTTGAGCTAAAGCTATCCTTAATCCACATGGTACAACCCAACCCATTTTGTGGAAAGTCCCATGAGGATGCTAATGCCCATCTCCAACACTTCATGGAGGTGTGCGGCACGTTTACCATCAAAGGAGTGGCACCTGACGCCATTTGTCTTCGCCTTTTCCTATTCTCGTTATTGGGGAAGGCGAAGCAATGGTTCTACGCCCACAAAGAAGAAGCCACCACCTGAGAGAGGTGTGCTAATGCATTCCTCAAGAAGTTCTTCCCGACGGGCAAAACCAATGCCCTTCGTGGGAAAATTTCAAACTTCCAACAACAATCTGATGAGACGATCCTCGAAGCATGGGACCGCCTCCAGGAGTACATTCGTGCATGTCCTCATCATGGGATAGAAGATTGGTTCTTGATTCAAGGTTTCTACCATGGGCGGTCCAACATGGCCCGTAGTCACCTTGATGCTGCCGCTGGAGGGGAATTGCTTCAACACACAGTGAGGGATGCCAAAGGATCTCGTCGAGAAGATGGTGATCAACCAAGGATGGGGTGAGGAACGTCTCTAGTCGAAGAAGAGAGGTATGGACACCGTTAATGAGGTGGACATGCTCTCTGCCAAGATGTACCTCTTGATGAAGAAGATAGAAGAAGGTTCCAAGAAGGAATAGAGGCCATCTAACCCATTGCCACCACATGAGCTATTGAAGTCGATCCATAGTGCGAGGTGTACGGGGAAAACGATCATTTGGGCAAAAACTATCCTGAGATGATGAAGGAGGACGTGAACTTCATCAACAACAACAACAACAACAACGGGTATCGGTCCCAACAATAAGGAAGTTGGAACTCACGCTCCTTCTACCAAGGTAATGGAGGTAATATCTATAACAATAATTTCAATTCTTACAATAATCAGCCTTCATTGAAAGATCTTGTTCTTGTCAATCTAAGATTAATGATGGTATAAATACAAAGACGATGGTTAATGATAAAGTTCTTGAAAACCTTATTAAGAAAATGGATAGCTTTGCTTTTGCAATGAAAAATCAAATGAGCTTTAACAAAATGTTAGAAACACAATTAGCTCAATTATCTACAGCTATGCCATCTATAGAACAAGGTAAGATCTCTAGGAAACCTGAGGATCCAATTGAAACTATTAATTTGGTCACAATGGCCACTTCGCTCTAATTGGGGCTATCTTCTTGATCCACCCTTCATCACCAAGAAAGAAGGTCTAGGCCATCCGACGATCAAGTGCTCAATTGGACAACAAACCTTCAACAATGCCTTCTGTGATCTTGGATCGAGTGTCAACATCATGTCAAAGGTAACTTATGAGAATTTACTAGGGGGACCTTGTTCCCTACACGTGTTTGTTTGCAGATGGCAGATCAAACCATACGATTTCCCGAAGGACTTGCTAGGGACATCTTGGTAAACATCCAAGATGAATATATCCCTACCGACTTCATCATCTTGGACATGTGTAACATCCCTGGTGTTAAGCGCTTAATAAAAAAATTGATCATGTCATCATATGCATTAAGCATCATTCACTTGATTGAGAACCTTGCTATGCATTGAATTAAAATGAGTTTACTTGGTTGAGTTTTATTCAATTCTTTGAATGCTGACCATGTTTTCAAATTCAAAATTTCAAATTCTATTTCAAACCCTAATCCCCAGAGGGGTTAAATCAAACCCTAAACATGATTTTAAAAATCTGAAAAGAATTTGCATATAGTTGTTTAAGAAAAGTTGTAGAGCTCTGTTCCAATTGCATTTGTTGTGTTTACAGTTTTTCAAGTGTTATTCAAGTTTTTAGAGTAATTAAAAAGGGGGTAAATCCTTTTTAAAAGGATTTCAAATTTCAAAAATGCACTTTCATTTCTAAGCTGATTTTGAAAAAGTGTGTATTGACAAAAATGTAGATCATGAAATTTTGAGCAACTTTGGTATTCAAAGTTTTTCATGGAAACCCATGGAGATTTGAGCTTTTTGCAAAAACAGTCGCAAGGCAGTTTGGACATTTCATCGAGCAGTTGCATGGCGGCGTGGAGCTCGGCGCCGACACCTGGGCGGCCAGCTATCGAGCTCTCCTCGCGCCTCATGTCCGCAACGAGCGTCGCATCAAGTGCGTGGCATCACCGCGGCTCCGTTGCCGTCTTCAAAACGGGACGTCGTCCCCTCCTTGCTCCTCTTTCACGCTTGCGACGCCGTCTGCTCTGCTCCACCGCGAGTGCTGCCCACATCGACGAGCTCGTCTGAGCTCGTTAGCCACTGCCAAGCCCCCAATCCACTGCCATTGTCTTCGCCTGGACCTCGCGCATCCTTGGGGTGAGTTGGTTGAAGCTGCCGAGCCTCCATTCACTCGGCGCGACTCCGTCTTCCTCGGCTCCGGCGAGAGCGCCGCCACTCTGGTGCATTGTCGTCCCGGCTATGCAGGAGCCATATTAATCTTTTGTCTTTCGTTTCATGTTCCTTGTTCATCACTGATCCTCGTCGGCCTCGTCGTTTCTTCTTTGGTGAACCACAGCTCCGGGAACATCGACGTTGCCACTCGGCTCCAGTTTCCGCCGGCACGGTCTTCGTCGCCAGCATCTTCTGCTTCATCTCCAGCCACGTTTGCGAGCGCTTCGTAACTGGGGTGAGCTCCTCGAACTCTCTGCACGCTTGGTTGTTCTTGAATCAAGCCATCTAGCTCTGTCCGCGAGCTCCGCCGTAGTTCATGGCCGTCGCGACGGTGCGCTCGTCGGTAGGACGCGTTTGTCCATCGTTTTCTGATCTGAGTCTTGCGCTAGCTTTGCCTAGCCGTCGCGAGTCTAGCTAGGGTGTTGGTTGTTTGAGCGCATGCGTCGTTTGGCCAGCGTACGTCGCGTGGATCTCGGCCGTGCGCCATGCTCGCCGGCGAGGGTTCCTCGGTGGGTTTCAATCCCTATTTCGTGGTGTGTTTTCTTCGTGTTACCTTCCAGAGTCAATTGCGATGCTTGGTTGAGCCGATAATGGCCTGTGCTCGCCGGTGTACGCGCAACCGTGCCCGAGTCGCCGCCATCGTCGCCGGCGAGACCTTTGCGAGGGTTAAGTTCGGGCGTGTCGCACCTCGTTGTGTTCGGGATGAAGTGCTGAGTCCAGCGCACGAGTCGGTTGAGCGGTTGGGTCACCGTCGGCGACACGTCACCGTGTTCTTTGGTCACCGACGCCGCTGCTCTGGCGCTGGCTCGCTGACGTGCGGGACCTAGGTGTCAGTGAGAGTAGTAAAGGGTTTTCCCATTTTCCTGTTTGAACAGTAATGCTTTTTGTATTTTCATTTGTTTAAAATCTGTGCAGGTTTAAATTCTGCAAAAATTTGTCTATGCTCTCTGTGATGTGTAGTATTTAAGAAAAATATAACATATCCATGTTCAGTACATTTTTAATCCTATAAAAATGCTCAAAGTAATTGAAAATTGACTTTTTCATGAATTTTCATGCTCTGTATATTGCTCCAAAAATTCTGAAATTTTTTGTGTAACCTTTATGCACTGGTACCTTGCTGTACAAAAAGTTTGAAAATTTTTGGATGAACTGTTATACATGGCTAATTAGTTAATTAGGTTTTAATTAAATAGAAACCCTCATCCTTTTAGGCTTTGTGTGATTTTGTGTTGTTTGATACTAATGGTCATTTGTCCAGTGACAATCACAGTATGGGCATGTTTGATTTAGTGTTGTTTGATCAGTTCCTTGGGATGTAATTATTAACTTAGATAATTAGTTAATTAGGGTTTTATTTAAAAGGTTTTATGCTCTAGTTTTGTTTTCCTTCATGAAGGGAAGTTGTACTCAAGGTGGTAATCTGTTTTGTTCATCTTTTTAGTGCAAGATTGAATGTTGTTAAGCATCATGTCTATTATTCCAAGCATCACCTTAGCATATCATTATATCGTGTAGATATCTCGTTGGTTGGGTTGGATAACTACCCTAGTGAAGGGGGTTTTCTGTTGTGGAATCTGAGTCCTGGTGCATTCAAACCTTCCTTGTATTTAAAATGATTGCTTTAAATACACTTATGTTTAGTCTATTGCATCGTGGTAATTTATTAAATTCCTACTTGATGCATAGCCTTATCCTTGTGTTAATTGTACCCTACACCTTGACACCAGTATAAAGATGCAAATTTTCGCTAAAATGCTTAGTTTGCTTAGAACTTTTATAGTGGGTGATTTCCGGTCACCTACGCATAACGTATTGCTTCGGCAAATGGTTATCTTCTTTTGAGAAAGGGATATTGCTGGAAGTAATAATCGGGACCGGGCGGACACGGTGTTTGGGAGCCATCAGTGGTCACTGGTGAGCGGGTTCTTTCCGCCTGTGTCATTAGGAACCGTCCATTGTAAAACGCTGAGGGTTGTGACTTTGGAGTACTTATCATATAGCTTTGGGGAAGCTGGACTCTGGCTATTCTCGTTTTAAGAACGGTCAAACCGCACTGGGAGTGGAGAGATGGCGAGAGTAGTTTGTACCCTCCAAGTTCGAGGAACTGGTTGGAGGTGTACTGTGGTCTCGGGTGGCGGAACCCCGGTTTTTGCGAGAGGATCCAGGGAAAAGTAGTCATATGCGTGCTTTAGTGTTGTATATGTCATGTGATAGGGAAGTCTCAGCTGGGTTTAACCGGTTCGAATCGTCGTGTTCCTCGGATATGGAAACATAACCCCGCCTTTTTCATCGTAGTTAATGAAACTTGAATTGGATACTTTATGGTTTCTTTTCATAGTTGGTTTATTACCTTTTTATCGATCATAAATCTAGATCAGTTCTTGAGTAATCTTATGAATGAATTAAATGAATTTCAATTCTTTTACAAATGCTCATTTATGCAAAATACTTGATTCTTGCAAACCACATCTTGAATCCTATGACTTGCATATCTTTTGTCCACCAAATATTTTCTTTTGTCGGATAAGTCTTGTTGAGTACTCCCGTACTCAGGGTTTGTTAACCCATGTTGCAGATGAGGGCCACAGCCGATCTGTGTGGCTTCGTATTGCATGACCGTGGTTACTGTGGATGAAGATGATGAATGAAAAGTTTTTGCTTGACTCTTGGACAAGAGTACCTCGGTTCTTTGTTTCAACTCTATCAGCAGCTTGATGTAATAATATCGTATGACACTAAGTTATGTTTCAAAACTTATGGTTTGTAATATGACTTTAAATTTCTGCTACTTTGATGTAAATTAAATTATTGTGTTACTTCTGCAATGTTTGTAAGGAGATCCTGTTCAGAAAGAGGTGGATGACCCGCTATAAAGTGGCAACACCTGACGGACTAATTAACGTTTGGATCATTTATTTGGGATTAAGTCAGATGGACTATTAATCCTGGCAAGTGGGCCCTATCTTAAGAGGTTCTGTCATAGTTGGTATCAAAGCTCTCCTTATTACCAATCTTGCAGTTGTAAAAGTTTTCAAAACATTTTTGGATCTTAAATTAAAATTTGATTTGAGTCTAAAAATTTCTTTAACTCATCTTTTCTCTCTTTCCAATGTTAGGAGAGTAGTTCTTAGGAATATCAAGTTGATGGTATGAATATGGTTTATGTATATGCCCTATATATATGTTATGTAAACATTATCGTATTCGTAGGGACGTTACATGCATCATATCATACAACTTGGGATGGGTTTAAAATTTTGTTCTTAATTAACTAAAATTTGTCATGTTACTTACCTGTCTCTTAAAAATCTTTTCTATAAGATGGCCAGGACAAAGTACATGGCTCGCAAGTTCTCTGGACCGCGGGGCATCCCTCGCTACAGGTTGGCGTCACGTGGAGACGCTGGTGAGAGCAGCCAGCAGGGTGCTAGTCGCAGCGCTTGTCGCAAGGCGAAGATCGAGTACCTGCGGACCGAGCTGGGCCGGATGAAGGCAAACAGGGACGAGTTTGCTGGCAGGACTGACACTCTTGAGGACAAGGTGGAGGCGATGGAGGCTGAGTTGCAGGAGTGTCAGGAGCAGCTGGCGGGGAAGGAGGCACAGCTGTCAGGGGTGGAGGCACAGCTGACAGAGAAGGAGGAGCAGCTGGCAGATAAGGTGACTGAGGTGACTTTCGCCGAGGACCTCATGTACCAGTTTCTAGGAGAGAGGAATGAAGCCTGGGACCGAGAGCACCTTCTGTCTGACATGTACCTCAACCTGCAGCACTATGCGGGTAACCTCGAGTTCTACAACGACATGCTTCATGAGGAGGTTCATCATCTCTTCAACATGATGAACCCAGAGTACCAGCAGCAGGCCATGGCAGAGGACCTTAGAGAGCTTGTTCAGGCAGACCTGTCCTTTGCAAACCAGTTCTTTGCACCCACTCCTGAGGCTCAGGTTGGAGTTGCAAAGAGGTGCAGAAGCCAGTGTTTGCATCTCAGCAGCTTCGAGGTGCAGCAGGATCCTGGTGGTCGACTTTTATCGCTATGCAGCATGCGGTTCATCGTGCCACTTGGACGGAGTTTTGTGAGGCTTTTCATTCACACTATATTCCTGATGGTGTCATGGAGTCTAAGTTGGAAGATTTCCTAAGTTTGAAGCAGGGAGATTCCACAGTTATGCAGTACGTGGGCAAGTTCAATCATCTTTCACAGTATGTTGTGGAACATGTTAGTACTGATGCTAAGAATAAGAGGTGGTTTCTCAGGGGGCTCTCAACTAAGTTGCACACCATGCTCAATCACAATCCTAACGCTACCTACCATGAGGTGGTGAGCATGGCTATCTCTGCTAGAAATTCTTTGCGCATCCATAGGGAGGCAAAGAAGAAGAGAGTTGTTGGGTCTTCTAGTGGTAATCATAAGAAGCAGAGGATCATCTACCACCCTCAGAACCATAATGGCTTTCAATATCATCCTCCTTAGCAGCAATCTGGGCAGCAATTCTCTGGGGGTTCTCAGTACCCTAGATAGAATTCTGGTCCGAATAATCAAGTGGCTGCCAAGCAAACCAGCAATGCCTGTTTCAACTGTGGAAAGGTGGGGCATTATTCCAATGTGTGTCCTCTTTTGAAGCAGTACAATTAGAAGTTTGCTGGGAATCAGCAGCAGCAAAAGCAGGGTGGTAGTTCTAGTAATCAGAAGAACAAGAGTGAGCAGAAAACTGGGCGGGTGTTTCATTCCCAAGGTGAAGGAATGCCGGAAGGAGAACCAGTATTGCAGGGTATGTTTCCTATCAACGATCATCCTACAGTTATTCTCTTTGATTCTGGTGCATCGCATTCCTTCATTGATAAGTCATTTGTGCTCAAGCATAGTATTCCTTTGTGTGAGTTAAAAATGGACTTTCATGTGCAAACACCGGGTGGTCGTATCTCAACTAGAGAGTTGGTTTATCAAGTATCTTTGAGTCTAGGTGGGCATATCTTTCCCACGACCATGGTAGTGCTTCCTAACCAGTGTTTAGATGTGATCCTGGGGATGAATTGGTTGCAGCAGCACAAAGCTGTGATCGATGTGTTAAACAGAACTATCAAGGTAGATGTGTCAAACAGTAAATCTTAGCTCTTGATTCAGCTTTCTGTGCCAAAAAGGGAAGTGGGAAGAGTCTGTGCTACAACTGTAGTTGGGGTACATGATATTCCAGTAGTACGTGAGTTTCCAGATGTCTTTCCTGATGACTTACCTGGCTTACCTCCCGATAGAGATGTTGAGTTTTCTATAGAATTAAAGCCTGGCACCACACCTATCTCTAGAAGGGCCTATCGAATGCCTCCTAAAGAGCTAGCAGAGTTGAAGACTCAGTCAAATGAGTTGCTCGATAAAGGTTTCATTCGACCTAGTTCATCGCCATGGGGTTGTCCTGCTATTTTCGTAAAAAAGAAGGATCATACTCTCCGTATGTGTGTTGACTATCATCCCTTGAATGAAGTGACCATCAACAACAAGTATCCCTTGCTGCGGATTGATCTTCTCTTTGATCAACTCGCTTGAGCTACAGTGTTCTCCAAGATTGACTTGCGATCGGGGTACCATCAGATAAAAATCCGACCTGAAGATATCCCCAAGACAGCGTGTACCACTAGATATGGACTCTATGAATATCTGGTAATGTCGTTTGGTTTGACTAATGCACCGACATACTTCATGTATCTGATGAACTCAGTGTTCATGCCGGAGCTGGACAAGTTCGTTGTTGTCTTCATAGATGATATTCTTATCTATTCCAAGAATCAAAAGGAACATGCCCGTCATCTCCGAATCATCTTAACTCGACTGCGAGAGCACCAACTTTATGCTAGGTTCAGCAAATATGAGTTTTGGCTGAACGAAGTGCAATTCCTAGGGCATGTCTTGTCCAATGGAGGAGTGGTCATTCATCCCAGTAAGGTGAAGGAGATTCTGGATTGGAAGCCACCAACAACAGTCCATCAAGTTCGAAGTTTCCTCGGTATGGCTGGTTATTATCATCGGTTTATTCCAGACTTTTCTCGAGTCTCGAAGCCCATTACCAGTTTACTGAAGAACCAGACCAAGTTCGTATGGTTTGATGAGTGCGAGGCAGCTTTTCATACTTTGAAGAAGTTAATGACTACAGCTCCAGTATTAGCTCAGCCTAATATTGAAAAGCCCTTCGATATATATTGCGATGCGTCCGGTATCGGTATCGGGTGTGTCTTAATGCAAGAAGGAAGAGTCATTGCTTATGCCTCTAGGTAGTTGAAGAAACATGAAGAGAACTACCCAACTCATGATCTGGAGTTAGCGGCAATTGTCCATGCTTTGAAGATTTGGCGACACTATACTGATCATAAGAGTTTGAAGTATATCTTTACTCAGTCAGAGTTGAATATGAGGCAAAGAAGATGGTTAGAGCTTATCAAAGATTATGATCTTGAAGTGCATTACCATCTAGGCAAGGCGAATGTTGTAGTTGATGCCTTAAGTCGTAAGGGTAGTTGCAACTGTCTGAGCCTAAGGATGGTAAATTCCACACTCTGTTATGAGTTAGAAAAGCTAGGCATATCTATGGTTCAACATGGTAGTCTAGCTAACATATCGGTGGAACCCAGCATTCGTGATCAAATTATCGAGGCTCAAAAGACCAATAAAGGCATCACACATCTTAAGGCAAAGGTGAAATTTGGGACACCCACTTGTTTAAAGTTAGATGAATCCGATGTGCTTTGGTTCAAAGATCGTCTTGTGGTGCCCAAAGTTCCCGAGTTGCGGCAAGCTATTCTTGATGAAGCTCACACTTCTCGTTTGTCCATTCATCCTGGAAGCAATAAAATGTACCAGGATCTGAAGCAAAAGTTCTGGTGGACTAAGATGAAGATTGAAATAGCAAGCTATGTGGCTAAGTACGATACTTGCCAGAAAGTGAAAGCCGTGTGTTTGAAACCTGGAGGTCAGCTTCAACCCTTGCCAGTTCCAGTTTGGAAGTGGGAAGACATCAGCATGGACTTTATAGTAGGTTTACCTAAACCACAGATGGTTATGATTCCATCTGGGTAATCGTGGATCATTTGACCAAATCTGCTCATTTTCTACGAGTGAGGACTACTTTTCGTGTTGGGAAGTATGCTCAGCTATATTTATCAAGAATAGTAAGTCTTCATGGTGTTCCAAAAACCATAGTATCTGATCATGGGACTCAGTTTGTCTCAGCTTTCTGGAGGCATCTCCATGAATCACTTGATACTAAGTTCCTCTACAGTACGGCTTATCATCCCCAAACTGATGGCCAAACTGAGCGAGTAAACTAAGTTCTTGAAGATCTGTTGAGGTGTTGTGTGCTTAACTTTGCTGAGAAGTGGGATGAATGTTTACCTTTGGCAGAGTCCTCTTATAACAATAGTTACCAGCAAAGCATAAAAATGTCACCATTTGAAGCTTTGTATGGTCGAGGTTGCAGAACTCCTTTAATTGGTCGGAACCCGGGAACGTGAGTTCTTTGGTGTCGATGTAGTTAAGGAAGCTGAAGATAAAGTTAAACAAATTCGCATCAATCTCGAAGTAGCTCAGTCAAGGCAGAAGAGCTATGCTGATAAGAGAAGAAGGCCACTCCAATACCAACCTGGAGATCACGTGTACTTAAAGGTCACACCTATGAAAGGAATCTCATGGTTTTGGGTGAAAGGCAAGTTAGGACCTCACTATGTCGGTCCATTCCTAGTTCTGGAATGCATTGGGAATGTGGCTTATCATTTGAAGTTGCCTGAAAATCTTTCGGCAGTGCGTGATGTGTTTCACGTATCGTAGTTGAAGAAGTGTCTTCAAGTTAAGGATACAATCGTGGAAGTTGAAGGGGTGCATCTAGAACCTGATGTGACATACTCCGAGTATCCTATAAATGTTCTTGATTGGAAAGATCGAGTTACTCGTCGCAAGACTATCAAGTTCTACAAGGTTCAGTGGAATCAACACTCAGAAGAAGAAGCTACTTGGGAATCTGAAGATTATCTTTTAGAAAATCTCCCAGAGTTTTATGCTTCTATAGTTTGAGTTGTTTGTAAGACCTGGTCATAATTGTAACATGAGAAATGAAAAAGAGAAGGTGCTTGACACATTTCCTTTTCCATTACCTCGTTTCTCTCCTAAACTCGGGATGAGATTTTGTTACGGGGGAAGGGTTGTAACACCCCTAGTGTTAAGCGCTTAATAAAAAAATTGATCATGTCATCATATGCATTAAGCATCATTCACTTGATTGAGAACCTTGCTATGCATTGAATTAAAATGAGTTTACTTGGTTGAGTTTGATTCAATTGTTTGAATGCTGACCATGTTTTCAAATTCTATTTCAAACCCTAATTCCCAGAGGGGTTAAATCAAACCCTAAACATGATTTTAAAAATCTAAAAAGAATGTGCATATGGTTGTTTAAGCAAAGTTGTAGAGCTCTGTTCCAATTCCATTTGTTGTGTTAACAGTTTTTCAAGTGTTATTCAAGTTTTTAGAGTAATTAAAAAGGGGGTAAATCCTTTTTAAAAGTATTTCAAATTTCAAAAATGCACTTTCATTTCTAGGCTGATTTTGAAAAAGTGTGTATTGACAAAAATGTAGATCATGAAATTTTGAGCAACTTTGGTATTCAAAGTTTTTCATGAAAACCCATGGAAGTTTGAGCTTTTTGCAAAAACAGTCGCAGGGCAGTTTGGACATTTCATCGAGCAGTTGCATGGCGGCGTGGAGCTCGGCACCGACACCTGGGCGGCCAGCTGCCGAGCTCTCCTCGCGCCTCATGTCCGCAACGAGCGTCGCATCAAGTGCGTGGCATCACCGCGGCTCCGTTGTCATCTTCAAAATGGGACGTCGTCCCCTCCTTGCTCCTCTTTCACGCTGGCGACGCCGTCTGCTCTGCTTCGCCGCGAGTGCCGCCTACATCGACTAGCTCGTCCAAGCTCGTTAGCCACTTCCAAGCCCCCAATCCACTGCCATTGTCTTCGCGTCGACCTCGCGCATCCTCGGGGTGAGTTCGTTGAAGCCGCCGAGCCTCCACTCGTCCGGCTATCTAGGAGCCGCATTAATATTTTGTCTTCTGTTTCATGTTCCTTGTTCATCGCTGATCCTCGTCAGCCTCGTCGTTTATTCTTTGGTGAACCACAACTCTGGAAACATCGACGTTGCCGCTCGGCTCCAGTTTTCGCCGCCACGGTCTTCGTCACCAGCATCTTCTGCTTCATCTCCGGCCATGTTTGCGAGCGCTTCGTAACCGGGGTGAGCTCCTCAAGCTCTCTGCGCGCTTGTTTGTTCTTGATTCGAGCCATCGAGCTCTGTCCGTGAGCTCTGCCGTAGTTTATGGCCATCGCGACGGTGCGCTCGTCGGTAGGACGCGTTTGTCCATCGTTTTCTTGTCCGAGTCTTGCGCTAGCTTCGCCTAGCCGTCACGAGTCTAGCTAGGGTGTTGGTTGTTCGAGCACGTGCGTCGGTTGGCCGGTGTACGTCGCGTAGATCTCGGCCGTGCACCATGCTCGCCAGTGAGGGTTCCTCGGTGGGTTTCTATCCCGTTTTCGTGGTGCGTTTTCTTCGCGTTACCTTCCTGAGTCGACTGCGATGCTTGGTTGAGCCGATAATGGCCTGTGCTTGCCAGTGTATGCGCGGCCGTGCCTGAGTCGCCGCCATCGTCGTCGGCGAGACCTTTGCGAGGGTTAAGTTCGGGCGTGTCACACCTCGTTGTGTTTGGGATGAAGTGCTGAGTCCAGCGCACGAGTCGGTTGAGCGATGGGTCACCATCGGCGATGCGCCGCCGTGTTCTTTGGTCGCCGGCGCCACTACTCTGGCGCTGGCTCGTTAACGCGCAGGACCCAGGCGTCAGTGAGAGTAGTAAAGGGTTTTTCCCCTTTTTCCTCTTTGAACAGTAATGCTTTTTGTATTTTCATTTGTTTAAAATTTGTGCATGTTTAAATTCTGCAAAAATTTGTGAATGCTCTCTGTGATGTGTAGTATTTAAGAAAAATATAACATGTCCATGTTCAATACATTTTTAATCCTGTAAAAATGCTCAAAGTAATTGAAAAATGACTTTTTCAAGAATTTTCATGCTCTCTATATAGCTCCAAAAATTCTGAAAATTTTTGTGTAACCTTTATGCACTGTACCTTGCTGTACAAAAAGTTTGGAAATTTTTGGATGAACTGTTATACATGGCTAATTACTTAATTATGTTTTAATTAAATAGAAACCCTAATCCTTTTAGGTTTTGTGTGATTTTGTGTTGTTTGATACTAATGGTCATTTGTCCACTGACAATCACAGTATGGGCATGTTTGATTTAGTGTTGTTCGATCAGTTCCTTGGGATGTAATTATTAACTTAGATAATTAGTTAATTAGGGTTTTATTTAAAAGGTTTTATGCTCTAGTTTTGTTTTCCTTCATGAAGGGAAGTTGTACTCAAGGTGGTAATCTGTTTTGTTCATCTTTTTAGTGCAAGCTTGAATGTTGTTAAGCATCATGTCTATTATTCCAAGAATCATCTTAGTATATCATTATATCATGTAGATATCTCGTTGGTTGGGTTGGATAACCACCCTGGTGAAGGGGGTTTTCTGTTGTGGAATCTGAGCCAGAACTCATGTATCCCTCCAACCAAGGCAAGCCCCGGTGCATTCAAACATTCCTTGTATTTAAAATGATTGCTTTAAATACACTTATGTTTAGTCTATTGCATTGTGGTAATTTATTAAATTCCTACTTGATGCATAGCCTTATCCTTGTGTTAATTGTACCCTACACCTTGACACCTGTATAAAGATGCAAATTTTCGCTAAAATGCTTAGTTTGCTTAGAACTTTTATAGTGGGTGATTTCCGGTCACCTATGCATAACGTATTGCTTCGGCAAATAGTTATGTTCTTTTGATAAAGGGATGTTGTTGGAAGTAATAATCGGGACCGGGCGGACATGGTGTTTGGGAGCCATCAGTGGTGACTGGTGATCGGGTTCTTTCCGCCTGTGTCGTTAGGAACCGTCCGTTGAGAACGCTGAGGGTTGTGACATTGGAGTACTTATCATATACCTTTCGGGAAGCTGGACCCTGGCTATTCTCGTTTTAAGAACGTGTTGACACCGTTTTTCGGCATGTGTCAATATGGGCTAATACTTGTGTTGATCAGTAAAAATTGATTAATGTTCTCTATTGGCATCAGGTTGTCACTAGTTAGATTACCGATTAGAGTAAGACTAAAGTGTCGATGATCAGCTTGATTGAGGAATTGCCAATAGAAGCAAAAGGTTGTGGCCGATGAAAGTAAGAAGGTATTGCTGATAAAGGAAAAAATGTTGCCGATGAAGACAGGGATTTGTTGTTGATGGAGGCAGGAGAACACTGTTGATAAAGGCAAGGGGGTGTTGCCGATAGAAGCAGAAATGCTGCCGATGGAAGCAGAGAATTGTAGATAGGAGCAGAAAAGGAAAGAGATCTGCCGATGGACAGTTTTCATCGCAAAGGAGACGAGAAGAGAAACTGGTGCTTTACGCCAGCATTATTATAGGTTATTTTTGAGTCCGATTCTTGCACGAGTCGTTTATTTCCTTAAAAATAGGGGTTTTGTTTAGGAAGGTATGGGTCGTGTCTGTCTACAACTCCCTTTGCCGGAGTATAAATATGTACCTAGGGGTGGTGTAAAAAATATATACACAATCAATCAAAGAAGTTTACTATTTTCATCTACTTTTCCAGCAATTTACGTTTACTGCATTAGTTCTAGTTCATCTACGAGTTCTTACGAGGTGTTGATGGATCTCCGTCAAGCTTTGCAAGATCCGCGTTGGGAGCAAATCAGAGCCTTGATATCTGGGCGCATCGTTGTCATCTCGCTCAAGTTTGTTCTAGTTATCGTCCTTGTCGATTAACTGGTCAAATCGACTGGCACACTTCGGATATCGATTTTGGGTATTAGCCTGACGTGTTCGCAGCCTCAATGGTTTTTGTGTCAACACGTCTTTTGGCACACCCGGTGGGACAGGTAATACATCTTTTGGCCACGGTTTAACCCATCATAAGATTATGGACAATACTGCTGAGATCAATCCGAAGAACGTCATTGAAGTCTTCGAAGCAGATCTGAAAGATGATCAGAAGCAGGCTATGGAGCAGGCTTTGGAGGAGTACAAGCAGTTGTATCTAAAGTCCTTCAGCCTAAACAGGAGCGGCGAAGCGATCTAGAAGCAAGATCCACCGTTGCCACGGCATGTCATTTTCGACGCCAATCCTGGTAAATTACAAGAGATGGTTAATTCTGCATTAAATCATGCGTTAATTAGCGACTCCAACGTGATGTCCAATACTGTATACAATGTTGTCATGCAATCTTTCAAAGAAGGACAGGCACCCCAGTATGTTGGTCCAACGTATCATCAACCTGGATCGGCATCTATTATAAATTCATCGGCGGCTCCAATGGCATCTTCCCTACATGTGGATCCCTCTACCGATGAGGTTACGCCGCCAAGATCAAGCCCTGTAAGTGTCACTCGATTAAACACAGATCTGGTGGCATCGACGATGTCAGGACCTGCAATGAAGAATCAACTAACTCCTGCCAACTGGTGGGGATACAGTATGCCTCCAAGTCCATTTGCTGACTCTAAATTGATCCAAGATAACAATGCAGCGTGGAAAGTCCCCATGACATCGGCAATACCTGCACAACCGATGATCCCAATGACACATTATGCTACATCCTCTCCAACTGTGTAGTTGCCGTCAGGAAATCTTCAGATGGTGATACCCAAAGTGCCTTATGCGCAACCCCGATGCAGCAAGACACGGCGACTGTAAATCAACCCATGGCAGTGCCGAATCCTCAAACTAGAGTACCAGCATACCAAGGTGGCCAATTTGTTGACTACTCCAGGGTACAGGAGCGACACGCGTCAGTTAGCCATCAGCCATCGGCAAATTACATGCCGATGACTTGTAATCCTGGATGGACTGGTCAAGTACCAATTCAACAACAGGTGGTACAACCTAGGTATCAGTACCTGGAGAACGCTCAGAATAGGGCATCGGTGCATCGATCGACGAATATAATGCCATAGTACATTCCATTGGGCGTTCAAAGTTATCCATCGGCAACTCAGCCGATGCACAATATTCAACGATCTGGAGCTGCGCCTACGCCAATCGCTCCAACTTATTTGCCACAAAGATATGAGGAGGCATATCAACTAGCTCAGCCGATCAATATCCAACCAGTGCATCGGCAAGATCAAGATGCATATTGGACCGATAAGATAGCCGAAGTGATGAAAGAGCAATTCGGCATCAAGCCTAAGGTTAATAACTACTCTTATCGGACGCCATACCCTCCGGCGTATGATTTGATTCCTCTCCCAAATCGGTACAAGGTATCGGATTTCACAAAGTTTTCTGGCCAAGACGACACGTCAACGATGGAGCACATCAACCGTTTCATTATCCAATGTGGAGAAGCAGCCAGCAGGGATGAACTGAGGGTGAGATTTTTCTCGTCATTATTATCTGGATCGGCATTCACATGGTTTATTTCACTGCCTCCAAATTTTGTGATCACTTGGGCCGATCTAGAGAAGCAGTTCCACAAATACTTATTCGCTGGCGTGCATGAGAAAAAGGATACCGATTTAGTCAAATTGAGGCAGCGTAATGATGAATCGGTAGAAAGCTTCGTTCAAAGGCTGTGAGATGTAAAGAACAAGAGTTATAGCTTGGTGCTTGTTGATCGGCAATTGGCAGATTTGCCCTTCCAGGGATTACTACCACACGTCAAGGACAAGTATGCATCTCAAGAATTTGAAAGTTTGAGCCATCTTGTGCAGAGAATTGCCGATCAAGATATTAAAGCTTTCGAACTAGAAAAACTTGGAATAAAAAGGTATCCTTCCTTGAAAAAAAGAAGATTCTGAGTCGGATGAGGAGTCAAGTATCGGCGTTGCTGAGTGGATAAAGAGCAAGAAGCCGGTGTCTTGTCCGTTTGGCCAGAAGGAAGCTGAAAGGTTCACCTTTGATATTACCAAGGCCGATAGGATATTTGATCTGTTGCTTCAAGAAGGGCGGATTAAGCTATCGCCTAATCAAGTGATTCCATCGGCTGAGGAGCTTAGAAGGATCAGGTATTGCAAGTGGCATGATGTAACTTTGCACAATACTAATGATTGCAAAGTCTTTAGGCAGCAGTTGTAGTCAGAGATTGAATCTGGGCAAATTAAGCTTGAAAATTCTAAAGCCCAGAGGCCGATGAAGATTGACCAGCACCCGTTTCCTAATAATATGGTGGAAACTAGTGGAAAGGTTAAAGAAAGCGCATCGGTGGATCCTGAACATCAGATAGCTGCGCATGATGTAAGAAAGAAGGGATTTGTCGATGATAGAGAAGGCAAGAGAGTTGCCGATGAGGATAGCAGCGCCAGGAGGCCTCATAAGCATGCACCGTATGTTGTTGTTATCACGCACAGGCGGCCACGGCAAGAGTATCGGCGATCACAGGAAGAGCAATATCGACAGCAAGAGGAAGAAAGGCGCCAAGAATGGCATCACCATAAATATCATTGGAGGTGTCCCTTCTTTGTTTATTCTTGGGAAGAAGGCATCAAATTGCCCACTGTTGATAATTGCCCTGAATGCAATGGGTACTATCCTGCCGATTAGTCAGAAAAGAAACCTTGTTTTGACGATCGGGCATCAAATTATGGCAGGCCGATCAGAGAGAATGGATCAGCGCATGATCAGCTGGGGGGCAAGCTCAGCGTACATGATAGGCTTGGCAAGCGTGTTGGTCAAGAGGAGCTTGAGGAGATGGCTAATGCAACAGTGCCCGATGAAGAAATATTCTCTAGGGATCCAAACATAAGGAGCGGTGCAGATACAAGCGATGAGAAATAGTATCAGCCCGTTTGGAAAACTAAGCTTCCTCAATGGTGCCCCAAGGGTCTGACAAAGACTCAGAAAAGAAGGATTCAGCGTGAACGCAAGGGGGGATATGTATCACAGTGAAGATCTTCAAGAGAGAAATCTCCAGTTAAGCAGTGGAGGCCAAAACGCAAGGATAGGGATCCATCGGTAGAAATTAATATGGTTGTAACTTTGCCGATGGAATTTATGGTGCCTGTTGATGATGAGGAAGAAGCTACTGAGATGACGCAGTTAGTACTGGACCCGATGGCAGCTATCTTTGAAAAGCCTACCGATGATGAAAGGCAGCATTTGAGGGCCTTGTTTATCAAAGGCAAAGTTGATGGGCAGCCAGTATCCAAGATGCTACTAGATGGTGGAGCGGCAGTCAATATAATGCCGTACGTTATGTTCAGGAAGCTTGGGAAAGGTGACTAGGACTTAGCCAAGACAAACATGATGCTTAAAGATTTTGAGGGTAATGTGTCACCAGCTAAGGGAGCAATGTGTGTTGAATTGACCATCGGCAGTAAAACTTTGCCGACGACATTTTTTGTGATCAATGGCAAAGGTACCTACAACTTGCTCCTAGGAAGGGATTGGATCCATGCTGTATCCCTTCTACAATGCACCAGAGCCTCGTGCAGTGGGTTGGAGACAGGATTGAAGTCGTCCAGAGTGAGGCTTCGTTAATCATTGCATCGGCAGAATCAGAAACTTATGAACAAACCAAGTGCATATCAGGTGAAGCTTGGGATACGGAGTTCCTCAAGGTTGCCGATTACCGAATCATACCGATCCAAGTAGTCGGTTCTGAAGGAAAGTTTTAATGGATCAGTTCGCCGATGACGAAAAACTTGGGCAGGGTTTCACATCGGCAGATGATTTACTAGAGATAGATATTGGTGATGGTAGTAAACATAGGCTAACCTTTATTAGTGCTAAGTTAGATTCCCAATGTAAGCAACAGTTGAATGATTTATTAAAAGAATATAAAAATTATTTTGCTTGGGATTATATAGAGATGCCTAGTTTAGACCGATCAATAGTTGAGCATCGGTTACCTATTAAATCTGGTTTCCAACCACATCAGCAGCCAGCGCGTCGATGCAATCCTCTTGTATTACCTGACATTAAAGCTGAAATTACAAAGTTAATTGAGGCTAGATTTATTCGGCAATGTCAATATGCCGAATGGATTTCTAATGTGGTTCCTGTGTATAAGAAAAATGGAAAGCTTCGTGTTTGTATTGATTTCAGGAATCTCAATAAGGCTACACCGATGGATGGTTACCCGATGTTCGTTGCCGATTTACTGATTGATACTACTATTGGATATCAAATAATTAGTTTTATGGATGGTAATGTTGGATATAATCAAATATTCATGGCTGAAGAAGACATATCCAAGACTGCCTTTAGATGTCCAGGTCATGTCGGTTTATTTGGGTGGGTCGTGATGACTTTTGGTTTGAAGAACGCCGGTGCTACTTATCAGAGAGCAATGAATTTCATTTTCCATAAGTATATCGGTACGATAGTTGAAATCTATATTGATGATGTGGTGGTCAAGTCCAAAAACATTGAGAAGCATCTTGCCGATTTGCGAAAGATTCTAGAGTGCACAAGGGAACATGGGTTGAAGATGAATCCTAATAAGTGTGCGTTTGGTGTATCGGCAGGTCAATTCCTATGTTTTATGGTGCATCAAAGAGGTATCGAGATCGGCAGAAAATCTATTGATGCAATTAATAAGGTGGTTCCTCTCACAAACAAGACTGAGTTGCAGTCCTTGATCGGCAAGATTAATTTTATTAGAAGATTTATATCTAATTTGTCCGGGAAGATTAAGTCTTTTAGCCCGTTGTTAAAGCTGAAGGCCGGTTAAGAATTTGCATGGAAGGAAGAACAACAATCAGCCTTAGAAGAAATTAAGAGATATTTGGTGAATCCTCTAGTTTTGGTTCCGCCTCAACACGGGAAGCCTTTCAAGTTGCATTTGTCTGCCGATGACAGCGTTATTGGGTCAGCTTTAATCCATGAATTTGAAGGGAAGGAATGCATAATTTATTATTTGAGTAGAAGATTGGTGGATGCTGAAACCAGATATTCGACAATCAAGAAATTATGTTTATGTTTGTACTTCTCTTGCATTAAATTAAGGCATTATTTGTTATCGGCCGAGTGTACTGTCATATGCAAAGATGATGTGGTTAAGTACATGTTGTCGATGCCGATATTGAGTGGAAGGATCGACAAATGGATTTTAGCGCTGTTAGAGTTTAATTTGAGGTATGAATCGGCTAAGGCAGTTAAGGGTCAGGTGATGGCCGATTTTGTTACTCAGCATTGTGGTACAGTGAGTTCCGTAGAGATTGCTCCTTGGACTTTGTTCTTTGATGGATCTACGTGTAAGGAAGGAGCAGGTACCGGTATTGTCTTAATTTCACCCCAAGGATAGAAATTTACCGCGGGGATGTTGAAGCTGATCGCCATTGGGTCGGAAGGATTCTTGCAAGTTGCGCCTTGCTGGTGGAAGAAGCCGCCGGTTGAATGTCGCCAGATTGCTCTTTAGAGGCGCCAGTGAAATGGGGAATGAAAGCAGATGAAGATATGAGCTCGGGGTGAAGAAAAGGTTGGATGATGGTGATTTTTATAGGCCTGGAGGAGCCAGGGCTATTTTGGAGTTTTCTTTTAACTGAGTAGAGATATGGAAGGGTATGGTGGTGGATTCACGCGACGATCGAGGAATTGTGAGAGTGGATTGTGACTGTTCACGCTACAGTTGCGGGGTTCTGTTGGTAACTTGCAGTTTTTGCGCGCAGTAATCGAGGAAGTCGTGAAAGTATCTTGAAGGAGAAGATTGCAGTAGAGGAAATTTCAACATATAAAGTATTTTATACTCCGAAATTGGGGGGCATGTGTTGACACCGTTTTTTCAGCATGTGTCAATATGGGCTAAGGCTTGTGTTGATCAGTAAAAATTGATTACCGTTCTCTATTGGCATCAGGGTGTCACTGGTAAGATTACCGATAAGAGTAAGACTAAAGTGACGATGATGAGCTTGATTGAGGAATTGCCAATAGAAGCAAAAGGTTGTGGCCGATGAAAGTAAGAAGGTATTGCCGATAAAGGAAAAAATGTTGCCGATGAAGACAGTGATTTGTTGCCGATGGAGGCAGGAGAACACTATTGATAAAGGCAGGGGGTGTTGCCGATAGAAGCAGAAATGCTGCTCATGGAAGCAGAGAATTGCAGATAGGAGCAAAAAAGGAAAGAGATCTGCCGATGGAGAGTTTTCATCGCAAAGGAGACGAGAAGGGAAAATGGTGCTTTACGCCAGCATTATTATATGTTATTTTTGAGTCCGACTCTTGCATGAGTCGTTTATTTCCTTAAAAATAGGGGTTTTGTTTAGGAAGGTATGGGTCATGTCTATCTACAACTCCCTTTGCTAGAGTATAAATATGTACCTAGGGGTGGTGTAAAAAATATATACACAATCAATCAAAGAAGTTTACTATTTTCATCTACTTTCCAGCAATTTACGTTTACTGCATTAGTTCTAGTTCATCTACGAGTTCTTACGAGGTGTTGATGGATCTCCGTCAAGCTTTACAAGATCCGCGTTGGGAGCAAATCAGAGCCTTGACATCCGGGCGCATCGCTGTCGTCTCGCTCAAGTTTGTTCTAGTTATCGTCCTTGTTGATTAACTGGTCAAATCGACTGGCACACTTCAGATATTGATTTTGGGTATTAGCCCGACGTGTTCACAGCCTCGACGGTTTTTGTGTCAACAGAACGGTCAAACCGCACTAGGAGTTGAGAGATGGCGAGAGTAGTGTGTACCCTCCAAGTTCGAGGAACTGGTTGGAAGTATACTGTGCCCCCGGGTGGCGGAACCCCGGTTTTGGCGAGAGGATCCAGAGAAAAGTAGTCATATGCATGCTTTAGTGCTGTATATGTCGTGTGATAGGGAAGTCCCAGCTGGGTTTAACCGGTTTGAATCGTCGTGTTCCTCGGATATGGAAACATAACCCCACCTTTTTCATCATAGTTAATGAAACTTGAATTGGATACTTGATCGTTTCTTTTCATGGATGGTTTATTACCTTGTTATCGATCATAAATCTAGATCGGTTCTTGAGTAATCTTATGAATGAATTAAATGAATTTCAATTCTTTTACAAGTGCTCATTTATGCAAAATACTTGATTCTTGCAAACCACATCTTGAACCATATGACTTGCATACCTTTTGTCCACCAAATATTTTCTTTTGTCGGATAAGTCTTGTTGAGTACTCCCGTACTCAGGGTTTGTTAACCCCTGTTGCAGATGAGGGCCACAGCCTGGTCTGTGTGGCTTTGTGCTACATGACCGTGGTTACTGTGGATGAAGATGATGAATGAAAAGTCTTTGCTTGACTCTTGGGCAAGAGTACCTCAGTTCTTTGTTTAAACTCTATCAGCAGCTTGATGTAATAATATCGTATGACACTAAGTTATGTTTCAAAACTTATGGTTTGTAATATGACTTTAAATTTCTGCTACTTTGATGTAAATTAAATTATTGTGTTACTTCTACAATGTTTGTAAGGAGGAGATCCTGTTCAGAAAGAGGTGGATGACCCGCTATAAAGTGGCGACACCTGACGGACTAATTAAGGTTTGGATCATTTGTTTGGGATTAAGTTGGATGGACTATTAGTCGTGGCAAGTGGGCCCAATCTTAAGAGGTTCTGTCACAACATGGGAGCCAATGTGGATGTTCCCATCATCTTGGGAAGGTCGTTCCTCAACACCACCAATGCGTTCATCTACGTTGGATCGGGTCAAATCCACCTCCAATTCCTGAGCCATATGGTAAAATGTGCTTTCAATGGTTATAAAATTAACAAACAAGCAAAGGTGCATCAACCAAGGAGAAGAGCTCGAGCTCCATGCCTAAAGAAGCAATACCCGAAGGCCAAGATAAATGAACTCAAGAAGGACGAACCCACCAAGCCAAGGCAAGTTTGGCAAGCGAAGGAGGTGCACACATCCCGGTCTCCATCTCCGAGACCCGAAAATGCACCCAAAGAATAAACAAGAGGAGAAGTCCTACTCCAAGGACTTAAAATTAAGGAGCCCTCGCCGAAAGGTAAATCGGTAGTTATCTTTTTGCATTATTTAATTAGTTTATCTTTGCTTTCAATTCATTTCTTCATTTTTCATCATGCTTAAAATTTAGGAGAATAAAGTTTAGACTTCATAAAACCTTAAGAGCAGATCAACACAAAAACCTGACCAGGTTTAGGCCCTAGGTGGGGTCGGCCGACCCCCCTTGGGACCCTAATCCTATTTTCTTTAATGGGGAGCATGATGTGACCCTAGTGGAGTAAAAAGAAAAGCAAAGGAGGCTTAGGGTTGATCGACCGACCACCATAAGGCCCTTTGGTCACATCCTCTTTCACCCATCTGCTTTTGTCTAAGAATCTCATGATTTGAGTAGTGTGGATTTCAAATTTCTGAATTTGCTTTAGGAGACATCACTTTGGTAGTGTCATCCTTTAAAGTAAAAGCTTGTAAATCATATTTTGACTAAAGCATGTCGCACTCTTGTCTCTCATTACTCTTTGTTCAAAGTAAGAAAGCACCAACACTCTAGATCAGGCTTTACTTTTCATCACATGTCATGCCTTACCTTTCACAAAGCACAAGGAGAGAAGATGAGTGGAGTTTCCACTTGGAAGTCACCCAAGAGGGGTCGACCGACCTGGCTTACTGCCATGCATCAAGTGTTTATGTACCACTCACCTCTAGTGCGGCCTCCACCATTCAAATTTGGATGGAGGACAAAGGGGCAGGTCGGCCGACCACCCCTGGTCATCTCCATCTCCACCTTTACTTTTGTTCAAAGCATCCCATGATGTTTCATGCTCATGGCAACCTAGGAGGGGCACATGATGGGTCGACCGACCCACCCATGGAGCCTCCTAGCCGCCACCTTTTTCCCCTATAAAAGCCCATGCAAGGAGATCTCAAATCCACACACACTCCAACCAAAATTCATTAGAAGCTCAAAACACTTCTTCCTTGCTCTTCCCTAGCTCTTTATCCACTTCTCTCAAGTGAAATTCCTGGCTCTTTGTAGAAGTAGTTGTCATGGAACCGACCAACATATAAGAGCACTAGTGTAATGATCATCATTTCTGACAACATTGTCACACTAGAGCCCATATAAGCCCGGTAGTCCTTGAAATCTCGAAGGATCCCAAACCACAATCAAGTAACAACCTGAGATCGAACACTAGATTCAGTAACCGCACATCCACAGTGATAAGTTTGAAACGAAATAATATTACAATAGAGATTAAAACAGTGTTATTACAACACTAAGTTCAAATCAAAGTAGCCGAAGTTTAGGTCTCACAAAACCCATTGCAAACTGTTTAACACAAATAGAGTGTCGAGCTTAGTACAGTCCCATCAAAAGCAACAAGGAGAGACATTAGAATTCACCATTGCCCGTGGCCTTCACTCTTCATCACATGCAGGGTAGAGGCACGCCTAGCAATAGCCAGAATACACCATACCATCTGCAACAAGGGTAAAGAAACCCTGAGTACTCAATTGTACTCAGCTAGACTTACCCGACAGAGAGATAGATACATAACCATAGACACTTCAAGGATTATGCAAGGCTTTATCAAGTGGATCTCATGGGATAGCAGACTTTTGCATAAAACAACATCCTAATTACTCATGTATTCTCATCATTAGAAAACAACATTTGGCAGCAGATTAAGTAACATTAACAGGATCTCATTAGCACCTGTACTAGAGCAATCACTAAGTTATCAAACAATAATAATCATATTGTGCTTGGCATCAAAACCATATAACCATCTTTTGGTTACTTATTAGAGTTCAGGTTTCTATAGTGGGAGGAAGATCTTTCAAGTTTCTCACTGACGGGGAGAGACCACGATTCGAATTGAATTCCTATCCAGCTGGAGGTTTATTCCTCAATCACACCCAAGTATGCCTGCTGGCACACTTATGCAGGTCACCTTCATTGTCGCTCGGGTAGCCCGTGGATCTCCATGTACAGGCATGTGTAGCGACTCACGGATAGCCAGGTAGCTCAAGTAGATCCTCCCATGGTCCCGGCTAGGTAGCTCAGGTCATACTTGCCCACGGTCTAGTATACCGCTCGCGGTCTTCATGACCCAAGTAGGGGGAGATACCGGCCCGAACCCACATAGTTAGGCTTCGCGGTTGAAACGAGTTATTCGGCCAGCTATGAAGGAGGCATGCGTTCAATCTCGGTAGATGTCCAACCATGATCCAGTGCCTAGCGACACAGACAGAGAGAACCCACTCACAAGACCTCCAAGTCAAGTGGCTCACAACACCTTGTCCGCCCGGTCTCGATTTATTACTTCCACATGGTTATTTTCCACGATAGGAAACTATAGCCAACCGTGACCAGCAACCTATCTTTGTGGGGGATGATAGACCACCCACGCTACCGGTCTATCATGGCTAAGCAGAGGTTTTGATCCTAGGCCTACAAGGTTCTTTTGAGTGGACAAGAAGATATAATGCAGCAAAGGGTTTCATCTCACTCCTATGACTTAATGCACAAACAAGTGGTTGTATAGTAAGTAAAATACTTTAAATAGAATTGAGAAGGGTATAAATGCTCCGGGGCTTGCCTTTCACAAAGGTGGAAGGAAGGTGGTTAGGGCAGTTAGGAAGGTCAGAGTCCTGTTCTCCTTCTCCTGGAGCTTCTGGAGCTTGCAACTCTGGTGGGACTCCTCCCTCTATCTCCCCAAACTCCAGCAATGTCACTCCCTCCGGCGATCCTGGATGAATATATACATGTATGATGATCCAACATATATGACAAATCATATACTAGAAATGAGACATGCCTAATGCATATGAATGAATGCTCATGATGAATGTTTCATGCAACATTTTATTTCATTGACCGAATATGTGCAAATCTCTTTGGTTGTAGAGAGATTAACACTTACCCTTCTTTTGCAACTTGTAATAGAGCTTCTCCTCTGAGGTAAGCTCTCTTACACCTGCATTAAACAAGTTTCATGGATTAAGACACTTGCTTAACTTACACAAAGCACACACATCACTTGTAACACACATAACATGGCATACAAACACTTAAAACAACAGCTGAAAGAAAACTGTGTAGCTGGAGCTACACACAACCAAAAATTACAAACTAAGACATTATGAAAAGCTCATGAAATTATCTACAAAACATTCGATAAACTCCCCAGCTAAATCTAAAATTAAAAAAGGTCTAACAGATATATCAAGCAAAGTTGTTTAGAAGAAAACAGGAAAACACAGATTTGAAGTTAAACTTGTAAAATATACCCAGGTTAAACTAAACAAGTTATGGCTGTGAAAATTTAACACCATATAGATTAAAAAGTTATCTACAACAAAGTCTATTATAGATACTGCTGAGACTAAACATAAATAGCTCAAACAAATCTAACAAGAAAACATGCCCAAGCTGTTTTAACATATTTCGGATAGCACTTAAAATAGATATAAAGCTTTTAACCAACATTCCACAAATTATGATAAAATTAGACATGCTAGGTTACATAATTATCTACCAGTTTGGTATTAACCACCTCAACAGAAAGCACATATAAAACAGGGTTAAAATTAGTTCTTTGCTGGTGATGAGGAAACAAGCATACTTTAAGCATTAAATAGTTAAACAATTTGAAAAGTGTGAAACAATAGATTTTATATTTTTCTTAGCTTATACTAAGCAAGTAACAGATGTACAAAAATTAACAAGCACAACAAACACATTTAACTTAGTTTAGCAATTTAAACAAGGTTGTATTCAAATAAACAAGTATTCAACCAAAAGAACTATAACATGCAAATAAATTACAGGTTATCGGTACTTTAACATTTTTCATGGGAATTGCATGCTGAGACAAGCTCAACACAATAAGAACCATATTTTTATCACATACCAAACTCCAGTTATAAGTTAAACAAGGTAAAATAAGCATATAAAGCTTGTTGTTCATTTTATTTAAAACAACACAGAAAAACAGTAACAATAGGTTACTTAACATTTTTCATGCATAGAGAAAAACATAACAAAGCTAACAGAACTAGTTTCACATTTTTAGTATTTTCTGGAATTAGTTATGAATTTCCAAAGTTAGCAAACAAAACTAAAAAAGACAAAACAGAGAAACACATAGAGTTTATGACACATAGGGCCCACTGGTCAGCTTCTCCTCTAACAGAACCGACGCACCAAAGGTGTTTGACCGTCGGTTCCTCACCGGCGGTGAGGTCTCTGGCCCAACCAACCCCACAGTCATGTTCTCCTTCGTAACCCGCATCGATCCATGTAACTGGTTGTACCCCAGGTTCACCGGAGCATGCTCGACGGCGTCCATGGCGGCACAGCGGCGCTGCAGTACTTGCGCTGGCCGGCACAGGCTTCCTCCGGCCAAACTAGCGGCGGCTACATCTACATGGAACCCTAGCGGTTCAATCTAGCCCAGATTGAGGCCGTGCGAACCCTCCGATGAGCTCGGCCACATGCACAGCGGCACGGTGGCGAGTTCACGGTGGCGCGGTGCTGCTGTTCCAGCGGTGGCGATGCACGGATGCTTCAACCAACTTCGGCTATCTAACCACTGGCTAACCAGCTAACCCTATCGTGACTGAGACGGACGCAAGCGACACAGAAAAGCCCAGCGCAAACCTCGCCGGCGTTGCGGGTGCCATGCGCGTGCACGCGGCGGAGTTCTCGTTCCGGCGAACCCTAACCCTAATCGCTTCAACCGACTCCTCAGTGAGCATCTACAACCTTTAGGCTACCGCGTACAAGAGCTAGAAGAGAGGGAGGGGCGCTGGATTGGGCTGGCCACGGTGGCGCAAAGCTTGGCGGAGCTTAGGTCGTCAATGGCACCCGCGGTGTGCTCGGTCTGGCTCACCTGTGAGGTTAGCGTGGAAGCTGAGCGGTGCAAACGATGGAGCGGAGCAAGGCGAAGATGTGGCTGCGTTTTTGCGGCCAATGCGGTGGTGTGCTTTGCTGGCAAGCTCAGCGATGGTGGTGCTGCGACAATGGCGCGGTGCTCCGCTTTTGCGCGAGGCAGAGAGGAGAGGGAGAGAGCGACGGCGAGTGAGCGTTCGGTCGCGAGGTGGAGTGTGCGGGCGTCCAAGGCGCAGCCGGTGCGGGTCCAATGCCGGCATACGGCTGCCAGGTGGCGTCTGATTCCTGCGGTGGTCAGCCATCGACCGACGCTTGGCTCTGCTCTGCGCGTTCAAATGCGCCATCAGGCCGACTGACAGCGTGTTTTGCAACACGATTAACTCCCTAACCTTTTCGTCTTAGCTTCAACCAATTGCACACTTTTGTAGAGCTATAGTTGAACTCCAACTTTGGTGTACTTGGTTTGAACTGAAATAGCTTAGATTTCAAACTACAAGCATTCAAACAGAGTAACATTCAAACTGAAACACGTTTATGACTTAGGCAAATTTCAGAAGCTAAAACAACCCCCAAATCAGCCTTAAGCTAAAACAACACGTTCTTCAAGCTTTGACGGGCTGCATCTCCTTGATCTCCGTCAAACCCTTGCAAGTTCCGCGTGGGAGTAATCTGAGCTTTGACATCCGGGTGCATCGTTGTTGTCTCGTTCAGCTCTGCTCTAGTTATCCTGATCAAGTCTGAGTTTTGACATCTGGGTGTATCGTCGTTGTCTTGTTTGGATCTTGTTCTAGTTATCGTCCTTGTCAATTAACTGGTCAAATCGACTGGCACACTTTGGATATCGAATTCGGGTAATAGCCCGAGGTGTTCGCAGATCCTGACGCTTTTTGTGTCAACACCTCTTTTGGCACACCCGGTGGGACCAATTATACATCTATCATGGGTGATAACTCCGACGTTAACCAGAGGAACATCATCGAAGTCTCCGAGGCCGATCTGAAAGATGATCAAAAGCTGGCTATGGAGCGGGCTATGGAGGATTACAAACAGTTGTATCTGAAGTCCTTCAGCCTAAGCTGGAGCGGTGAAGCTATCCAGAAGCAAGATCCGTCGTTGCCACGGCAGGTCACGTATGATGCCAATCCTGGTAAGTTGCAAAAGATGGTTAATTCTTCCTTAAATCAAGCATTAATTAGCCACTCCAATGTGCTGTCCAATACTGTGTACAATGCTGTTATGCAATCTTTCAAAGAAGGACAAGCACCTCAGTATGTTGGTCCAGCATATCATCAACCTGGATCGGCATCTATAAACCCATCGGCAGCCCCAATGGCGTCTTCCACTCCCGTGGATCCGTCTGCCAATGTGGCTATACCACCAAGGCCAAGTCCTGAAAGCGTCACCAAGATTAGTGCCAATCCGGTGGCATCAGCAATCACGGGACCTGCTGTCCAGAATCACCCAACTCCCGTCAACTGGTGAGGATACGGTATGCCTTCAAATCCATCTGATGTTTCCAATCTGGTGCACGGAGATAGTTCAGCTTGGAAGGGTTCCATGGCATCGGCAATGCAATCACAACCGATGGTCTCTATGATGCATTACTCCACGTCTTCTCCAACTGTGCAAATGCCATCAGAAGACCTCCGGGTGGTGATTCCTAAAGTACCTCTGATGCCACCATCGGCAAACTCTCTGCCGATGCAACACAGTATAGCAACTGGAAGTCAACCTATGGTGGTAAACCCTCAAGCCGGAGTACTAGCATATCAAGGTAACCAATTTGTTGATTACTCTAAGGTGCAGGAACAGCAGGCCCCAGTTAGCTGTCAGCCATCGGTAAGTCACATGTCGATGATTTATAATCCTAGATGGACTAGTCAACCGTCGGTTCAACAGCCTGGCGTACTAAAGTATCAGTATGGGAGTCCAGCAAACATTCAGAATGGAGCATCGGTACAACAACCGATGAATATGATGCCATAGCATAACCTAGTGAATGTGCAAAGTTATTCACTGGTGAGTCAGCCGATGCATAACGTCCAGATGACTGGTGCTGCGCCCATACCAGCTAACCCGAATCATCTTCTACCAAGACCTGAAGGGGCGCATCAGCCGGCTCCACCAGTCAACAATCAGCCGGCTCCACCAGTTAAGCTGAGGCAACGTAATGATGAATCGGTGGAAAGCTTTGTCCAGAGGCTGCGAGACACGAAGAACAGCTGCTACAGCTTGATGCTTGATGACCGGCAATTGGTAGATTTGGCCTTCCAAGGATTACCGCCGCACATCAAAGATAAGTATGCATCTCAAGAATTTGAAAGTCTAAGTCATCTGGTGCAGAGGATTGCCGATCAAGATGTTAAAACTTCTGAGCCTAGAAAAACTTGGAGTAAGAAGGTGACCTTCATAGAGCAAGAAGAAGATTTCGATGAAGAGCTAAGCATCGGCGCTGCCGAATGGGTGAAGGATAAGAAATCTGTGTCTTGTTCGTTTGGCCAAAAGGAAGCTGAAAGGTTCACCTTTGATATCACCAAGGCCGATAGGATGTTTGACTTATTACTTCAAGAAGGGCGAATCAAGTTGGCGCCTAACCAAGTAATTCCATTAGCCGAAGAGCTCAGAAAGATCAGGTATTGCAAGTGGCACAATGCAACTTCGCACAGTACCAATGACTGCAAGGTATTCAGGCAGCAGTTGCAGTCAGAAATTGAATCTGGACGAATTAAATTTGAAAATTCTAAACCCCAAAAACCGATGAAGATTGATCAGCACCTGTTTCCAAATAATATGGTGGAAACTAGTGGAAAAACTGAAGTGCTGACATCGGAAGCTGCCAGGAAGAATGCATCGATAGATCCTGACCATCAAGTAGCTGAACGTGATGAGAGGAGGTTTGCCGATGACAGAAAGGGCAAGAAAGTTGCCGATGAGGGTAGAAGTGCCAAGAGGGCTCCTGGTGTTATAATCACGCATAAGCAGCCAAGGCGAGAGTATCGGCAATCACAAGAGGAGCGACATCAGCAGGAAGAAAAAGAGCATCAAGAGTGGCTTCGGCATAAGGACCATTGGAAGTGTCCCTTCGTCGTTCACTGCTGGGAAGAAGGCATCAAGCTACCTACTGCCGATAATTGTCCTGAATGTAATGGGTATTACCCTGCCGATCGGTCAGAAAAGAGGCCTTGTTTTGACGATCGGACATCCAGGTATGCTAGACCGCTTAGAGAGAAGAAGTCGGCGCACGATCGACTAGGGGGCAAGCTCAGCGCGCATAACAGGCTTGGCAGGCGTATTAGTCAAGAGGAACTTGAGGAAATGGCCAATGCAAGAGTGCCTAATGAAGAAATATTCTCTAGGGATCCGAACATAAGGAGTGGTGCTGATGCAAGCAGTGAGAGGCAGCACCAGCCTGTTTGGAAAACCAAGCTTCCTCAATGGTGCCCTAAGGGTCTAACAAAGACTTAGAAAAGGAGAATTCAGCGCGAACGCCAAAATGACGTGTATGACAATGAAAATCCTTTAAGGGAAAAGCAGTGGAGGCCAAAGCGCAAGGATAGGGATCCATCGGCAGAAATCAATGTGGTCGTCATATTGCCGATGGAGTTCATGGCACCTATCAGCGACAACGAAGAGGCTGCTGAAATGGCGCAATTGGTGTTGGATCCGATAGTAGCCGTCTTTGAGAAGCCTGCCGATGATGAAAGGCAGCACCTAAGGGCTCTGTTCGTTAAGGGCGAAGTAGATGGACAGCCTGTGACAAAGATGCTGGTGGATGGTGGGGCATCAATCAACATAATGCCATACGTCATGTTCAGGAAGCTTGGGAAAGGCAATCAAGACTTAGTCAAGACAGAGATGAAACTTAAGGATTTTGAAGGCAATGTGTCGCCAGCTATGGGAGTCGTATGTGTTGAATTAACCATCGGCAGTAAAACTTTGCCGACAACATTTTTTGTGATCAGTGGCAAAGGTACCTACAACTTGCTCCTAGGAAGGGATTGGATCCATGCCAATTGTTGTATTCCTTCTACTATGCATCAGAGTCTTGTGCAGTGGGCAGGAGACAAAATTGAAGTCGTCCAGAGTGAGACCCCGTCAATCATTGCATCGGCAGAATCAGAGACTTATGAGCAGACCAGGTGCATATCAGGTGAAGCTTGGGACACGGAGTTCCTCAAAGTTGCCGATTACCGCATTACACCGATCCAAGCAGTCGGTCCCGAAGAAGAGTTTTAATGGATTGATTTGCCGATGATGGAAAACTGGGACAGGGGTTCACATCGGTCGATGATTTAATAGAAGTAGATATCGACAATGGTAGTAAGCATAGGCCTACTTTTATTAGTGCTAAGTTAAATTCCCGATGTAAGCAGCAATTGATCGACTTATTAAAAGAATATAAAGATTGTTTTGCTTGGGATTATACAGAGATGCCTGGTTTAGACCGATCAATAGTTGAACATCGGTTGCCCATTAAATCTAGTTTCCAACCGCATCGGCAACCTACGCACTAATGTAATCCTATGGTGTTGCCTGACATTAAAGCTGAAATTACAAAGTTAATTGAAGCTGGATTTATTCGGCAATGTCGATATGCCGATTGGATTTCTAATGTGGTTCCTGTGTATAAGAATAATGGAAAACTTCGTGTTTGTATTGATTTCAGGAATCTCAACAAGGCTACACCGATGGATGGTTACCCGATGCCAGTTGCCGATCTGCTGATTGATGCTGCTGCTGGACATCAAATCATTAGCTTCATGGGTGGCAATGCTGGATATAATCAGATATTCATGGCTGAAGAAGACATATCCAAGAGTGCTTTTAGATGTCCAGGTCATGTTGGTTTATTTGAGTGGGTTGTCATGACTGTTGGCTTGAAGAATGCTGGTGCTACTTATCCAAGAGCAATGAATTTTATCTTTCGTAAGTACATCGGCACGATAGTCAAAATCTATATTGATGATGTGGTGGTTAAATCCGGAAATTTTGAAAAGCATCTTGCCGATTTGCGAAAAATCCTGGAATGCACAAGGGAGCATGGGTTAAAGATGAATCCTAACAAGTGTGATTTTGGTGTATCGGCAGGTCAGATTTTGGGTTTCATGGTGCATCAGAGAGGCATCGAGATCGGTAAAAAATCTATTGATGCAATTAATAAGGTGGTTGCCCCTACAAACAAGACTGAGCTTCAATCCTTGATCGACAAGATTAGTTTCATTAGAAGATTTATATCCAACTTATCTGGTAAGATTAAATCTTTTAGTCCATTGTTAATGCTAAAAGCCGATCAAGAGTTTACATGGAAAGAGGAACAACAGTTAGCCTTGGAGGAGATCAAGAAATATTTGGTAAACCCTCCAGTATTGGTTCCACCTCAGCACGGGAAGCCTTTCAGGTTGTATTTGTCTACCGATGACGGTGTTATCGGATCAGCCTTAATTCAAGAATTTGAAGGGAAAGAACGTGTGATATATTATTTGAGCAGAAGGCTAGTAGATGCTGAAACAAGGTATTCGGCCATAGAGAAATTATGTTTATGCTTATATTTCTCTTGCGTAAAATTAAGGCATTATTTATTATCGGCTGAATGCACTGTTATCTGCAAAGATGATGTGGTTAAGTACATGCTGTCGATGCCGATATTAAGTGGGAGAATCGGAAAATGGATTCTGGCACTTTCAGAGTTTGATCTGAAGTATGAATCGGCTAAAGCAGTTAAGGGTCAGGTGATGGCCGATTTTGTCACTCAGCATTACAATGTAATAGGCTCCATAGAGATTGCTCCTTGGACTTTGTTCTTTGATGGGTCTACGTGCAAAGAAGGGGCAGGTATTGGCATTCTCTTAATTTCACCCTGTGGACGGAAATATGAAATTTCTCTGCCGATTGTTGCTACCTCGACAAACAATCAGGCTAAGTACCAAGCTCTGCTAAAAGGGTTGGAATTACTCAGGGAAGTGCGTGCCGATGCTGTTGAAATTTTTGGTGATTCCATGTTAGTAATTAATCAATTGATTGGGACATATGAATGCCGAAGTGAAGCTTTGATTGCAACCCATGAAAAGTGTTTGAGGTTGTTAAAAGAATTCAAAGAATATCGCCTTGAACATATTCCCAGGTTGCGTAATGAAGAGGTCAATCGGTTAGCACAGAATGCTTCAGGATATCAGCCGATTCAAGAAGTCATGACATCGGTGATGGTTGCCGATGACTGGAGAAAAGAAATTGCCGATTACTTAAGAGATCCATCTAAGAAGGTTGAAAGGCGTCTAAGGTTTCAAGCTACCAAGTATGTGCTCCTTGATAGTGAATTATATTATCGGACAATTGATAGAATTTTTCTCAGATGCCTTAGTAGAGAAGAGTCAAAAGAGTTGATGGGCGAGATCCATGAGGGTGTGTGTGGAGCACATCAATCGGCATTCAAGATGAAGTGGATGATTAGGCGGAATGGATATTATTGGCCGACATTTCTTGAAGATTGCTTCAACTATTTTAAAGGATGTTAGGATTGTCAGAAGTTTGGTAATGTCCAGAAGGCACCTGCATCGGTGATGAATCCCATAATCAAGCCTTGGCCGTTTAGAGGATGGGCTATTGATCTCATCGGCCAGATTTATCCGCCATCAAGCAAGGGACACAAGTTTATACTTGTCGCTACCGATTACTTTACAAAGTGGGTTGAGGCGATTCCTTTGAAGAAGGTGACATCGGCAAACATGATAGATTTTGTAAAAGAACATATTGTTTACCGATTCGGTATTCCTCAAACTATTACCACCGATCAAGGGACCATGTTCACATCGGGAGAGTTTGATGAGTTTGCTGCTGGTATGGGGTTCAAGGTATTGAATTCTTCTCCTTATTATGCCCAAGCTAATGGTCAGGCTGAAGCGACTAATAAAGGAGTTATTAAGCTTATCAAACGCAAGATTGAAGAAAACCTTAGAAGGTGGCATATAGTGTTGAATGAGGCCCTATGGTTGTATCGGATGGCGTGTCATGGTGCAACCAAAGTTTCGCCATATCAGTTGGTCTATGGACACAATGTTGTCCTGCCTTGGGAAGTTAAAACTGGTTCTAGGCGATTGTTTTCTCAGGATCAATTAACAGCCGATGAGTATGATACTCTTATGATGGATGAATTAGAAGATTTAGCAGGTCATCGGTTGAGGGCTTTGATTAGCATTGAAGAAAATAAGAAAAGGGTCGCCAGGTGGTATGACAAGAAAGTAAAGTTGAAGGAATTTGCCGATGGTGATCTGGTATGGAAGTTGATTTTACCAATTGGGACTAAGAGTTCTAAGTTTGGAAAATGGTCTCCTAATTGGGAAGGTCCTTATCGGATAAAGCAGTCTGCTCTTGGCAATGCTTATATTTTAGAAACCCTAGAAGGGGTTGAGTTTTCCAGAGCAATCAACGGTAAATACTTGAAGAAATATTACCCTAGTATTTGGGTAGATGCATAGAGTACCCGTTCGAATGCCGATGAGAGAAGTTATGTGACATCGGTAAAAAGCGTACTGACGTTATATTACAAAGCAAAATCAAGTATTACTGTTACACTTGCCGATATGATGAATTACAACAAAGATTGAATGGCTGATATTGCACGCAGGCGAATTTTCTCTATTTCTTCCATCTCCTTGGCATCGTCATCGGCAGATCCCTCTATTAGCTTGATCTTTTTCTTCATCCGAAGGGCTTGACGTGCATCGGCATCTCTTTTTTTGTTGTAGAGCCTGGATGGCACTTGGAAGTTCAGTCTTCTGTTGATTGGCTGCGATCAAGGCTTTGTCAACCCATTTCAGCTCTGCTAATAGTTGTTCCTTCCTTGCCGATAGATGGGCAATGTCTTTGTCAAACTCCGCGCCAGAAGCTTCTACGCGACCGATGTCCTTGTGTTTTTCATCGGCAGATCGCTTGAATTGAAGCATTCTCTCTTCAAGTTCTGATTGAGCAATCCTATCGGCTATGCGACGAGAGAGCCTTTGATATTGGAGTTGCTTGCTTTCAAGAAACGCTGCCTGGAAGAGTGTTTCTTCTATATCGGCAGATAGATGACCTTGAATGTCTTTGAAAGCTATCCTTACTGCTGTGGAGTCTTGGACAAGGTGGGATGTGTCTTGTTGCAGTAAAGATAGCAATGCTTCGAGCTTGAGTTTAACTTCTGCCGATAGAGCTGGAGCAGAGCTTTCTTTGTCTTCGTCTTCATCGGGGAGATTGACGACGAAGGAAAACAAGCTATCCGCTGGAGCAGAGCCTTCTTTATCTTCGTTTTCATCGGGAAGGTTGACGGCGAAGGAAAATAAGCTGTCAGGAGAGTCTTGGGCCTGAAAAGGAAGAAGATTAGGGCTTGCCGATTATAAGTTTATGTTATGGGTTTTATGACGGCCGGCTTACCATCTTGAAACGGATTTCTTGCCTGGGACTTGGGAAGGCAGCTGGCGTAGTATCGTCTTGAAGATCGACAGCGGTTGCCGATGAACTTGCCTCCGCGGGAGGAACGATTAGTGCTGATGGTGCTGTTGTTGGTGCTGCCTCTGCTGTGGTGGTTGGTTCCTGTGGCGATGTTACCGTCCTCTGGTCAGGAGTTTCATTCGGTGTAGGTGCTAGTACTGATGTCGATGCTGTTGCAGCTGGTTCCTGCGGCGGTGGTATTCCTGGTCAGGAGTTTCGTCCATCGGCTGCTCAGGAATGAATGCCGATGGTGGTTCTGCTGTTGGTGCATCAATAGTTGGTGATGCAACTGGAGTTGGCGGTGTAGATGGGGTGGCTAGCCTCAGACGTCTCTTCTTCTTCGGAGCAGCAGTTGGTGAGCTGCGCGTTTCGGCTGTAAAGCTTCGGGGGCATCGGCAGCATGAGTTGGAGAAGTTTGTACATTCGGAGCAGTTGTCGATGACCTTGTTGCCTGTAAAAGACGTTTGGTGCAAGTTAAATGAAGTGAATGTTGCTGATGAGAGTTTATAATCGGTATAAGTGAAATAAAGACTTACTGCAAAAGCTCGCGCCAAGATGGCAGCAGCAGCCGATGGAGTAGCGATGGTCTTTGCGGGTGTCGGCTTGGGCTTGAGGGTAACCTTAGGTAACCCTTTGAGGTGTGAAGGCAGCCAATGTGGGAGCCTTGTTACCGATGATTGATACGGGGCTCATCATTCGAAGGTTGAAGTGTTTGCCGCTCTTGCTTGTTCGGAGGATTGGATCATCAACCTGTTAAGAAGAGAGTTAGATGCCGATAGTAGAAAATAATGAGAAATGCATTAAGAGTTAAGAACTTACTGCATCATTGGGAATGATGTGATCGGCGTCAATCAAATGCCGATAGTAGTGCGACGATTTGGCGAACAGTTGGCCTCTCCATTCTTGCCACCAAGATTTGTATAACTCTGTCATAAAAGATGTTGGTGCCCAGGAGGATAGATCGATATTTGATGTATCGGCATGGGGAGAAAGGTTGACAATCCTGTTCCAATCCATGGCACTGGAGATAATTTCTCTTGGCTTTATCACATTGGAGAAGCTGAGTTTGATCGGTAATTGGCCGAATGCCAGCTGCCTTGCTGCTGCCGATGGATAATAGAACTCATAAGATGGAGGAGAGTTCTTCCCGGTTCCAAAGATGTTGACTGGAATGGCTCGGGGAACAATGCTGGCCTTCATGATTGTTTCATTCTGTGGCACGTTCCAATCAGTAAGGTTGAATAACAATGGGAATCGGTTGTTCTCATCGACATAAGGCCACCAAAGCCGTTCTGCGACGGGGATTCCATTGTAAAGCTTTTGGAAGAACCTACCAAATTGATCCGCATTGGCATCGGTTCCTGGTAACACTATGATAGCCTCCCCAAAATTGAGTGGGGAACGGGTTGCCGATTCATCATCATCAAATACATAATCCTCCGATATATCCCTTGGAAACTGCTGACTGAATAAGTCAAATTGGAGGACCTTGTACATGTGTGCGTTCAACCACATATTTATAAACCACCAAGGACCTCCAAGGTTGCCGATGGACTCGCCTAGCAATAACTTCCTCGATACTTGATGTAGGAGGTGGTATACTGATCCAAGGAGGTATCGACCGAGAGGAAGTCTTGCTCCATCGGCTAGAAGTTTTGCTGCGGGAAGGTACATGGTGGTAGGACCAACTGTTCTGCCACAGAAGATGAAGTTTTCCAACCACATATTTAAGAAGGTGGCGTGCTCCCTCTGACCTACCGATCCAGTCTTCTGGTTCTCTCGAATGTATCCAGTCCAACCGCCGATATTGCGTGTGTTCACTTTATATTTAGTTTTTCTACCGAAGAGGTTGGAGGGATCGGCAGAAGAGACATCAAGGCCGGTAAGCATGTGCACATCGGCAAGGGTGGGAGTAGCTGGTCCGTGTCTGAATAAGAAGGCATTCATTGTATCGGACCAGAAATAAGATGCAGCCATCATCATATTTTTGTTCTTTTCCATATCGGCAATGGAGAGTCTAATGCATTGGTCCAGGTTACGCTCTGACCAGTAAACCTGCTGTGTTCTAATTATTCTGAGATACCAATTCTTCCATCCCTTGGTGGGTTTAGGCCATGAACGGAAAGCATCTTTCCATAACCCTAGACTAAAGCATTCAGATCTGAAAGGGATGCGGTTGGTTTCCGCATTAATTAGATTGGTGGGATCGGGGTTTCCCATTGGGCCTATACAGTTGAAGTTGGATTGTTCAACGGGGATTACAACCTTGTTGTACATTTCCTAGGTTTCAGAAAAATCAGAAAAGGAAAGGGGGAAAAGGATTACAAAATTGATATGGAAGAGAAATTTGCAGAAGATGGAATGAGAAGGGAGCGGATTTACCTTGGGAACTTTGAAGTTGATCGTCATTGAAGCTGTTCGTGCTCTGCTTGAGGAAGATGCTGCTGCTTGGGTTGTTGGAGATGTTCTTCGGAATTGCCGCCGAGGTTGAAGATGAAGGCAGATGGGGAATGCAGGCTCAGGGTGAAAAACAGATTGGATGGTGGTAACTTTTATAAGTCTGGTCAGGGGTATTTTGGAGTTTTATTTGCACAGAGCAGGAATATGGAAGGGTATGCAATATGAATGCATGGCAATCGAGGAGATATGATTGGGCTTGCAACTGTTCGTGCTACAGTCGCGGAATTTTGTTGATAAATTGCGATTTTTACGCACGGTGATCGAGGAGGTCGTGCAAGTATCTTGGAGGGAAAGGTTACAGTAGAGAAAATTTCGGCGCGTAAAATATTCTACACTCCGAAATTGGGGGGCATGTGTTGACACCGTTTTTCGGCATGTGTCAAATGAGCTAAGACTTGCCTTGATCGGTAGCTGTTTTCTATCAGCATCGACAGGTTATTGGTTAACGTTACAGATGAGAATGAATTCTGCAAATGAAGATAAGTTTGTTGCCGATAGAAGCTGAACAATAGTAGTAGTTGCCGATAAGGGTATTGCCGATAAGGATGTTACCGATGGGAGTGAAGAATGGCCGATTGGGGATATTACCGATAAAGAGATGATGCCGATAAGCAATAGAAAGAAGTTGCGGATTGAAGAGTCTGCCGATGGAAAGTTTCATCGAAGAAAAGACATAAGGAAACTGGTGATCTTATACCAGTATTATTATAGAAGTTTGAGTCCGACTCTTGCATGAGTCATTTATTTTCCTTAAAAATAAAGATGTTTGTTTAGGAAAATATTATTGTTATTTGGGTCCGACTCCTGCGCGGGTCAGTTGTTTCCTTAAAAATAGAGTTTTGTTTAGGAAAGGTACGAGTTGTGTCTGTCTAAAACTCTTTTTGTTGGAGTATAAATATGTACATGGGGGTCGTGAGAAGACATACAATCATACATAAAAAAAATCTATTACTCTTATTACTTTTACCACAATTTACCCTTTTATTGCATTAGTCTTAGTTTATCTACGAGTTCTTCAAGCTTCGACGGGATGCATCTCCTTAATCTCCGTCAAACCCTTGCAAGTTCCGCGTGGGAGTAATCTGAGCTTTGACATCCGGGCGCATCGCTCTTGTCTCGTTCAGCTCTGCTCTAGTTATCCTGATCAAGTCTGAGTTTTGACATTTGGGCGTATTGCCGTTGTCTTGTTTGGATCTTGTTCTAGTTGTCGTCCTTGTCGATTAACTGGTCAAATCGACTGGCACACCTTTGGATATCGAATTCGGGTAATAGCCCGAGGTGTTCGCAGATCCTGACGCTTTTTGTGTCAACAGTAGGTTTGGATGATTTGAACACTAACATCTTTGTGGAGGCGGAGCAGGACGATGTCGATTGGGGTGATCCCAAGCCGACTCCACTGGCTGCCCCCATCAACCCTGCGATGACAACTTCGGCTAAGTCCTGACCCATCTTCTTCCACTACATGGGGGTCAGTCGAGCAGCTTCCTCAGTCGTTGCCCATTGCACCTGAGGGAGCTCTAGCTGCTATCGAGGGGGAGGTTACTTCTTCTAGGCGAGCACCCTGACATATCCAGCAGCGGCATCCACCGGAGAACATCATCGGCAACATTGATTGGTGAGTCATGCGGTCCAGGTCCTATCTCTCTCACTTTGCTCATTTGGCTTTTGTCACTTATTTTGAGCCTCGAGATGTTGGACACGCCTTGATGGATCTGGATTGGGTCAATGCCATGCATGAGGAGTTAGAAAACTTTGAGCGAAACCAAGTTTAGGTTTTAGTTCCACCTCTACCAGAGTGCCACCCCATATGTACCAAATAGGTTTTCAAAAACAAACAGAGAGAGGATGGGGTGGTAGTGAGAAACAAAGCAAGGTTGGTAGCCCAAGGCTTTTGTCACAAAGAGGTGATAGACTATGAGGAGACCTTTGACCCTGTTGCTCGTTTAGAGGACATTAGGATCCTTTTATCTTTTGCAGCTTCTAAGGGGTTCAAGTTGTTTCAATACGCCGGTTTCGAAAATCCCAAGTTTCCAAACCATGTTTTTAAACTCCACAAAGCTTTGTATGGTTTGAATCAAGCCCCCATTGGTATTTCCTATGACTATTGGATAAATCCACAAGCGCATAGATTATACCGTTGTAGCACTTCACCTAGCAGTATTCCAAGGTATCGTAATTTATATTTTCCCAAGGGAAAGCTGGGCTAGAAATAATAACTAGAGAGAGATCCTAGAGAGCACCTCAACTTAGTACCAACTAGTATAGGGGGGTAAACGATATATGTGATAGGAAGGGTTGATGAATGAACAAGCCAAGGTAAATGATACTTAGAACGGACTATATAGAATAGCTAGGTGGGAGAACAACGAGAGAGTATAAGGGACTCCTATGCAATTCACTCTACTTCAATATACTTAGCCAATTAACTAGTCTAAACACTATAGTTTGCCTCCTCAATACAAGTACGCTAGGCGAGGGGATAGATCAGTAGGAGGAAAAAACTCCTACCAGACCGCGCCCTCTTCTTACGGGGGCCTTACCTTTTAAGAACTTGCCTAAAAACACGTGGTGGAATACAAAGACTAGACAAGGCTGTCACTCTCTTGCTAGCTACCACAAACAATCCCTGCAACAAGCGGTAACCAAAGATAAGGTGATGTATAAGCACCACGCTTACACACAACTTATTACTTTGACTATGATCTATAATCAAAGCACCCTGACAGGCAATGATCGCATACGGGAAGGGCCACAAGGATCACAAACTATGAATGTAAAGGCTATTAAAGAGCAAAAGCATGTAACAAGACTATATCTAGTATAGAAATGCTCAAAGTAAATACTAAGTAAAGTAGAGAGAAAAGATAATATATTGATAAAGATAAAGTCTTACAAAGAAGGAAAGATACAAGAGCTATACCAGACCTTCCAGAAGACAACTCCGGAAATCTCGAGCACAGCTCGACTCAACTCTAACTCCCACTCTAGACTAAACTACTAGAACAATCCAAGGAATAGAGCTTGTAGGCTTCTTCACCATGTGTAGATAGGGTATGACCCTCTATTTATAGAGTGAGGTGGAGTAGGGGCTACTCCATCACCACATGAGCGATCCAGGGGCTTCAATCCTCCACCCTTGGATCCAACCGACCCTTGAACCGTCCTTGGGTGGATGGTGGTGATCTTCCACATGTGGGAATAGGTAAGGCGGTTGGTAGCACCCAAACCGACCAAGGGGGTGGTCGGCCGACCACCCCTATGGCAGGTGTGCCTTCTCTGGCCTCTGGAAGTGGCCCCACTAGTCAGGGCCTAGGTGGGAGCCAGGTGGGCCCAGGGGGCAGTCGGCCGACCCCCCATTGGGGTCTCTGGCCCACTTCGTCCTCCCAGGTGTTGGTCCTACTTGTCATTGAGGTTGTTTGTTGGTTCTAAGGTGGTTTTCACATTTATCTCCTTGGTGTGGGCCCATGGATCCATGTGCTATTCTTGTGAGTCGTTGAGAGAAAGAACAGAGTGATCCAATGGTTGGAAATCTCTCTGGAGTGCCTCTCTTGGATCATGGCCGAGAGGGGAGAGCTGGTGGGCCCATAGGGTGGTCGGCCGGCCCCCTATGTGGGTCCCACTGGCTCTCCTTTGCTCCATTTCTTCATTCCTATACTCAAACACTCATGGACATGTGGAACTGGTTATTTGATAAAATATGCTCATGATATGTTTGTTTATCCTTGATCCTAAGGTTGGTGGCATCATTTTGGTTATGAAAAAGTGCATCATATTTTGTGCCAACAAGATCCCCAAGCTTAACCTTTGCTTGTCCCGAGCAAACAATCAAACTTAGCTCGATGGATCAGGAGTTGCTACTATGCTTTATATTTCAAGAGTACTAAATCTACAACAATCATACTTCTCTTTTGAATGGAAAAATTAGCAATAAAGACTCACCCATATTACCTTAGTCCTTCATGGGGCTTATAGTTTTATCCTTTGTCTTGAGAGGTTGAGAGATAGAACAACTTGACTTGAGCACTAGTTTTCTCATTCTTTCAGAAGTTTCATATCGGAGATTTTGCAAGATTTTGTAAAAGAAAACTTAGTGTTCCTCAAATGGTACTCTCAAGTCGCTAATAAGGTGTATGATTCCTCACCAAGGCATATATCAAAAGTTTGCCTTCTTTCATCCTATCTCTAAAGCTTATGTGGAGCTATAGGTAGGGATCGATCAAAGATGTAGCAAACTTACCTTGCATATATTGTAAAGTCAAATTCCAGATCCAAGGAGAGAAGTGTCATACTCTTAGATCAAGATATGCAAGTGTGTGGAAACATGGCAAATGATCAATACTCCTATATTTGGATGATCTCTCTTTCCTAACTTATCATTTTGAGACATAGCTATCTTTTTAATTTTTTTATGAGCTTTGAATATGATCATTCATATAATTTTTTTTGTGAGCTTTGGAATGCTCATAAGTTTTGCATAGTCTATGTCTCATTTACTAGCAGCATACTAGAGAGAGTTTTTCTACTTAGAGCATGGAGTATGAACTATGTGGAAATGTAAGACATGTTTCTGCGTACTTCCAGTGTAGAAGTAGCATGTATATGTTGCGTGTATGTGATCTTGATCTTGGGAGCATGATAAATCTCTCAACAAGGGTCACAAAACTTGACCAATCTCAATACAAAGCAAGTTGGTTATGTAGAAATCTTAAATCATGAAAGAGCATGTATGGCTTTGGTAGGAATTTTCACCATTGAGGAACAAAAAGTGTTTTATAATTTTATTAAATAAAACTCCGATAGTCATTCTTGCTTAGAACAATATAATAACAGCTCTTATCTTGTCATATCATGTCTCACAACAACTTAGACTTAGTTACGACATTTGCAACCCACAAAAGTTTGAGGTTCATGATGTTTTCTTTTAAGCCAAGTAATCCATACTTAGAGAAATATCAAGTTGTAAACTAAGTACTAGAGAAGCATTTAGCAGAGCAATTATTCATCATTTCCATAGGAGATATTAATTTTCATAGAACATGTGAGAGTGGAGTAGAGAAAGTCTTTTTATTATTTTTATCATATGTAGATATCTTTTTTTTAAATGCAAAGCAAAGATAAGTAAAAAAGTGCATGAATATAAATGCTAAAATTAAAAACTTACATTCTTTGCTCAATAATGCGGCGGATGTGGATGTAGTTGCCTCCACAAGTCCCACTGCCAATATTGTTCTTCTTGCATTGCTTGGATGTGTTCGGCAGTTTGCTGGACGATGCGTGCTGTCTCACCGTGCTCAACACGTAGCTCACTAAAGGTGTTGGTGAGATGATCGAATTGTTGCCGCTGTTTACGATGCTCCCTTTATCGTGTGGACGAAAAGGATGCTCGTGCTTGTTGCGGATGTGATGATCGAGGAGGCATGCCACTAGAAGTGTGCATGGGATCGTAAGATGCATCGTCTTCCTCCTCACCAGCAGCTCCTCGGGAAGGACCACCTTGCTCAAGATGAACAAATTATAGCCCCTCCTGAGCTCTCCTGTCTGATCCTGCAAAACCTCTTTTCCCAATTCCTTGATCTAAATCAAGGGTTAGCTTACGGGTTCTATACAACTGAAGTTGCCTATTTGGAAGGGGCACCTCAATTGTATGGCCACTGTAAATCATTTTAAGTTCACCATTGGCATCTTTTTTTAAAATTTGAGCAGTTGTAAGATATTCTTCCAAAATTACTGCTATGGGGGTAGAGATATAAACAAATGGGTAGGTGCCATTTAGTAAGTTCATAGATTCGGCGAGACGAGTAATAAAAGATGTGAATTGAATAGATTCATTACTCTCAATTGAACGTTGCCAAAATTCCACTAAGCATTTTACAGGAGAAATTTTAATTTTGTTTACCATGGCATAAACCAATTTCAATTCCATGTCACTTATCAAGCTAGCATTACTTCCAGGAAACAGAGTCATATTCATCCAAAGGTGTATGAAACGAAGGGTTGGATTATGAATTTCCTCGGGTTTAGGATTTGAGCAATCATTTAGAGCAGAGATAGACATCCAAAATTTCCTCTTGTTAAACCTACACATGGCAAGGTCTAAATCTATCAAGCATGAATTTTCAAAGCCAAGAGCAGTATTTAGATGACTCCAAGTTAGACTATGGCTTTGATTAAACATGTGAAAGGAAATTCCAATATTAGAGACTTGAAGAGAGCATAAGAATTCTAAGGTGAGCAACTCAATTCCAAGCTCTTCTACTTGACAAAAGCCAGACCAACCAATAGCGGAAAAGATAGTGTTGAATTCGGTGGTCATACCTGTGTTAGAGAGAAGACTCGAATCCAGTATCCTTGTGTGCTCGAAAGATCGATCCCGAAGAGAGAGATACCTTTGGTACTCTAGTTGGTCGAACCAGAGACCACTTTGTTGGTCATAGGTCCTCATTGGGGACACCATGAATGCCCCAATATGAGGTACTCCGTCGGCACTTCTCCCTCCCCCTGAGGGTGTTCTTCGGTTTGGACGTTCTCCCAAGTGTATCGGGTAGAACCTCCCCTTCTTCTTCCTTGGGAAGTATCCTCGGATTGGTGAGAGCGATGAGATGAGATCCCACTTATAGCTTGCTTAATTTTCTTGAATGAGGATGTCAATGGGTTCTTCATCTTTAGAGAGGAAGAGGCAAGACTAGGACAAGGTTGTGTGTGGAAAGAATTTCCTAGTTTGCCTTACAGGGATAGGCTTGAGTTTAAGAGAAGCTCGATGAAGGTAAGAGATCTTCTTGTGGACTAGTGAGAGCAACACTACATCTCTTGAGAGCTAAGAACTCTTGAATGAAGAGGGGAGAGAACAAGGCAAGGAGAGGCTTGAGCTAGAACTAGATTCTGGTTGAGGGGTGAGGAATTGAGCTCTCCTTGCATGGGATTTTATAGGGGAAGGTAATGGCACTAAGGGGGTACCATGGGGTGGTCGGCCGAGCCCCCTTGGGCATGCCCTTGGGTTCCATGATCACTATCTTTGGGATATGCCTTACACAAAGCAAAAGAGAGAGAAGGAGGTGACCAAAGGTGGTCGTTCGACCCCCTAAAGTGGGGATTACACTCATGCTTTTTCTAGTGCTTGGTGAAAGGTGAAGCATAAATTGTGATGTGATCAAAAGTTGAGCTAAAGTGCTCAAGATTCTCCTCTTTAAACAAAGAGTAGTGGGGGACAAAGGTATGTCATGCTCTGATGAAAAGTGATTGATGTGTTTTCTTTTTCAAAGCACGACAAAGTGAAAGTGAAAGTTGGTTCCCCACTTTGAACATGGAGTAGTGGGAGACAAGGATGTGTCATGCTTTAACCAAAAGTGATTGACGTACTTTAAAGCATGACAAAGCAAAAAGAGATGTCTCCCAAAGCAAGAATCTGATTTTTGAAAGTCTCACTACTCAAATCATAAGATGCTTGGACAAAGGATGGTGGAGGGGAAAGAGGGATGATCATGGGGCACCTAGGGTGGTCGGCCGACCCCCCCTAGTCCTCCATTTTTTTCTTTTGTAAAGATCAAAAAGAGAAATGTAATTAAATGAGCCAAGGTAGGATGCATAGGGTGGTCGGCCAACCACCCTATGGGTCTACCTTTTGTCAAATTTTTAAACTATTCTAATTCTATGATTTTGTTTAATCTAACTTTAGTTTTCTTAATTTTAAGCATGATAAAAATTAAAGAATTGAACTAAATGTAAGAAGGAAAATAAAAGATAACTACTGACTTACCTTTCGGCGAAGGCTCCTTGATTTTAAGTCCTCGGAGTAGGACTCTCCTTCTTGTTCATTCCTCGGGTGCACTTGATGGCTCCGGAGATGGAGACCGTGGTGTGTGCACCTCCTTTGCTTTCCAAACCTGCCTTGGAATGGTGGGTTCGTCCTCCTTGAGTTCATTGATCTTGGCCTCTGAGTCCAAGATGACGGGTACTTCCACGTTAGCTCCCATGTCCAAGATGATGAAGTCTATGGGGATGTATTCATCTTGGATGTTCACCAAGATATCCCTTGTGAGTCCCTCGGGAAACCTTATCGTTTGATCCACCATCTACAAACGAACACATGTAGGGACCAAAGGTCCTCCTAACAAGTTATCATAAGTTACCTTGGACATGATGTTGACACCTAATCCAAGATCGCAGAAGGCGGTGTGGAATGTCTGTTGTTCGATTGAGCATTTGATCATCGGGTGGCATGGATCTTCCTTCTTCATGATGAAGGGATGATCAAGAAGATAGCCCCAATAGGAGCGAAGTGGAGGCTTACCGAACTTTGTTGTTACCATGTTAACATGCTCAATTGAATCCTCTGGTTTATCAGGAATTTTACCTTGTTCTATAGATCGCATAGCTGCTGCTAATTGAGCTAGTTGGGTTTCTAACATTTTATTAAAACTCAATTGATTTTTCATGGCAGTTGTGAAGCTAACCATTTTCTCACCAAAATTTTCAAGAATTTTATCAGTAGCAATCATCTTTTTATTTATACCATCATTAATCTTAGATTGCCCAAGAACAAGATCTTTTAATGAAAGTTGGTTATTTTAAGAATTGTAATTATTGTAATTACTATTATCTCCATTACCTTGGTAGAAGGGGTGCGAGTTCCATCCTCCTTGTTGTTGGGGTCGATACCCGTTGTTGTTGTTGTTGTTGTTGCTGCTGATGAAGTTCACGTCCTCCTTCGATGTCTTAGGGCAATTGTTGCCCGAGTGATCATTTCCTCCGCACACCTTACACCATGGATCAGCTTCAATGGCTTGTGCGGCGCTGATGGGGTAGGTGGCCTCTCGTTCCTTCTTGGAACTTTCTTCTATCTTCTTCATTAGGAGGTCCATCTTTGCAGAGAGCATGTCCACTTCATTGACGGTGTGCATACCTCTCCTCTTTGGCTGGAGACGTTCTTCACCACATCCTTGGTTGATTACCATCTTCTCGATGAGGTCCTTGGCATTTCTCACTGTGTGTTGGAGAAATGCCCCTCCAGCAGCAGCATCAAGGTGACTACAGGCCATGCTAGTGAGCCCAAGGTAGAATCCTTGAATCAGGAGCCAGTTGTCTATCCCATAATGAGGACAGGCACGAATGTACTCCTGGAGACGCTCCCATGCTTCGGGAATCGTCTCGTCAGATTGTTGTTGGAAGCTTGAGATCTTTCCACGAAGAGCATTGGTTTTGCCCGTCGGGAAGAACTTCTTGAGGAATGTGTTAGCACACCTCTCCTATGTAGTGGCTTCTTCTTTGTGGGCGTAGAACCACTACTGCGCCATTCCTAAAAGTGAGAAGGGAAAAGACGAAGGCGAATGGCGTCAGACGCCACTCCCTTGATAGTGAAAGTGCCACATAACTCCATGAAGTGCTGGAGGTGAGCATTGGCATCCTCATGGGGCTTCCCGCAAAACGGATTGGCCTGTAGCATGTGGATCAAGGCGGGCTTCAGCTCGAAGGTGGCATCCCCGAAGTTGACCTCAGGACCCTGAGCCACGTGGGTAGCTGACGGAGCCGAGAAGTCAGAGATCGCCTTCTGGGCCATAGCTTCCTTGAGTGGTGGTGTAGAGCCTCCTTGCTTCAACAGATTCTAGTTCGAGATGAACCTCTAAGGGGGAACTTGACGACGTCTAGTTCTCCTCAACAATTGCTCGGGATCTTCTAGGTAGTTTCCCGGTAGTTGGAAACCGCTCATAAACTGTCTGGCTTCACAAGAAAGGAAGGCACAGACAGGGGTAAGCCCCTATTACTAATTGATAACTAAGTTAACTAGAATCTCTGGATTCAATCTAATTAAAATTTCTAGACTAAGCTTTCCCCGGTAACGGTGCCAGAAATGCTTGTTGGTATTTCTTATGACTATTGGATAAATCCGCAAGCACACAGATTATACCGTTGTAGCACTTCACCTAGGAGTATTTCAAGGTATCATAATTTATATTTTTCGAAGGGAAAGTTGGGCTAGAAATAATAACTAGAGAGAGATCCTAGAGAGCACCTCAACTTAGTACCAACTAGTATAGGGGGGTAAACGATATATGTGATAGGAAGGGTTGATGAATGAACAAGCCAAGGTAAATGATACTTAGAACGGAATACATAGAATAGCTAGGTGGGATGACGACGAGAGAGTATAAGGGACTCCTATGCAATTCACTCTACTTCAATATACTTAGCCAATTAACTAATCTAAACACTATAGTTTGCCTCCTCAATACAAGTATGCTAGGCGAGGGGATAGATCAGTAGGAGGACAAAACTCCTAGCGGACCGCACCCTCTTCTTACGGGGGCCTTACCTTTTAAGAACTTGCCTAAAAACACGTGGTGGAATACAAAGACTAGACAAGGCTATCACTCTCTTGCTAGCTACCACAAACAATCCGTGCAACAAGCGGTAACCAAGGATAAGGTGATGTATAAGCACCACGCTTACACCCAACTTATTACTTTGACTATAATCTATAATCAAAGCACCCTATGACAGGCAATGATCGCATACGGGAAAGGCCATAAGGATCACAAACTATAAATCTAAAGGCTATTAAAGAGAAAAAGCATATAACAAGACTATATCTAGTATAGAAATACTCAAAGTAAATACTAAGTAAAGTAGAGAGAAAAGATAATATATTGATAAAGATAAAGTCTTACAAAGAAGGAAAGATACAAGAGCTATACCAGACTTTCCAGAAGACAACTCCAGAAATCCCGAGCGCAGCTCGACTCAACTCTAACTTCCACTCTAGACTAAACTACTAGAACAATCTAAGGAATAGAGCTTGTAGGCTTCTTAACCATGTGTAGAGAGGGGGGTATGACCCTCTATTTATAGTGGGAGGTGGAGTAGGGGCTACTCCATCACCATGTCAGCGATCCAGGGGCTTCAATCCTCCACCCTTGGATCCAACCGACCCTTCAACCGTCCTTGGGTGGATGGTGGTGATCTTCCACATGTGGGAATAGGTAAGGGGGTTGGCAGCACCGAAACCGACCAAGGCGGTGGTCGACCGACTACCCCTATGGCAAGTGGGCCCTCCTCTGGCCTCTGGAAGTGGCCCCACTAGTCTGAGCCTAGGTGGGAGCCAGGTGGGCCTAGGGGGCGGTCGGCCGACCCCCCATTGGGGTCTCTAGCCCACTTCGTCCTCCCAGGTGTTGGTACTACTTGTCATTGAGGTTGTTTGTTGGTTCTGAGGTGGTTGTCACATTTATCTCCTTAGTGTGGGCCCATGGATCCATGTGCTATTCTTGTGAGTCATTGAGAGAAAGCACAGAGTGATCTAAGGGTTGGAAATCACTCTGGAGTGCCTCTCTTGGATCATGGTCGAGAGGGGAGAGCTGGTGAGCCCATAGGGTGGTGGGCCGACCCCCCTATGTGGGTCCCACTAGCTCTCCTTTGCTCCATTTCTTCATTCCTATACTCAAACACTCATGGACATGTGAAACTGGTTATTTGATAAAATATGCTCTTGATGTGTTATTTTATCCTTGATCCTGAGGTTGGTGGCATCATTTTTGTTATGAAAAAGTGCTTCATATTTTGTGCCAACAGCCCTTAGAGCATGGTATGATAGGTTGAGATCTGTCTTGCTTGCAAAGTGTTTTAAAATGGGATTATTTGATAAAATACTTTTTCTCCTCAAGCAAGGCAATGATTCGCTCTTGGTCAAAATATAAGCGCACAATGAGACATCGGCATATCAGCCGATGAATATAATGCCACAGTACATCCCAGTGGGTGTTCAGAATTGCCCATCGGCAAATAAGCCGATGCATAATACTCAACAGACTGATGCCGTAAAAGTGCCGGTTGCTCCGGCCTATTCATCGCAAAGATATGAAGAAGTGCATCAACCTGCCCAACCAGTCAACATCCAACTAGTGCATCGGCAGGATCAAGATGAGTACTGGGCCGGTAAGATTGCCGAAGTGGTAAAAGAGCAATTCGGTATCAAGCCTAAGGTTGATATATATTCTTATCGGACTCCGTACCCTCCAGCATATGATTTGATCCCTCTCCCAAATCAGTACAAAGTGCCAGATTTCACCAAATTTTCTGGTCAAGATGATATATCAACAATGGAGCATATTAACCGATTTATTATCCAATGTGGAGAGGCAGCCAGCAGGGATGAACTGAGGGTAAGATTGTTCTCGTCATCGTTATCTGGATCATCATTTACATGGTTTATTTCGCTACCTCCAAACTCTATAATCACATGGGCCGATCTGGAGAGGCAGTTTCATAAATACTTCTTTGTTGGCATACATGAAAAGAAGATCACCGATTTGGTCAAATTAAAGCAGCGTAATGATGAATCGGTAGAAAGCTTCGTGCAAAGACTGCGAGATGTGAAAAACAAGTGCTATAGCTTAGTACTTGATGATCGGCAATTGGCGGATTTGGCCTACCAGGGATTACTGCCGCGCATCAGGGACAAATACGTGTCTCAAGAGTTTGAAAGCTTGAGTCATCTTGTGCAAAGGGTTGCTGATCAAGATACCAAGGTGTTTGAGCCTAGAGAAAATTGGGATGAGGAGGTGTCTTTAACTAGGAAGACAGATTCGGACGAAGAAGCAAGTATCGGTTTAGTTGAATGGGTAGAGAATAACAAGCCGGTATCTTGTCCGTTCGGTCAGGAAAAAGATGAAAGGTTCACCTTTGATATCACCAAGGCCGATAGGATGTTTGATCTATTGCTTCAAGAAGGACGGATCAAGCTGGCGCCTAATCAGGTAATTCCGTCGGCCGAAGAGCTCAGGAGGATCAGGTATTGCAAGTGGCACAATGTGACTTCGCACAGTACCAATCATTGCAAACTATTTAGGTAGCAGTTGCAGTCAGAAATCGAATCTGGGCGAATCAAGTTTGAAAATTCTAAAGCCCAGAGGCCGATGAAGATCAATCAGCACCCATTTCCAAATAACATGGTGGAAACCAATGGAGAGACTAAGGTGTTGACATCGGAAGCTGCCAAGAAAAGCGCATCGGTAGACCCTAAACATCAAATAACTGAGCGCGAGGTGAAAAGGGTTACCGATGATAGAGAGGACAAGAGGATTGCCGATGAGAGCAGCAGCGCCAGGAAACATAAGCATGCACCGTATGGCGTCGTAATCACACACAGGCAGCCACGACAAAATTATCGGCGATCGAAGGAAGAGCAATATCGGCAGCAGGAGGAAGAAAGGCGCCAAGAGTGGCATCGGCACAAAGATCATTGGAGGTGTCCCTTCTTTGTTCATTGCTGGGAAGAAGGCATCAAGCTACCCGCTGCTGATAATTGTCCTGAATGCAATGGGTACTACCCTGCCGATCGGTCAGAAAAGAAACCTTGTTTTAACGATCGGACGTCAAGTTATGGTAGGCCAATCAGAGAAAAGGAGTCAGTGCATGATCGGCTGGGAGGCAAGCTCAGCATGCACGATAGGCTTGGCAAGCGTATTTGTCAAGTAGATCTTGGGGAGATGGCTGATGCAAGAGTGCCTGATGAAGAGAGATTCTCTAGAAATCCAAACATAAATGGTGCAGATACAACCAATGAGAAACAGTACCAGCATGGTTGGAAAACTAAGCTCCCTCAATGGTGTCCCAAGGATCTTACAAAGACTCAAAGAAGGACGATGCAGCGCGAGCGCTGAGAAGATTTGTATCACAATGAAAATCCTTCAAGGGAGAAATCTCCAATCAAGCAGTGAAGGTCAAAGAACAAAGATGAGAATCCATCGGCAAATGTCAATATGTTGCTGATAGCGTAACTAGAGTCGATGGCCTTGGGCAGTTTGGCTTGGGAACAGTACTTGGTGAGCCCTGGCATTTCAACTGTTACACTTGGGGGGCATCGGCGGGCTGAGTGAAGAGTTTGTGCATTGGGAGCAGCACTGCCGATGAATTTGTTGGCTGCAACAGGAAATATTTGATACAAGCCGAAAGATTGTGAGAGTGGCTTTGCAATGATTACGTGCAATAGTCAAGGAAGTAGTGCAGGCATCTTGGAAGAGGAGATTGCAGTAGAAGAAATTTCGGTGCATAAGATATCTTATACTCCAAAATTGGGGAGCATGTGTTGACACCGTTTTTTGACACGTGTCTATATGATCTAAGGATTGTGCTGATCGGCAAAAGGCTAGTTGCCGTTCCTTATTGGCATCGGAATATTACCGGTCAGATTGCCGATAAAGACAGGGAGACTTGATGAAGGCAAGGGGATGTTGCCGATAGAGGCAAGATGTTGCCGATGAGGGCAAGCAAGCGTTGCCAATGAGAGTCAAAGCCTGTTGCTGATAGAAAATATTGCCGATGAAGACGGAAAGCTGCCGATGAATGGTAGATGCTGCCGATGGAAGCAGGATGACATGGCTAACGTGAGCATACAATTGCCGATGGCGCTAAAAGAAAGTTGCGGATCGGAAGGATATGTCGATGGAAAGTTTCATCGCAGAGAAGACATAAGGAAACTGGTGATCTTATACCAGTATTGTTATAGAAGTTTGAGTCCGACTCTTGCATGAGTCGTTTGTTTCCTTAAAAATAGAGGTGTTTATTTAGGAAAATATTATTGTTATTTGGGTCCGACTCCTGCGCGAGTCAGTTATTTCCTTTAAAATAGGAGTTTGTTTTGCTTAGGAAAGGTACGAGTCGTGTCTGTCTACAACTCCTGTTGCCGGAGTATAAATATGTACCTAGGGGTCATGAGAAAAGATATATCCAAGCATATCAATACAAATCAATTACTTTTTTATCTAGTTTACCAGTAATTCACTTTTACCGCATTAGGTTTAATTATCTACGAGTTCTTCAAGTTTCGACATGCTGCATCTCATCGACCTCCGTCAACCCTTGCAAGTTCCGCGTCTGAGCAATATGAGCCTTGACGTCCGGGCGCATCGCTGTCGTCTCGTTGAGCTCTACTCTAGTTATCCTGATCAAGTTTGAGCCTTGACATTCGGGCGCATCACCATTGTCTCGTTTAGATCTTGTTCTAGTTATCGTCCTTGTCGATTAACTGGTCAAATCGACTAGCACGCCTTTGGATATCGAATTCAAGTATAATCCCGAGGTGTTCGCAGATCTTGACGCTTTTTGTGTCAACAGACATATAGGGATGTTGGAAGCTCCTTTTGCACATATACCGATGCATCATTGGAGCGAAACTCCAGAACCTCTGTACCATGAGACTCCTGGCACGTCCAGGAGCTCCCACAAGAAAGCCTGGCTCCAAAGGAGCCAAACTACGGTCACCCGATCATGGTTCTGAGCCTTTTGGCCAGGCAAGCCAGCATGATACATGACAAAGCTATTCCAACCCTTGGATGCAACTTGTGCTTTCATTCAACGCTCCAGATCAAGTGCACAAGGATCCATGGGCCCACATCAAGAGAACCAGCATGACAAACACCTCAGAAGGATCAACCAAGCTCTATGACAGGTGGGGCCACCTTCTGGAAGGTGGCAGTGGGTCCAACACCCCATAGGGGGGTCTGCTGATACCCCTAAGGGGCCCACATTCCCCAAGCTCTTCCATGAGCTGTGGGTACCCTTCTAGAAGCCTTGGGCAGGGCCCATTTGCCATAGGGGGGGTCGGCCGATACCCCTAAGCCCCCCTGAAGCTGCTGGTGACTCGCCCCTCGCATTTAACACATGATGGAAATCATAACCCTCCATTGCGAGGAGGTTTTGAGGTGGTGGATCCAAGGGACCAAGATTGAAGCCTCCTGGATCGATGATGTGGCAGTGGAGTAGCCCCTACTCCACCCCCTACTATAAATAGAGGCTTATAACCCCCCTCTCTAGGAATGATGTAGTGCATACAAGCCATTCTAGTTCTCAAGAGGATATTAGTCTACTGGTGTTCTCTAGTGTGGGAGTTAGAGTTGAGTTGAGCTTTGCTTAGGATTTCCGGAGTTGTCTTCTAGAGAATTTGGTACAAGCTCTTGTATCTTTCCTCTTTTGTAAGACTTTGACTATTCAATATAATATTCCTTTTTTACTTTAGTTAGTCTCTACTTTGTGCAATATTATACTTCCTATAGTATTGTTGTGGTTTATCTTGTCATTTAGTTGCTATAAACTAGATTGAGATCCTGGTAACATTCCTATATGCGATCATTGCCTATCATAGGGTGCTTTAATTATTGTATACATGATTAGAGTAGTGACAATAGGGTAAGAGTGGTGCTTATACTTAATTTTTCCTTTGGTTATCGCTTGCTGCACGGATTGTTTGTGGTAGCTAGTGTTGATGCTAAGAATGACATACTGTCACATATCCAAAATACCGTCAACAGCCTCGGGATCAAGGGTAGAATAACATTACATGAACATGTTTACCACTAATAAGTTCCACATATAGTTGGAAGGCTTTGTTTTGTAGTAAATAATATTTCAGGCCAATCAGCATTGCTGGAAGCTCCTTTTGCACATCTGATGTGTGATTTGAGCCAAACTCCAGAATGTCTATTCCATGAGACTCCTAACATGTCTAGGAGCTCCCACAAGAAATCCTAGCTCCAAAGGAGTCAAAACATGATTAGTCGATACTCATATGGACCCTTCTGGCTACCCAAGCCAGCATGATCCATGACAAAGCCATTCCAACCCTTGGATGCAACCTGTGCTTTCATTCAATGCTCCAGATCAAGTGCACAAGGATCCATGGGCCCACATCAAGAGAATCAGCATGACAAACACTTCAAAAGGCACCATGACAAGTGGGACCAGAGTATGGAAGGCAGAGGTGGGGCCAGGACCCCAAGGGGGGGTCGGCCGACACCCATAAGAGGGCAACACCCTCCCACTTGGTCCCTGACCAGTGGGGACACCTTCTCGAAGCCTGGGGCAGGGCCCACCTGCCATAGGGGGGTCGGCCGATACCCCTTAGGGTCCCTACTGCGCCTGGTAACTCCCCTACACATTTAACACATGATGGAAATCCTAACCCTCCATTTGAAGTCAGTTTGGAGGTGGTGGATCCAAGGGATCAGAAATGAAACCTCCTGTATCGCTGACATGGCGATGGAGTAGCCCATACTCCACCTCCCACTATAAATAGAGGCTCACTCCCCCCTCTTCACTCATGGTGGACAAGCCTACAAGCTCAAGTACTTAGAATTATCTTAGTAGTTAGTCTAGAGTGGGAGTTAGAGTTTAGTCGAGCTTTGCTCAGGATTTTCGAAGTCGTCTTCTGGATAGTCTGGTATAGCTCTTGTATCTTTCCTTCTTTGTAAGACTTACTTTATTTAATATATTACTTTTCCTCTACTTTACTTAGTATTTACTTTGAGCATTACTACACCTGTTATAGTATTGTTGTGTGCTTTTGCTTATTTCTAGCCTTTACATTAATAGTCTGTGATCCTTGTGGCCTTTCTCGTATGTGATCATTGCCTATCATAGGGTGCTTTGGTTATAAATCATAATTAAAGTAGTAAGTTGTGTGTAAGTGTGGTTCTTATATATCATCTTACCCTTGGTTACCGCTTGTTGCATGGATTGTTTGTGGTAGCTAGCAAGAGAGTGACAGCCTTGTCTTGTCTTTGTATCCCACCACGTGTTCTTAAAAGGTAAGGCCCCCATAAAAAGAGAGCGCGGTCCGGTAGGAGTTTTGCCCTCCTACTGATCTATCCTCTCACCTAGCATATTTGTATTGAGGAGGCAAGCTATTGTGTTTATACTAATTAACTGGCTAAGTACACTAAAGTAGAAGTGAATTACATAGGAGTCCCTATCTCTCTCGTTGTCCTCCTACCTAGCTATACTTACTAGTTATTCAAAATTATCATTTACCTTGGCTTGTTCATTCATCACCCTTCCTATCACTTTATTCGATTACCCCCCTGTACTAGTTGGTACTAAGTTGAGGTGCTCTCTAGGATCTCTCTCTAATTATCATTTCTAGCTTAGCTTTCCCTTGGGAAAATATAAATTATGACACCTTGAAATACTCCCAAGTGAAGTGCTATAATGGTATAATCTGTGCGCTTGCGGATTTATCCAATAGTCATAAGAAATACCAACAAGCATTTCTGGCGCCGTTGCTGGGGAAAGCATAGCCTAGAAATTTTAATTAGATTGAATCCTGAGATTCTCGTTAACTTAGTTATCAATTAGTCATAGGGGCTTACCCCTGTCTGTGTCTTCCTTTGTTGTGAAGCCAGACAGTGTATGAGCAGTTTCCAGCTTCCAGGGAATTATCTAGAAGATCCCGAGTAGCTATTGAGGACTAGACGTCATCAAGTTCCCCCTCAGAGGATCATCTCTACCCTAAATTCATTCGAGGAAGGAGGCTCCGCACCACCACTCAAGGAAGCTATGGCCCAGAAGGCGATCTCTGATTTCTCGGCTCCGTCCGCTACCCACGTAGCTCAGGTCCCTGAAGTCAACTTTGGGGATGCCACCTTCGAGCTGAAGCCCGCCTTGATCCACATGGTGCAGGCCAACCCATTTTGCGGGAAGCCCCATGAGGATGCCAACGCTCATCTCCAACACTTTATGGAGTTGTTTGGCACTTTTACCATCAAGGGAGTGGCGTCTGACGCCATTCGCCTTCGCCTTTTCCCATTCACATTGTTGGGAAAGGAGAAGCAATGGTTCTATGCCCACAAAGAAGAAGCCACCACCTGGGAGAGGTGTGCCAACGGATTCCTCAAGAAGTTCTTCCCGATGGGCAAAACCAATGCCCTTCGCGGAAAGATCTCGAGCTTCCAACAACAAGCTGACGAGACAATTCTCAAAGCATGGGAGCATCTCTAGGAGTACGTTCATGCCTATCCTCATCATGGGATAGACGACTAGCTCTTAATTCAAGGATTTTACCGCGGGCTATCCAGTATGGCCCATAGTCACCTTGATGCTGTTGCTGGAGGGGCATTCCTCCAACACACACTGAGGAATGCCAAGGACCTCATCGAAAAAATGGTGATCAACCAAGGATGGGGTGAGGAACGTCTCCATCCGAAGAGAAGAGGTATGCACACCATCAATGAGGTGGACATACTCTCTGCCAAGATAGACCTCTTGATGAAGAAGATAGAAGAAGGTTCCAAGAGGGAACAAGAGGCCATCTACCCCATCGTCTCGGGGAACAAGAGGGTTTGCTATCGAAGCCGATCCATGGTGCGAGGTGTGCGGGGGAATGATCACTCTGGTAACAACTGCCCCGAGACGTCGAAGGAGGACGTGAATTTCATCATCATCATCAACAACAACAACAACGATTATCGACCCAACCAACAAGGAGGTTGGAATTCACGCCCCTTCTACCAAGGTAATGTAGGTATAGCAATTACAATAATTACAATTCCTACAATAACCAGCCTTCATTGAAAGATCTTGTTCTTGGTCAATCTAAAATCAATGATGGTATTAATAAAAAGATGATTACCAGTGATAAAGTTCTTGAAAATCTTGGTGAGAAAATGGATAGCTTTTCCTCTGCCATGAAAAATCAATTGAGATTTAACAAAATGTTAGAAACACAATTAGCTCAATTAGCTGCAGCTATTCCATCTCTAGAACAGGGTAAGATTCCTAGGAAACTAGGGGATCCAATTGAGAATGTTAATATGGTCACAACGAGGTTTGGTAAGCCTCCACTTTGCTCCAATTGGGGCTATCTTCTCGATCCTCTCTTCATCATGAAGAAGGAAGATCTAGGCCATCCGACGATCAAATGCTCAATTGGACAACAAATCTTCCACAACGCCTTCTACGACCTTGGATCAGGCGTCAACATCATGTCCAAGGTAACATATGATAACTTGCTAGGGGTACCTTTGTTCCCTACATGTGTTCGTTTGCAGATGGTAGATCAAACCATGCGGTTTCTCGAAGGACTTGCTAGGGACATCTTGGTGAACATCCAAGATGAGTACATCCCCACCAACTTCATAATCCTGGACATGGGAGCCAATGTGGACGTTCCCATCATCTTGGGAAGGCCCTTCCTCAACACCACAAACGCGGTCATCTACGTGGGATCGGGCTAGATCCATTTTCAATTCCCAAGTCACAATGTAAAATGTGCTTTCAATGGTTATAAAATTAACAAACAGGTCAAAGCACATCCACTAAGAAGAAGATTTCAAGCTCCACACCAAAAGAAGCAACACCTAGAGGCCAAGATCAATGAACTCAAGAAGGATGAACCCGCCAATCCAAGGCAGATTTGGAAAGCAAAGGAGGTGCACACCCCTCGGTCTCCATCTCCGGAGCCATCAAGTTCACCCAAAGAATGAACAAAAAGGAGAAGTCCTGCTCCAAGGACTTAAAATCAAGGAGCCCTCGCTGAAAGGTAAATCGGTAGTTATCTTTTATTTTCTTTATTTCCCTTTACATTTATTTCCTTTCTTTATTTTTCATCATGCTTAAAACTTAGCAAAATAAAGTTTAGATTGAATAAAACCTTGAGATTAGTTTAGCACGAAAACCTGACCAGGTTTAGGTCCTATAGGGGGTCGGCCGACACCCATAGGTACCCTAAGTCTGTCCTCCTAAATGGGGAACATGAGATGACCCTAATGGAAGAAAAAACAAAACCAAAAGAGTCCTAGGGGGTTGGCCGACACCCCTAGGGACCCTTTGGTCATCTTTCTTTCACCCCCATCTTCTTTTGTCTAAGAATCTCATGATTTGAGTAGTGTGAATTTCAAAATTTAGAATTTGCTTTAGGAGACATCTCTTTAGCTTTGTCATGCTTTAAAAAGAAAACACATCAATCACCCTTTGACTAAAGCATGACACACACTTTTGTCTCCCACTACTCTTTGTTCAAAGTGGGGAATCATGAGCACTTTAGCTCAACTTTTGATCACATCAAATGACATGCTTTACCTTTCACCAAGCACTAGAAAAAGTGTGAGTTGAGTTTCCACTTTGGAGCCACCCTTAGGGGGTCGGCCCACAGCCTTGTGTCACCTCCAACTTCACCTTTACTTTATGCAAAGCATTTCATGATGTTCCATGCTCATGGCACCCAAGGAAGAGCCCATGGGGGGTCGGCCGATACCCCCATGGAGCCTCCTTGCTGCCATCCTCTTCCCTTATACAAGGCCATGCAAGGAGAGCTCAAATCCTAACACTCCAACCAGAATACATTTCAAGATCAAACCACTTCTTCCTTGGCTTTGCCTTGCCTTCTCCTCACTTCTCTCAAGAGAAGTTCTTAGCTCTTTGAAGAAGTAGTGCTACTCCCTCTCAAGCTCACAAAAATACCTTGTCTTCATCAAGATTCTCTTAGCTCAAGCCTCTCCCCGCAAGGCAAACTAGGAAACTCACGCTAACGCTAATCCTTGTCCTAGTCTTGTTCTTATGTATATCCCACTTTATAGAAAATGAAGAATCCTTTGAGGTCCACACTCAAGAAAATAAAGCAAGCTCTAAGTGGGAGCTCATCTCGGTGCTCCCACCAATCCAAGGACACTTCTCAAAAAAGGGGAGGTTCTGCCTGATATACTTGGGAGAACATCCCAAGCGAAGAACAACCTCAAGAGGAGGAAGAGATGCCAACAGAGGTACCTCATCTTGGTGCACTCATGGTGCCCCCGATGAGGTCGTACGATCAACAAACTAGTCTCTGGTTTGACCAACTAGAGTACCAGAAGTATCTCTCTCTTCGGGATCAATCCTTCGAGCACACCAGATCTTGGATCCAACTCTCCTCGCCAACGCTATCTTCTCTACCATTGGTTAGTCTAGTTTCTGGCAAGTAGATAATGAACTTGGAATTAAATTGCTCACCATGGAGATCTTGTGCTCTCTACAAGTCTCTCATGATGAAATATCTTTCCACGTGTTTAACCAAAACTTTAATCTTACTTGGAGCCAACTCAATGTTGCTCTTGGTTTTGATGACACTTGGTTGCTAGACTTAGGCGCTGCCATAAGAAGATTTAATAAGAAGGAATTTTGGATGTCCATATCTACTTTGCATGATTGCTCCATCCCAAAACCTGAGGAAATTCATAATCGAACCCTTTGCTTTATTTACCTTTGGATGAGCTTGACTTTATTTCCTGGAATCAATGCTACCATGCTAAGAACCATAGAGTTAAAATTGTTATATGCCATGGTTCATAAAATTCATGTCTCTCCTGTCAAATGCTTAGTAGCTTTTTTTTGGCAAAGTTCGGTTGAAAGAAATGTGCCTATACAATCCTTAATCACTCGTCTTGCCGACTCAATGAACTTGCTAGATGGAACCTACCCTTTTGAATACAGTAATTTCTGAAGAATATCTTATACATGCTCAAATGCTCAAGAGAGGTCCAAGGGGTGGCCTCAAAATGATTTATCGTGGCCATACAACTGAGGTTCCTCTTCCAAATGAGAAACGTCAGTTGTATAGGACCCGCCAACTAACCCTTGATTTAGATCAAGGACGTGGGCAAAGAGGTGTTGCAGGTTCCAGCAGGAGAGAAAATGAGGGGTCACCATTTTCTCATTTTGAGCAAGGCGGTCCTTCCTGAGGAGTGGTCGGTGAGGAGGAAGATGCAACTTCCGGTGCCATGGACACTTCCAGTGGCATGCCTCCTCGACCACCATGTCCTCAAAGACCACGAGCATCCTTCTCGTCCTCACGAGATAGGGAGCATCGTGAACGGCGGCAATAAATGGACAATCTCACCAATGCCATAGGCGAGCTTCGCGTTGAGCATGGTATGACGGCAGACATAGTCAAGCAAACCACCGAACAACTTCAAGCATATCAACAAGAAGTAATCCAACGGCGGAGAATGTGGTGGCAACAACATCCATATCAGCCACCGTACTATTGAGCAAAGGATAAGCTTGGGGGAGGTTCCCTCCCCACTAAGGTAAGTGTTTAATTTCAGCATTTATATTCATGCATTTTCTTGCTTATCTTTGCTTGCATCTAAAAAAATCTGAATATGATAAAAGAACAAAAAGACTCCTCTCTACTCTCATATGTTCCATGAATGTTTATCTCCCTTGTGGAAATTATGAATAGTTGCTCTGCTAAATGTGTCTCTAGTACTTACTTTACAACTTGGTATTTCTCTAAGTACGGATTACTTGGCTTAATTGAAACCATCATGAAACTTAAAATTTGTGGGTTGCAAATGTTGTAACTAAGTCTAAGTTGTTATGAGACATGATATAACAAGACAAGAGCTACTATAATATTGTTCTAAACAAGAATGACTATCGAAGTTTTATTTCTTAAAATGATAACAACACTTTTTGTTCCTCAATGGTGAAAATTCCGACCAAAGTCATACATGCTCTTTCATGACATAAGCTTTCTACATAAGTTGCTTGCTTTGTGTTGAGTTTGGTCAAGTTTTGTGACCGTTGTTGAGAGACTTATCATGCTCCCAAGATCAAGATCACGTACACACCACATATATATGCTGCTTCTACACTGGAAGTACGCAAAAACATGCCTTTCATTTCCCACAAAATTAATGCTCCATGTTCTAAAAGAATATCTCTCTAGTATGTTGCTAGTAAAGGATACATAGACTATGCAAAATTATGAAAAAAAGAAAAAAAATATAGGGACACATGAAGGTCCCAAGTTTTAGAGAAAAATAATGAGCACATCAAAGCTCATAGAAAAAGAAAAATAAAGATAGCTATATCTCAAAATAATAAGTTAGAAAAAGAGATCATATCAAATAGAGGAGTATTGATAGTTTGTCATGTTTCACACACTTGCACATCTTGATCTAAGAGTATGACACTTCTCTCCTTGGATCCGAAATTTGACTTTACAATATACGCAAGGTAAGGCCCCCTTTGGTTGAGCTTTTCAACCTGCTTTTGCTTTTGCAAAAGCTAAAAGCCAACCAAAGGGCTCAAAAGCCGCAACTACTTTTACCCAAAAGTTGCTTTTGGTCTAGTACAAAATTGAAAGCACCTCTTCCCCTTCTCTCAGCTGCTTTTGGTGCCCAAAATTACCCACCTGCCACTCTTTATGTGCGTACCAATTCGTTTATTTCTTTTCTTTCCCGGTCCCATCGTCTTCCTACTCGCTCCAAGGACCACGAGCGGCGCGGCCTCCTCGCTCCCCGCTTCCAGGCCCGCTCCACCGTGCGGCGGCGCGGCTTCAGAGAGCCCGTACCCTCGCGCGCGGTGCTCAGCTCCCTCCCGCGGTGGTGCTCCGGCGAGCCTGCTCTGCTGCGCGCGGTGCTCGTCTCCCCCACTCCCCCGCGCATAGTGGCGCTCCGCTCCCCCGTGCTCGGTCCCGTTGCTCCCAAGTGCAGCGGCGCTCAGCTCCCTGCCAAGGTGGAGCTCCGGCGAGCCTGCTCCCTACGCACGGCGCTCGTCTCCCCCACTCCCCTGCGCGCAACGGTGCTCCGCTGCCCCATGCTCGGTCCCCTGCTCCCCAATGCAGCGGCGCGGCTCCGGCGAGTCGCCTGCCCACGAGCTCCCCATGCCCGTGCAGCCGGCGAGGTCCACACGCCCGTGCAGCCGTCGAGCCCACGCGACACCGGTGAGTCAGCGCGCGGCAACCGGCGAGCTCCCCCATGCCCGCACGGCGAGCCAGCCCCAGCGCGCGGCCGGTGAGCTCCAACTTCCGAGACTAGCAGCACCATCCCCTTGCGTGAATCCCATCCGCGAGCCCCATCCCCTACGGGAAGAAGAGGAAAGAGGATGACGAGTGGGGTCCATTTGTCAATGAGAGTTGCCTTTCAAAAGCTACAGCTAGGTGTTGACGGTCCTTAAGTACCAATTTTAACCGTCAACTAAACAAGAAAAAGGATCTAAATGAAACCAATAGATAGAATTAGGGTTTATACTGATAGAATTCCACATGTTTTGGTGAATGTCTGCATCTGCAGGGGGGTTATCTGGAAATACCAAGGAAAGGCCCACATGTCCTGTTCACAGAGAGATAATTATCAACCGCACAATTTTCTGTACTCTAGAGGGTTCCAGAAGACACGAGAACGAATGGGAGGCAAAACGGGCCCGAAGCCAGGGCGCCCGCCCTGCCCCTGCAGCCAATCAGGCTCTGCTTCGCGGATCGTGCTCCACCACCTTTGAGGATGAATCTAAACCCTTCATATAGGTTGGTTTGATCCAACGGCCCACGTTCATTTGAGGAGGCTATATAAGCAAGGCCCCTGACCCCCTGAGGATCCATCTCATCTCATTATCTCTCTAGTTGTCTAGATCTAGTTCTTCTAGTTCTAGTTCATCTAGTTGTAATTAAAGGTGAGAGAGAGGAGGAGAGAGCTAGGAGGAGCCGGATCTGTCAGATCGTTCTCCTTTGGAGCATCTGGTTCGGAACAATCTCCAGGTTCTTCATTTATTATTTCTAAGTATCTTATTTTAGTTCTAATTTATTCTATTTACGGGATCTTTGCTCGTATTGAGTGCTTTAGTTTTCGTACGGGATTAGAGTAGTAAGCGATAGTGTAGACGTGGTGTCTAGACTAGAGTTTACTTGAGGTTGCGGCCAATCCTACGGATAGTTGTGATAGCCCCAGAGGTGACAGCTCTGTAAGGCCTTTGTAGTCCACCACGTTCGGGTTGGTGTTTTCGTAAAGCTTTTGGTAGCCTCCCCTCAACTACCTTTTTCCCAGTCTTTATCGAGAGTCGAGAAGGTACTGTTGCTCCAAAGTAAGTAGAGTATCGTGGGCCTTTGATTAGATAGAACCCATTAGAAAACTCTAAAATCTCTCTTGACCTAGCTATCATTATTTACCTATTTATCATTCTCTATCCATTTATCTTATCTACTACCAAAATATTCTATCTTATCTATCCTTGGACGTTCTTAGTTCTTAATAAGTTCACTTCGCGTTCCCCGTGGAAATCGATACTCTTGGAATACTCATGGGTGAAAGCTACAACGGTATCCGTGCGCTTGCGGATTTATCTATTTGTGTTAAGAAATATCAACAAGCTTTCTGGCGCCGTTGTTAGGGAACGGTAGCTTTTCTAGTTTCAAACCGAGTTCATTCGTTTACCTTTTTTCTTTTTGCCATCCTTCTCACCTCAACATATTCATCTTACCAAAACTATAAATACTCTACTCCAAAGGGCGATTTGTTGGAGACTCCACCATCTTTTCACCCATATTCTTATAAATGGCTATGAGCTTCGCCCTGCTTGTATAGCCATGGTTTAGGAGCAATCTTTCTCTAGTCTTGGTTTAGTTTTAACTTAATTTGAAAATATGAATTATTCCATGCCCCAAACAAGACCAATTTGAGAGTTGCCAATCCAAGTAGAATTTTGAACTTACATGAAAAATCAACCATAGAGATTGAAGAGGAAGATGATATCAATGAACATGGAATCTATTCCATAACTATCTCTTTAAATCCATGCTCATATGGGACATCTCCCATACCCATTGGTCTCTTTATTATTTCCACACATGACATCTTCAACACCCTCACACTTTCTGTTTATAAATACTTTAAAAGGGTGGTTGTCGATGCATATGTTTATCATAAATATTGCAGATCTCGTTGTGCTAAATCTTGAGATGGGTAATAGAAGGGAAACCATTACACTAAAACACATCTTGAAGGTTTCCCAAGGACAACCTTATTGTCCTAAAACAAGCACCTCTCATTGTGCTAAATCTTAACATGTTTATTCACCTTTTTGTTACCTACCTTTGTGAAGCGAGCATAGAATTATATGATTATATTTCTTTGGGTATTTTTGTAACTAACCTTTCCAAGTATAAAACGTAAAGAATGAAGGAATGACAAGCATAAGGTATCACTAGTACAGAAAACATTTTTAGAGGCGGTGGTAGAGGCATTTATACAGGCGATCAAGCCCACCGCCTGTACTAGGGGTCAGTACTAATCGGCCCACAGGCGGCTCACTTTGTCAGCCGCCTGTATTAATCCGTAGAACAAAATCGCGTTTTTAAAATCGAAAAAAAAGAATTAAATTATGGGGCAAGTCGCGCATTTTTTCGCGTAAAATTCGCGAACGCGCTCCGCCGGGGATTCAAACCTGAGACCTCACCCTTGCGCGGTACCTTCTCTACCACTCCACCCATGACTCACTTGTGTCTAGATTCGTTAGTACTTCTTCATATTCTATACTAAACCGAGTGTAAATTGATTGTTTGAGCCACTAAACAAATTCAAATGAAAAAGTTGTGAACTACAAAGTTTCATAACTTTTCGAAACCTACAACTTTCATGTAGCAAGTTTTTTCATCCGAGGTCGTTTACAAAAATTTAAAATTCAAATTTGACACATTCAAACGTAATTTTCGATGACAAGATGATTTCAAATGAAAAAGTTGTGAACTAAAAAGTTTCATAACTTTTCGAGATCTACAACTTTCATGTACAAAGTTTTTCCATCAGATGTCGTTTACAAAAATCAAAAAAATTAACTATACAGGTATTTACACAGACGGTTCATAATGTCAGCCGCCTGTGTAAATATACACAGGCGGCTGACATTATGAACCGCCTGTGTAAATACCCTTATTTACACAGGCGGTTTATAATGTCAGCCGGTTTTACACAGGCGGTTCTCTTGCTAGGCCTACCCTATTTTTTGTACTGGCGTTATGAAATTGTGAACCGTCTGTGAAAAAAAAACAACGTAGCAGCAAAAATGATTTTTGTAGTAGTGTATGTCCAAAATTCAACATGCAACATTAAATTTTATTCATCTAATCTTGATTTTTGCAAAATTCAAGCTTTCGGAGATGTTGATGGTCAATTTTGACGTCATTTGCAGGGCCTAATAATTTTGTCAAGAATATATCTCTTCAGATATGTGAAGCCGCTACTAACAATAAGCATGTCTGAGATGCCGCATGAAGTACAAGTGCACAAGTTTTTCATGGAACCTTTTCACGTATGTAGGTGTTAAAAGTCAACACGAATCTACGTGTAACAAGATCAGGAGACGAATTTGGAATATTAATATGTGCAGTTTTGGATTCGGACTCGGCAAGCATAGCCTGATTACTAGAACGAGATAATAGATGGAAAGTCAAATGCACTCAAGACGTGACTAGGTTGATTATTTAAACTTTACAAGCGCAGCAGGCATGTCGTGGGGGATAATAAGGAAAGTCAAGATTATGCCTACTTGGTCTTTACAAGTGCAGCGGCTTGCCTTTGAAGAGCACGCACACGTAATTCTTTTCTGTACATGTTCGGTTAGATTTGTCTTGTCGAATAAGACTCTGCTTTTAGAAGACTTTGCCAATATAGATTAGGAGAGCCTTGTTCGGTTATTCCAGGGAATACCAGCTGCCCTATAAATATGTACAGGGTGACGGCCGATTGACACACACAATCGAACAAATCAATCTACTATATTATTTTGCATCTACTATTTTCTCTCTACTCTAGTTTTTGCTTCTTGTTCTTCGTTGCCGTCTACTTCGTCATTGCGACAACGAGCACAAGGTCCTAGGGGTGGTCAGGCCGACCTAGGGCAGCCCATCGCCGCCGTTCTCCCTGACGGGATCCTTCCCGGGAACGTGGGGTGTCGGGTTCCAAGAGCTCTCGCTGGCGTGTCTTGCGTATCGCGCTCCCAACGAGACTCCCCATGCGATGTGTCTTGCGCATCGCGCTCGTCGCCAGGGGCACACGTGACGTGTTCGTGTGCGAACATACTTTTGGGCGACTCTGCTGGGGAAGAGGGAAGATCAAAGTACATCTACGCCACCACCGTCATGTCTGGCAGCAAGATCCCGAAGCCCTCAGAAATCAGCACGGGCAACATCGTCAAGCCAAGCTTTGATGAATTGTCCGAAGAGCATCGCCAAGCTTATGAAGCCTACAAGAAGAAGCGTGACGAGGAAGAGATGGAAAAATTTCTTGCCAACTACAACAAAGATCGTCAAGGTAACATCAAAGCAGTTGGCGAGATCACCTTCTCTCCTCTACAAGGCAAAGAAAAGGTACGACATTCTGTAAGTAGCGCTTTTTCTCCTGAACAGTTGGCTGAATTAGAGTTTTGTGTTGCACAGAATAATGATCTTCTTAATGATGTTATGATAAATATGATGAAGGCTAAACAAAATACTCCACAACTCTCTAATTCATATCATATGGATCCATCTACTAGTGTTGTAATTCCTAACCCAACAACACCTATTATTTCATCGGAATTGCCACAAAAACCATCATATGGTATGCCGATGAATTTCTTTTCTGGGCAGCAAGCTAAACCTGAAAGTGAATTAATGGTAATGCCTCCATATCCTAATCCCATTGTTAGTATACCATCTTTTGGAGTTTCAACACCAAATAAGACTATGCCACAATTTTCTACACTTCCAATGCATACGCCACAGGTTTTAAATACCAACAACACTCCTGTAAATCTTAGACCACCACCTAGAGCTCTCCCGACCAATTTAGAAGAAGTTATGGCTGGTTTACGAGAAGATATGCATAGGATGTTTGTTGAGTATTTTGGAGTTGAACCAAAAATTAGAGGACGAACTTATCAAAAGCCATACCCTTCCAACTTTGATGCTATTGCTTATCCTCAAGGTTATAAGGTTCCTGAATTTTCTAAATTTAATGGTGAGGATAGCAAAGCCACATGGGAGCACGTTAGTCAATATCTAGCTTAGCTAGGTGAAGCGAGTTCTATGGATGAGCTGAAAGTTTGTTTATTTGCTTTATCTTTAACTGGTACAGGTTTTTCATGGTTTTCTGCTTTATCTCCTGGTTCTATTACTACATGGTCACAGCTAGAACAAAAATTTCATGATCATTTTTACAGCGGTGATAATGAGCTTAAGCTATCACATCTTACATCGGTTAGACAAAAGCATGATGAATCAGTTTCAGATTATGTCAAAAGATTTTAGAGATGTTAAAAACCGGTGCTATAGTGTTGTGATAGGAGAAAGAGACTTGGCTGATCTTGTGCTTAATGGTTTTAAAACTCACATTAAAGAAAAATTAGAAGGGTATGAATTTTTAACTGTTAACCAAGTTTTGCAGCGAGCTTTGGCTCAAGAAAACCGAAACAAAGATGTTAAAGATAATTATAAAACAAAAACTGATCGTCCTCGCATGCATGTTATTGATTATAATTCTTGTTCGGATGATGAAGTCGATGTCTATGCTGCTGAATTTGTTTGGCCTTTCGAAGAACAAACCATATGCTTGTAGTGCTCTTAAGCCGATTCGCAAGAATCATGAAGAAGAGATGAAATTTACTTTTGATATTGCTAAATGTGATAAAAGTTTTGATGCTTTGCTGCAAGACAAGTACATTAAAATTTCACATACTATACCTCCATTTGAGGAGCTAAAACGGCGAGCTTATTGCAAGTATCATAATTCTTTTTCTCATGCTACTAATAATTGCAATGTTTTTCGGCGAAAGATCGAATCGGCTATCAATGATGGACAATTGAGTTTTGTTGAAATGCAAGTTGACAAGACTCTCTTTCCCATGAATACTTTAAACATGGAAGGGAAGAAGGTTTTACTTTGGCCTGAACAAGCCGAAGCTGCTAAAGGGAAGTTAGCTATTGTTATCGGTGAACCAAGGGTTGTAACTACCGATGACAAAATCTTGAGAAGAGAGGTTGTGCTTGAGAAGGCCCCCAATGGCAAGGAGACATTAAAAATCACCATGAAAACTCATGTATATGGGGGGCAAGCGCAGCAAGGAGGCCATGCAAAATTTGTCAAGCCCAAAAGTCCAGAGGTTGGCAAGTGGAAGGTAAATGAAGCAAAAATGCAGCAGAAGAAAATCAAGCCAACATTTGATATGTTGTTGTCCAAGTATGCCAAACAAGCGGCCGGATCTAGCTCTAATCCGCCATCACAATTGAAGCGTTCAAGGTCACCTCCACGCCATCAATTTCAGCATCAATATGGTCCATATGGACCATGGGCTCCTGCACCATGGATGGCGCCACCTCCCTATGCGCCATATTATGCAAGAGATTACTATGAAGGATGGGAGCAGCCCCCAATGGCTCCATATGGTTTTCATCCTAGGTGGGCAGCACCTAGAAGACCTGTATTTGAGAGGCTAACTCATTCCACAAAAGGCTGTTTTTGTAGTAGTACTAATCGGCCATCACAAGTCTCTCCAATGAAGAAGATGGTGAAACAAGATGGCGTGCTAAGTCACCAAGTGCTGGAATTTTGGAACCAGCGAGCAAGCAAGAAGAGAGATCTGCAGGTGCTAACACTATCAAAATTGGCACTAAAGATGTGGAGATCAAAGACCTAGGTAAAGGGCTGATTATTATTGATAATTTGGCTAAATCTACTTGTGTTACGGTTGCTGTCCAGCAAGGTGCAGCAGCTAATAATCATGAATCTAGTACCAGTGGCACCAAGAAAATTGATCCTAAATATACACAACCGACATGGTGTCCTCCTGGCTTGTCCCAGACTAAGAGGAGGAGGCTGCAGCGCATGAGAAATCAGCAAAAGGAAGATGAAAGGAGGGAGAAGCAAAGGGATGACTTTTTCAACCAAATTCGGCCTGTCATCAATCCGAAGCAAGTGTGGAAGCCTAAAGTTGATGAAAAAACAGCAGCACTTCCATCTATTCCAGCAGCTGTTTCTCAATCTCAGGAGGTACAAGAATCTATCCCGACCTCAAACATGACACCCACAACGCTTCCTTCATCACAGACGCCGTTATTTACATTGGGAGATGATGAAGAGATGGTGGATTTTGAGCCGACACCCAGCAGGGAAGGTATGCATATCAATATGGTTTATTACTTACCCGCTGAGTATCGTGTTGTTGATGAAGAGGGAGAGGTAGCCTAGCTGGATTTCGGTCCCAAGAATGCCATCTTTGAGAAGCCTAAAGAACCGGTGAAGCACTTGAAGCCACTGTACATCAAGGGTCATATTAATGGATCGCCGGTTGCTAGAATGCTTGTTGACGGTGGAGCTGTGATTAATCTTATGCCATATTCAGTTTTCAAGAAATTGGGGCTGCGAGATGAAGATTTGAAGAAGACCAATATGGTGTTGAATGGCTTTGAAGGCAACGAACCAATAGAGGCCAAAGGAGTTATTTATATGGAGCTCACCGCTGGAAGCAAGACTTTGCCAACTGCGTTCTTTGTCGCCGAGGTGCAAGGTAATTACAATTTGATTTTAGGCCGTGATTGGTTACATGCTAACCAGTGCGTGCCATCTACCATGCACCAATTTCTAATCCAATGGGTTGAGGACGAAGTGGAGATGGTATATGCGGATACATCGGCTTGTCTATCTTTGGCCGATGCCATGGTGGATTGGCAACATCCTGAAGCTACTTGTTTGACGGGACGCAGCGATCTTCCAGACTTTGATTTCCTTAGTGCTACAAAAAATGGTTTTGTCCCCGTCATGTTAAAGTCGATTGGTGGTGATAGGCTCAAAAAAATGTGGTTAGATGGATCCTAGCTTAGATTGGTTGCAAAAGCGACTCGGGAATTATCGTTCTCAAGCGAACGATATGCATGAATCCATAGAAGAGCTAGAAAATATGGATAATCTAGGACAAGGTTTTACATCAGCCGATCCATTAGAGGAGGTAGACATTGGTAATGGATCGGTTCCTAGGCCGACTTTTACAGATAAAAATCTGAAAGCCGATTACAAGGTTAAGTTAATGGAGCTATTAAAAGAATATGTTGATATCTTTGCTTGGGAGTATCATGAGATGCCTGGCTTGAGCCAAGAGTTAGTTGAACATCGGCTGCCCATTAAGAGTGGTTTTAGACCTTTCAAACAGCCAGCTAGAAGGTTCAATCCCAAGATGTATGACTGGATCAAGGAGGAGATCGATTGGTTGCTTAAAGCTAATTTTATTAGACCTTGCAGGTATGCTGATTGGATTTCCAACATTGTGCCCGTAGAAAACAAAGCGTCCGGCAAATTGAGGGTGTGCATTGATTTTAGAAATTTGAACAGAGCTACTCCCAAAGATGAGTATCCTATGCCTATAGCCCATATGCTTATTAACGATGCTTCTCGACATAAGGTCATTAGTTTTCTTGATGGTAATGCGGGGTATAAGCAGATTTTTATGGCCGAAGAGGACATATCCAAAACGGCTTTTCGTTGCCCCGGTTTTATTGGTTTGTTTGAGTGGGTAGTAATGACCTTTGGTTTGAAAAATGCCGGTGCTACATATCAAAGAGCTATGAATTTAATCTTTCATGATTTTCTTGGGGTCATTTTGGAGGTTTATATTGATGATATTGTTGTCAAATCGGATGCCATTGAACCACATTTGGCCGATTTGCGTTTAGCTTTTGATAGAATGAGGAAGTATAATCTGAAGATGAATCCTTTAAAGTGTGCATTTGGTGTATAGGCTGGGAAGTTTTCAAGATTTATTATTCATAAACAAGACATAGAAATAGATCCTAAGAAGATTGAAGTTATCCAGAAAATTCAGATTCCTGTATGCAAGAGAGATGTGCAAAAGTTCCTTGGCAAGGTTAATTATTTGAGGAGATTCATAGCTAACTTGTCAAGAAAAGTTGATGCGTTTACACCTATCCTTCGATTAAAGAGCGATGCTAATTTCACTTGGGGGGCAAAACAGCAAGAAGCATTTGAAAAGATCAAGCATTATCTAGTTACTCCACCGGTGTTGAGAGCACTCAAACATGGACAGCCATTTAGGCTTTATATTGCAGCGGAAGATAGAGTAATTGGTGCTGTTTTGACACAAGAAACTGAAGGAAAGGAGCATCCTATTGCATATTTGAGCCGACGTTTATTGGACGCTGAAACAAGGTACACCTTCATTGAAAAATTATGCCTTTCGCTATATTACGCTTGCACAAAGTTGAGGCATTATTTATTATCTAGTGCTTGCATAATAGCATGTCAAACCGATGTCATTAAATATATGTTGCATAGACCAATTCTTAGTGGTAGGATTGGTAAGTAGGCTTATGCTTTAATTGAATATGATTTGGCCTATGAACCTTTGAAATCTATGGATGGCCAAATTGTTGCTGATTTTATTGTTGAACATTGGATTGATGATAGGCATAATGTTGATCTTGACCTTGTTTCCCTAGTACCATGGAATTATAGTTTGATGGTTCAGTTTGTAGCAATGGCCAAGGTGTTGGTGTTGTTTACATTTCTCCATATGGTGCTGTTTTTGAAGCCTCATGCCGCTTAGAATTCTTTTGCACAAACAATCAAGCCGAATATGAAGCTTTACTGTTCGGGCTAGAGCAGTTGGCTGCTATAGGTGCTACACATATTGAGGCTTTTGGTGATTCATTATTAGTAGTGCAGCAAGTATCTAAGGTTTTTCAATGCTTTGATGAATCACTTACTGTTTATCTTGAATTCCTTTAGTATTCATTATAGGTGCTAGATATTATTGCTGCCTTGAATTCCTTTAGTATTGCTCATATATCTAGACGTGAAAATTGGAAAGCAAATGAGTTAGCTCAGCAAGCGTCTGGCTATCACGTTCATCGTGGCGTGTTTTACATCTCGCAAGAGCCAATGTCTTGTCTTGCTAACATAGGCAAGGCCGAACCGCAGCCCACCGATTCGGCCACTAATTTTAAAGCTTATGCAAGTGAAGACAAAGATTGGAGGAAACCCATTGTTAATTATTTGCAAGATCCTTGCAAGAGGGTGGACAAGACGGTTCGGCGGATGGCTTTCAAATATTTATTGATTGACAATGATCTTTATCGCCAAAACGTTGATGGTATTCTTTTGAAATGCTTGGATGAGGACCAAGCGAGAGTTGTTATGGGAGAGGTACATGAAGGCATATGTGGTACACATCAGTCGGCATACAAAATGAAGTGGTTGCTACAACGTTCTGGTTTTTATTGGCCGACGATGATTAATGATTGATTTAGATATTACAAGGGGTGCAAAGCTTGTCAAAAGTTTGGTAATATTCAGCTAGCTCCCGCTGCTATGCTGCATCCTATTGTCAAGCCGTGGCCGTTCAGAGGTTGGGGATTGGACTTTATTGGACAGATTCATCCTCCATCATCAAAGGGGCATCGGTTTGTGTTAGTTGCTACTGATTATTTCACCAAGTGGTCTGAAGCAGTACCTCTCAAAAATATGACACATATGGAGGTAATTCAATTCATAACCGAGCACATTATCCATAGATTCGGCATTCCTCAAACATTAACCTCGGATCAAGGGTCTTCTTTTATATCATATAAAGTTCGAGATTTTGCCGAATTATATAAGATAAAGTTGCTGAACTCCTCTCCATATTATGCCCAAGCTAATGGACAAGCTGAATCCACGAAAAAAATATTGATCAAGTTCATCAAGAAAAAGATTGAAGATCATCCTAGAAGATGGCATGAGGTATTGTCCGAAGCTCTTTGGGCACATAGGATTTCAAGGCACGGTGCAACTAAGGTGACTCCATATGAGCTTGTATATGGACAAGAGGTTGTTTTGCCTGTGGAGGTAAATCTGGATGCCTTGAGATTAGCTAAGCAAAATGACATATCGGCAGTGGATTTCCACAACTTAATGATGGGCAATATTGATGAGGTCGCCGATAAGAGATTAGAGGCATTGAGAGCTATTGAGAGGGACAAACTGCGAGTGGCAAGAGCATATAACAAGAAGGTCAAGTTGAAAAGTTTTCAAGTTGGTGATCTAGTGTGGAAGGTGATTCTACCAACTGGCTCAAAAGATAACAAGTTTGGAAAGTGGTCTCCGAGTTGGGAAGGTCCTTTCAAAATTGCAAGAGTGGTTCCCGGTAATTCATATTTGGTGGAGTCATTGCAAGGTACTTTGCTGCCCCGTGCTCTCAATGGCAAATATTTGAAAAAGTTTCATCCAAGCGTGTGGCAAGAGGCTTAAGCACGTATGGCCGATACTTAGATATCGCCCTTAGAACAAAACAAACATAGCCGATGGTTGTGCAGACATCGTCTTTAGTCTTGACACAAGGAAGGAGTATATTTTTGGCAGACAAGCTTTGCCAAAAAATAGGGGGGCATGTGTTGATGGTCAATTTTGACGTCATTTGCAGGGCCTAATAATTTTGTCAAGAATATATCTCTGTAGATATGTGAAGCCGCTACTAACAATAAGCATGTCTGAGATGCCGCATGAAGTACAAGTGCACAAGTTTTTCATGGAACCTTTTCACATATGGAGGTGTTAAAAGTCAACACGAATCTAGGTGTAACAAGATCAGGAGATGAATTTGGAATATTAATACGTGCAGTTTTGGATTCGGACTCGGCAAGCATAGCCTGATTACTAGAATGAGATAATAGATGGAAAGTCAAATGCACCCAAGACGTGACCAGGTTGATTATTTAAACTTTACAAGCGCAGCAGGCATGTCGGGGGGATAATAAGGAAAGTCAAGATTATGCCTACTTGGAAGGCACGGCTTGCCTTTGAGGAGCACGCACATGTAATTCTTTTCTGTACATGTTCGGTTAGATTTGTCTTGGTCCAATAAGACTCTGCTTTTAGAAGACTTTGCCGAGATAGATTAGGAGAGCCTTGTTCGGTTATTCCAGGGAAGACCAGCTGCCCTATAAATATGTATAAATATGTACAGGGTGACGACCGATTGACACACACAATCGAACAAAACAATCTACTATATTATTTTGCATCTACTATTTTCTCTCTACTCTAGTTTTTGCTTCTTGTTCCTGGTTGCCGTCTACTTCGTCGTTGCGACAACGAGCACAAGGTCCTAAGGGCGGTCAGGCCGACCTAGGGCAGCCCATCGCCGCCGTTCTCCCTGATGGGATCCTTCCCGGGAGCATGGGGTGTCAGGTTCCAAGAGCTCTCGCCGGCATGTCTTGCGTATCGCGCTCCCGACGAGACTCCCCTTGCGACGTGTCTTGCGCATCGCGCTCGTCGCCGGGGGCACACGTGACGTGTTCGTGTGCGAACAGGGGACAAACCGTAATAAAAACATCTTTTCACATGTTGCTACATTATCTTAGTTGTCCCTACCTCAAAGGCATGCTCAAACTTCTAAATTACTAATTGTGCTCTTTCATCTTCGCCTGAGTAAATCTCTATAAAACTTTAATGGTATCTTTGTTTGCTATAGTGTATGATTAGGTTTTGAAGAATTTCCATATATCTTTTAAATTATGCATGGTGCTTAGTTTAAATCAAAAGGTATTTGGATATTACTTCTAAAGGATTTTAAATTAAGTGTGGTGCTTAGTTTAAAATGTCTTCCTAAATCAAATTAGACATGGAGTCTAGGTTGATTTTTGAACTGATAGTATACTAGAGTAGATATTGGATATTTTGTTGGACTAACCCCTGCAGGAAAACTTCCAATATCAAATTGGGAAGTCCTGAGATAAACTCATACCATAGATGAAGAGGGATACATGAACTTTAACAATTTTTACAAGGGAGATGCAGCTAATTCATCATGACGAATTCCATGGAGCAAAGAGAAGACAAGTGATAAAGAAAAATCTACAATCAAGCCACTCAATCCATGGAAGAGGGTGAACAAAACTTCAAGACAAGATCAACAAAAATTTCAAGATCAGAAGAACAAGGATGAGAAAGGAGTGGAACAAGAAGACAAGTTGTTAATGCACAACCAGTTGATCAAGGGAAGCTTCCATGAGGGTTACGATGCCATCATTCTTCAATGACAAAGGTAAAGGTAAGTAATCATCACTCTAAAAGTTTTTCTTTGATTCTGGTATTCACATAAATAAAGATCTAAACATGTTTGAGCTGTAACTTTACATGATCCAACCTGATAAACTCAACATGTTTGTTCTTTAAAGTTTCATCCTAGTATCACTTCTTGATCTCATAGTATTAATCGTATGGGCTAAAATGTTGCATATCCAAATCTTGGAAGATGATCTCAATCATTGATACATTATTCATAGACAATCCTTCCATGTGTTATTGCAATCTGGTTTACTAAGTGTTTTTGAACTGCTACATTCATGCTCATCTTCTGATCATATCACTCATTTCATGGCTAAACAAAATATTCGATTTTGCTCAATATGTTTAGGCTAGAGAAGAACGAATAAACTTTTGGTTCTGTTGGTGTTTTTCCACCAGCAGAGCCCATGCACTTGATCTCTGTCTTGTTTCTATTAGCAGAACACTTCTTCACCATGCCATCAAGATCATGGGTGGATGACACCCTACCAATGAAGAAAGGAGATCCAGGGAGACCTGTCATTCCAATCTCCATTGGAGCTTACACTTTTGAAGAAGTGGTCTGTGACCTTGGGGCAAGTGACAACATCATGCCAACTTGCAGATCAAACACTATGCAATCCCAAGGGAGTTCTTGAAGATAGTTTCATAGGAGTTGGACACTTGTTTGTATCGGAAGACTTTGAGGTTGAAGAAACAGGTGGAGTGCCAAGATATGTTTCACAATCAAGGATGGGAAGGAGAAGTTCACTTCCAAGAAGCTTACACTCAAGGTTCCTACTCATCCTCTGACGTCATACACCTACGAGGATACAACTACAGCTACAAGGAAGAACATCAACAATAGAAGAGGAAGAATAAATCTCAAAGACCAAGAGAAGACTCTGTGTGGATGATCAACACTATCGATTTAGGGTTTGATCACCTCCTTCTATCACCATTACCTCACTAAGCTAGATGATCCAGGAGTACCTACCATTGATTGCAAGGTCAAGGAGAGTATATTCTACAAGATATTTTGTGATATTAGATCAAGCATCAACATAATGTCTGAGAGGGAATAGCAAAGGATGTCATGGTCAACATGATAGATCACTATGTTCTCACCAACTTCATGGTTCAAGATATGGGAGATGAACATGAAGTCCACCTCATTCGAGGAAGATCTTTCCTCAACGCCACTAGTGCAATCATCTCCATGAAATCATGAGAGATCCATTTCCAATTTTCTGAAGAGAAGAAACAAGCCACTAAGGATGGATGGACAGACTATCTGGGAGAATTAACAAGATATGAAGATCAATTCAATAATAAGAGTTTCTCCTGAGAAAGAAGTCATGCCACCAACAGAGGATGTATCACTTTCTACAGAGGAAAGAAGAAGCAGAACCTCAGACTGAGGAAGAGTGGAAGAGGAAAGAAACTTCATCAAAAACACCAACACAAGAAGAGCAAACATCCAAGTATTCATCAGGAGTGGACCATGCTCCTTAAGGCATTTGAACCAGAAGAGAGGTCCGGTTCAATGAACCTAAATCTCTGAACCTTAGCCGAAAGGTAAACTTGGTAAGTTATCTACATATTTATTTCTCCGCATTGCATTAATTGCACTCTAGAATATTTACTTTCCATAAGTATTTCAGGCACTATTCATACATCATCTTTAGTCCAATCCAGTGCATAATCATCTTTATCATAGCATATCTATATTTTTGCATTGCATATAAAAAGAAAAACCTTTAAGCCCCACGTGAATAAGTCTTCCAACTACTTACTGTGGAGGCAATAAAAAATATTGCATTAGTCATTTGCATATAAATTTGAGAATCTAAAAATATATTGAATAGAAGAATTCTATAAGGCTCTAGGCAATCCAAGCATAAATGGTTTACCACTAACGCTTAATCTGTTCCACGAGCTTTGTTGTCTATTTGATTTTAGCAGGGTTTGGAAAAAGACTAGACCAGATTAGATATCTTCAACTACTTTGAGAAGTATCACTACATCAACTATCATCTTTGAAGTCTCAGAGAAGTGAAGTAAGTCTACACTGTCTAAATGAATGACTATGTCAACATCCAGCTTGGGGAGAGCACCCCCACGTATCCAGGTAAGTATCCTTACCCACTTAGGTTTACTTTTACTTATATATTAGTTACATAAATTAATTCAAATAAAAAAAATGTGAGCACATGAACGTTCACACCTAAAGAATTACAAATCACAAAACTAACAACTTAGACATTGTTTATCTATAGTATTTCATTGTCCATTTTATACTTAAGTGAGTTTTCTATTTAGTAATAATAATAGGTATGTTTAGAAGTTGCTAATAATAAAATGAAGAACTCTGAAGTATATCTTATACATGCTCAAATGCTCAAAAGAGGTCCAAGAGGTGGCCTCAAAATGATTTATCGTGGCCAGACAACTGAGGTTCCTCTTCCAAATGAGAAATGTTGGTTGTATAGCACCTGCCAACTAACCCTTGATTTAGATCAAGAACGTGGGCAAAGAGGTGTTGCAGGTTCCAACAGGAGAGCACAGGAGGAACCACAGTTTGCTCATTTTGAGCAAGTTGGTCCTTTCCGAGGAGTTGTTGGTGAGGAGGAAGACGACGCAACTTCTGATGTCATGGACACTTCCAGTGGCATGCCTCCTCGACCACCAGGTCCTCAAAGACCACGAGCATCCTTCTCGTCCCCACAAGATAGGGAGCATCATGAGCGAAGGCAACAAATGGACAATCTCACCAATGCCATAGGCGAGCTTCGCGTTGAGCATGGTGTGACAGTAGGTATAGTCCAGCAAAACACCGAACAACCCCAAGCACTTCAAGAAGAAGAAATCCAATGATGGAGGATGTGGTGGCAACAACATCCATATCATCCACCACACTGTTGAGCAAAGGTAAGCTTGGGGAGGCTCCCTCCCCCACTAAGGTAAGTGTTTAATTCCAGCATTCACATTCATGCATTTTCTTGCTTATCTTTGCTTGCAATTAAAAAAAATATCTAAATATGATAAAAAGAACAAAAAAAACTTCTCTCTACTTCCATATGTTCCATGAATGTTTATCTCTCTATGAAAATGATGAATAGTTGCTCTGCCGTAATTCCTTTCAAGTACCTAGTTTTCAACCTTGAATTCTCCCGAGTTTTAGACATAACTGTTTTGACATAAGATTTACTCTGAACCTGAAACTTGTGGGTTGCAAATGCTTGAGCTAAGTCTAGGTAGTTGATAGTTATGATATGAAAAAGTCTGAGCTGCTATTTATCTTATTTCTAACAATACTAGAGTTCTGGAGAATTTATCTTTTGAAAATTAAAAATATTACATGATGAGTCTCTATATGACGAGAGCTTGAATTCCTACCACAACCATATATACATGCCTGGTAGATTAGGAAAACATTCACTATCATATTTACTACTTGTATTTGCATTGAGTTTTGTCAAACTTTGTTGACCCTTAGAGACTTGTCATGCTTTTAAAATCAAGATCACGTACACTCCACTCATATATGCTACTTCTATCCTGGAAGTACACATCCACATATATGCCATTCCGATCCACCAGAAAAATGCTCTACACCTACCTTGGGAGTAAGTAACCAAAAATATCCCAGTTCTCCACCTATCCATATATTTCATTACCACAAATATAACTGCTCCAAAGATTTCCTTGTTATCATCTCTCAAAAGTGTTATTATAGAAAGAGACTTGGGGTTGTAAAAAAAGAGAAAATAAAGAGAGTAAAACATGGACAAGTGTCCTATCAAAACAATGAGTACTTAGATGCCTGCCTCTCTAAAAAAAGAGCAAGCCCAAGTTCTCTCAAAATTTCCAAGTTCCAAAAGATAGATGATATATATATATATATATATATTTAAGGAGCAGAGTAAAATTAGGTTTCCATCATACACCATTATCCACCACATATCCACCCTCATACATCCACCATATATCCCATACACATGCACATCTTGATTTGATTGTAAGCCCGGTTTCTCTGGATTCATTGTTTGACTTTACAATATATGCTATGCAAGTATGTATGCATTGTTTCTCCCCCACCTATGAACTCCATATATTGCCTATTAGTTATAGGGTGAGAGACAGAAGGCACATTGTTACTTTGCATGTTCCATATAATATTCTGAGAGAAGCCATAACACCATTGTTGCCTTGGTGAGGATTCACAAATACAACATATAGAGAGACTTGAGAGGGTCATACAAAAGAGACTTTGAGTTTTATTTTGAAAACTTTGCAAAACTCCAGGATGAAGGAAAGTAAAGAGCTTGAGACATAGTACTTGGCTTGATCATTCTACTTTTCAATTACTCAAGACCCAAGTGATGGTTATAAGCCCCATGGTTAAAGGTAATATGGGTAAGTTTGAAAGTCATAATAGTTTACTCTAATCCAGAGGAGAATTTTTGTTTGAATGCATGTGTACCTTTAAGGCGTGAAAGCACTGTAGCAACTTCTGATCCATCGTTGAGTTCATCTTTGCTCAGGGACGAGCAAAAGGTAAGCTTGGGGGAGTTATTGACGGTCCTTAAGTACCAATTTTAACCATCAACTAAACAAGGAAAAGGATCTAAGTGAAACCAATAGCTAGAATTAGGGTTTATACTGACAGAATTCCATGAGTTTTGGTGAATGTCTGTGTCTGCAGGGGGTTATCAGGAAATACCAAGGAAAGGCCCACATATCATGTTTACATAGAGGTAATTATCAACTGCATAATTTTCTGTACTCTAGAGGGTTCCAGAAGACACGAGAACGAACGGGAGGCAAAACGGGCCCGGAGCCAGGGCGCCCGCCCTAGCCCCTAGGGCGCCCGCCCTGCCCCTGCAGCCAATCAGGTTCTGTTTTGCGGATCATGCTCCACCGCCTTTGAGGATGAATCTAAACCCTTCATATAGGTCGGTTTGATCCAACGGCCCACGTTCATTTGAGGAGTCTATATAAGCAAGCCCCCTGACCCCCTGAGGATCCATCTCATCTCATTATTCTTCTCCAGAGAAAAAGCTAGGGTTTCAATTAGAAGTAGAGATCTATTTACGGGATCTTTGCTCATATTGAGTGCTCTAGTTTTCATACGGAACTAGAGTAGTAAGTGATAGTGTAGATGTGGTGTCTAGACTAGAGTTTACCTGAGGTTGCGCTCAATCCTACGGATAGTTGTGGTAGCCCCAGAGGTGACAGCTCTATAAGGCCTTTGTAGTCCACCATGTTCGGGTTGGTGTTTTCGTAGAGCTTTTGGTAGCCTCCCCCCGACTACCTTTTTCCTAGTCTTTGTCGAGAGTCGGGAAGGTACTGTTGCTCCAAAGTAAGTAGAGTATCATGGGCCTTTGATTAGACAGAACCCCTTAGAAAACTCTAAAATCTCTGTTGACCTAGTTATCATTATTTACCTATTTATCATTATCTATCCATTTATCTTATATACTACCAAAATATTCTATCTTATCTATCCTTGGACGTTCTTAATTCTTAATAAGTTCACTTCACGTTCCCCGTGGAAATCGATACCCTTGGAATACTCACGGGTGAAAGCTATAGCGGTATCCGTGTGCTTGCAGATTTATCTGGTTGCGTTAAGAAATACCAACACTTGGGAACCAAAGGGGATTTTGACTTTACCACAGCTACTTTTGCAAAGCCGCTTTTTAGAAAGTCATAGCTCATAGCTGCTTTTCCAAAAGCCACAGCCCAACCAAACAGTGCCTAAGTTTGCTACATCTTTTATCCCTACCCCACAAAAGCCTTTAGAGTAGGATGAAAAGAAGGCTACCTTTAATATGTGCCTTAGTGAGGAATCATACACCATATGAGCGACTCGAGAGTACCATTTGAGGAACATTAAGTTTTCTTTTTCAAAATATTGCAAAACCTCCGATATGAAACTTGTGAAGAATAAGAAAACTAATGCTCAAGTCAAGTTGTTCTATCTCTCAACCACCCAAGACAAAGGATAAAGCCATAAGCCCCATGGAGGTCTAAGGTAATATGGGTGAGTTTTCATTGCTAATTTTTCCATTCAAAAGAGAAGTATGTTTGTTGTAGATTTAGTACTCTTGAAATATGAAGCATAGTAGCAACTCCTGATCCACCGAGGCTAAGTTTGATTGTTTGCTCGGGACGAGCAAAGGTTAAGCTTGGGGATCTTGTTGACTCTAAGAATGATATACTTTCACATATCCAAAATACTGTCAACAGCCTCGGGATCAAGGGTAGAATAACATTACATGAACATGTTTACCACTAATAAGTTCCACATGTACTTGGAAGGCTTTGTTTTGCAGGAAATAACATTTCAGGCCAATCAGCATTGCTGGAAGCTCCTTTTGCACATCTCTCGATGTGTGATTTGAGCCAAACTCCAGAATGTCTATACCATGAGACTTCTGACATGTCCAAGAGCTCCCACAAGAAATCCTGGCTCTAAATGAGTCAAAACATGATCGACCGATACTCATATGGACCCTTATGGCTACCCAAGCCAGCATGATCCATGACAAAGCCATTCCAACCCTTGGATGCAACCTGTGCATTCATTCAATGCTCCAGATCAAGTACACAAGGATCCATGGGCCCACATCAAGAGAATCAGCGTGACAAACACTTTCGAAAGATTAACCAAGCTCCATTACAAGTGGGACCAGAGTCTGGAAGGCTGAGGTGGGGCCAGTACCCCTAAGGGGTTCGACCGACACCCAAAAGGGGCAACACCCTCCCACTTGGTCCCTAACAAGTGGGGACACCTTCTATTAGCCTGGGACAAGGCCCACCTGCCATAGGGGGTCAGCCGATACCCCCTAGGGTCCCTGCTGTGCCTGGTGACTCCCCTACACATTTAACACATGATGGAAATCCTAACCCTCCATTCCAAGTCAGTTTGGAGGTGGTGGATCCAAGGGATCAGAAGTGAAGCCTCCTGGATCGATGACATGGTGATGGAGTAACCCCTACTCCACCTCCCACTATAAATAGAGGCTCACTCCCCCTCTTCACTCATGGTGGACAAGCCTACAAGCTCAAGCACTTAGAATTATCTTAGTAGTTAGTCTAGAGTGAGAGTTAGAGTTGAGTCGAGTTGTGCTCGGGATTTCCAGAGTCTTCTTATGGAGAGTCTGGTATAGCTCTTGTATCTTTCCTTCTTTGTAGGATTTACTTTATTTAATATATTACTTTTCTTCTACTTTACTTAGTATTTACTTTGAGCATTACTATACTTGTTATAGTATTGTTGTGTGATTTTGCTTATTTCTAGCCTTTACATTAATAGTCTGTGATCCTTGTGGCATTTCCCATATGTGATCATTTTTTGTCATAGGGTGCTTTAGTTATAGATCATAATTAAAGTAGTAAGTTGTGTGTAAGCGTGGTGCTTATATATCATCTTACCCTTGGTTACCGCTTGTTGCATGGATTGTTTGTGGTAGCTAGCAAGAGAGTGATAGCCTTGTCTAGTCTTTGTCTCCCACCACGTGTTCTTAGGAAAGTTCTTAAAAGGTAAGGCCCCCATAAAAAGAGAGTGCGGTCCGGTAGGAGTTTTGCCCTCCTACTGATCTATCCTCTCGCCTATCATACTTGTATTGAGGAGGCAAGCTATTGTGTTTAGACTAATTAATTAGCTAAGTACACTAAAGTAAAAGTGAATTACATTGGAGTCCATATCTCTCTCATTGTCCTCCCACCTAGCTATACTTACTAGTTATTCTAAGTTATCATTTACCTTGGCTTGTTCATTCATCACCATTCCTATCACTTTATTCGATTACCCCCCTATACTAGTTGGTACTAAGTTGAGGTGCTCTCTAGGATCTCTCTCTAATTATCATTTCTAGCTCAGCTTTCCCTTGGGAAAATATAAATTGCGATACCTTGGAATACTCCTAGGTGAAGTACTACAATGGTATAATCTATGCGCTTGCGGATTTATCCAATAGTCATAAGAAATACCAGCAGCTAGCAAGAGAGCGACAGCCTTGTCTAGTCTTTGTATTCCACCACGTGTTCTTAGGCAAGTTCTTAAAATGTAAGGCCCCCATAAAAAGAGAGCGCGGTCTGATAGGAGTTTTGTCCTCCTACTAATCTATCCTCTCGCCTAGCATACTTGTAGTGAGGAATCAATCGATGTTTGTATCAATTGTGTGCCATAGTTAAATCCACAAAGGTAGAAGTTGGAATCATAGGAGTCCTTTTACTCTCTCGTTGTCCTCTGTTGATACCAGAAGTGGCAAATGGGTAAAAGACCGCAAGTGTACGGTTGTCAAGTGTAGCTTTCACCGAGAGTATTCCAGGTATCGTATTTTCCTTAGGGAACGAGAAGTGAATTAACTAGGAATAAGGTTATGTCCTATGATGAGACAAAGGAGTCTATGGTATTTGGGTTGAGAGGTTCTATATGGCAAAGATATCTAACAAGGCAAGCTGGTTATACTGGCTTTATTAGCCCTTCTCTTGCAGGAGGCGATGGGATAGATCAGTAAGAGATAAAACTCCTATCGGACCGCGCCATCATGTTGTATTGAGGCCCTACCTTTTAAGAACTTATGTTACACACATGGTGGAATACAAAGACTAGATAGGGCTGTCACCACCTACTAGCTACCACAAACAATCCGTGCCATAAGCGGTTTACCAAGGCAAGATCTAGTCTAGACACCATGTCTACACTATTCTTACTACTTTAACTCAACATTAAGGCTAAAGAACTCTACTTAAAGTAAAGCGATGAACAAGCACGAAAAGATGTATAACAGCTAAACCAGATTTAGAATATCAAATGCTATAAAGAACTCGGATGTGTCACTTACAAGGATTGAACTTACAAGAGGATCGCATCCTCTGAGGCGCAGCTCCGGAGAAGATTCTCGACAGATCCGGGGATTTCTCCAGAAGACTTCCCTCGCTCTCTTCCAACTATCATAGCACTACAGTAGATCTTCACTAACCTACTAAGGAGTAGTTTTCCTCCAATGATTCATGTATGAGAGGGGAGCTCTAGGGGGGTATTTATAGGTAGAGGTGGAGTAGGGGCTACTCCAGTGCCACATCAGCGATCCAGGGAGCTTCAATCTTGAGCCTTTGGATCCACCTCCTTAGAACCGCCTCAGAATGGAGGGCTCTGATCTCCAACATGTGTTAAATGCGTTGGGAAGTCGGCAGGAGCTTGAAGGGGTGATTTGGGTATCGGCCGACCCCCCTATGGAGTGTGGGCCCTGCCTCAGCCTTCTAGAAGGTACCCCACTGGTCAGGGACCAAGTGGGGTGGTGGTGGCCCCAATAGTGGATCAGCTGACCCCCTATAGGGGTCTGGGGCCCACCACCTCCCTCCATAGGGTGGTCCCACTTGTCATGGAGTTCATTTGATACTTCTGAGATGTTTTGTCATGTTTGTTTCCTTGATGTGGGCCCATGAATCCATGTGAAGTGAATATGAGCCGTTGGGAGAAAGCACAAGTTGATGCAAGGGTGGAGGATCACTTGGGAGTGCTTCTCCTGGATCATGGCCAGAGTGGGAGGCTAGTGGGCCCATAGTGGTGTTGGCCGACCCCACTATGTGGGTCCCACTAGCCTACTTTGCTCCATTTCCTCTAATTCTACATCAAATACTCCATTGACATGTGGAACTTGTTATTTCATACTAATATGCTGATGGTATGTGTATCTTCCTTCTATTCTGGGGCTATTGACGGTATTTTGATGGTGACAAAATGAGTCATTCTTACCGTCAACAAGATCCTCCATACTTACCTCTTTACTCGTCCTCGAGTAAAGGATTAAAGTAAACATAACTATGCTATTCAAAGTATAAAGCAAGCATAAATATTTACTCAAGACATTTTTCATACCAGTGGGATATGTGGTATTGTCTAACATATATCCTTGAGTGGTTGAAAAATGGAATAGTTCTCAAGGCAAAGTCATCTTCCCAAATCATATTTTAGTATTTGGAGTTTTTGATAAGTTTTTCAAAAGAAAGCACATAAGTCGACTTACTCCTCATATAGTACTCTAGATCACTCACAAAGTATATGATTCCTTACCAAGGCATAACATGAGGTTGCCTTCTTTTTATCTTCCTACTTCTAAATGGCTTATGTGGAGATTAGGTAGGGATAAACAATGTAGCTTACTTGCATTACTTGTATTGTAAAGTTAAAACAAGGATCCAAGAAGAAAAGTGTCATAATCCTAGATCAGGATGTGCATGTGTACGGAATATGATAGTAGCCTTTATTGTACTCTTTAACTATGTATAATCTCTCTAGCTTTTGATTATTTGAGACATGGCTATCTTTTTTTTCTGAGCTTCTCTTGCTCATTTTTTCATGAGCTTTTTGATTGCTCATTTTTTTTATGATAGTCATATCTCTTTTGCAGAATTTTGAGAGAGATCATAACATATTTCTAGAGTATTTATTGGATGAAAATGGAACATGTAAATGAAAGGCATGTTTTGCATACTTCCAATGTAGAAGCAGCGTATATATGTGGTGTGTGCGTGATCTTGATCTTTGAACTATGAAAAAATTCTCAACAAGGGTCAACAAGGTTTGACTAAACTCAAAGCAAATACAAGAAGCATATGAGGAAGGTTTTTGAATATGTATAAACATATATGGCTTTGGTAGGAAATTTCTCACTATAGAGGAGTAGTGACATTATAGTTTTATGACATTTTCAAAATTAATCTCTAAGTACTTTAAATAGATAGGGTATGAATCATGAGCCGAGAACTTATATCTCATTGATCAAAGACTTAGTCAATATGGTTTCCTATCAAGATATTTTCCCACTAGCATAGGCAAAAGCAAGAATTCATCTTTATGATGCTTTTACCCTTCGAACGTCATAGATCATGTCACTTTTCAAATTTTAAGTTCAAATGCAATCTTATTCTTTTTATTCAAAATTAAAAGGGAAATAACTAAGCAATTAATTTCATGAAGAAATAATATTTTATTCTTATTTTTATTTTTATAAGGGAAATGAGTTAAGCAAATAAAAACATAAAACAAAAAGGGAAGAGACGTGGCAAACTAGACAGAAAGTATGTTGAGGTTGAGTGGATGCTGGCTGGTGGGACCCGAAGGTTCTTGGTGGGGTCGGCTGACCCCACTTTGGAGCCTTTGGCCACGTCGGTTCCTGAAAATAGATCTCTTACCTCTAAATGGCCCTCTGCACTGTCAGTTCTGCCCGATGGCTCATAATGAGTATCGACCGATACTAAAAAGTGGTTGTTGATGCCCAAATTTTTTGTGGAATGTGCCATGGCCATGTACATCATGATGTAGTGGTCATTCTTGTCAAATGGTCAGTTGGGATGTCGACCGACATTGCCCATACTTGTTTCACTGCATACTCGAGCACAGAAGAGATAGATCAAATGTAGGTGTTCTGCTAGTGGCAACACACCAGCAGAACAAAGAATTTCATTTGTCATTGATAGCTTAGGCACATGTTCATTGATTCATGAGTGACAGACTAACAAGCCTAAGTGCCTTGTTGCTATGAAGGGCTAAGGTGTGTCGAGGAGAAGATGGAGAGAGAAGGTTCTATTTTTGACATGGCCTTAGCATAAGGGATGATAAGCATCTTGTCATGCTCTCTTCTATCAGAGCCATGATGTAGGTTGTGTTGAGGGCTCTATAGGATGACTAAGGATAGGGGGAGGTGAAGAAGAGAGAGTCCAACGTCCTTTGCCTCTTTTTTCACTTGGATCATGCCAGAAACAAGAGATGAACGTTGGTCCAATGTTTGGGAGCAACGGGCATGACTGAAGGGCCAAAAAACCATGATCGGCCGATATGGTTTAGGTTGGTTTGGTTTGACTGAGTCAGGATTTAAGATCCCATGGGTCAGGTTATACAGGCTGCACAGCGCTGGGCCCTGAAGCTTCTTAAGGCAATCGGCTAATACCCTTTTGGGGCCAAATGGGCCCAAATTTTGCGTCGGAGAAGTTAAGGCTAAGTACATGCTAATTCTAGGGTCAAACACAAAAAATGAACAAAAATTAAAACATGTAGATTTTAGTTCTTAGTTGGATTAAGGACAAAATCTATCATGTCAATTTCATGCTCAGGTGATTCATGTTCATGGAAAACTTTAAGACATTGACCATTTACCTTTAAAGGTGTTGCAACCGTAATCTTGAAGCGTGATGATTCCATGTGTCACAACATTGATGATGAAAAATGGTCTTTCTCCTGTGAATCATCACATTGTACTCAGACCCTTTCCTCCATTCATTGCTTATCTCCTGCGAAGGATTAGTGTACAACACATACCTAAAGGAATTCACGAATAATTTGAAGCAAGGACATTATTATCGTAGACAGGACCTCTTCTATACTATAGAAAAGTTGGCTTTAGCATTTTAGCATAGAAAGAGACGTTCCCCCATTGTTCACCAATTCTTTAAAAGTTAAGCAAGGTTGAGGCAAAGATGTGTAAGATTATTTCATTACTACCCCAACCCTTGATTTGTCTCTATGAATGATCTCATGACTTACCCACCAAAATTTTGAAGTCATCTTACATGGGTTAGTCCCAAAACTATAACCATATTCTATACAAGTATATTTTGATTCAATAATCAAACTTGACACCATGTCTTATTTAATTAAGGAAGACTATTTAACCTAAGCACCATGCTTAATTTAAAAATCCTTTGGAAACACGATCACTATTCCAAACCAAGGCATACTCATAACAAAACTAGGAAGCATTAAAGAAGAAAGAGAGTCATTTAAGAAGAGACAAGAGCATGGATGGTGAACTAGATGAGCATTTGCAAAAAAAATTCCTTTTTAGTTTTTTTATTATTTCTATGACTTAGCAAGATGAGCAAGGTATAAAGAGAAAGCAAGGTAGAGACAACCAAATAGAATTCAACAATGAAGCATGAAATGAATTTCTTAGAGAAATCCACTCCCCCACACTTGGATTTTGTAACATTTGATAATGAGCAAATCCAAGTCTAGGATGTGGAATTTTCTTTTGAATGTGCTTCATTATTGAAAGATGTTTGGTTGGACATACCTTGTGTTTTGCTCCATCATTCTTTTTGTTCAAACCTGAAATGGTTAGTGACAAAAATACCCGAAGGGACACTTTCACAAATATTCCCTTTATCTCATTTTACAAAGTCATTTTATTCATTTTAGAATTTTAGGGAACTAGAAATATTTTTCTTTTTCTTTTATTATTTTTTTAACAAAAAAACTTTAATGGAAAATAAAAAGGCTTGGGTTATCTCCCAAAAGTGCTTATTCTTAAGACACAAGCTTGTCTTTGGGAAACCTCCAAGTGTAACTCATGTTGGTGAAGCGGTTTCCCCTTCAACTCCAACATTTGCGGTCCTATCCTCAAGACCAAAACCACTACAAGATTTACAAAATTTATGGTAGACAAACACATCTACAACAAGCCTTGCAAAGATTTTAGAAACAAGAAGCATGAAGGGGTTGTAGATCATGTATGTAGTGATGGTAGAGGGAAGGATTGATTTGGGAGATTTCTCATATGAGCATGGAATTTAGGAGAAGATGAAGGAATAACTTCCATGCTCATTGATATCATTCTCCCTTTCAAGGAGTGGGTGAGCACTTTCTTTCTCATGACATTTCAAGTCATCCTCAAGGCTTGAATGGGTCAGGCTGTTGGCGAGATTGACATAAGCTCACCCATTGGATTAAGAACATGTTTGGATTCTAACCCTTTGATGAGAGGTCAGGAGGCCCAAACAGGTAGATAATCTTCACCTATTCTATGACCAAGCTTCTCATTTCCTAAGGTGTTCTCTAAGATTCTCATGATTGGCCTTCCGATAAAGGTAAGATGAAAGGAAAGTCCAGGAAGGTCAAAGATAAGGAAATCTAGGAAGATCTTGAGATCATTAACAACCACAAGAACATCATAAAGGACTCCTAAAAAATCAAGGATTTGTCCATTGGGGAGTCTAAGACACTTTTGTGATTGGGATAGATGATCTTTTGATGATGTTGGAACATGGAAATGAGGAATGATGTTGATCCCGAAGCTAGGATCATAGCAAATTTTGCCATTAATGCCCAACACTTGACAAGATATTCTCCTTACATGTGTGGGCATTTTAGAAACTTCTTTTGAAGACTCGGCCTCATCCAACCATTCTTGGCTTACAATGGTAGATAGAGGCTCTAACCATTGACTTTGCTTCTCTTGGTCAGATTTATGGCCTTCATGGCTTCCATACCTCGGGTGTCTTAATGAATTCCCAGAATCATTAAGTGGGTCAACATAAGACTTGAATGAAGGAACACATGGGGTATCATCAGGATCAAGGATGGGTTAAGAAATGAGTTCATAGGATAAGTCAGATGTGGGCATAGAGAAGGAGATGATAGATTTGGCTTCTAAACACTTTAGTTCTCCTTCTATCAGCTCACTCGACATTTCTTCATCATATATCCCAGGCTTTTCCTGATGTGCCATGTGGGAAGTTGAGGCGCAAGATGATGTTGTTTTGGGAGGTTTTCGAAGAGATTGCTTCATGAGAGGTCTAGAAAGATGTTTCTTAAAAGGCCTCTTTTGGAACGGATAATTTTGGGCATTCCCAAAACCAGCAAGATCAGATGAGAGGTTGGCCTAGAACTCGAAGGAATGGTTTAGGTGTTGGATTTCTTCTTCCTTCGAGATTTTTGGTATTTGTGGTTCAGGATTGATGGTAGAATCTTTGGACAGGAGTAGTGGTGATTCGGCTATCAAGATTTCTTTTCTAGGGGTTGGTTTTTCTCCTTCAATGGCTCCTTCATCATAAACGTTAGTGTAGGGGGTGTTTTCAAGAATCTTCATGAGAAGACTCTTCCCTTCACTAACGGGTAAACACAGGAAGGCTCCCCTAGAAGTCATGTCAAGAAGTTGTGCGAAATTCTTGCTAAGACCGCCATAGAAGTGTTGTAATAATGTTGGATCGGTTATAGCAAGATCAGGGTCAGATGATGCTAGATCTAAGAGACAGGCCCATGTCGTACCAAGAGATTCCTTTTCCTTTCGTTTAAACGACACGACCTCTTTTCGAAGATGAATCACACGAGAGGTGGGGAAGAAAGCTAGGCAGAACTTAGATTGTAACTTTTCCCATTCTCCATTTGCACTATCTATGTGGGGATAGTACCATCGTTTGGCTATTCCCGTCAAAGAGAATAGAAAAAGTTTCCACTTAAGGGTACCTCGCCTCATCCCATGGATGTGGACACATGAACACAATTGTTCAAAGTCACGTAGGTGAGTGTAGGGATTTTCATCTTTGTCCCGAGAAAAAGGTTTTTCTTGAACCATCGCTATGAGACTTGGGCAAAGCTCATAATGAACGGCCAATACGGCCTGAGATGAACCAAGTGGCTCCAACCTAGTGCCCGTTGGAGCACCATACTCAAAGAGGGGTGTTTGATCCATAAGTGTATGAAAAGAAAGGATTAAATCAAACAAAGATAAATTGGACCACAAGCTTCTAGTTAAATCAGCTACCGTTCCCCAGCAACAGCGCTAGAAAGCTTGTTGACACCAGAAGTGGCAAATGGGTAAAAGACCACAAGTATACGCCTGTCAAGTGCAGCTTTCACCGGGAGTATTCCAGGTATCCTATTTTCCTTGGGGAACGATAAGTGAATTAACTAGGAATAAGGTTATGTCCTATGATGAGACAAAGGAGTCTATGGTATTTTGGTTGAGAGGTTCTATATGGCAAAGATATCTAACAAGGCAAGCTGGTTATACTAGCTTTATCAGCCCTTCTCTTGTAGGAGGTGATGGGATAGATCAGTAAGAGATAAAACTCCTACCGGACCGCGCCATCATGTTGTATTGAGGCCCTACCTTTTAAGAACTTATGTTACACACATGGTGGAATACAAAGACTAGATAGGGCTGTCACCACCTACTAGCTACCACAAACAATCCGTGCCATAAGCGGTTTACAAAGGCAAGATCTAGTCTAGACACCATGTCTACACTATTCTTACTACTTTAACTCAACATTAAGGCTAAAGAACTCTACTTAAAGTAAAGCGATGAACAAGCACGAAAAGATGTATAACAGCTAAACCAGATTTAGAATATCAAATGCTATAAAGAACTCGGATGTATCACTTACAAGTGTTGAACTTACAAGAGGATCGCATCCTCTGAGGCGCAGCTCCGGAGAAGATTCTCAACAGATCCGGGGCTTTCTCCAGAAGACTTCCCTCGCTCTCTTCCAACTATCATAGCACTACAGTAGAGCTTCGCTAAGCTATTAAGGAGTAGTTTTCCTCAAATGAGTCATGTATGAGAGGGGAGCTCTACGGGGTATTTATAGGTAGAGGTGGAGTAGGGGCTACTCCAGTGCCACGTCAACGATCCAGGGAGCTTCAATCTTGAGCCTTTGGATCCACCGCCTTATAACCGCCTCAGAATGGAGGGCTCTAATCTCCAACATGTGTTAAATGTGTGGGGAAGTCGGCAGGAGCTTGGAGGGGTGATTTGGGTATCGGTCGCCCCCCCCCCTATGGAGTGTGGGCCCTGGCGCAGCTTTCTAGAAGATACTCCACTGGTCAGGGACCAAGTGGGGTGGTGGTGGCCCCAATAGTGCATCGGTCGACCCCCTATACGGGTCTGGGGCCCACCATCTCCCTCCAGAGGGTGGTCCCACTTGTCATGGAGTTCATTTGATACTTCTGAGATGTTTTGTCACGTTTGTTTCCTTGATGTGGGCCCGTGAATCCATATGAAGTGAATATGAGCCATTGGGAGAAAGCACAAGTTGATCCAAGGGTGGAGGATCACTTGGGAGTGCTTCTCCTGGATCATGGCTAGAGTGGGAGGCTAGTGGGCCCATAGTGGTGTCGGCGGACCCCACTATGTCTTAGCTCTTTGTGCTCCTGATTTGGTTCAATTGGTATCTTGTGAGGGGAGCTTTTGCTAGATGCATTGAGCCTTTGCCTCTTCTAGAGGGTCTAGCACTTTCGTTTGGCTCCGTAAGGTTTCATTCGGTATCTTGATCTTTGCTAGCAGTGTTGAGCCTTTTTTACCTCTTCTTGAGGGCTAGCTATGTTTTGCTTGGTTGCGTCAAGCCGTTGCCCATGTCTTCGGAAACCAAGTTTTGGATGTGTTTTGTTTCTCTCAAGTGACCTCGTTTGGCTTTGTTCGGCTTTTGGTCATTTGGAGAGCTTTACCTTCATTGGCTCAAGCTGAAATGCACTTGTGTTGACAATGCACTCATCAAGGGTTGTGAACACATGGTTGATATGTGCCCATGATGTTCAGTTTTGTGATGAGTGATTTCTCAATATGTGAATAGTTCAGCTAGAGTGTGTTTCACTAATCCACTACGAAAGCAAAAATGTGCATATCTATCGGCTTGTGGTGTGCAGGAGCTGAGTCTGGAGACGGTAGTCAATGGCGAAGTGAAGGTCGAGTAGAGGCTTGCCATGTCGATGGACTAAGAGCGGTGAAGGGCGGAAGTGAGGCTCGGACTAACGGACTGGAGGGCCGGAGGACTAGCCGTGGTGGCTAGCACTTGGCATCAACAAGTGTGAGAAGACATGCAGGTAGACCGTGTTGACCAAGTCAAGATAGCGGACGTGCAAGTAGAGCGCGGGAGATGCGTATGGAGTACGATACTCGGCTCAAGACTTGGCGACCGACCAGACGAGGACGCGGTAGCATGTGTCGAGCGATTTTCGAGTTTGGGCCTCAAAACTCGGGGTTCGATAGTTGAGCCGAAAGCTACCGGTGGACGGTTTCCGAGTTTGGGCCTCAAAACTTGGGGTTAGGTGGTTGAGCCGAAAGCCGTCGGTGGACCGGTTTATGGGTTTGGGCCTCAAAACTTGGGCGGAGCTTCTGAGGAAGTGAGGTGGCACATGGCGGAATCCTGGAGGTTGTGTTGAGGCGATGGAAAGTCCGGGCAGGAAGTGGGGCCGTCCGATCAAATCGAGGAAAATATCTACCGAGTTGGATTGTAGTGTTTCAGAACTGGGTAATTCGCTCATGTATCTAGGGATGTTTTGGAAATGTCCAAGCGCTGTTAAGTATGGATGATGGGGGCGCTTAGCACCCTCACCTCTTTCATTTCAACCATACCTCCCTCCCACTATCTAGCTCTCTCCCTCCTTATGTGTTCTTGCTATGAGGTCCATGGATTGATTTTTCTGGTCGATTCATGTAAACACTTGCAACAAGTTTGTGTGGGAATCGGAGGCCCTATTCGTCCATGTGCCATGGTTGGTTCAATTCGCGTTTTTGTTTCTCTAATTGTTTGATTTCTTGTGTTCTTGTTTTTGCCCCTTTCCCCCTATTTGTTCATGACACGAGATCTTTGGCTATGGTGTGTTTCATTTAATTCCGCTTGAATCAAGTTGTGCTAGGATGTGAGTAGATCATTTCCACCGAAGAAATTTACTTGGATCCTCACGAGCACTAAGATCGGGCGAAATCAAATTCATGTTCATCTGTTGAGAGCTTTTTCTCGAGTTCTGTTTGTTCCTATTGATTCACTCTAAATTGAGTGACGATCTCCTAGATATAGCTCCCCAATAGCCTTGGGATCATGCCCACAAAATTTGGAGGCTATTGGTGAAGATTTGGTTGTGATTTGGGAAGATTTGGGGGAGAGGCGATTCAAAATTGCCCCCAAATCGCCTCTGTCCAGGAATTCACGAACAGTCCGGGGTTCATTCTCGGACAGTCTGGGGGTTGGCCTCGGTCGAGAGGGTTTCGGAGGTGAATGGTTGGCCAAAACCGTGGACATTCCGCCATCCAGGCACGGAGAGTCCGCCCCTCTAGTCTGAGCGAAAAATAGAACCAGTTCCGCGCAGTGTGTTTTCTGGAGTTTGTATTGTGGACTATCCGCGGTTACTGTAGCGAACAGTCCGTGGTTCTCTCCCGGATAGTCCGCGAAAGTTGGAGCACTGTTTTGCCCGTTTCTCTCTCGTCCATATTCCGAATCAAGTTCCGTGTGTTGCGTTGGATTCGTATTCACGTAAGGAATATGATGAGGTACTTTTGAGACTAGTTCTCATAAGTATTTTTTTGGGTGTGCCCTTTCCTCTCCTCTCTAGGGGTTGAGAGCACCTCTATCAGTGTTGCGGTTCAAGTTCATGGCTTCAATCGTTCATCGAACTTTCTCGATCACTTCGCTGTACTTCTAGAACTTCTTCTAGGGTATCCACCCATGTGTTGGATCGTGAGTGCATCATTCTTCTCGAGTGGTCGTGTCGGGCATGATTTTGGGACAAGGGCCAAGTATTTGGAGAAATTTTTGTTGGCTCCCATTCAACCCCCCCCCCCGTCCTCTTGTCGCTGTTATCGGTCCTTCAGGTAGAGAGATTTTAGAGTTTTCTAAGGGGTTCTAGCTAATCAAAGGTCTATGATACTCTACTTACTTTTGAGAAATAGTACCTTCCCGACTCTCAAAAAAGACTAGGAAGATGGTAGTCGGGAGAGGCTACCAAAAACTCTACAAAAATAACCAACCCGAACGTGGTGGACTACAAAGGCCCTATAGAGTTGTCATCTCTGGGGCTACCACAACTATTCGTGGGATTGGGCGCAAACTCAGGTAAACCCTAGTTTAGACACCACGTCCACACTAACGCTTACTACTTTAATTCTATGTATAAACTAGAGCACTCAATACGAGCGGAGATCATGTAAATAGAATAAAGTAAGAACTGAAATAAAATACTTAGAAATAATAAATGATGAACCTAGAGATTGCTCAAGATGAACCAGATACTGCAAAAGTACAATGTTGAGGAAGATTCGACAGATCCGGCTCCTCCTAGCTTTCTCTTCCTCTCTCACATCTAACTACAACTAAATAAACTAGAACTAGAAGATCCGACAGATCCGGCTCCTCCTAGCATCTGATGACCCCGCGTGCTCATCGCCGCGCCCGGCGATCATGACCCCGCCCCGCTCCCTCTATGGTTCTATCCCGCGTCCGCGAAACCGCCGGCCACGCACGTCACCCAGCTGCTCGATCCTCTCCCGCCCGCACAGCCATGCTGTCCGTGCACGACGCACAACTCCTTCTCACCCGCCCGCACAACTGCATCTGTTGTTTCGCGCAAGCCTCCCACATCTCTCGTCCGAGGACGGGAACAAAAGGAAGCCCGGGGAAGGGGCGGCGGCGGCCTCCCGTGCGCTAATAAAGAGGCAGTCACGTGAATCAAGCGGCGCGGCCAGACAAATCAAGCGGCGACGGAATCGCGTGTTTCAGCCAGGCGAATCGAGCGGCGGCGGAATCAAGCGGCACGGCCAGAAGCGCGCACTCGGTCGCTGGGTGCTCGCTGTGTCGTCGGCGGCCGCTGGAGCTTCCCCGCGCTGGTCCTTGCTTCCAGTTCCACCCCCGGCGGTTCCCCGAGTCGCTGCCTGCTCGCGGTTCCCCGAGCCCACGTTCGAAGGTCAAGTCAACGCCCTCGTCGATCAAATCAGTGAAGCCCGCTGCCAAGGAAGTCGCACGCCGCTGCTGAAGCCCGCCGACGGCCCTCTGCCTCTGCCCCGCGTTGCACCATCATCCTGACCAGCAACACCGGCCTAGAGCTGGTTTGCAAAGGGATGGAAGAGACGAGAACAGACATCTAAGATGGAGGTGAGCATCAGACTGCATATTCTGGTCCTTTAATTGTTTATCCCTTTGCTTGCAACTATGTCGGTGGTTGGCATTGAAACTAGCCTTATTTGGCACTGGCCTCGATGATTGGATAAAAAAAATCCATTATTTGTTAATGCCATTCTATGTACGTAGTATTGTGTTAGACCGTGAGATTAACCTTTATTTCATTGTCTATTTAAGCTTTATTGTCTATATAAGTTAGAATTATAGTAGCATGTTGCTCCTTTTTTCATGGAAGATATCTTGCACTGGTTAAGCTTTATGCTGATGGTTTGAAAGGATGAGTATACCCCGATAATTATCAGTGAGATGAGTATTACCAGACATGGTTTCTCTAGCAAAATAATGTATACTAAACTATGTTACCTCACCATTGAATTCTTAAGCAAACAGGATCTCCGTTGTACGATTTGTTGCCTAGCCCAAAGGGAATGGTCTAACATCAATATATTTATTGCATGTCATAAGACCTCACATATGTATTACTCATATATTTATAGGTTATGTAATTTTACGAATACATGTAGCAACCCATGGGCACTCAACTAGTAAAAAAAATAATTCTCTCAAAAATTGTGTATTTAATTAGCACAGCCAGCTAATTAGCCAACAATTTTTTCTTTTTGATTTTTTGAGAATTGGACACACGTGTGTACGTGTGGTCTGAGTTTGGATGAAAATAGATCGGATTTGCATGACCACATTTTAATTCAAATACGAATATGAATTCAGATATTTTTGAATACAAAGACAAAATGGATGTCTCATATTCGGATTTATATTCAGATATTTACTCAAATCAACTCAAATTATATATTGTTAAATTAAATTTAACATACATAAGTAAAATTTTGTGACTAATTACATTGTTAATCAAAATAAACTAAATGAACGTACACTTCTAACAATCTTCAATATTGAAGTAAATCAAATTATAACGTATATTATTGAATAAAATAATATATCAAGTGAAGAAATTCAAATAAAAATGGTAGAAAACAAATAACCATTTTACTTTATCAATACTATTGGAATTATAAAATTGTCACACATGTAGAGATTAAAGAATTTGTGTATATAACATCGACAAGGATATCACATAAAAATAATATACTTATTCAATAAATATTTAATAATCAAATCGACCAATTAATAAATTAGTATTATATTTATATAATGTCATGAAATTGTAAATTTATATAAAATAATTTACATCAATAAATATATAAACTAAAGTATTAAATAATTTAAAAGGACAAATTTAGTAGGATTGAACTAAATGAGAAAAATGCTAAAACTAATTTAATGTTTATATATCATTAATAATTTTAAATTAATACTAAAATTTATTATAGATACAATATTAAATGGGTTCAATGAATTATTAGTAATAATAAAACTAAATAGTTAGTCACTTGTTACAGAGAGAAAATTTTAAGTAGATTCACCTTGTTTTCTTGGCGCATACAGATATTCCCAAATATCGTTGAATACGGATTTAAAATTGGATGGAGAAAAACATTGGAATATATATATATATATATATATATATATATATATATATATATATATATATATATATATATATATATATATATACACACGGGACAATAAAATACTCCCTCCGGCCACGAAAGAATAGATTTCTAGGTTTATCCTAAGTCAAACTTTTTGAACTTTCACTAAATTTCTAGAATAAAATATTAAATATTATGGTATCAAACTAGTATCATTAGATTTATCTAAGAACATATTTTTGTATGGTGCTCATTTAAAGTCATAGGTGTTGTTGTATTTTTCTATAAAGTTAGTCAAAGTTAAAAAAGTTTGACTGACAGTGATTCTAGGAATTAATTCTTTCGTGAGCGGAGGAAGTATTTGTACTAAAATACATAGACCGCACGATAATATGATAATATTGTAAAATAAACCCCGACAATAAAATGATATATTTAATAAAAAAACAAAGATCCTAGTTATTTATTCTCAGACTTATCGAACACCATGACCCACCATGACCGCAAGACATCTGTACGAGCCATGTCCTTGAAAATTGCACAAGCGGTAAACAGAGGCTTGAGTAGACAATTTCTAGTAGCATATATAACATCAATACTTGGTTTGTACATATGGTGATATAAGAAAGATACCAGCACCACAAAAGAGAATGTTGCCATATCTCAAATCCAGCAGTGTCAAATCCAGCAATATTAACTATATCACTCAATCAGCTAGACAATACATGATTCGAGCCAAGGAACATAAGAACTATAACACAATCCCGGAGAAAACTCCACATGGGAATGAAACTACAAATTACCAAAACCTTTGTTTCTCTTCTCTGTAGAGATTTCAAAGACACCACAGGAAGACTTGCTCGAATGTGGAGAAAAAAAGGCAGCTGAACAATCACCACACGCACAGGTAATATGCAAAGTGTTGCAATAACTGATGAGAAGAACCAAAATAGAGCCAATCAGCTCATGGTCTGAATAATTTATATCTCAAAATTTAGACATTTGTTAACAGCACATAAAAAAAGATGCAACAAAGAAAAAGCAGGCATCATTAAATGAACAAGAGGGTATGGGTAGTCTATGTGTAACTTGAACATAAAACATGCAAAATCAATAAAAGATTTGTATAACTATAATGAAATATGTGCACGAATTACCTTCAAGTTTACAGAATTTGGGTTTAGTAGATCCAAAACTTGCTTATTGTTAATCTCCAAAAAAGAGCATTTACAAGTAAATGGTTTACTGGGAAGTGTAAACCTGAGCTTTTCATGTCTCTTTAATTCCTTTTCCAGCAACCCGTAATGAATACATTTAGCTAAGAACAGAATAATGCACAATCTTAAAACTTGAGTATTTGCAGCAGCAACCAGCAAGTTACCTGCTCTCGTAAGCAAACCTGCAGCTATTATAGCCCACCTATGCAGTTCTCCACCATGGGCACCCCAGCAACCTTGAACATATCCTCGTGAAACCTGCAGGTCACGCGTTTTGCACAACTGCAAACTAAATATCTTCCTATTTGAGATCTAATTATTATTGAACCACTTACCACTTGTACAGGAGGGGCGCTGGCGACAAAAAGGTCCTGCAGTGCTCCTGTGTCCGGCGAATGCAGAGGCAGAGGATCAGTACAAGGAAAATACTTAATGCTATAAAAGTCTACTTAATGTCAAATTATGATGATGATAGATTCATTAATATTTAATTCAATCAAAGGACTAATAGTCCCATGTTAGCAATAGACCTTCATATTAATTGAAAATTGAAGAATAACAATATCATGTCCCCAATAGAGCTTCATATTGACTGAAAATTGAAATTTAAAAGCATGATAGATTCATTATTATTTGAACTCAATGTAAGGACTAAAAGTCTCATGTTAGCAATATACCTTCATATTAACTGAAAATTGAAGAATAACAATGTCATGTCCCCAACAGAGCTTCATATTAACTAAAAATTGAAATCTGAAAGCACACATATATCCAATTACCACAAACTTTGATGAGGCATACAATAGAGATTCTTACTTGTGAAGCTAATCATTTGAGTAGGTGTAATGATATTGGATCTAAATTCAAGGCACAGTCAACGAATCAATCAACCAGTAACAAAATAGCAGAGAGTAACTTTTTATCAACTAATCAGGAAATCACAATTCACACAATTAACAATTCACATACCTAGCCCTCAGACAGTCAAGCCACACTGGGTCCTGTCTGCCTGACCATGATTGCTGCCGTTGGGGCCTTCTGGGGGCCTACCTTCCCATTGATTGCTTGCGGAGGCGGCTGGCTGATGGCTGGCACACCCACTCTGCACTCTGCGTCATCGGGCTCCGCCCTCCACCTCCATGGAGTGATGCCAGTGACGGTTTCTGATGCTATGCCCCTGTTGCTGCATGCTGTCTGTGCCTCCAAGCCACTACCTCGATGCACCACATCGTCTTTGCGGCTCTGCCTCGCCCTCAAATCCCTCGATGCTTGCACCTAGGTTTAGCTGCAGGCATGGATGGACAAGAGCCCGACAGACTTCTCCACCTCCCTGTATGCCGGCATAGTGTAACAAGCCGGGCGCCACCACCACCTCCGAGGACCCATACAGTGCTGTTGCGCTCCTGCACGCCACTGTAAATGAACAAAGTGCATATGTCAATCAATATATTTATCTACAAGTAACTTTACATGCTTTGGGGATGATACAGAAGCCGACAAAATCACACCATGACCCATCCTCCTTTGAAACAAGCGAAGATCTGCAAAATTATAACAAACATAAGCCAACAGTATTAAAAAAATAGGAAACCAAATCATAGGTTACGAATTTATGAGAAAAATATGATGATTATACCAAAGTCAAAAAAAGAATAGTGGAATATCCAACCAAACAGGAAGCTTTTGCGATTAAGCAGCAGCAGTTCATAAGACATTCTGCAGGGGCACAATAAGTGCCATATGGTGTCCAGTCCTATGGAGAACCTAGTGTTCTTAATTAAACAATATTAGTAGTATAATATATCTAAGTGCAGGAAACTCTATAATCTTACTTGTCACCACTCAAAATTTGAGCACTTCTACGGAACTTCATGACATGGGAGGCTACATGAACTCTATAAACAGAAGAAACTTACAGATATTATGAACAGAAGAAAAAAACTTGGGCCACTACGGATCAGATGGAGAGGGAGGGAGAGAGACACATGATAGCTTGGGGAATCGTTCTTCATCGTGAGGACAGGGACGAGCGAGTGGTGAGACGAGAGCGGCGACGACGTGGATCATGGCGGCGCTGGAGCCGATGCCAGCGCCGTCGGGGTCGGGGTCGGGGTCGGGATGGCCGCTGTGAACTCGTGGAAGCTACTGAGGGTGCGAGCGTCAATCTGGCGACTGTAGAGAATGGCCTGCTGGGGCTGGTGGCTGGCGGCCGTGAGCATGACGACATCCCAGAGAGGCACGTGCGTCGGGTTGTGGGTAAATAGCCACAACCGGCACCTCGCCTTCCGCTGCGTCGCCGCCGCCTCCTCCGCCATCGCGGGTGCGAGACCGGAGCCTTCGGCCGGCCACGGGGCGACACTAGCGGTGCGGCGACCGATCTAGGGAAACCCTAGCCGCGGGATCCCCCGCTCCTCCTACATGTCCACGCGCCCTGGATTCCAACACCTGTGGTGGCGGCGGCGCGAGCGCGGTGGAATGGTGGCGGAGGAAGATGCGGATGTGGACGCCGCAGCTGCCAGGGTTTCTGCGAGCACCCCGAACATCTCGAGGTCGACCTCTGCGATCATCTACGCGGACGCCGTGTGGGCGAGGTCGGTGTCGACAATGGAACGACGGGCTGGTGAGATTTTGGGAGAGCGAGGGGAACCGGGCGGATATCCAGCGAGCCTTCCTTTTGCATCGCACCAGGCTCAACTTTTGCACAGGCTCAACTTTTGCATCGCACCAGGCCCAGCGACACCTTCCTCCTTCGAGTCGCACGACGAGGCGGATGGTGAGGCGAAAAAATTTACAGACGAAGAAATAGTTATCCTTTTAGTCTTTTTATTTAGTTGTGGGAGATGGGAGATTTATCATCCATATTAGAAACGGATATAAATACGAATATCCTATAATAACTTTAAGCGGATATAGATACCAATAATTCGGATATCTATGTGAGTCCAAATTATCTCTACAACTAAAAAACACGGAAGAGAATCGTCGCCCGGCCACTTTCACCTCGCTCCCCCCCGCACCCTGGCTAAAAGCCCACGCAGAGCTACAGGTCGTCCGCCCCTGCCCCGCAACCTTCGTCTGTCGTCCGCCCTAAGCCACAATCCCCGCGCCGACCCGCCATGCCCGTCCATCTGGCGGCCGGAACCCTACGGCCTAACGCCATCGCCGTCGAGGAGCGGCCGCAGCATAGCGAGCAGCAGCAACATTGATCTTGGGCTCAATAACAATAGATATCATATGTCTCATTGAGGGAATCAGCTAGATGGGACACTTGTGATATCAAAATGATATAAAAGGTTGACAACCATGTGTGCTCCCCGCTACATAATAGATGCTTGTCGTATATCATAGTACAGTGATGATTTTGTACCTTTTGCTAATGTTAGGCTCAGGCAAAAAAAAAGAGCTAGGCAAAAACAAAATGCTACTAGACTTTGGGAAAATCATAAATTTAACATGGAAAAGAATGTATTTGCTTTTTTGCTATAGCTTTCAAAAAAATTGTTTCATTTTTTCAACTTGTGGCACTTGATCTGTAGGGTTTAGATTACTATCTTGTACATGTACCTATAAATTTCAAATTTGGTATGTCTGCAAGGTGTTTGACAAAATGGCTAGGTCTATGACCGAGGCAAAACAGCGAAGAAATCAGAGGTGTGTCCGGCCTTGAACACCTTTTGTGAATCGAGAATAATCACCCTGTAACTTAGTGGCGTTGCAGAGGCCACCAATGTCAGTTGAAAGAGACAAAGCTCTCTCTGATTCTCAAGCAGCTTGCTGTGCTAGACCTGAAAGTTTGTGTTGGTGTTCTGATGTTTTTTTCCTGAGTACAGACTGACAAGGTATCTGTCGGGATATTACTACAGCATATCTTCATGGACCTTATGGGCCTACCGACCAGAAGACGGCTCACCCCGCGAAGCCCTGCGGCACGCGACCAGCCCGTCGTGCTCGCCAGAGACTCTGAAGAACCTTGCTCGTCAAGGAAGATCCTAGTAGATATACTCGGATCTCTTGCTTTAGAGGACCGATCCTAATCTATTAGGATATGGAAATTGTACCCCTGCTCCCTGGCTATATAAGGCGAGCAGGGACCCCTCAAAACATCTCATCTATACCTCGTGTAACCTAATACTCATATCAATCCAGCCACCAAAACACAGGGCGTAGGGTATTACAGCGATTTGCCGGCCTGAACCTGTATAAATCGTCGTGTCTATGCTCTCTGTGTTACGCTTGATCGCCGTCGCCACACCTCCGCCTACAATCTACTACCGTACGGTACCTCCTAGGTAGACTGCGACGCATATTTCGTCGATAGTTGGCGCGCCAGGTAGGGGGTGTGTGTAACGACCTCATGGCTTTTCAAGCTGTCACTTTCCCCGATTCGATGGTCCTCCCGGCGGCTGGCACTGTGCTCCAGATCGGATCTTCGCCGCGCGTGTCAATCGCGCTGTCACCTGCACACCGTCCTGCCATGCCGAAGTATCACCCACGAAAAGCATTGACGATCTGATTGACGCCATCGACCACTCCAATGCCGGCATCATCGACTACATCGATCTCGTGCAGACCGCGCGACGCCGGCTCTCCGGCCATCACGGTCGCCGCCGCGCCACCACCGGGCTTCAATAAAGATGACGGGCGTGACGACCAGGGGCGTCCGCCCTCCCTCGACGATGCCTCATGGGCTCCGCAATCAGGCGGCTGTTTTTCAGCACCAGGCACTCCGATCGATCTCCGACCAGATCCCGGCGGCACCCGTCGTGAACACTGTCGTTATCTCCGCGATCCCTAGCGACTCCGAGCAGGCGGTGTCCCTCGATGGCACGATCTCGTCCGACTCAGCCGCCGCCATGAGAACCGAAACCGTCGACTACTCCGGATCGACGAGCGACTTCGCGGAATTCTCTCCGGGCTTCGGAGGGATGATTTTTCAAGTTTCCGCCGACAGCTTCGCCCGCGACAACGAGACGGACGCCGAACGAGTCGCCCGAGAATAGAACAACACCAAACGCGCGCGGAGGCGCGATTTGGAACGCCGCGAACAGGAGAGGCGCAACCACAAGCGTCGCGAGCAGGAACGTCTGGCACGGGAACAGCGCGAGCATGAGCAAAGGGATCACAATCGCCTGCCACGACGCAACCTCCAGCAAGACTTCGACCAGATGGGCGACGTCCCGGTGTACCCGACCCCCAGCGCCAATCTGGAGGTAGCTGCCTGCAAATTGTCCAAGCTCCCCGTCACGCCCAAAATTGAGAAAATCGAGGCTCACGTCATGGCGGCTGCTGTCCAGGTCAACAAGATGGGCATCTCACTTGAATTCTCCGACCAGTCTCACAGCAAGAACCACCCAAGAAGCCCTCAGAGGCAGCACCGACCAAGATCTCCACGATACGACGACCAAGAGTATGATAAGCCCCAGCGCGATCGAACACCGGCACCGGCACCCCGAGCCACAAGGGGCCGCGCCCTTTCTTTGCTCGTCTCCGTGCCATCAGGTGGCCCCAGAATTTCAGGGTCACATCGGTGGAGAAATGCGATGGCAAGGCAAACCCGGAACAATGGGCGACCACCTACGAGATCGTCGTGTACGCCGTCGGAGGAAATCAAGACGTGATGGCTAATTATTTACCCGTGATGTTGTCGACCTCCACCAACAGCTGGCTCCAGAAGATCACAGAAGACACCATCGACACCTGGGAGGAACTCAAGGAAGTCTTCATCAAGACATACAAAGCTTTGTGTGTCCAGCCAAGGACGCGCTATGACCTGGAGAATGTCCGCCAAAGGAGCAATGAAAGCCTCTGGGAATACATCAGGCGCTTCTCCGACAAACGGTTGAGCATCATAGACATCTCCGACCCAGAGGCCATCGCCATCTTCTCCAACGGTCTACGCACGGACGAGCTCCGAAATAAGTTGGCCCGCAAGAGCATCACAACCATAGAAGGCCTGATGACCATCGCGAATCCTTACGCCAACCAAGATGATGCCACCCGCAGCAGGGAGAATAGGCGGCGCCATTCTCGCTCCCCGGTACGCGCAAGGTACAGCGACCGCCGACCCAACTACCGCAGTGAAAGAAGGCCCAGCGACCGGGAGCGCAAACACCGAGATTACCGGTCGGGTAACTCCGAAGGCTATTGATAGGGGTACGACTACAGGCACGGCAACCGCTATATCGCCAACACGAACGCCCGTCCAAGGCGGAACTATGACGCCAGCTATGAGAAGATCCTCGATGGCCAGTGCCCCATACATTAAAATTCCAAGCATTCCATGCGCGAATGTGATGTCCTTGAATCAGCAATGCGGGGAAGAGGCGATAAAAGACCGAAGAAAGATGACGCTGACAAGGACAAGGACAAGGACCAAGAACCGCCAGCACCGGAGTTCCGAACAGCCTCAAGAACGTACTCCATCTAAGAAGGCAGTGTGGTCGTCGAAGGGGAGAGACGACGTCGTTGCCAAGTCCGCAAGGACGTCTTCTTAGTCGCCGCTACAGGAGACGACACGGCCAGTGCTCGCTACCTCGACTGGTCAGAACAACCTATCAGTTTCTCCGGGGAAGATGAGTGGACGGATTACAGATACCCCGATCGTTTCCCCCTCATCATCGATCCAACTATTGCCACATGCTGTTTCTAAAAAAGGTGCTGGTCGATGGAGGTAGCGCCCATCAACATCGATTTTTTTTTAATTTTAACATTTTTTAACTAAATATAAAATTAACACCGAATGACTTTTTTTATTGCTAACACTTTTGGCCGCTCCATCAGCCATGGAGCGGCATTTCTCCTTTGCCGCTCCATGCATGGTGGAGCGGCAAGGGGCTGACTCAGCACAGGACCGGTCAAAGCGCTCGGGGTGGGCCCGACCTTGCCGCTCCGCAGATCATGGAGCGTCAAGGGCGGCACCCGTGAACCGGTATTTTGGTTGTTTCCCTCTCTCCCTCTCTCCCTCGCATTTGCTGTTGTTCCTTCCCCGAGCCCGAGCCAGAGCCGACGCCCACGTCGCCGGCCGCCGCCCGCCACTCCCTCCGGCCGTCATCCCCTCCCCCTACCGCCCCACACTCAGCGGCCCCAGCCCGGCCGTCCCCTCCCCCTGCAGCCCCACCAGCGCCCGCAGGCGCCCTCTCCCCGGTCGGCACTCCGGCGGCCGCCCCTCCCCGGGTGGCGCCCCTGCTGCCGCCCCTCCCCGGCGGGCGCTCCGGCGGGCGCCCCTCCCCGGCCGGCGCCCCTGCTGCCGCCCCTCCCCGGCCGGCGCCCCGGCTCCCCGGGAGCTGTCTCGAAAGCCTCCCCGTCCAATCTTCTGTTTGCAAAGGTATTCTTTTATTTTATTGCTTGTTAGTTTAGAATGTTTACTTGTAGATTAGTTAGGTTATTGTTTTTATACAGTAGTTAGCGTCCTTATATATTAGTTAGGTTAGTGTTTTTTATAGAGTAGTTAGATTACTTAGTGGCCTTATATATTAGTTAGTTAGTTATTGCTTTATACATACCATTGTTAGTGGCCTTATATAGTTTAGTTACGATATTAATAGTTAGTTTGGTCAATTTATATAGTGTATTGTTAGATAAGTAAATTAGTATATTTATTTAGATTGTAGTTATTTAGTGTTTTGTAGATAGATTGATAAACTTTGGTGGGATGGTTTTGTAGATGGATTGTTCTTTTCGAGTTTTCTATGGTGGAAGTGCTAGGAAACAAGATGGTGTTTTTGAGGATATGGAAGAGGAGTTAGAATGGTTTGATGAACCACCGACCTTTGTTGACCTGTGTGCCCGCTTGAGTTCAATGTTTGGTGGTGATTTCACAATTAGGGGCAGATTTGACAGTGGGACAAAATTTGACAACTATGGTTTAATGTCCTTGTCTGCCCCTGCTCACTGGACCCACTATAATCGGATCCTCCAAAGTTGTAATGCACACATGGCTGAGGTGGTTGTTGAGAATGGCTATACGTTGGAGGATGTTGATGAGGGTGTTGGAGGCGGTGACGAAGAATTGGGTGTACAAGGAGATGAAACTTCAGATAACATGGACATGGACGGTCAGCTAACGTAGGAGCAGTTTGATACCCATGTAGAAGGTCGTATAAACGACGACTATGACCCCCACGAGTTTGACCGTGAAAACGATGAGGAAGCTGAACATGAGAGGGTCCCTGATGTTGTTAGCAGTGATTCTAAGTCTGAGGATGAAGGGGATGAAGGGGGTGAAGGGGGTACACCTGCTCAGAGGACACGGGTGCTTCCTAATGCAGTACCGGCTCATGCTACGCCCTCATATGTTCCTGTGTCGGCACTTCATACAATGCCGACCTATGGCGCGCTGGTCCATGAGTTACCAGAGGGTGGTGCACCCTATTATGATCCATGGGGTAGGATTAGTGAACCGCTTCAGTATATTCCACCTCCCCCTTACACACAGAATGAACTAATGCAGTTGAGTGATGGTGGTGTACCTTTTACTGGCTTCCAAACTACAGAGATGTCAGCATGACACATATAGCAGTTTGTGACACGGGTTTGCAGATGGCAAGGCAGTCGGTGCATAACCATCAGAACCTAATGCTTAGTAAGGGCATGGTCTTCAATACAATGGCAAAAATGAAGCTTTTTCTTTAGGACTATGCTGTGTTTCACCATAGACCTTACGTTGTCACTCATTCTGACAAAGAGTTGAGGTATCACATTATCTGTAAAGCAGGTTTCCCATGCATGTGGAGGCTTATTGCGAGGAAGAAGCGTGATGGCAAGTGGAAGATAAATACGGTGGTCCAACCCCACACATGCTTGTCTAACAGCGGGAATGAAATTCATCCGCAGCTCACTGCACGTTACCTTGGTTGACGTATTCTGGCTATCGTTGACAAGGACAACGATGTCTCAGTGTCAATGTTATAGGTGAACATAATTAACCTTGTCAACTACCATGTGAAGTATGGCAAGGCTTGGCGGGCTAAGCAGATTGCACTTGCGATCCGATGGGGTAGTTGGGTGGAGGCATACAACCGTATACCCCGAATATTGAGTGCAATGCAGTTCTACAACCCAGGTCTGAAATGGTTTTTGGATGAGACTCGTCTGAGGCCTCTGCAGAACCTGATGAGGCTTGTACTAGACCGGGTTTTTTGGTCGTTCGCCCAGACGGAGTGGGCTTTCCAGTTCTGTAGGCCTATGGTACTTATTGATGGCACTTTTCTCACCGGAAAGTACAGGGACACTTTGATGATGGCTGCTGCTGTTGATCCTGAGAATCAGATAGTTCCCCTTGCCTTTGCTTTGGTAGAGGGAGAGAACAATTCGTCGTGGTCATGGTTCATGAGGCATCTACGTACCTAGGTCCTTGGTGTGACTCGCACCATATGTGTGATCTCGGACCAACATGCAGGTATTCTTCATGCTGCCAATCAGCATATCGAAGGATTTTCGCCCATTTACTCAAACCCGGTAGCTTCGATGGGACGAGCGTTTCGCGCCTTACATACGACGTGCCAGCTTCATGGAGATAGTACGTGTGGTACTACACGGACTTCCTACCTTGAACCCCTCACTTCTTTCTGCAGCTTTGGACAGGTAATCACCCTTATTCATTTATATCAATCACTGAATTTGTGCCAGTTCACTTAGTTTATTTTTTGGACGACGAGCAAGCAAAGAAGCATAAGTAAGCATCTAAATTATCTTCTTGTAGTTGTCTTTGTTTGCTTCCATCTGTAATGCTTGTCGTAGCACGGCCAAGAACCCCTCCCTAGGGGGTTGCTCCTACCTCCTGAAAGTTTGGTTGTGGGAACGATTTCCCGTGGGGCGGCCTAAAATACCTCGATTTCCTGTAAGTAAATTTATATATTATGTAACTTGGAATTCCTTTTGCCTTCCAAAATGACTAACGCTGGAATGTAATGCAGGGTTGGGACCAATATGATGTATTGCCCATGGCTTTGTGGGTTTGGAGTGACATAGAGCTGGTTACCGGAAATGCTGAATGCAAGTACAAAGAGTACACCAACATATTTGATACCATAACACACCTATAGGTTTATTTATTAATTTAATTTGTATGGTTTATATTGTTTGCAGAATATTTAAATTGTACCTGAGTTTTTTATATTATGTGTAGGTCGTCTGGGAGCCTTGGGACAATGATGAGTATCGTGAGTTGCTCAGTCCACGGTGCTGGGAAGAGAAGGACGAGTTTCGGTGCGATGTCCCGCTCATTTTCTTTCATGTGGTTGAGATGCACTTTCCATACAAAGTTTGCAGGCAGTTTGGCAGACTTATGGGGAACCCACCACCGCTCTACTCCACTAGCCAGCATCTGCATAGGTGATCTACTTTATACAATTTAGAATGTTGCCTAATTAAATTATGTCCGGCCCTGCTAATCATAAATTTACTGCAGTCTTGACCGTAGGTTGCGGAAAAAGGAGAAGGACTGGCGTCTGATACACGCCGAATACATACTGAGGTGGGCTAGGTGGGTGCGAGTACCGTATCAGCAGGGCCTTCCCCACGACCCACACGTGTTCAACAACTACCTCAAGTGGCTTCACAGGTCCACACGTACTCATTTGAAGCCGGCTTACAAGGAGCACGCCCTGCGTGAAGACTCTGATGGTGACATCGTCGAAGACAAGTACGATCGAGTCACTAGAGACGGGACGCAGCCACAGAGAGCCCCCTACAGAGATATGTGGTAAGTTTTACCAGCATTCGTTCATTGTTATTAGTATAAAATGCAAACTCGCAGCAATCCGTTGACAAACTCGTTTTTTAAACAGGCTACAAAGCTGGCTGCATTATCTGATGCCGCTGATGAGGATGTTTACTTGAACCGGAAGCAAAAGCATCGGCCAGATACGGATAGCCCGCTTGAGACATTTGTCCATGTAAGCATCACATTCCTATTCTTTTTCTTCTACTTGTAGTTGAGAGATCAATATATGTTAACTAAACTTGTCACCATGCAGAAAATGAGCAAGTTCTTGAAGAAAATGTCTCAGAAGTTGAGCTGCATGAGTACTGATTGGATGCCTCCAGATATGCCTCCTCATCCTTCTCGTGCATCAGCTTCTACCTCTCAGCAGACGCCAGGTAGTTCTTCGGATCCCGTCACTGGGTCCAGTTCGAGTACGCACACACCGGCCTATAGTACCGGCAAGGCACCAGTACTTGAGGACGTGGAGGACGACGAGGTCTCAGAGGATGGCTCAGACTCAGACTCAGATGAGGCACCGGGTTTTCAGCAGGGTTGGACTGAGCAGGGTATGTCTCAGCATGGAGCTTTTCAGTACGTGCCGTCTCAGCAGGGGCCGTCTCAGCAACAGTGGACGTATGAGAAGCAGGGCCGTCTTAGTAGTAGTGGACGTATGAGCAGCAGGGCCTGTCTTAGCAGGGCCCATTTCCACAGCCGCAGAGCCCGTTCCAGTTCCAGCATGACAGTTTCTAGTTCCACCAAGGGCCTCAGCAGGTTCCTTTGCAGCCCAGCTCTTACCAGCCTAGCCAGTACGAGCAGAGCCTGTACCAGCATATCCCGTACTAGCAGGAAATCAATTAGTCTCAGCTATATGATGCACCGTTGGGGACCCAAGGAGAGGAACATGTATAATTTACTAAGTTCTTTTTCCTAAAGCTTTACTAAGAATGCAAAACTTAAGCTTATATTTATCTTGATTTCATTTGCAGAGATCGATGAACGTGCAGGGGACAAGTGCGGCCTAGGGACAAAGGTGACACCAACATCAGCAACGTCAGCGGGACCGCACTGACATTGGGACGCCAAACATGTTGCCTTCAGCACCAAAGAGAAAGAGGCGACCAAAGAACCCTTACACTCCAGGGCCTTAGAGTGCACGTAAGTATACACTACTGTGTTAGTCATGTATGCATATGTCTTCTATGTTTTTAACAATGGCAACACTACTGTAGGTTGACAGGCCACGGAAACCTACATGGAAGACAAGGACATCCATGATTTATCTTTTTATCATTGTACTAGGAAAGAACCCCAAATGTTCCTTTGAACATGTGTATCTTTATATATTTGTGCTAGGTGGACATAATGTATCTTTACATTGCACTTCTATATCATTGTTGGACCATATGTATGAGACATAATGTATGTTTACATTGCACTTCTATATCATTGTTGGACCATAATGTTTCAATGTCATTTGTTTGTACAAAATTACATGACTCAACTAATTGTATTGAATGTACAACGTGTCTGTCATTCAAAAAGGTCTGAGCACATATATAAACAAAAAGACCAAAAACTACCAAACTCTGGTGGTTCTGGTACTTTATGGCTGCTGCTCCCTGGCTGGGGGAGCGGCAAGGGTGCCGCTCCCCCAGCCATCACTACAAGAATATCCTACATCTATGCCGTTTTGGGGATGACGATCTCAATTTTGGTCACGAAAGTAGGGTCATCAATGACGAAATTATGCATGTTGTCATAAATGACTGGTTTGGCCGTCAACCCACTTGTTCATCCATGATGAATTGGAAAGAATCGTCACACATATGCTCTGAACTTCGTCATAGATGTGAAACTCAGTAGTTCCAATGTCGAGGTCCCACCTGTTAGTTTTTATTTTCGTCATAAAAAAGCTCAAAAAATTAGGGTGCCTAGGAATCAAACCTGACACCATAGAGTTGTGAAGCGACTGTGCTGACCAGTAGGACACAAGTTTAGACGTGTTCGAAGGAGGGAACTTTATTTTCTTATTAAAGTTTAATTAATTAATAGAACCTGACGGCAAAACCGTTCCCCTCATCACTCATTCATACCTAAATCAATCCCCTCCACCGACACCGCCGCCACCACCACCGCGACCACCGCCGCCGCCGCCGCCGCGGGTGCTTCGGCGGACCTCTCTGTCTTCTAGGTCCGGCGCGACGCTAGCTCGCGCGCGCATCTCTGGTGGGCCGCTCTGACTATAGGGCTTGGCCGCCGCCGCCGCCGTAGGTGCTCCGGTTGCGCTGGTGGGCAGCCGTCATGCACCATGCCACGGTGGGGAGCATCCTAGGTGGTCAGCTTCTTAGGGTTATCTGCTAGCTCCTTCATCGGCTCAAGCGGCGGCCAGCTACGAGCTCGTGGTGCGAAGGTATTGTCCTGCCTCTCCCACTGTGTTCATGATGTTAGCATTTCATAGTTGTTTGATCAAGACTGGTAGATGTACTTCTTGTTGCATTCAATAGATGGACAGATGTTGGATTCATGCTACTCAGTTCAGCGATTCCTTCAACGACGGTGTTGATCAGTTCATGGCTTTTGTTCAAGATAGATTTAGTGCAGATGATCATATACCCTGCCCCTGTCGCAATTGTCTGAATCAATCTTCATGGAGTCAGAAAGACATGCATAACCATGTCTATCTTCATGGATGGTCAGCTACACATACTCGGTGGATACACCATGGATAGCCTTTTGATGTTGAGGTTGTGGAATATGTAGGTGCTGCAGATGAACCTGACAATCTTGGTGATGTGTTGGATGTGGATGAGCTTGATGATGAAGATGAGCAAGGTACAACAGAGATGCTTGCAGACTTGTACACAGCTCTAGAAAAAGATGGAGAACAACCTCAGTTTGTCAAACTTCTTGAAGATGCAAAAAATGCTCTTTGCCCCGGTTCTGCTCAGTCTAGGTTCTCTTTTCTAGTAAGGATGTTGCATATCAAATCATTCTATAGGATCATCAACATAGGATTCAGTGCAATCTTGAAGTTAGTGTCAGGGTCATTCCCTAATACAGGTCTTCCAGATTCATATGAGAAAGCAAAGAAGTATCTCAAATAATTGGGCCTTGGATATGAGTTAATAGATGTTTGTGACAATAATTGTGTTCTGTTTTGCAAAGAACTTGAAAAACATGACATCTGCCCAAAATGCAAGGAATCTAGGTGGGTAAATGGAGATGCTGTCAGGTGACTTCCAAAGAAGGTTTTGAGGTATTTTCCTATTATACCAAGGCTGAAGAGGTTGTTTGCAAAAAAAGCAACATCTGAGGAGACCAGGTGGCACAAGGATAAGCGGGTTCTTGTGGAAAATGAAATGAGCCATCCAGCCGATGGCGAAGCCTGGAAAGATTTTGATCTTGTGTTTCCGAGTTTCGCTGATGATGCAAGGAACCTAAGGCTTGGTTTAGCTACAGATGGGTTCAATCCATTCAGAAACATGAGCACTAGTTATAGCATGTGGCCTGTACTTGTAAAGGTATACAATCTATCTCCATGGTCATGCACAGATGCATCCAACTGCATGATGGCATTGCTCATCCCAGGACCAAAGTCTCCAGGCAAGGACTTTGATGTATTTTTAGAACCTCTTATCGAGGATTTGTTAAAACTTTAGGAGGGTGTAAAAACTTATGATGCATTGATTGGTTCAAAGTTTGACCTTCATGCTGCAGTTCTATGGTGCATTCATGATTATCCAGCTTTGGGTGTACTGTCAAGGAAAATTACTAAAGGCTACTATGCATGTATCTATTGCAATAGAGATCCATTGTCAAGGAGTATTAGGAGGAAGATATGTTACATTGGACATCGACGCTTCCTTCCAAAAAATCACAAGTATCGAAGAAGCTTGGTCTTTGATGGGCACTGTGAAAACCGTGACGAGCCACAAAAATTGAGTATGGAGGAGACATTGGAGTACCTAGAGAAAGTAAAAGATCTGTGTCCTGGTAAGCCCGATGTTGATGCTGGAGGTACGAAGAAAAGGAAGCATGGACAGAAGGATACTGAGCCAAAGTTGTTTACCTGCAAGTCTGCTTTGTGGAAACTACCTTATTGGAAACACTTGAAGTTGCCACATAATCTTGATGTGATGCATATAGAGAAGAATATATGTGATGCCCTTATGGGCATAATACTCTGCCTCGAGGGCAAGAATAAGGATACAGTTAATGCAAGACTTGATCTGCAGGATATGGGCATAAGACCTGAGTTGCATTTAGAACAAGATGATGACAGTTCAGTTTCCATGCTAGTAGCATGGTATTCCTTTGAGAAAAAAGAAGCACAGAGTTTTGCCATTTTCTAAAAGGTATTCCGTTTCCATATGGATATGCTTCCAACCTTGCAAGATGCATTAGTGCAGATGGTTCCAAGGTGCAGGGCTGGAAAACCCATGATTGCCATGTCCTGCTTCAAAGAATTTTACCAGTCAGTCTCCGGGAACAAGTGCACAAGGACATTTATGATGCAGTTGTAGAGTTGGGTAAATTTTTTAGAGAGATTTGCAGTAGGAAATTGAAGGTTGATGTACTCAAACGTCTGAAAAAAGAAATTCCAGTCATCCTGTGCAAGTTTGAAAAATATTTCCTCCTACATTTTTTGATGTGATGGTCCACTTGGCTATCCATCTACCAGATGAAGCACTCTTAAGAGGTCCTGTGCAATATGGATGGATGTTCACGGTCGAACGTCAAATGGGCACTTCGAAAGGGTATGTTAGGAATAGGGCTAAACCTGAAGGATCCATCGCTGAGGCATACATAGCTAATGAGGCCCTGACCTTTTGTTCGAGGTACATGGAAGATGTTGTCACTAGATTCAATCAAGATAATGACAAAGGGGAGGGAACAGCAAAGGGTGACCTCCCTATTTGTAATAATGGTGTTCAACTATTGGGAGCCAATAGGCAGACATATCTTGAGGCACAAGAATTTGACAAGCTTTGTTGGTATGTGCTGAACAACTATGATGAGGTAGAGCCATATTTGTGGTGAGTAATTTTGCGTAACTTTACTTCATTTTAGCAGAGCTTATTTTGTCACTTTTTTGGCCATTATATTTTGTACTGTGGGTGCAGCAAGCTCAGAGAAGAGTTGCAGAAAGATCATGGAACCCTTGATGTTGAGACAAGGATGGAAAAGGAATTTCCTGCTTGGTTTAGGAGTCAGGTAAGCTGTTTCAGAATTGACATGCCATCCTTTATTTGTTATTTTCAATTTTTTTGAAATTTTCACTACATATTTTGCTATTTCAGATGAGGCAAGAGTGGAAGGATAATCGTGAAGAGGTTAGTGAAGGGTTATATGCTTTATCATGTCGTCCTGACCTTAGAGTGATGGTATGGTCATCATGCATTGTTAATGGTGTTCGCTACAACACTGTCGAACGTGACAGACATAAGAAGACACAAAATAGTGGTGTGCTGGTTGATGGATCACATAATGGGGAGTTCACTGAATTTTATGGTCATCTCACAGAGATAATTGAGTTGAACTACAACTCAAATTTGGAATTACAAAGAAAGGTAGTACTTTTTCGGTGTGATTGGTTCAGTTAGGAAGGCAAAGGTAGATCCATTAGAGATGATGGCTATTTTAGATCCATCAATGTTGACAGGTTTTGGTACCAGTCAGATCCATTTATACTAGCAACCCAATCAAAAAAGGTCTTCTACATGGAGGACAGAATGTTTGGCTAAAATTGGTGTGTTGTGCAAAAGTTTGAATACAGGAGCTGTTTTGATGTCAATGAAACTGATGTGCCACATGCTTACCAAGATGAGACAGTTTCTGATAACGAAATTGTTCTTGAAGATGACGATGATGATGGCTTAGATGAGCCTGGACCAGTGTACCGGCGTGTACAAGGAGAAACAACAACTGTTCCTGGAAATTTACATGTTCTTATCAATAGAAGGGACGAAGACATTGGTGAAGATAGCGACGACGAAGATGGTGATGAGGATGACACTATCTTAGAGTATTGCAGTGACAATGATAGAGACCCCATGGAGTGTAATGATGTTGATTAGGTTAGTTGTCATTGAATGTAATTTGTGGAGCAAACACTGTCTATTTGATGCCATGGAGATGTAACATACACTATGTCATCAAATTCACTGTTTTGTACTTAAAAAATAATTGTACAAGCATGCTTAGCAAGGTAATGAGGAGAGGAGAGACCGGCCCATAGCTGCTACTCTCAGGCCAGGGCCCAAAGTTTGTATTCGGAGGCCCAAACTGACCCTGCTGTTGCTTCCCCAAGAAGGGGAAACTAATCGAGTGTCTTTGACGCCCCCACCGTCACCCCTGGGAAGCGCAACCGTCTCCTCTCTCGAACTCTCAGTCCCGCGCACGACTATAGCGCGCAAAAAAACCCATCTCCTATCTTGTCGGCGCACGACTGTAGCACAAGAACAACCACCGCCAGAGATTGCGATCGCATTTTTCTTCTCCAGAACCACCACCAGTACTCCATGGCGAACTTCGCCTGCGATGCCAACCTTTTTGTGCCTTTTGGTGCCCATGTGGAGGATGGAGGAGACCGGCCGGCGTGCACGCGCATGGCCATTGGAGGTGAACCACCTTGTCTTCATGAACACTTCGCCGTCGTCACCCTCGACCACACCGCCTCCGCCGCAGCAACGCCAGAATGCTCTCAATGCCGTCATCCAAATGATGCATCAAAACTACCCGGTTAGAGTTCAATCGCATTCTCTCTCGCCGCTTGGTCTTGGTCTCATGGAGTTTGGATCTGCTATCGAGCGTCAGAGTCTGCTTGATAGTAGTCCAATTGATTTTAACAAAAATACGGTATTGAGGATTGTGAAGCATGATGAAGCGATCAACATGAGGGCTTGTCACTACAATAGAGAGTGTTGGGTCATGTTTTTAGGATTCCCTTTAGACTACTAGCAAGACATGTTCATTCAGGCGACGGTAGACCCTTTTGGTAGGATGTTGTTTTGGTGAAATGATAGGAACAAAAGTGTCACTCTGGTCCGGTGCTTGCTCTTGGATCCCACGAGAGTGCCCCATAGCGTTGTGCTGTCCTAGGGCACTGCTGTTGGGGACAATAACCAATCTTGGTCCATCCCTATGCACAGCCTTGGTGGCCAATTTGTTGGCCAGGAACCAGGTGATGAAGACCCCATTCCACCTGATGGCAACCCACATCCGGTTCATAGTGCCCTATTGGCTGGCAACCCGAACAACTTTCAGAACTGACTCCATGATCATGTTGGGGCTGGTGCACAAGGGCTGGGGGATGTGGGCATCAATGAACTGATCATGCAAGAGATTAATGCAGAGGTCAATGCTGAGCAAGTTCAGAATGATGAGGCCCAGAATGCTGACATTGTTGAGGACTTGATCCCTCAGCACCCGGATCAGCCACAGGTCTCGATTACTATTGATCAGTCTGGAAGTATGGCCAGCTTTCTGAGTTATACTTGGCCGGACATTCCTCTTACCAGTTCAGAGGTTAAGGCAATAGTAGCTCAGAGGTTAGAGAATGACAGTAACTCTTCTGATGACTCGGGTGTCGTTGCCTCATACATCAACGAGCCTTCCTTGAAGCGCAGAAGGTTGGTGCTAGGAAGCACTGAAGCAGGAACCTCAGGTAACTCTTCTGATCATGTTTGAGCTCTATTTATGTACTGTGTTGGTCTACTATGTTAATTTATAAATTGACTCCTAGTTAATTTACGGATTGCTAGGTGCATGATGATAAGGATGATGCATGGGAAAGCAAGATGACAGTGGCAATTGATGACAACGGCATGCCTCTTTTGTTTTATGTGTTCGTCTGCATAGTGTTAGTCTTACTAGTCTAGTTGTTATATCTACTGTTAGGTTATATATACGTGGTGATACTCGTCGTACTCGTCTGGATCAAAACTTTGGTTTGTTGATGCTGGTTAAGGTGATACGTGGTCATGAACAATTTGGTTTCTGTAATTTCTTTGCTCTGGTAACGAAATTCGGTTTGTAAATATTCCTTGTTTAATTAATTACTTGTTTAGTTGTTGTGCTGCATTGTGGATGATATAAAGCAACACACATGCACATGCATACATTCATAACTTTCCGGAACATTTTCTGTCAAAGAAACGACATACGAATTGATAACTGATTCATACATACATTCACCAACTCATCCATAACAAACTGCAGTTCATACATTGATCAACTACTTCAAATCAGTGACATAGAGCCACACACACACACACACACACAAATAGGTCACTTCCACATATGAGTGACAAGCATGCCAATCAGAACACCTACCAGCACATATGCTACAAAACAGGCATCAAGAACAACCTGCATGCCCTTCTTGTCTGCAATCTCCATCTCCTTCTTCTCGACCTCAGGCTTAACGACATTAGTCGGATCTACAACCTGCATATGTAGTTTCCAAAACTCATTTGCAAGTCTATTCAGCGATTGATCCAACAACTTCAGCTCTTCCCTACAATCAACACAACAAGCAACAACAACAGCCTTCTCTGTCTGCAAACACTGTTCCAAAGCCATCAGCTGTTCCTCAGAGCGGATGTAGGGGCAGGTAGTGTCATCATCCTTTGATCAAAACAAATGATGTAAAATCAGCGAACCATTGACACAAAGTGAGCACAACAATGTCAGAAAATAGACCTTGATGTTACATGGGCACTTGAGGAACCACTGGCCAAATGTCGCCTCCTGCTTGCTCTGGATCCTAACCAAAGGAAGATGGCAATATGGGCACTACCTTCTTTTGCTAGGTGACGAGCTCGAGCACTGTTGACGGTTCTTAAGTACCAATTTTAACCATCAACTAAACATGAAAAGGGATCCATATGCAATTCACATCTAGATATAGGGGGGTTTACTAATGAAATTCCACAAGTTTTGGTGAATGTCTGTTTCTGCAGGGGGTTATCAAACCAAGGAAAGGCCCACATATCATGTTTACATAGAGATAATTATCAACCATAGAATTTTCTATACTCTAGAGGGTTCCAGAAGACGCGGGAAGAAACGAGAGGGCGAGCGGGCCCAGGGGCAGGGCGCCCGCCCTACCCCCTAGGGCGCCCACCCTAGCCAGAGAACCAATCAGGCTCCGCCTCGCGGATTAGGGTTCCACCACCTTTGAGGATCAATCTAACCCCTCCATTAAGGTCGGTTTGATCCGACGGCTAACGTTCATTTGAGGGGTCTATATAAGGAGGACCCCTGCCCCCTGGCAAAAGGCAATCCATTATTCATTTGCATATTTTCTAGAAAGGATTCACCAGAGAGGATCCCTTATGGATCTATTCTCTAGGGCTTAGCATTCAAGAGAAATTATCATTAGTTTCTATGTGAGATTAGAGTTTACTCTTCTAGATTGAGAGAGTTAGAGTGGAGGTGTGGATTGGAGGAAGCCGGCCTGTCGGTGTCTCCTCTCCAGTTTGTATCTTCGGGGTCAAGTCTTCTAACCCGAGACTTGCTCCTAGGATTTCTTTGGTATTTCGACTTCTAATTCTAGTAAGTTATCTGTTTTATTATTATTTGGTTTGTGAGTTTACTTTATTCTCTTCGCGTAGAGGGTAGGTTAATCGTCTCTAGCGTAATCGTGGTGTTTGGGCTATAGATATCCTCTGTCTAGTCAGATCTGTGGTAGTAGCTCGGAAAGTGACAATTCCGTAGATACCTTTGGAACCCACAATCCTGTTAGAAGGATCGGTAGGGTTTATAGGCCGCGTGCTAAGCATCCTCTGAGGTGTCTCTTATCACGACGGTTCTCCCCAATAGAATAATAGCTCATATCTTATATAGACAAGAACGAGAGTGCAGTCGCGATCTTCTCTAATCGCTTAGATCAAAATCACCTTGTTTGTAGCCTAAAGGTTAATAGCATAGATTTGGTTAGTCAGATTTACCCTTTCTCCATGTGGAAAAATAAATTACGATACTCTGGATAATCTACCGGGTGAAGTGCTCACCGTATCCGTGCGCTTACGGATTATTTCCCAGTCATTCTTCTGTCTGCGTTAACAAATATCAACAAGCGTTTCTGGCGCCGTTGGTGAGATAACCTTGAATCTTGCTATTTTCTTGTACTTATACTTTTATCTTTTCTTATCTTTTTTCAATTTATTTATTTCTTACCTTTTCTATCCTTATGGAATGCCGTGCTAGTTTTGAACTATGGTCATCCATTTACCTTTTTCCTTTTTTTCGCTTTTACCATATTTCTCACCTTACCATTTTCTTCTTACCACATATATAAATACTCTACTCCAAAGGGCGACTTGTTGGAGACTCCACCATCTTCACACCCTATTCTTATAAATGGCTATGAGCTTCGCTTTGCTTGTATAGCCATGGTTTGGGAGAAATCTTTCTCTAGTCTTGGTTTAGTTTTAACTCCATTTGAAAATATGAATTATCCAAGTATAGAGGAGGCCCCAAACAAGACCAATTTGAGAGTTACCAATCCAAGTGGAATTTTGAACTTACATGAAGAATCAACCATAGAGATTGGAGAGGAAGATGATATCAATGATCATGGAATCTATTCCATAACTATCTCTTTAAATCCATGCTCATATGAGACATCTCCCATACCCATTGGTCTCTTTATCATTACCATTTATGACATCTTCAACACCCTAAATCTTTCTGTTTACAAAAACTTTAAAAGGGTGGTTGTCAATTCATATGTCTATCATAAATATTGTAGATCTCGTTGTGTAAATCTTGAGATAGGTAATGAAGGGGAAACTATTTTTCTAAAAGCACATCTTGAAAGGTTTCCCTAGGACAAGCTTAGTGTCCTAAACAAGCATCTCTCAGAGCTTAACATGACTATTCACCCTTTTTGTTGCCTACCTTGTGAAACGAGCATAGAAATATATGATTATATTCCCTCGGGTATTTTTGTCACTAACCTTTCCAGGTATAGAACAGAAAGAATGAAGGAATAACAAGCATAAGGTATGTCCAACCAATCATCATGCAACATTGAATTACATTCATCCAATCTTGATTTTCGCAAAATTCAAGCTTGGGGGATAACCCATCATACAAACATCTCTTGGCATGTTGCTACTGTATACCTACCTTTAAGGCATGCTTAACTACTAAAAAAATTCATCCTACTCTTTCATCCTCACATGAGTAAATTTCCATAAAACTTTCATGCTACCTTTGTCTGCTATAGTATATGTTTAGGTTTTGAAGACTTTTCATATATCTTTTAAATTATGCATGGTTCTTAGTTTAAATCAAAGGTATTTGGATATTACTTCAAAAGGCTTTTAAATTAAGCTTGGTGCTTGAAAGGATCAAGATGCCCAAGAGGGGGGGGGTGAATTGGGCTTGTTTTAAATTTCTAAAGCAAATATAAAAATCTATCAAATGCCAATCATCCCCTAGTGCCTACCGTCCGTGTGTCCTAGCTAGAAAGCGGTAGCAGTTCATAGGAATTTAAAACAACCTAAGAAATTCTAGTAGGAAAAGTAAAAACAAGACGGAAAGTAATGCGGAAATGTAAAGAGCTAGGGAAAAGAAAATCTCATTGACGCAGCGATTTTTTCCCGAGGTATCGAGGTGTCGACACACCCCCCTAGTCCTCGTTGGAGCACCTCGCAAGGTATCGCTCCCCCTCTACCCGCGCAAGGGTAGAGTGCTCTCTACGGGCTGATTCTTCGCCACTCCGGCTCAGTGAATCGCCCACAACCGATCACAAGAAGCTTGGAGAAGAGCCGCCAACAATCTCCCGGCGGTCACTTCCTCCAAACACCACCAAACCGTCTAGGTGCTGTCGAACACCAAGAGTAACAAGCACAAGACCTTCACTTGACCCACTCAAGGCTAGGAAGGTGGAGGGATGCACACAAGTCACTCCTAATCGCTCTAGGAGGGAAGAACAAGATGAACTCTCTCTAATCTCTCCCTCACTAGCCTCTTGGCTCTCCAAAAGATTTCTCAAGGTGTCACCAGCTGAAACAATGGCCAAGAGTACCTCTAAGGACCAAGGGGGCAACTATAAATAGTCCCCACCTCCAAAACTAGCCGTTTTTTACTTTTTCTTCTCTTTGCGAAACCACCGGACTAGTCCGGAGCTCATACCACCGGACCATGCACACTGGTCCGGAGCTCACTCTGGATTCAAACTCAGGCACCGTCGGACTACTCTGCTTGGTCCGGAGCCTTCTGTCTCTCTGAACCAAGCCACCGGACCACTCTCCTATGGTCCGGTGCTTTCCAGACAGGTGGTCCGGAGCTCTTCGAGCTGGAATTCTGCCTAAGTCAGGGACCACCGGACCACTCCCGGTCCGACGCCCACTTAGCAGAGTGGTCCGGAGCCTCTTTCTCCCTCTAAAACAACTGTTTTCGCTGAGGTTTCTCAAGGGATTTTGCTCCTACCATTTCTAGGGTTTATCAAGGGCTGAAAGCAAGGTCTCTAGGACTAGTTGTGACAAGTGTGCATGTACCCACTTTCCTAAACTCTCCTAGGTCAAGCTACGAATCTCATACCCCCCTTTATAGTACGGTCAAAGGAAAAACAAAAACCCTAGCTATACTTAGTGCCCTTCTCAACCTTACAGCACTAAGAACTGGCCTAGTCTTCCACTTATATCTTCATCCTTTGCAACCGAAACGATTTCCATCTTGGGGGCATGAATATCCATTAAGCCCATTCAAATAGCATTACTAATGACCTAACATAAACAACTTTGCCTCTGCAAAACATACGTTAGTCATAGTGATCTAGTATTGTCGTTAATCGCCTAAACACAAGGGTCCATGATTCTATAGTGCTTAGGTTAAAATGTCTTCCTAAGTCAAATTAGACGTGGTGTCTAGGTTGATTTTTGAACTGATAGTATGCTGTAGTAGATATTGGATATTTTGTTGGACTAACCCCTGCAGGAAAACTTTCAATATCAAATTGGGAAAGTCCTGAGAGAAACTCACATTGGAGATGAAGATAGACACATGAACTTCAACAACTTTCACAAGAGAAACACAACTAATTCATTAATAGATGAATTCCATGGAGCGAGGAGAAGACAAGGATAACCTTAAACCACTCAATCCATGGAAGAGAAGGTGAACAAACTTTAAGACAAGACAATGAAAAGACCAACAAGATCAGAGGAACAAGGATGAGGAGTGGAACAAAGGAGACAAGCTATTAATGCTCAACCAGCCGATCAAAGGAAGCTTCCATGAGGTGTTACAGGGCCATCATTCTTCAAAATTAAAGGTAAGTAATCATCACTCTAAAAGCATTTCTTTGATTTTGGTATTCACATAAATAAATATCTAAAACATGTTGAACTACAACATTATTTGATCCAACCTCATAAACTTAACATGTTAGTTCTTTAAAGCTTTTTCCTAGTACCACATTCTTGTTCTCACAAATTTAACCACATGGGCTGAAATGTTGCACATCCAACCTTGGAAGATGATAATCTCAATCATATAAAAATTATACTTTATTCATAGACAAATCCTTCCATGTGCTTAAGAAATTTAATTTGCTAAGTGTTGTTGATGTGCTACATTCATACTTATCTTTTGATTTTTTTGCACTCATGTTATGGTTAAACAAAATACTCAATTTTGCTCGATGTGTTTAGGCTAGAGAAGAATGAATAAAACTTTGGTTCTGTTGGTGTTTTCCCACCAACAGAGCCCATGCACTTGATCTCTGCCTTGTTTATTTGAGTATGAGACTTCTTCACCATGCCATCAAGAGCATGGGTGGATGACACCCCACCAATGGAGATAGGAGATTCAATACCTATCACCCTAATCTCCATTAGAGCTTACACCCTTGAAGAAGCTGTTTGTGACCTTGGAGCAAGTGTCAACATCATGCCAAGCTTGTAGATCAGACACTATGCTACCCCAAGGCAATTCCTTAATATATCAGCATATGAGTTGGGCACTCGTTCGTACCAGTAAACCTTGTGATTGGAGAAACAGACAGAGATGAGAAATCCCTCATTATCCTCGGCGCCCATTCTTAAGAACAACTAATACCATCATCTACATGGATAGCGCCAAGATCTGTTTCCCAATCAAGGATGAGAAGGAGAGGTTCACTTTCAGGAAACATACACTCAAGGCTCCTACTCATCCTTAGAGGCCTACATCTACGAGGACACAACTGTTGCTACAAGGAAGTAAAACATTAACAATAAAAGGAGGAAGAGTAAAGCTCAACAACTAAGAGAAGACCCAGATGATCAACACTATTGATTTAGGGTATGACCAACTCCTTCTATCAAATACCTCACTAAGCTGGATGATCCAGGAGTAACTACCATTGATTGCAAGGTCATGGAAAGTACATCCCCCAAGACATTCTGCAACATTGGATCAAGTGGCAACACAGTGTCTGTGGTAGCCTATTAACATCTATATGACAGTAGACCACTATACCAGACATATGTATAGCTTCAGCTAGGAGACCAATCATTTTGATTTCCGGAGGGCATAATCAAAGATCATTATGTTCCCACGGACTTCATGGTTTCATGGGAGATAAAGATGGAGTCCACCTTATTCAAGGAAGATTTTTCCTCAACACTACCAGCACAATCATCAAAAGAGGACTACTTCCAATTTCCTGAAGAGAAGACGTATTGCTACTTCAATAGCCACACCGCTTATGAGAAGACAAGGAAGCATCGCTCTTAATGCCAAATGAAACAAGCCACCAAGGATGGATGGACAGATTATCCAAGAGAAAGTCAAGATACGAAGACCAATCCAATAATGAAGATAAAGATCTCCTGAGTAAGAAAGTTGTACCACCAACGGAGGATGTATCACAAGATATAGAGAGCAAGAAGAAGTAGAACCTCAAAACAGTGAGTCGCAGGAAGTGAAACCTCAGACTAAGAAAGGGTGGAAGAAGAGACTTCATCAAAACATTAACAGAAGGTGAACAAACATCCAAGTCCTCATCAGGATTGGATAACACTCCTGAAGATATTTTAACCAGAAGAGATGTTCGGATCGACGAACCTAAATCTCCAAACCTTGGCCGAAAGGTAAACTCGGTAAGTTATCTGCATATTTAATTCTGCATTCCACCACCATAATTAATTCTGGTGCTATTAACCAATATAAAATCAAATTTGCATATTTAATTTTCACACTGCATTAGTTTAGCTTACACACTCAAAATTTCTAGTGTTCTTTTGCTCTACTATCATCCATTGCACAATCATCTTTACCATGACATATCTACATTTTTGCATTGCAAAAAGAAAATCTTTAAGCCCCATGTGAGAGAACTTATGGTAATACCATAAGGGAATTTACTGTGGTGGCACAAAAATAATTTTTTTCGCTTGCATCATAAAATAGAAAAGTATAAAAAAAGAGATGAGATATTCAATTCCTGCTATAACATATTAAAGTTTAAATTAGATCATAAGAATATTCAATTACTCTTTTGGCTGACCGCTAACCCATTGTCATAATGGAGGCTCGAGTTTTGTTTGTTCTTGTCGGAGTATAACCATGCGGGATTGAAAGCACCAAAGAGGAGTGAGCCCAACCAGGAGGCTACTTCCAAAGATCATTCAAAGCAACTATAGCAAACATCCAGCCTTGGGGAGGGCATCCCCAAGTTATCAGGTAAGTATATCTATGTGATTATCGAGTCTATCTTATAGTCATAAAAATATCAAAAATATGTGAACACATGAAGGTTCACCAAAGCATCATAAGAAAATCTAAAATTGCTAAAAACATATGGGCACATGAAGGTCCATGTCTGTCAAGTCTTAAGAGTCCTAAATAAAGATATATATATATATATATATATATATAGTTAGGGTGTGTGTTTAATTTGTTTATAGTCAATAAAAGCCATGAACAATAGTTTTGTCTTGGAAATGATGAATAGTTGCTCTGCCGTAATTCCTTTCAAGTACCTAGTTTTCAACCTTGAATTCTCCCGAGTTTTAGATATAATTGTTTTGACATAAGAATTACTCTGAACTTGAGACTTGTGGGTTGTGAATGCTTGAGCTAAGTCTAGGTAGTTGATAGGTATGACATGATAAAGTTGAGCTGCTATTTATCTTGTTCCTAGCAATACTAGAGTTCTAGAGAATTTATCTTTTGAAAATTGAAAATATTACATGATAAGTTTCTGTACGATGAGAGTTTGAATTCCTACCATAGCCATATATACATGCCTGGTAGATTAGGAAAACATTCCCTATCATATTTACTACTTGTATTTGCATTGAGTTTTGTCAAGCTTTGTTGACCCATAGAGACTTGTCATGTTTTTAAAATCAAGATCACGTACACTCCACTCAAATATGCTACTTTTATCCTAGAAGTATGCATCCACATATATGCCATTCAGATCCACTAGAAAAATGCTCCACTCCTACCTTGGGAGTAAGTAACCAAAAATATCTCAGTTCTCCACCTATCCATATATTCCATTACCACATATGTAACTGCTCCAAAGATTTCCTTGTTATCATCTATCAAAAGCGTTATTATAGAAAGAGACTTGGGGTTGTGAAAAAAAATAATATAAAAAAAATTAAAAAAAAAGAGAGATGTATTTCTATATATATATATTCAAGGAGCAGAGTCGAATTAGGTTTCCACCATACACCCTCATATATCCACCAAACATATATATTCATCCCCATACATCCACCATATATCCCGTACACATGCACATCTTGATTTGATTGTATGCCCTGTTTCTCTGGATCCATTGTTTGACTTTACAATATATGCTTTGCGAGTATGTATGCGTTGTTTCTCCCCACCTATGACCTCCATATATTGCCTATTACTTATAGGGTGAGTGAGAGAAGGCATAACACCATTGTTGCCTTGATGAGGATCCAAAAATACCACATATTGAGAGACTTGAGAGGGTCATACAAAAGAAACTTTAAGTTTTATTTTGAAACCTTTGCAAAACTCCGGGATGAAGGTAAAGTGAAGAGCTTGAGACATAGTGCTTGGCTTGATCATTCTACTTTTCAATTGCTCAAGACCCAAGTGATGGCTATAAGCCCCATAGTTAAAGGTAATATGGGTAAGTTTGAAAGTTAGAATAGTTTACTCTCATCCAGAGGAGAATTCTTGTTTGAACGCATGTGTACCTTTAAGGCGTGAAAGCATTGTAGCAACTCCTGATCCATCTTTGAGTTCATCTTTGCTCAGGGACGAGCAAAAGGTAAACTTGGGGGAGTTGTTGACGGTCCTTAAATACCAATTTTAACCGTCAACTAAACATGAAAAGGGATCCATATGCAATTCACATCTAGATATAGGGGATTTACTAATGAAATTCCACAAGTTTTGGTGAATGTCTATTTCTGCAGGGGGTTATCAGGAAAAACCAAGGAAAGGCCCACATATCATGATTACATAGAGATAATTATCAACCGCAGAATTTTCTATACGCTAGAGGGTTCCAGAAGACGCGGGAAGAAACGAGAGGGCGAGCGGGCCCAGGGACAGGGTGCCCGCCCTGTCCAGAGAACCAATTAGGCTCCGCCTCGCGGATTAGGGTTCCACCGCCTTTGAGGATCAATCTAACCCCTCCATTAAGGTCGGTTTGATCTGACGGCTGACGTTCATTTGAGGGGGCTATATAAGGAGGACCCCTGCCCCTCGGAAAAAGGCAATCCATTATTCATTTGCCTATTTTCTAGAAAGGATTCACCAGAGAGGATCCCTTATGGATCTATTCTCTAGGGCTTAGCATTCAAGAGAAATTATTATTAGTTTCTATGTGAGATTAGAGTTTACTCTTCTAGATTGAGAGAGTTAGAGTGGAGGTGTGGATTGGAGGAAGCCCGGCCTGTCGGTGTCTCCTCTCCAGTTTGTATCTTCAGGATCAAGTCTCCTAACCCGAGGTTGCTCCTAGGATTTCTTTGGTATTTCGACTTCTAATTCTAGTAAGTTCTCTGTTTTATTATTCTTTGGTTTGTGAGTTTACTTTATTCTCTTCGCGTAGAGGGTAGGGTAATCGTCTCTAGCTTAAATGTGGTGTTTGGGCTAGGATACTCATAGATATCCCCTGTCTAGCCGGATCTGTGGTAGTAGCTCGGAAAGTGACAATTTTGTAGATACCTTTGAAACCCACAATCCCGTTAGAAGGATCGGTAGGGTTTATAGGCCGCATGCTAAGCATCCTCTGAGGTGTCTCTTATCACAACGGTTCTCCCCAATAGAATAATAGCTCATATCTTATATAGACTAGAACGAGAGTGCAGTTGTGATCTTCTCTAATCGCTCATATCAAAATCACCTTGTTTGTAGCCTAAAGGTTAATAGCGTAGATTTAGTTAGTCAGATGCACCCTTTGTCCCTATGGAAAAATAAATTATGATACTCTAGATATTCTCCCGGGTGAAGTGCTCATCGGTATCCGTGCGCTTGTAGATTATTTCCCAGTGATTCTTCTGTATGCGTTAACACATATCAACAAGCACGTGGAATGCTTCATTGGCGGCGAGCTCATCGTGTGGTGGCGCTCGGTGAGGTGGTAGCTAGGGTTTGGGGGTGAATAGGAGAAGCAGAGAACAGAATGGAGTAGATGAACAGGGACGAAAGGTCACGGTGTGGCGCGGTGGCACGGCGGGTGGTGGCCGCTATTGTGGGTGTACTCATGGGGCAAGAACTACTAGTGGGCGCGCTGGCTGTTGTGTTGAGCGGTGGTGCGGTGGTCGGCGGCTGATTCGGGGTGAGTGTGGGGATTGGGCAAGATTGGGGTATTTTGGGGGGGGGGGTTTGGGTGGTGCTGGCCGTTGGGAGTAGAGGCTGATAGGGTTGGTCCACCTGCTTAGCCCTTTAGATGGGTGGACTCGGCTGACCATGATCAAGAGGCTGACAGATGGGCCCTAGCACGCCTAACTTCTCTCAAAATTGATTTTGGGATAGTAAATGATCTCAAATTTAAAAACCAATAACAAGAGAGTTGTAGAACTCATCGAGATCTACAAATATTGTTTTACCCAAAACTCAATTTGACAAAGTTTTAACAAACTAAATTTTGAATTTAAGTAGATGACAACTTTTAGCAAGATTTTGGAAGTTTAAATGGTCCCAAATTAAAAAGTAATGAGTACCTAGTTTTCATAACTCATTGGGATCTACATTTCATATATAGGTCGTTTTTTCATTTGAGAAAGTGATAATAACATGTGGTACATATTTGACATATCACTCATATAGTTTCGAAACTATATGAGTGATCTATAGGATTAGTGAACAATGTGTATCACCACTTTCTCAAATGAAAAAATGACCTATATATGAATTGTAGATCTTATTGAGTTATGCAAACTTGGTATTCATGACTTTTTAATTTGGGATCATTTAGTGTTACAAAATCTTGGTTGACTTTGTCATTTATGTAAATTCAAGATATTGCTTTGTATCATGAAAACATCTTCGAAGTAATATCAGTAACAATATGACATCACTATGTATTATAATTTTTGAGATTTTTTGGAAAAAAATCATCTAATTTGAAGCTCAAATGAGAGAGAAACCTTTTACAAGTTATAGGAAGAGATTAAAAGAAAAAATGCGTGTTGAGCGACGGTGATGTGGTCGGCGGATGATTCGGGGTGAGGGTGGGGATTTAGCGGGATTGGGGTATTTCGGGGGGGATTGGGGGTGCTGGCCGTTGGGAGTAGAGGCTGATAGGGTAGGTCCACCTGGTTAGCCCTTTAGATAGGTGGACTCGGCTCACCATGGTCAAGAGGCTGACCGATGGGCCCTAGCACGCCTAACTTCTTTCAAAACTAATTTTGGGATAGTAAATGATCTCAAATTTAAAAACCAATAACAAGAGAGTTGTAGAACTGATCGAGATCTACAAATATTGTTTTACCCAAAACTCCATTTGACAAAGTTTTAACAAACTAAATTTTGAATTTAAGTAGATAACAACTTTTAGCAAGATTTTAGAAGTTTAAATAGTCCCAAATTAAAAAGTAATGAATACCAAGTTTTCATAACTCATTGAGATCTACATTTCATATATAGGCCGTTTTTTTATTTTAGAAAGTGATAATAACATGTCGTACATATTTGACATATCACTCATATAGTTTCTTAAACTATAAGAGTGATCTATAGAATTAGTGAACAATGTGTATCACCACTTTCTCAAATGAAAAAAATGACCTATATATGAATTTTAGATCTCATTAAGTTATGCAAACTTGATATTCATGAATTTTTAATTTGGGATCATTTAGTGTTAACAAATCTTGGTTGACTTTGTCATTTATGTAAATTCAAGATATTTCTTTGTAACATGAAAACATCTTCCAAGTAATATCAGTAACAATATGATATCACTATATATTATGATTTTAGATATTTTTTTTGAAAAAAAATCATCTAATTTGAAGCTCAAATGAGGGAGAAAAACCTTTTACAAGTTGTAGGAAGAGATTAAAAAGAAAAAATTTACTTGTTCATGTGACTTGAGAGGAATTGTATATGTGCGAACTTCATACAGATTTTTGGAAGTGTAATTGATTCCAAATTAAAAAATTTGTAAACAACAAAGTTGTATAACTCATTGAGACATACATTTTTTGTCGTGATCATCTTTTCATCTGAATTCGTTTTGTATAACAATTTTATTTTAAAAAACTATAGGGATTTTCCTAGATCATTTTTTTGTACAAATTCAATTCGTATGTTCAAAATTATACTTTCTAGTTTTGAAAAATTCAATTAAAATTGACAGTCAGTCCATAGTATCCGTCAGTTCATGCGATTTGGGCCTTTCGACAATAAGTTTCATACCAACACATATTAATATCGATAATTCACACTCAAAACTAGCAACCATATTAGACATTAGATATATAATATATAAAGACGACAGTTCAAGCAGCTATATGTTCATACCAACATTTATATTACATCTTCACATCAATACTTAAGTCACAAAATACATCATTGTTGCCCCACTTGGGCTTCCAAAAGTCATCAGTTCCCCACTTCACAGGGTCTTCTTCATGTTCTTGGCCAGGGAAGTGCCATCCATCAACTTCTCATACTTTTCCAGTTTGGCTTTGACGTCCTTCAGGTCCCCCCGGAGCGCTTCCATTTCCTTCTGGTGGATGGCGTCCTTGACCATGTCAGTGAGTTTGTCAACCTTCCAAGTCAGAGAAGTGATGTTCTGCTTCATGGGTCTCGTAACCTCTTCCATGGTGCTTATGAGCGCTGGTTGAGTGAACAACATTTTCTCAATATGGTACTGCATATGGACAAGAGGCATTGTTAGTTGTGCAAGGGATAAATGACAAGAGCAATTGTTAGTGGTGCAAGAGCAATTTGAACTTGAACCTTGTTCTATATGTTTAGCATGCAGTAGGAAGCAGAGGAAACAAATCATATATAATAGGATCAAGTTCAGACTTACAAAAAGCATCAGGTTCACAAAGATAGCATCAATAGTTCATCAACAATTCATAGGAGCAGATATCATCAGAAATGAGATAATCATCAGACAATTCACATGAGTAGATACCATCAGCAATGAGGTAGACATCATACAGTTCACAGCAGCAATGAGCTAATCATCAGCAATTCAGATCAGAAAAATCTAGTTTTGTCATACACAATGAGCTAATCTTCATTTATGCATTATATTAGGTTTCAAATATCAGCAGCTATCATTAGTACACATCAGTAAACAATGATCTAAATATTTCATTTATGCATTATATTAGTTTTCAAATATCATCAATACACATTAGTACACAATGAGCTAATAATCACCAGTAGACAAAGATAACTAAGTCATACTAGCCAACTAAGTCATATTACAAGCTAGCTAAGTTAAACTAACATCATCTATGCAATAGAAAACCTCAGAGAACCCTATACCTCGATGTCGGGGGACGATGACACACGCCGGCGGGAATTGGGCGGCAAGTACTCGGAGCTGGATGGTGACTTGTCCTCAGAGCTGAATAGCGACTTGAACTCGGAGCTAGACAGCGGCTTGTACCCGGAGTTGGTCGGCGACTTGTACTCGGAGCTGAAGCTGGACATGGGGCCAAGGCAGCCACATTGCGTACCCCCGCGCAGGTAACGACTACATGAATCGTGCTCTTCTAAGAAGCACGCGCGGCATAGCACGGCGGCGCTCTTCGACGATGAAGAGTACGCAGGGGCCTTCTGGTTCGAGGGCCTGGGGTCCTTCCTGGTCGAGGTCGCGCGCTTCTTGCCCGCCGACGCCGCATTCTTCTTGGCTTTCGGCGTGGCCTTCTTCTTGGTCGCCGGCGTGGCCTTCTTCTTTGCTGCCGGCGTGGCCCTCAAATCCCTAGCTAGGGCTTCTGCCTTTTTTGTAGCCTGCGCCGCGGTCACCTTCTTCGCTAAATGTGCGGCCAACTTCTTCGCTTCCGGCGCGGCCACCTTCTTCGCTGTCGGCGCGGCCGCCGGCTCCGCCTCCGGCGCTTCCTCCTTAATGGCGTACTTCTTCATCGCAGCAGAGGCCCATCTTCCCGTGATTGGGTCCTTAATGGCATGCCTCCTTGTCTGCTTCATCATCTACGGCAACGGCGGTGGGGGCAGACCATGGGGGTGTTGGCGTTGGCGGCGTCGGCGTGGGCGACGGTGGCGGTGAAAGTAGATTTGGGCACGGTGAATGCGGTGGAGTGAATGGAGGTGGGGTAGGTGAAGGGGTGAATGTGAAGGGTCTAGGCCCACTGTTAGCTACTAAAGGTGAAGGGGTGAATGTGAACGGGCCAGTCGCACTGTCATCCACTAAAGGTGAGGGGTGAATGTGAAGGGGCCCGCCCCACTATCAGCCACTGTCAGTCACTACAAGCCCACTGTCATTCTGAAGTTTCGTTTCCCGCCTACACGAGTGGCAGCGCCCATCTCTCGCCCGCCAAAACTGTTTTCAGCACGGAATTCCTATATTACCCTAACCTACTTATTCACAAGACCAAGGACCATAGTCATTTCACGAAGGACTATATGTATCCGAATCCACTCTGGCAGCCACTCCTCTCGGTCTCCGCCGCCACCTCCACTCCGCCACCTCCGGTCCGACCTTCAGCCTCCACCTCCACTCCGCCACCTCCGGTCAGACCTTCATCCTCCACCTCCACTCCGCCACCACCTCCTCCCGCTTCCTCCTCTTCATCCCACTCCACCGCCACCTCCTCCCGAAACCTAGATCCTCTGCCGCCGGCCACTACCATTCTAGATTCACTCCGACGCCACCGAGAAGACAGAGACCGATGTAGCTGCACGAGGATGCCTAAATAGCGCGGTGTAGCAAAACGCCATGGTGTAGCAAAATGCCATCTCGGCGACACGCCCGCAAGCCCAGGTTCTGTCGAAATGCTTCCCTTTTAGCGTGTATTGAATTGTTCTTCATAAAAGCAATACATGTGAGATTATTGGGTTTAGATTTAGTGTTTTCTTCTGCTGTAAGATTTGGGTTTAGGGATTAGATCAGCGGCGGAGGTAGGAAAATTTTTCAGGTGTGGCGGATTTATAAATGTCAAACCTATATAATATAATTATGACCTACACAATAGCGCACTAGAACATTATATAAGTATGTATATTACTTTGGTATCAACAAGTATAGCAGAAATTCAAAACTGAAGCATTGAAACTTGAAAATACCATAATAAACCAAGATTACATGGACTAAGTGAGACTAAGAGTTGTTTAAAAATAGGAAACTATGAAAAGCTGCAGGACTTGCAAGTCACGGAGAATAGAAGGGTCTTGCAATCCTACAGTATCCGCGACTTGGCCGGTTCCCTTGGTGCTACCATGGCAAATGCAAGTCCTGAAAAGCTTGACAAGAAACATTGTGAGGGGTCAGATTCATCCTTTCTTCCTGGAGGTGATGAGGGGACGGACGATGGAAGTGATTCAACTAGCTTAGAAAAGGTCTTCTCTCATACTTGGATTGGGGGGTGTCTTTTCATGTAGTATCTAATAACAGTTTATTATCCTTGTGAGATATTTTCATGCAGTATCTAATAACAGATTATTCTCCTATGCTCTTGGAAACTGACGTCAGCAGCAAGCGTGGTCGACCATCGAAGAAGAAAGCCAAGATGCCTCTAGGTGGAACCAAAAGAGTGAGGGCAACTCGAGCCAGTGAGAAGACAGCTCCTGGTGTTTTCACAAGGTCTGGGAAAAAGTACACCACCACCCACCCACCTATGAATGAAGAACAGTTGAATCTGGCAGCAGACCACCCACCCTCTATGGCACAAGACCAAGACTCTATGGAAGAAGAACACCCACCCTCTATGGCACAAGACCAAGCCCAAGAAGAACATCCCCAAAGTCCTCATATGGACTTTTCAATTTTTGATGAACCAATCAATGGAGTTGAAGCTGAGGACAGTGAAGAGTTGGAGTTAGTTCCAGAAGGCAAATAACATTTCCTGAATCCTACTTGATAATGTTAATGTCATCTGGGATTGTAGCTTTTGTTGGACAACATGGTAATGTATATACTTGTCTTGTAGGTCGACAACGTGCTCCAAGAAAATCAAGACCGCCAACAAAGGGCACACTGCTGGACAATTTGACAAAAGCATTGGGTAGAAGGCTCCCAATTCAAATTGCTCTAGGGAAGAAAAGGCCTGAAAAGCCTTTACAGGCTGTTAAGATAGCATCAAAGGCTAGCATTGTCATTAGGTCCAGCGTGCCTATCCTACTCCACTGGAAAGAATACAAGAAGGATGAAGACAATCATGTGAACGAATTCATGGGTAAGTTAGCTGTAAGTATTTTTCTTTCGCCCATGGCAATTAGTTTTCTGCCATTTAACTTAGCAATGATGTGACAACAAATTGGGATCTATAATAAGTTTAACAATTTGAGATCTATAATAAGTTTAACTTTGCGTGTTTGATAAGGGTCGTGGAGGGTGGCCTGAGCCCAGCAGCTGCAGCAGCCAGTGTTTGGTTCTCTTGCTTTTAAGTGTTGGTTTTGATTTATTGATTTGGTGTATACTATAGGATGACAACTGGCATATGATGCAAGGTTATTAAAAATATGAGCTGCCTACAATAAAATATGCTGTTTTTCTTGCTATTTTCAAGATTGTCATCAAATCCATCCGAAACCATCCTTTCTCTTGCAACTCCTTTAGGCTGCTGGTAGAGAATTCATGGATTTGATGACAGTCCTGAAAACAGCAAGAAAAATTCCATTTGGAGTTAACCCATACCTGTGTAGCCAGCAATGACTAACTTTTATTGAATTTAAGCATCAAATTGTATAGCTGAGGCCTAGCTATTTTGAATCTAGCCTGTGATGTCCTTGTACCCATTTCTATGTTGCTGACATTGTCGACGAAATATGAGTCGCAGTCTACCTAGGGGGTACCCTACGGTAGTAGATTGTAGGCGAAGGTGTGGCGACGGCGATCAAGCGTAACACAAAGAGCGTAGACATGGCGATTTAGACAGGTTCGGGCCGACAAATCACCGTAATACCCTACGTCCTGTGTTCTGGTGGCTGGATTGATCTGAGTACTAGGTTACAAGATCCGTGGATGATCTGAGAGAGAGATTTTGGAAGGGGTCCCTGCTCGCCATATATAGTTGGGGAGCGGGGTTACAATTTCGATATCCTAACAGATTATGATCGGTCCCTTAAGGCAAGGGATTCGAGTCTATCTACTAGGATCTTCCTTGGCGAGCAAGACTTCTTCGGAGTCCTTGGCGAGCACGACGGGCTGGTCGCATGCCGCAAGGCCTCGTAGGCTGGGCCGTCTTCTGGTCGGTAGGCCCATAAGGTCCCTGGGGATATGCCATGGTAATATCCCCAACAAGTCCCCGAGCACATTATATTCTTCCGGCGAGCCCACAGCATTGTTCTTGAAGGTGTCCAGCTGGTCATCATCATGCATCGCGGTCGTCGTGAAGCTCCGACCAGGCTGCTTGGTCGAGGCGCTGATCGGAGAAACCTCCCGACCAGGTCAGGCTGGTCGAAAGCGTCGTAGCGTGATGGGCGAACTGGTCGCCTCGTCGGGTGCAGTGGCTGCTTATCTGAAGGATGTGACATGCTGAAGAAGAAAAACTTTTAAAAAGTTCTTCCCTAGTGAAGTGTACCAGCTTAGGCTCTACAAAAAACAACACAAAAAATAGCAGAGCGTTGTCGAGAAGAAAACCAGTACATTCACCGCGAGGTGAAGTGTACCCACTTAGTCCCCGAGCATGGTAGCAGGTGAAGTATGCACGTGGTGCCATGCTTTATAAAAAGATGCATAAGGTATGTAAATTGAAGCATAAGTCTGGTAAAACGACTGCAAATACCCGTAGTCCTTGAGCCTGATGTAAGAAACTGGAAGCTTCTTGTATCAGGATCATATATTTGAAAATTGAAATACTGAAATATGAGTTTAATGAGAAACGACTGCGAATACCCGTAGTCCCCAAGCCTGATGTAAGGCGCTTGGGAGGTTCTTGCATCGGGGTCATGTTGCTTGATTCGCAATCCCCGGGCCTCAGTCCCCGGGTGTTGTCCTTTAGTGTCATGGCCGCAATCCCTGAGCCTTGCTTGGTATGGCTTTGGACGAAGTCCCCGAGCCTGGTCAGGAATGCAACCAGGCAGCCGAGTCATGGTTGCTGTCGACGGAGTCCCCGAGTGTGGTTATATCGCAAGCTCTGTGGATCTTGCCGACCATACTACTGTAGCCATGTTACTGTAGCTGCACGAAATTATGCGTACAGTCCCCGGGATTGTAGCGTTTGTGACACTACGGAAGTTATTAGTCGTAAATCGAAAGATAAACTTAGAAATAAATATATAGGGAGGACGAAAAAGGAAGTAAATGGGCTAAATTAACCGCGCAGTTAATGGCCCGAGCCGCGGCGTAGAAGGTGGGCTTGGTGGTTCCTCATTTGATTATTGCGGTTTCCCAAAAACCCTAGAAGGCGAAGCGGCGCGTTGCTTGGTATAAAGAGCAGATCTAGCGGCGGCGGTTTCCATTATTGCGGCGAAAGCTTTTCATCTTGCATCATAACTTTCTCAGCACTTCTCCTGTTGCTTTCTTTGATTCGTTCTCTGTCTCGGTGTTTGATTGCTTGCTGGTGATGGCGCCAAAGAAGGGTAGCGTGTCGAAGCTATCCACAGCAGCGGATGCAGGCGCGAGGTCCTCGGCGGCGACTAGGAAAGCTTCTGCACCATCGACCCCAAATGTTAGGGTTGAAGAGCTGGTGGTGCCACCTTGGTCGGAGCATTGGACTCCGAGCAACCTGAAGGAAGATGATATCAATGCTCTGGTTTTTGGTGGTCTACTCCCGGATAAGGAGGCCGGTGGATGGCGGCCAGAGTTGAGCGAGTTGTTTCCGATGCCAAATACGGGTGAGCTTGTGGTGTTCGAGCCTTTCTTCCGGTGTGGTTTCGGAGTTCCAGTCCATCCTTTCCTTCGAGGTCTTTTACGGTACTATGATATCTCGCTCTGCAATCTGAATCCAAATTCGATTGTGCACATTGCGACATTTATCCACATGTGCGAGGCGTTTATTGGGATCTGTCCCCATTTTGATTTGTTTCGATACTTCTTCCATTTGAAGACCAATGGGACTGGATCATCTGGTGTTATTAGTTCAGTGTATCTTGAACTCAGGGATGGCATGTCAAGTCAGTATATTTCGATGCCACTGCACTCCAAATTTGCTGGGCACAAATCGAGGTGGTTTTATGTTCATCGGGAAGAACCCTTCGAACCATGTGACCCCGCACTAGTGCCCACGGTGCTGGAAACCTGGTCAGAGCCGCCGTCTGAGGCTGGTTTAGATACGGTGAAGTTGCTGCTGGAGTTGCTTGATCGCCGTACTCTTGACGGTGTGGGGGTAGTGTGCAATTTCATTACCACGCGATGTCAGCCTTGTAAAGATAGGGAGCATCCAGCTTTTGAGTATGTTGGTAAGGGTGATAGTACTCGGGAAGCTCCTGAAAGTATTGAGTCAATTGTTGCTGAAAAGCGTTTAAATTACATCTTTGATCTTTCGAAGCGTTCCTTGTCGCGCCATTCGAGGAAGGCCTTTTCTCTTCGTCATCCTCCTCTGCAGGTTTTGTTGTCTGCAGACTTGTCTTGCCTCGCTTTGTTTTGGCGTTCGTCGTGCTTACATATGCACTTGGTTGTGTAGGTTCATGGTGAAGATCGCGTCTCTTATTTCGCCGTGTTTCCGGTCCCAGGCTTGTTGCCGGAGTTTTGTACACGCCAGGCTGGTGGTGATACTACGGAGCCAAAAATATTTCTTGTTATTCTAGTGAATCTCCATCTCTACCGACCCAGAGGTGTGGTACTTCTTTTGGAGATGGGAACGTCCCTCTCGGCGTGTCAGAGGCTTTTGACAAGGGTTCGGCTGGCGAGGGGCTGCCCATGGCAGAGACGGTTGTTGCCGATCCGCAGCAGCTGAGGTCGGAGCCTTGGGCTGCAGATCACCCGGGAATTGGCGGTGACTTGGATTCTTCGGGAGACCCGAGAATTCCTTCGGAAGATGATGGTGTGCCACTAACGTTTGGCTCGCATTCAAGGAAGAGGCGGAGGCAAGCTTCTGTTGTTAGTGAAGATGACTTCATGGACCTGGCCCACTTGCAGGTGGGCTTCGTCGATAGTGGGGGTTCTGACTGCGACCAGGGCGTCCAGGATAGTGTTAAGGTGAGTCGTTGGCTTCCTTTTCCTTTTATTAATCGCAGGCTTAACCACAATTTCGCAGGCATTGCTGAAGATGAGTCGGGAACGTAAGCTCTGGATCGTGTCTCTGGTGGAATCCTTGCAGGAATCCTGTTCGCGGGTGTGTGAACTGGAGAGGGCCCTTTTGGATAAGGAACATGACAACTTGAGCCTGCGCGACCAGCTATCGAAGGCGAAGAAAGGTTAGTCTCGTCATCCTGTTTGGTCCCTGGAGTCGTCGCCTTGTTCTTGTGCTTATGTTCATGGACGTTTGTAGAGCTAGATGGCGAAGTTGCTGCTGGGCGCAATCGATTTTGGAACCTGATTGAAGAAGTCGGGCCCGTTATGGCCTGCGTGGACAACATTACCTTCATCACTGCTCCTCCATTGGGAGAGTCTATAGCTGATGCTTTGTCGAGGGTGCGAGGTTTCTGTGGACGCTTCAAGTCGTTTGTGTCATTCGCAGCACAGGAAATACTCTCTCATGGGCTTGTGATACTGTGGTGGCACTATCCGTGAGTCGATCTGCAAAGGGTACGGAGTGTCTACGCAGCGGGTACTTCAGAGTTGGACGTTGGTCGCTTGGAGGCGGAGGCGGAAGTGGTTGCTGGGGATCTTCTTGCTGACATGGAGTTTTTTGCTATGATGTAGCCGCGTTTGTATATAATACAAGGTTGGTGTGGACTTGTAAGTGAAATATATCAAAGCTTTGTTTATCGGGGCGGTGAGCTTTTATTTCACTTGTATGTCCTTTCGTGCCAGCTGAGTCGTGAGCCGTAGCGATGAATCGTTTGGCCTTGGGTCTCAAATAGTCCAGATCGTAGGGCTAGCGCCATTGCACGCGTAGGATACATAAGGACTCCCAAGGAGGCACGCTGCTGGCAACCCGTGGCACAGAGGGCGAACAGCTCATGCACGCTTAGGGAGATACCAGTGGACAGGGCCTGTGGCAGAACCGTCCAAATTATAAGAGATGAAGTACCAAAATCGCCGATTTAACTACCACTTAAAGCACTTGAGCCCATATAATCCCGGTAGTCCGGAAATCTCGAAGGATTTCTAACAATCGTATATCCAACCCAGATCACGCAAACTCAGGTATGCACATTCGAACGAACCAACATTTAAACGAAAATACTTGAAGTACGAAATAAAGTTATTACAACACTTTATTGCAAATAAAAGTAGTACTTACGCCACAACACACGTGGCCAAATAAAACATTGTTTTGAAACTCGAACTCAAAGTCTTACTCCACACTAATACCATTAATAGATAGGGGTGCCAACGAGATCATGTCCGACAACAACAAAAGGTGAGCTCGTAGAAGACCTTTCCCAAAGCCTACTCCTCTTCTCCTTCGACAGGATAGAGATAGTGCTTACAATAGCCAAAGTATACTTGGCCATCTGCAACAAACGGGATAAATCCTGAGTACGGGAATGTACTCAACTAGACTTACCCGTCTAACTGAAAATAAAGACTCCAAGGATATGCATGGCTATTTATGTGGATCTGGAAAAACTTTGCTTTTGCAGAAATGTGAACAACATGAAACTTAAAGATTAGAGAGCAGCCATTTTAAATCCTATTATTTACCTCTAGGTTTTTCACCTGTACTAGAGCACTCACTTGATCTAATCAAACAATATAATAAAACCATATCCAATTCCTTCATCAATATTTTAGTAGAACCATTACGATGTCACATGGAGTTGTATAGTAGTGAAGCTCAGCATAATCCCCCACTATCCGGTGGGAGGCGGCGACTCAAATCGATATACAACCAGCTGGCAAGATTATCTTTAACACACGCCCACACTTCCCCCGTTGGGTCCATGCATTGGGTTACCGCTCAAAAAAGTCCAGGTAGTACCGCCGTGATCTCAGTGTATTCCACCCAATTGGAGAAATCAGTTGGCCACCACGGGGCAGGTCGTATCTCCAAACTAGAGGGTGCCAAAAGTAGGCTGAGAGTCAACCCGGACAGTGTTTACTCAGCTTCGGGGTCGATACTCGCAATGGCCCCTATGTGAAAGGGCGCATTCAAAGATGTAAGAGGGCCACCATCGTATACAAACCTATACGATCCAACGGACAGACTGCCCCCAAGTCTAAACCACTTGGTGCCCTTGCCTTCTAGTTGACCGCATTTTATTACTATCATTGGTTGTTTCCACGACAGCAAGGTATAGCCAACCGTGATCGGTATTACCCCCATGGGATAATACTATAAAAATATAAATGTAACCATTTATTCTAAGCAGGCTAAGCGGTTGCTTTTACTTTTATTAACAGGGTAACAAGGTAGGTAATTTCAATATCAAGGAAGGTAATGCATCAACTGTGATTCAATCAACTCCTGTCACCTAATGCATCACAGTATAAAATAATCAAGTAGATTAATTGTAAATACTGGGAGGCTTAAAGATGCTCCGGGGCTTGCCTTGAGTGAAGGTGGAGGGCTGGTGATCAGGACACTCGGGGAGGTTAGGTTCTGGCTCTGGGAACTCCTCGTTCAGCTCCTGCACCTCCTGAACTTCTACTTCTTGAGGTGGCACCTAAAGTTCCTCCACTGATCCTAAATGGTTGCAATGCATATAAGTAAATTTGATGGTGCAGGGATGATGCTTGAACAAGAATTAAACACTCAAAGATTGCTTTTAGGATTTAAACTAATATTCATTCTAGTTCCACTTTACACAGCAAGCCTATTATAAACTGCTCAGAAAAATCTACAAAAATTACAGGGGACAGAGCATGCTTAAAGGATACTACTGCATAAAAATCACCCATAGCAAAACTACCAGCTAGCAGATACAAAAAGATGAATTTAAATGCAGAAAAGGCACTTTGAACTAGACCTACTAGCTAACATGGTGAAACATGCTATATCTTATTTTTAATAGGTTCTTTGCTCAGAAATATATATATATCAAGAAAGTTCCATGATCAGCACTGTTGACACCGTTTTTTAGCACGTGTCAAATGAGCTAAGGTTTGACTGGTCAGTGGTCGTTCGCTATCGGCATCGGTAAAGTATGAGCCAATATTGCCGATGGGAATGTCGCGGGAAGGCCAAGTGTGTTGCCGATGAAGAGTCCTTTCCAATTGCCGATGAGGGATCATTGCCAACTGCCGATGAAAGGTCATTGCCGATTGCCGATGAAGGATGGTTGCCGATTGCTGATCGAGAAAGTATTGCCGATGCCGATGCCGATGGGCATGGAATTGCTGATGGGCATAACTTAGCGTTTGATGTCAGCAGGAGACTGCATGTGGCCAAAGAAGGAAGTCGTGGATTGGAGGGATCTACCGATGGAAAGTTTTCATCGAAGAGGAATATAAGGAAACTGGTGTTTTGTACCAATATTATTATAGTAGTTTAAGTCCGACTCTTGCATGAGTCGTTTATTTTCCTTTAAAATAGGTGTGTTTGTTTAGGGAAATAAATATTATTGTTTTAGATCCGACTCCTGCGTGAGTCAGTTTCCTTAAAGATAGGAGTTTGTTTTAGGAAGGATATGAGTCGTGTCCTTGTACAACTCTCCATGCGGGAGTATAAATACGTGCCCGAGGGCCATGGAAAAATCAATCGAATCAAAAAAACAAACCAATTTTATCTTATTCTACTTTTTATCGCAATTTACCCTTTTTCATTAGTTTTAGCTTATCAACGAGTTCTTCAAGCTTCGACGGGCTGCATCATCTTGATCTCCGTCAAATCCTTGCAAATTCTGCGTGGGAGTACCTCTGAGCTTTGGCATTCCGGGCGCATCGTTGTTTGCCTCGTTCAGCTCTGCTCTAGTTATCCTTGATCAATCTGAGCCTTGACATTCGGGCGCATCGCTGTCGTCTCGTTCAGTTCGTTCTAGTTATCATCCTTGTCGATTGAGTACCTCTGAGCTTTGGCATTCCGGGCGCATCGCTGTTTGCCTCATTCAGCTCTGCTCTAGTTATTCTTGATCAATGTGAGCCTTGACGTCCGGGCGCATCGCTGTCATCTCGTTCAGTTTGTTCTAGTTATCATCCTTGTCGATTGATTGGTCAAATCGACTGGCACGCCTCCGGAATACCGATCTTTGGGTAATAGCCCGAGGTGTTCGCAAATCATGACGCTTTTTGTGTCAACACCTCTTTTGGCACGCTCGGTGGGACGCGATTCTATAGATTTTTATATCTATCATGGCTAATCCAAGGAGTGTTATTGAAGTCTCCACAGTAGATCTGACAGGTCATCAGAGGCAGGCTATGGAGCAGGCGATGGAGGAATACAAGCGCTCATATCTTAGATCCTTCAGCCTAAACAGGATCGGCGAAGCAGTACAGAAGCAAGATCCGCCGTCGCCATGGCAGACTACTTTCTACGCCGATCCTGGTAAAGTACAAGATACGGTTAATTATGCATTAAATAATGTATTAATTAGCCAATCCAATGTGTTGTCCGATACCGTATGCAATGCTGTCAAGCAAGCCTTCAAGGGACAGGCACCATATTATGTTGGTCCAGAGTATCATCAACTCGGATCGGCATATGTTGCGACTTCATCGGCGGTTCCAAAGGTGTCTACACCAGTTATGAGCCGATCTGCCGATAAGATCGCGCCACCACGATTGAGCCCAACAAGCACTACTCAGGTGAACACAAATTTGGTGGCTTCGACAATGCCTGGACTTGTGATCCAGAATCAGCCAACTTCTGCCAACTGGTGGGGATACGGTATGTCTCCAAGTTTATCTGCTGATTCCAGATTGGTCCAAGATAATCATGCAGGATGGGTGATTCCCATGGCATCGGCAATGCCTTTACAACCGATGGTTGCAGAAATGCATTATGCTACGTCTTCTCCAACGGTGCAGTCGCCGACAGGGAATCTGCAAACGGCAATACCCAGAGGGCCGTACGCCCAACCATACTTGCCGATACAACAAGGCCCAGCAGTCGTGAGTCAACACATGGCGACAATGGTTCTTCAAACTGGAACGCTCGCTAATCAAGGTAGCTATGCTGTCAATTATCCGGCACCACAAGAACGACAGGCGTCAGCTGGCTATCAGTCATCGACAACTTCTTGGCCGGTGCGACAAGGTATGCCGACTGTCAATCAATCTGTATCGGCAATAGCTGCTCAAGTTGTGGTACCCGTGAATCCAAGCGATCATACAAGGGTACAACAAGAACAAGCACCCGCCGGTTATCAGTTATCGGCAAGTGCTTGGCTGATGCAACAAGACGTGCCAATCGTTAATCAGCTTATATCGGCAAATTCTTGGCCGATGCAACAAGGCACGTCGAGTGTCAGTCAGCCTGCATCGGCCGTAGCTGCTCAACCTACGGTGGCTACCAATCAAAGCTATCGTCCCAGGATACAGGAGTTGCAAGAGCCAGCTAGTTCTCAGCCATCAGCAAATTCTTGGCCGATGCGACAAGGCTTGCCAATTGGTAATCAGTCTGTGTCGGCAATGACTGCTCAAGTTGTGGTGCCCGCAGGTCAAGGTGGTCATTCAAGGGCACAAGAACGACAGATGTCAGCCGGCTATCAACCGATGGTAAATTCTTGGCCGATGCAAGGCGTGTCAAATGCCAGTCAGTCTGTGTCGGCAATAGTTGCTCAGCCTATGCTACTTGCAGATCAACGCTATCATCCGAAAGTACAAGGGTTGCAAGAGTCAGCTGGTTATCAGCCATCGGTGAGTCACGTACCGATGACACCTAATGCAGGTTGGATCAGTCAATCACCGATTCAGCAGCAATATGTGCAGCCTGAGTACCAAGTGATAGGGGCTCAGCAGCATCATCCAGCGAGTCGTCAGAATGAAGTATCGGTACGTCAACCGATATGTACTACACTGCGATACTCGCAAGAGAAAGTGCACAATGAGACATCGGTACAATGACTGATGAATGTAATAAATATAATGCCACAACACAAGCTAGCAACTGTGCAAAATCACTCATCGACAACACAATTGATGCATGGTGTTATCATGACTAGTGCTGTGCACGCACCAATCATCTCAAATATTTCGACGTCAAAACTTGGAGGGATAGATCAACCTACTCAACCGACAGGCGTCCAAAATTGCTCATCGGTTTATCAGCCGATGCACAATGTTCAGCTGATTGGTGCCACTGATGTGTCGATTGCCTCGACTTGCTCGCCACCGGGATATGAAGAAGTACATCAACTAGTGGACGTCCAAAGTGGCCCATCGGTCAATCAACCGACGCACAACATTCAACAGACTGAAGATATGTCGATTTCTTCGGCTTATTCATCAGAAAGAAATGAGGAGATGCGTCAGCCTGCTCCACTGGTCAACAAATCTGCGCATCGGCAAGATCAAGATACGAAGGCGTTTTTGACCAAGAAAATAGAAGGGCCGAGTATCGGTGCTGCTGAATTGGAAACATTCACCTTTGACATCACAGAGACCGATCGGGATGTTAAATCATTCGAACCTAAAGAGACTTGGAGTGCAAAGGTGTTGTTCGTTGGGCAAGGGGGCTCCAAGTCAGATGAAGAAGCGAACATCGGCACTGTTGAATGGGTGAAAGATGAGGAGCCGATACCTTGTGCGCTCGGCCAGAACAGGGCTGGGAAGTTCACCTTCGACGTCACAAAGGCCGATGGGATATTTGACTTATTGCTTTAGGAAGGGCGAATTAAACTAGCCCTTAATCAAGTAATTCCATCGGTCGAGGAACTCAAGAAGATTAGGTACTGCAAGTGGCATAATGCGACCTCACACAGTACCAATGACTGCAAAGTATTCAGGCAGCAATTGCAGTCAGAGATTGAGTCTGGGCGTATTAAGTTTGAAAATTCTAAAGTCCAGAAACCGATGAAGATAGATCAACACCCGTTCCCAAACAATATGGTGGAGATCAGTGAAAAAACCAGAGTGCTGGCATCGGAGGCTGCCGGGAGAAACTCATCGGTAGACCCTAACCACCAAGTACCTGAGTACGACACGAGAAGGTTTGCCGATGACAGAAAGGGTAAGAAGATTGCTGATGAAGGCAACAACGCCAACAGGGCTTCTGGAGTTGTGATCACACACAACCGGCCAAGGCGAGATCATCGGCAATCACGTGAAGAACGGTATCGGCAAGAAGAAGAGGAGCATCGGGAATGGCTTTGACATAAGGACCACTGGAGGTGTCCCTTCTTCGTTCATTGCTGGGAAGAAGGCACCAAGCTACCCACTGCCGATAATTTTCCAGAGTGCAATGGGTATTACGATGCCGATTGATCAGGTAAGAGACCTTGTTTTGATGATCAGGCACCTAGGTACGCCAGGCCGCTCAGAGAGAACAGACCGGCACATGACCGGCTGGGGGGAAAGCTCAGTGCCCATGATCGGCTTGGCAAGCGTGTTGATCAGGGGGAGCTGGAGGAGATGGCCAATGCAAGAGTGCCCGATGAAGAGATATTCTCCAGAGATCCCAACATCGGAAGAAGTGCTGATGTAAGTGGTGGAAAGCAGCACCAGCCAGTCTAGAAGACCAAGCTTCCTCCGTGGTGCCCTAAGGGTCTGACCAAGACCCAGAAGAGAAGGATCCAGCACCAACGCCGCGATGACCTGTACGACGATGCAGAACCCTCAAGGGAGAAGCGATGGAGGCCCAAGCGCAAGGACAGGAGTCCATCGGCAGATATCAACATGGTCGTCATGTTGCCGATGGAGTTCATGGCACCCGTCAGTGATGATGAAGAGACTGCCGATATGGCACAATTGGTGTTAGATCCGATGACGGCGGTCTTTGAAAAGCCTGCCGATGATGAGAGGCAGCATCTGAGGGCTCTCTTCGTTAAGGGCAAAGTAGATGGTCAGCCGATGACCAAGATGCTGGTGGATGGTGGCGCGTCGATCAATATAATGCCATATGTTGTATTTTGAAAGCTTGGCAAAGGTGACCAGGACTTAGTCAAGACCGACATGAAGCTCAAGGACTTCGAAGGCAACAAGTCAACAGCCATGGGGGCCGTATGTGTTGACTTAACCATCGGCAGTAGGACTTTGCCGACAACGTTCTTTGTGATCAGCAGCAAAGCTACTTACAACTTGCTCCTTGGAAGGGATTGGATCCACGTTGTTGACATCGTTTTTCGACACGTGTCAAGTGGGCTGAGGCTTGACCGGTCAATGGCCGTTCTCCATCGGCATCGAGAAAATTTTGAGCCGATGTTGCCAATAAGATTGCTGCAGAGGACCAAGTGTGTTGCCGATGGAGGCTAGATGATCTTTGCCGACAAAGGTTGATTGGTGAAGTCTTGCTGAAGTTGATTGCCAATGAAGAGTCATTGCCGATGCCCGGTGAAGAGTCATTGCCGATGGCCGATGAAGAGTCATTGTCGATTGCCGATGAGATCATTGCCGATTGCCGATGAGGAGTCACTGCCGATTGCCGATAGGGGATGATTGGTGGACAGTTACCCACACGAGGTCGCTAATCGGAAATGTTGCCGATTGTCGATCAGGAAAGTGTTGCCGATGCCGATGGGAGTAACTTAGCGCTTGGTGGCAGTAGAAGGTTACCGGTGGTTAAAAGAAGGAAGGCGCGGATTAAAGGGATCTACCGATGGAAAGTTTTCATCGAGGAGAAGAATAAGGAAACTGGTGTTTTATACCAGTATTATTATAGTAGTTTGAGTCCGACTCTTGCATGAGTCGTTTATTTTCCTTTAAAATAGGTGTGCTTGTTTAGGAAATAAATATTGTTATCCAGCTCCTGCGCGAGTCAGTTTCCTTTAAAGTAGGAGTTTGTTTTAGGAATGGTACGTGTCGTGTCTTTGTACAACTCTCCATGCGGGAGTATAAATGTGTGCCCAAGGGCTATGGAACAAACAACCAATCCAATTCAAAACAAACCAATTTTATCTTATTCTACCTTTTATCGCAATTTACCTCTTTTCTGCATTAGTTATAGCTATCAACGAGTTCTTCAAGCTTTCGACGGGCTGCATCACCCTGATCTCCGTCAAATCCTTGCTAGTTCCGCGTGGGAGTACCTCTGAGCTTTGGCAATCCGGGCGCATCGCTGTTTGCCTCGTTCAGCTCTGCTCTAGTTATCCTTGATCAATCTGAGCCTTGACATCCGGGCGCATCGCTGTCGTCTCGTTCAGTTTGTTCTAGTTATCATCCTTGTCGATTGATTGGTCAAATCGACTGGCACGCCTCTGGAATACCGAGCTTTGGGTAATAGCCCGAGGTGTTCACAGATCTGACGCTTTTTGTGTCAACACACGCCAATTGTTGTGTTCCTTCTACTATGTATCAAAGTCTGGTACAGTGGATCGGAGACAGGGTTGAAGTCGTCCGAAGTGAAGCCCCATCTACTGTCGCATCGGTAGAATCGGAGACGTACGGGCAGACCAGGTGCATATCTGGCAAAGCCTGGGATAAAGAGTTCCTTAAAGTTGCCGATTACCGCATCAAGCTGATCCAAGCAGTCGGTCCTGAGGAAGATTTTTAATGGACCAGTTCGCCGATGACGGAAAATTGGGGCAGGGCTTTACGTCTGCCGATGACTTGCTCGAGATCGACATCGGCGATGGTAGTAAACCTAGGCCTACTTTTATTAGTGCTAAGTTAGATTCCCAATGTAAACAGTAGTTGACTGATTTATTAAAAGAGAATAAAGATTATTTTGCTTGGGACTATACAGAGATGCCTGGTTAGACCGATCGATAGTTGAACATCGGTTACCCATCAAATCCGGTTTCCAACCACATCGGCAGCCGACGCGCCGATGCAATCCTACTATCTTACTTGACATTAAGGCTGAGATTACTAAGTTAATCGAAGCTGGATTTATTTGGCAATGCTGATATGACGATTGGATCTCTAATGTGGTTCCTGTGTATAAAAAGAATGGAAAACTTCGTGTTTGCATTGATTTCAGGAATGTGAACAAGGCTACGCCGATGGATGGCTACCCGATGCCCGTTGCCGATCTGCTGATCGATGCTGCTGCTGGACATCAGATTATTAGCTTCATGGATGGTAATGCTGGGTATAATCAGATATTCATGGCTGAAGAAGACATATCCAAGACTACTTTCCGATGTCCAGGTCACGTTGGCTTATTTGAGTGGGTGGTCATGACTTTTGACTTGAAAAATGCCGGTGCTACTTATCAGAGGGCGATGAATTTTATCTTTCATAAGTATATTGGCACAATAATTGAAATCTACATTGATGACGTGGTGGTTAAGTCTGGAGACTTCAAGAAGCATCTTGCCGATTTGCGGAAGATATTGGAGTGCACAAGGGAGCATGGGTTAAAGATGAATCCTAACAAGTGTGCATTTGGCGTATCGGCAGGGCAGTTTCTGGGTTTCATGGTGCATCAGAGAGGGATTGAAATCGGCAGAAAGTCTATCGATGCAATTAACATGGTAGTTGCTCCTACGAACAAGACTGAGTTGCAGTCTTTGATCGGCAAGATCAATTTCATCAGAAGGTTTATATCCAATCTATCTGGTAAGATTAAATCCTTTAGCCCCCTGTTAAAGTTGAAAGCCGATCAAGAGTTTGTATGGGAAGAAGAGCAGCAGTCAGCCTTAGAGGAGATTAATAAATACTTGGTGAATCCTCCAGTCTTGGTTCCACCTCAACACGGGAAGCCTTTTAGGTTATATTTGTCTGCCGATGACAGCGTTATGGGATCGGCCTTAATTCAAGAGTTTGAAGGGAAGGAACATGTGATATATTACCTAAGCAGAAGGTTGGTGGATGCTGAAACCAGGTATTCGGCCATAGAGAGATTGTGCTTGTGTTTATATTTCTCTTGCATTAAATTGAGACATTATTTACTGTCGGCTGAATGCACTGTTATCTGCAAAGATGATGTGGTCAAGTACATGCTGTCAATGGCGATTGTGAGTGGACGAATCGGTAAGTGGATTTTGGCACTGTCTGAGTTTGACCTGAGGTATAAATTGGCTAAGGCTGTTAAGGGTCAGGTGATGGCTGATTTTGTTACTCAGCATTGCAATATGGTGAGCTTTATTGAGATTGCTCCTTGGGCTTTATTCTTTGATGGGTCTACATGCAAGGATGGAGCAGGTATCAGTATTCTCTTAATTTCACCCCGAGGACAGAAGTATGAGATCTCGTTGCTGATTGTTGCTACTTCAACAAACAATCAGGCTGAGTACCAGGCTTTACTTAAGGGGTTGGAGTTACTCAGGGAAGTGCGTGCCGGTGCTTTTGAAATCTTCGGTGATTCTATGTTGGTGATTAACCAATTGATCGGGACGTATGAGTGCCGAAGTGAAGTTTTGATTGCTACCCATGAACGGAGTTTGCAGTTGTTAAGGGAGTTCAGAGAGTATCGCCTTGAGCACATCCCAAGGTTGCATAATGAAGAGGCCAATCGGTTAGCACAAAATGCCTCAGGGTATCAACCGATTCAAGAAGTCACGACATCGGTAACAGTTGCCGATGACTGGAAAAAGGAGATTGCCGATTACTTGAGGGATCCATCTAGGAAAGTTGAGAGGCGTCTAAGGTTCCAAGCTACTAAGTATGTGCTCCTCGACGATGAGTTGTATTATCGGACGATTGATGGAGTTTTGCTTAGATGTCTTGGCAAAGAGGAATCAAAAGCGTTGATGGGTGAGATCCATGAAGGTGTATGTGGAGCGCATCAATCGGCATTCAAAATGAAGTGGATGATCAGGCGGAATGGATATTATTGGTCGGCAATCCTTGAAGATTGCTTCAATTATTTCAAAGGGTGCTAGGACTGTCAGAAGTTTGGTAATGTGCAAAGGGCACCTGCATCGGCAATGAATCCTATAATTAAGCCTTGGCCGTTCAGAGGATGGGCTATTGATCTCATCGGCCAAATTTATCGGCCATCGAGCAAGGGGCACAAGTTCATACTTGTTGCTACCGATTACTTTACTAAGTGGGTCGAAGCAATTCCTTTGAAGAAGGTGACATCGGCAAACATGGTGGATTTCGTTAAAGAGCACATTGTTTACTGATTTGGTATTCCTCAGACTATTACTACCGATTAGGGAACTATGTTCACATCGGGAGAGTTTGATGAGTTTGCTGCTAGCATGGGTTTCAAAGTGTTAAACTCTTCTCCTTATTATGCCCAGGCTAATGGTCAGGCTGAAGCTACTAATAAGGGGGTTATCAAGCTTATTAAGCGCGCAAGATTGAAGAAAACCCTAGAAGGTGGCATGTGGTGCTAAACGAGGTTTTATGGTCATATCGGATGGCTTGTCATGGTGCAACCAAGGTTTCGCCGTATCAGTTGGTCTATGGACACGATGCTGTCCTGCCTTGGGAAATCAAAACTGGTTCTAGGCGATTATCTTTTCAGGATCAATTAACGACCGATGATTATATTATTCTGATGAAAGATGAATTAGAGGATTTAGCAGGTCATCGGTTGAGGGCATTAATTAGCATTGAAGAGAATAAGAAGAGGGTTGCCAAATGGTATGACAAAAAAGTAAAGGCAAAGGAGTTTGCCGATGGTGATTTAGTTTGGAAGTTTATTTTACCGATCGGGACTAAGAGCTCTAAATTTGGAAAGTGGTCCCCTAATTGGGAGGGTCCTTATCGGGTAAAACAGTCTGCTCCTGGTAATGCTTACATTTTGAAAACTCTCGAAGGAGTTGCGTTCCCTAGAGCGATCAACGGCAAATACTTAAAAAGGTATTACCCTAGCATATGGGTAGATGCATAGTGCTCAGTTGAATGCCGATGAATGAAAAGTTATGTAAACATCGGTAGAAATAAACTAGCATTATATTACAAGTCAAAATCAAGCGTAAGAATTATGTTTGCCGATACAACAAATGGATTACAACAAAGAGTGGATGGCTGATATCGCACGCAGGCGAATTTGTTCTATCTCATCCATCTCTTTAGCATCGCATCGGCAGAACCCTCGACCGGCTTGATTTTCTTCTTCCACAGGATGGCTTGTCGAGCATTCTGGTCCCTTTCTTGCCGCAGAACCCTGATGGAATCGGATAGTTGGGTCTTCTTCTGGTTGGCTGCGGTCAAGGCCTCCTCAACCTTTTGTAATTCGGCTAATAATTCTTCTTTCTTTGCCGATAACTGAAGGACTTCTTGGTCGAGGCTGTTGATGGAGACTTCTGCTTGACCGATGCTCTTGTGCTTCTCATCGGCGATATTTTTAAACTTCAGCTTCTCTTCCTCGCTCTTGGCTTGAGTGGCCCTATCGGCAATGCGACGCAGAAGCCTCTGATACTGGATCTGTTTGATGTCGAGGAAGGTTGCCTGGAGAAGGACTTCTGCCATATCAACAGGGAGATGATCTTGGATATCCTTGAAGACAATCCTTGCTGCCGATGAATCCTGAATAAGCTGGGACGTATCTTGTAGCAGCAAGGAAAGCAACCCTTCCAGCTTGGATTTGATCTCTGCCGATAAGGTTGGGACCGAACTCTCCTCTTCGTCCTCATCGGGGATGTCGACCGCAACAGAAAATAGACTGTCTGCTTGGATGAGGCCTTGGTGTTTGTCTTCATTCTGAGGGTTCAAGCTATAAGAGAAGAGACTGTCCGGAGAGTCCTGAGCCTGGAAACAGAGGGGTTAAAATATGCTGATTGTAAAATTATACTATAAGCTTTAGAATGATTGACTTACCATTTTGAAGTGGACCTCCTGCTTAGGGCTTGGTATACTGGATGGTCCGGCGTCGTCTTGGACATCGGCGGCGGATGCCGATGATTGGGCCCTTGCTGGAGAGGCAGCCGACGCCGCTGGTGCTGGTGTTGTTATTGTCAGCGTCGCTTCCGATGCAATGGCCGGTTCTTGTGGCGGTGACCCTACTCTATCATCAGGGACTTCGGCCGACGGTGTCGATGCCGACGTTGCCTCTGCTGCTATGGCGGGTGAAGTTGTTTCTTCGCCGGGCAGTCTGGCTGATGGTGCCGATGACGATGCCTCCGCTATTGTAGCGGGTGGAGTTATCTCTTGGTCTGGGATGTCGTCCATCGGTTGATCAGGCACGGGGACCGATGGAGGTTCTGCCGATGACCCGCTGGCGGTTGGTGCAACGGGGGCCGATGAGGGTTCCGTCGATGGCGCATCGGCAGTTGATGGTGCGGTTGGAGCCGATGGCGAAGGAGAAGCCAGCCTCAGGCGCCTCTTTTCATTGGTACAGCCGCAGGGGAACCAACCCGCTTGGACGAAGATCGGGGGGCATCGGCAGCTAGGCTGGAAGGTGCTTGTCTGCTGGAAGCAAATGCCGATGACCATAGTGCCTGAAAAGTATAAAACAAGTTATACAAGATGGAATGTTGCCGATGAAACAATATGTAATCGGTACGGGTAAAGATGGATTTACTGCATAAACCCGTGTCAGGGCAACGGCAGCGGCCGATGTAGCCTGGGCTTTGTAGGTGGCGGCGTAGGTACCTGTTGAGGCATGAAGGCAGCCAGCATCGGAGCTTTGGTGCCAATGATGGATATGGGGCCCATTATCCGAAGATTGAAGGGCCTGTCGCTGTTGCTCGTTGTAGGGATCGGATCATCGACCTGTCAAGCGCAAAGGAGTTAAGTGCCGATGACGAAAGTAAAGTAATAAAAGTACATTGGATGGAAGACTTACTGCGTCATCAGGCATGATGTAATCGGCGTCAATCAGGTGCCGATAGTAGTGCGAAGACTTGGCGAATAGCTGGCACTTCCACTCTTGCCACCAAGACTTGTACTCATTAGTGACGAAGGAGGTTGGCGACCAGGAGGACAAGTCGATATCTGACGTATCGGCGTCGGCAGGAAGGTTGACGACTTTGTTCCAGTCTAATGCGCTGGAGATTGTCTGCCTTGGCCTCACTACTTTGGAGTAGCAGAGTTTGATCGGCAGTTGGCCAAATGCCAGTTGTCTCGCCGCTGCCGATGGATAGTAGAACTCGTAAGATGGAGGGGCATTCTTCCCAGATCCAAAGATATTCACTGGAATCGCTCGGGGAGTGATGCTGGCCTTCATGATTGCTCGGTTCTCAGGCAGGTTTACATCGGACAGGTTGAACAGCAACGGGAACTGATTGTGCTCATCGATATATGGCCACCAGGTCCGTTCTACGGAGGGGAGACAGTTGTAGAACTTCTGGAAAAAGTAGCCGAAGTACTCCGTATCGGCATCGGTACCTGGCAGTACTATAATAGCCTCTCCAAAATTAAGTGGAGGGCGTGTTGCCGATTCATCATCCCCATATCGGTAATCTTCCGATATATCTCTTGGGAATTGTTGGGCAAACAGATCAAACTGGAGAGCCTTGTGCATGTGTGCATTCAACCACAGATTGACAAACCACCAGGGGCCTCCAAGATTGCTGATGGGTTCTCCTAGCAGTAGCTTCTGGGATACTTGGTGTAGCAATCAGTACACTGATCCAAGAAGGTACCTGCCTAAGGGGAGCCTTGTTCCATCGGCAAGTAGCTCAACCGCTAGAAGGTGCATGGTGGTCGGGCCGACGGTTTTGCCGCAGAAGACGAACTTCTCCAGCCACATGTTCAGGAAAATGACGTGCTCCCGTTGGTTTACCGATCCGGTTTTCTGGTTCTCCTTGATATAACCCGTCCAACCGCCGATGTTCCGGGTATTCATCTTATACTCGGCTTTTCTGTTGAAGAGGGTGAAGGTATCGGCAGAGGTGATGTCTAAGCCGGTCAACATGTAGACATCGGCAAGGGTTGGGGAGGATGGTCCATGCCTAAAGAGGAAGGCGTTCATGCTATCGGACCAGACATATGAGGCTGCCATTAACAAGTTTTCGTTCTTCTCCATATCGGCAATTGAAAGCCTGATACACTGATCCAGGCTGCGTTCTTGCCAGTACACTTGTTGTGCTCTAGCTACTCTGAGATACCAATTTTTCCAACCCTTGGTAGGCTTGGGCCATGAGCGGAAGGCGTCCTTCCACAGTCCTAGACTAAAGCACTCGGATCTGAATGGTACCCGGTTGGTTTCTGCATTGATAATGAAGGTGGGGTCTGGATTGCCCATGGGGCCTAAGCAGCTTAGGTTGGAATCAGCGAGTGGGATCACTATCTTGTTGTACAATTCCTAGGGTTTGAAGAAGAGAATAGGACGAATCAGAAAAGAGTGGGGATAAATCCAAATTTATGCAAGAGAAAGGACTAGCAGGAGGATGGATTAGGCGGAGAATGAGTCTTATCTTTGGGATGTCGACTTGGATCGCCATTGGAGATGAGGGGTGCTTGCAGTTCGTCCTTGGATTGCGGAGAAGTACTGTTGCTCGAGCTTGTGTTCTTCGGAGGCACCGAAGGTTGAAGATGAAGGCAGGGAGTGTAAAAGTGAAAATGGGCTCGGGTAAAAAGGCAGTGTGGATCCCGGTAACTTTTATAAACTTACTCAGGGGCATTTTGGGGTTCCGTTTCACACTGTGCAGGAATGTGGAGAGGCCCGCGGTAGATACGCGCGGTGATCGAGGTGGTCTGCAACTGTTTGTGCTACAATCGAGGGATTTTATTATTAAATTGCAGTTCCACACGCGAGGATCGAGGAAACCGTGCATCCATCTCGGAAGTAACGGCTACAGCAACGGCTACAGTGGAGACAATTTCGGCACGTAAAGTATTATACATCCCGAAACTGGGGGGCATGTGTTGACACCATTTTTCAGCACGTGTCAAATGAGCTAAGGTTTGACTGGTCAGTGGCCGTTCGCTATCGGCATCGGTAAAGTATGAGCCAATATTGCCGATGGGAATGTCGCGGGAAGGCCAAGTGTGTTGGCGATGAAGAGTCCTTTCCGATTGCCGATGAGGGATCATTGCCAACTGCCGATGAAAGGTCATTGCCGATTGCCGATGAAGGATGGTTGCGATTGCCGATCGGGAAATTATTACCGATGCCGATGCCGATGGCCATGGAATTGCTGATGGGCATAACTTAGCGTTTGATGTCAGCAGGAGACTGCATGTGGCCAAAGAAGGAAGTCGCGGATTGGAGGGATCTACCGATGGAAAGTTTTCATCAAAGAGGAATATAAGGAAACTGGTGTTTTGTACCAGTATTATTATAGTAGTTTAAGTCCGACTCTTGCATGAGTCATTTATTTTCCTTTAAAATAGGTGTGTTTGTTTAGGGAAATAAATATTATTGTTTTAGATCCGACTCCTGCGTGAGTCAGTTTCTTTAAAGATAGGAGTTTGTTTTAGGAAGGATATGAGTCGTGTCCTTGTACAACTCTCCATGCGGGAGTATAAATACGTGCCCAAGGGCCATGGAAAAATCAATCGAATCAAAAAAACAAACCAATTTTATCTTATTCTACTTTTTATCGCAATTTACCCTTTTTGCATTAGTTTTAGCTTATCAACGAGTTCTTCAAGCTTCGACGGGCTGCATCATCTTGATCTCCATCAAATCCTTGCAAGTTTCGCGTGGGAGTACCTCTGAGCTTTGGCATTTCGGGCGCATCGCTGTTTGCCTAGTTCAGCTCTGCTCTAGTTATCCTTGATCAATCTGAGCCTTGACGTCCGAGCGCATCGCTGTCATCTCGTTCAGTTTGTTCTAGTTATCATCCTTGTCGATTGAGTACCTCTGAGCTTTGGCATTCCGAGCGCATCGCTGTTTGCCTCATTCAGCTCTGCTCTAGTTATCCTTGATCAATCTGAGCCTTAACGTCCGGGCGGATCGCTGTCGTCTCGTTCAGTTTGTTCTAGTTATCATCTTTGTCGATTGATTGGTCAAATCGACTGGCACGTCTCCGGAATACCGAGCTTTGGGTAATAGCCCGAGGTGTTCGAAAATCCTGACGCTTTTTGTGTCAACAAGCACAAATATATTATAATCTATATGATTTTCCAAAGAAAACCCTAGAAAAGGACACTTGAACTACAAGTATCTTTTCTGCCATATAACATATCACATATTATATTTTCCCTAGACAGATCATGGTACACAGAGGCTACACAAAAAGTTTCATGATTTATAAATGCACAAATTTACCACATGAATTAATATAAGAAAACAGCAGAAACACATTTTAATAGATAACCATTAAAACTTACACAGGAACATGGCATGTTATACTTTTCCTAGCTTCTACACAGGATAACAGAGCTAGCATAAAAACCTCACATTTTTATTTGATCATATCATGCAGGAACACATTTAACTTTGATAAATGCAGAAAAGGATTATTTAAACATTAGTACTGAAGACATTCTCCAAAAATTACTTTTATATTTTTAACAGAAAGATCATTATTTATAGAGTCTAACACAATTTAATTCACCAATTTAGGGTTTACCAAACTCCAGATATTAATTAAACAAGCATTAATACATTACTGAAAATAGGAAAAAGGAAATGCATTTCTGAATTCGGCCCATAGCGAACAGTGTTGGGCTTGGCCCAGTGCACGCAGGTGCGCATGGGACGGCTGACAGGCGGGGCCCGCGGTCAACTCTGGCCCACTGGCAGCGAGCCAGGGAAGAGCACCGGCGCTGACCGGTGATTTCTCGCTGACGGCGAGCTCGTCAGCGGTGAGGCTAGGCTTGGCGTGCTCGGGGTGACAATGCGCATCGACTAGGGGTGTTGTTTGAACCAGCGCGACCATGGAAGTGGTCAGCGACGTGCGGTGGCGGAGCAGCGCGACAGCGTAACATGGTCAAGCTATTACCGGCGAGCATGCGCGTGAACACCGCGGTGGTGTAGTGAGTGTAGGGCAAGTGCTGGTTGAACCGGAAGAGCTCCGAGGAGGTCCGGCCACGTGTGAGGTCCGCGGCGGCGGCAATGGCGCACGACCAACGGAGGTGCGGTGACTGAGGGTGATCTAGGGCTAGCGGAAAGGTGTTCTCACCTCTACTACCCTCGGTGAAGCTTCCACGGAGATGGAGGCGACGGAGGCGGGCCGGAGAGGGGTGAACGCAGATTGGTCGTTGCGGTGACGACTCCGAGCCAAGGAACGGCGACGGCGGTCCGGCAACGGTGGAGCTCGGCTGGCTAACCCGAGGCGAGCAGCGCGTGTGCGAGGCGAAGGTGACGTGGTACGTGAGATGGATCGAGCAGAGACTCTCGGGTGGTGGCAGATTTGAAATGGGGGGTGTTGCGATGCTCGGTGCGCTCGGCGCGGCGAGAGCAGAGGCAGAGCGAGCGAGAGAGCGAGTACGGATGAGTGTTGGCGAGCGTGAGAGGGGCAGGAGGTGTAGGTGCATCCCTGGGCACGGTCATGGCCGACCGGCGTGGCCGGTGGGGGCCTGGACACGACGGTGCGGCGGGTGACAGTGGCGTGGCGTGTCTGCGCGCGCGGGAGCAGAGGCGGCAGCGCGTGGGACAGAGACGAAACTTGATCCTAGCGCGGTTAGGGCTGATCCGCGCACGATTGTGAGTGAGACGGGGCGAGCAGCTGGTCGGACGCAGCACTGCGGCGGCGTAACGATGACGCGACGACTCGGCGGCAGCGTGGCAGAGCGGCAGCGGCGCTGCGCGTCAAACGCGCGGAGCAGAGGTGAAAGCGGCTGCGCGTGGTGCGAACTCGGCCTTAGTGCCGTTAGCGTGGCTTGGCGCTTTGATGGCGAGCGGGACAGGGCGTGGTCTGGTCGGCACTGCCAGAGCAGCGGCGATGCGACGGCGCGGTGCAGGCGCGGTGCAGCGCTGCGCTCTGCGCGGCAGAGGCGGTAGCGTGTGCTGCAGTTTGGTCGGCGCTGGGTGTCAGCGAGCAGCGCGAGGCGAGAGGCAGTCGACGGCGTACGGGCAGAGGCAACGCGCCACTCGGCGCGGCTGCCGGCGTACGGCGCAACCGTTGTCGAGCGCGGGCGCGCGAGCATGCAGTGCGCGTGCGTCGTGCGTGCGAAGCGCATGCACGGTGCGAGCGCACGAGCGGGCCGGCGGGCGAGCGCGAGCTGGGCCGCGGGCAAGGCCAAGTGGGCCGAAACGGTTAACTCAGCCCGTTTCAGTTTCTGATTCCTTTTTCCATTTTCTTTTAATTGATTCAAACTGAATTTGCTTCAAAATAATTTCGAAAATTCCAAACTAAGATTTGAAACTTAAACCAATGTTGTTCTTAATAATATGCTCTATATTTTTCATGTAGGTCACATTTTCTGAAAACCATTATTTTACAGGGTTCTAGATTAAAACTAATTAGGTCATTTTAAGAAAAGAATTACTTTTATTCTTGAAATTTAAACTAAGCTTAATTAGGCAAGGTGATTAGCAAGAGAAGCAATCTACTCTTTATTCTAAGCATAGCAAACTTAGCTAATCATGTTGATCAAGAATTAGAGCACAAATACCTATCCATTTCTAGTTTCAAAAACATTATAAACACACACATGAAATGATAACATATGCAAACATGAATGCAATGACATTCTTATGCTTAGTGGCTAATGATGATCCTAATGCAAAGCTTGACACAGAGTGTCACAGTCCATCCCTCCTTAAAGAAATCTTGTCCCGAGATTTGGGTTTCGTACCATTCATTATAAAAGACGGGATAGTTTGCGCTTAGGTAGGCCTCGGTCTCCCAGGTTGCATCGTTCGGACCGTGATTACTCCAAAGAACCTTGAAAGTCTTCACCTCTCGGTTTCTGGTGACTCTGGTCTTGGTGTCCAAGATCTTTTCTGGTTTCTCATAGTACTCCAAGTCTGATCTGACCACGATGTCAGAACTCTGTACTGCTTCTTCTTTCGGGACTCGAAGGCATTTCTTGAACTGAGATACGTGAAACACTGGAAAGATAGCACTCATCTCGGGAGGTAACTGTACTTGGTATGCTACCTTCCCTTTCTTAGCAACAATCCTATAGGGTCCGACATATCAGGGTGCTAACTTCTTTTTAATTCCAAAGCGGCGGATGCCTTTCATAGGTGATACCTTAAGGTATACATAGTCACCAACTTGAAACTCCAAAGGTCTCCTCCTTTGATCGGCATACCCTTTCTGTCGGGACTAAGCTGCACGGATATGTTGCTGAACATCTCGAACAATCTCTTCTGCCTCCTTCACATAATCCATACCATAGAATCCCTTGTCTCCTGCTTCAACCCAATTGACAGGGGTTCTACACTTTTGTCCGTACAAATCATCGAACGATGCCATCTTAATGCTTTCTTGGTAACTGTTGTTATATGAGAACTTTGCCAAAGGTAACCATTTCTCCCACGATCCTTTTGCTGACACAACACATTCCCTCAACATGTCTTCCAGCACTTGATTTACTCGTTCCGTTTGTCCATCTTTTGAAGATGATAAGCTGAGCTTCGAATCAACTTTGTCCCCAACTCTTTATGCAACTGCTCCCAAAAACGAGCGATGAACTGAGATCCTCTGTCAGATATGATAGTCTTGGGAACACCATGCAGTCTCAGAATATTCTGAACATATAGCTCTGCATACTGATGTGGTCGATAGGTGACCTTGACTGGTACAAAGTGAGCTACCTTGGTTAAATGATCAACAATAACCCATATAGAATCATTTCCTTTCTGAGTGGTAGGTAACCCCGTGATGAAGTCCATGCTGATATCTTCCCACTTCCACTTAGGTATAGAGAGAGGTTGTAGCAAACCAGTAGGTTTCAAGTGTACTGCCTTAATGCGACAACATGTATCGCACTTTGCGACATACTCTGCAATATCCAACTTCATCTTAGACCACCAATACCTTGTCCTGAGGTCATGATACATCTTGCTACTGTCAGGGTGAATCGATAGTTTTGAGTTATGTGCTTCACTGAGAATTCTATCTCGCAAGAATTGATCCTTAGGTACCACCAAATGCTAATTGAACCAAAGGACTCCTTTTTCATGTACTTTGAAATTCAGAGATTCACTGGTTTCCAGCCTTTGTTTGATTTGCATAAGCTCCTTGTCTGATTTTTGTCCCTCAATAATATCACTATCCAAGGTGCATTGGATAACAATATTATTCAGCACCAAAGGATGCATTAGATCAAAGCCATCTTCTAACAGAGGTTGCAACAAGTTGCAATGAGATTTGCGGCTCAAAGCATCTGCTACAATATTTGCTTTTCCAGGATGGTAGTGCACTTCCAAGTTATAATCCTTTATTAACTCCAACCATCTTCTTTGCCTCATATTCAATTCAGACTGGGTGAACAAATACTTCAAACTTTTATGATCGGTGAAGATGTGACACAAATTACCCATTAGGTAATGCCTCCATATTTTCAGAGCATGCACAATTGCTGCTAGTTCCAGGTCATGGGTTGGGTAATTCTCTTCATGAGGTCGAAGTTGTCGTGAGGCATAAGCAATGACTCTTCCATTCTGCATCAACACACATCCCAATCCAATGGTTGAGGCATCACAAAACACATCAAAAGGTTCCTCCAGATTTGGTTGTGCCAAAACCGATGCAATTGTTAACAGTGTCCGCAAAGTACGAAACGTTGTTCCACATTCTCGGTTCCATTCAAACCTCTTGTTCTTCTGAGTTAACCTTGTCATAGGTTTAGCTATCTTAGAAAAGTCCAGGATAAAACGACGGTAGTATCCGGCCAATCCTAAAAAGCTACGAACCTCATGTACGTTAACTGGTGCTTTCCAATCCATGACTTCTTGCACTTTTGAGGGGTCCACTGAGATACCCTCTGCCGACAAGATATGACCCAGAAAAGGCACTTTGGTCAACCAAAACTCACACTTGCTAAACTTAGCATAAAGCTTATGCTCCCTTAACCGTTTCAGCACTATTCTCAGGTGTTCTGCGTGGTCCTTCTCATTTTCCGAATATACCAGGATGTCATTGATGAAAACCACTACAAACTTGTCCAACTCTTGCATGAATACCGAGTTCATCAAGTACATGAAATGCGCAGGCGCATTTGTCAGTCCAAAAGACATCACTAGGTATTCAAAGAGACCGTATCTCGTGGAGAAAGCGCGTCTTGGGTACATCCTCCTTTCTGATCTTAATCTGATGGGAACCAGACCGTAAGTCTATCTTGGAGAACACTTTAGCTTTAGCCAACTGATAAACAACAAATCAATCCGAAGCAACGGATATTTGTTTTTGATGGTAACCGCATTTAGAGGGCGATAGTCCACGCATATTCTTAAGGTTTTATCCTTCTTTTTCACAAAGATGGTGGGACATCCCCATGGTGAACAACTCGGGCAGATCAAACCTTTTTCCAACAACTCCTGGAGTTGTTTCTTAAGTTCTGCTAACTCGTTGGGTGGCATCCTATATGGTCTCCTGGATATAGGTGCTGTTCCGGGAGCCAACTCTATAGCAAACTCGACATCTCTATCCGGGGGTAATCCCGGAAGATCGTCAGGAAACACATCCGGAAACTCACAAACTACAGGGATCTTATCCAACAACTCTGCCATGATGGCAAACAGGACTCCCAACTGATTCGGATTCTTAGGTAAGAGAATTCCAAAAGTGGCTCCATCTCGGGGGTTAGTGATAGATATTGCACGCTGGGCTATGTCTAGATGCACTCTGCAAGCTTTCATCCATTCCATTCCAAGAATGACATCCAGACCTAACTCAGGTATTACAATGAGGCTAACATTAACCGAGGTCGTCCCCATTGTAATTTCTACCTCCTTTACCATTTTACGAGTATATAGTATAGCTCCAGCTGCACTAATTTGATACTCCTTTTCCAATTCTACCACCTTCTGCTGACTCCGCAGCACAAGGTTCCCACTAATGAATGAATGCGATGCTCCAGAATCAAACAGGATAACTGCAGGACATTGATTAACAAGGAACGTACCAGCTGTGATGGGTTCTCCTTCTGCTGCTTCCTCCAGGGTAGTGTGGTGGACGTTCCCTGTGCGAGGCTTCTGCAGTTGGTTGAACTGCTTCCTTGGCTTCGTGCAGAAATGAGACAGGTGACCAGTTTGACCACAATTTTAGCATGGTCCCACAACATAGGGCGTCTTCTGCCCTCCAACTCTGGATCCTCCAGCTTTATCCTTGTTTCGCTGTAGGGGTGCAGTGAAGGGCCTCTGATAAGCGGGACGAGCACGAGCATTGGTCATCTTCCCTTGAGGTGGTCGGAACCGTGCACCAACCTGTGGTGGACGAAACGTTGGCCTTGAAGCATTAGGACCCCTGTTCTGGTGGGATCCTCCCTCTGGGACTCGACGACGAGTCTGTGCGAGCAACCTGTTGTCGTTGGTCTCCTGGTTCAGACGGTCACTGACGAAGTCACTGAAGGTGAGGCGGTAGCTGTTTCCCATCTTGGACAGAAGAGCGGCATTCATGCCTCTCTTGAAGCTGGCGATCTTCTTGGCGTCGGTGTTGACGAAGTCGGTGGCATAGCAGGCCAACCTGTTGAAGATGGTGAGGTACTCTGTCACTGACCTGGTAATCTGAGACAGTCTCATGAACTCAGTGAGCTTCATTTCCATCACGCCTTCTGGGATGTAGTGACGGCGCATAGCAGTGGAGAACAGATCTCATGTGACCGCAGTGCCAGCAGACAAGTTATCGCGGTATTGAGACCACCAGATGCTTGTCGGTCCTTCCAGCCTGTGCGCGGCATACTCCGCCTTTAGCTCCTCTTTCAGGCGCAGAAGTCGAAACTTCTGTGTCATGGAGTGCAGCCACTCATCTGCCTCCAGCGATTTAGTAGCTTCCTTGAAGATCAGAGGGCGGGTGTCCATGAAATCCTTATAGGAACTATACTGGTTAGGAGTTGGCCCTTGTTGTTGCCTCTGCTGCTGAGCTGTGTTGGTAGCGATGTTGCGCAAGGTCTCATTCATCTGACGCTGCATCTCCTGCACACTTCTTTGGCTGCCCAGAAACTGGCCAAAGAATGCCTCTGGTGTCATCGGAGGTGGTGGTGGTGGTGGCAGATCCTCCCTGGCTGCCTCTCCATCACCCTGAGTGTTGCGACGAGTGTTAGCCGGCATCTGTATATCCCATTAACAAGCAACAATTAGGTGATGTTATGTCGAATAATGAATAAATATCATGTTGTACAAAATGTAATATTAAGCACACAACTAGATATAATTACTCATCTTTCCACATAACATCACAGAATTAATTACTCGTCATAGGCATACAAATAACATTCCATAGTCTTTGCCAGAACAACGTCTGGACTTAATTCCAAATTAAACATAGTCTTGAACAACATGATACAAAAGCTCCCAGCGCGTAAGATCAAACTCCTAATCTAGCACTCAGTAGCCGTCGGAGTAGTAGTGCTCCCCATTGTTGTCATCGAGGTTGTCGTCGAAGTAAAGCTCATCGGTGAAGGCCTCGTTTGGAACCAAGTCCTCCTCCGGTGGGCCGGGACCAAGGATCACTCCGTCCTATGGCTCGGGCTCCTCAGGTGCAGGTGCTTCGGCTGCTGCTGTCTGCTGGTGATGAAGAGCGTGAAAGGACTCGTGCAGGTTGTTGATGTACTCCTGTTGCTCGTTGAGGTGACCCTCTAACTCTGCAACTCTCTCCTGCAAGCCTTCTGACTCGGTCCAAGATTTATTCCTGGAGTTGGTGGCATCGAGGAGTAACTGCTCACCAACCACACGAGCAGTGATCTCCTCCTCCACTCTAGTCCGGGCCTGGTCGCGCTCCAGAGTCATCTGAGCCAACTCTGCCTGAAGATTTGCGACGGCTGTCTCAAACTCCTGCTGCAACTGGTGCTTGCTCTCAAGAGTGGCATTGTGGATCTTTGCACGTCTGCAAGACTGCGCTCCAGACTCTCACAAGTGCCAAGCAAAGCTCCAGTGGCACCCATGGCTGGAGTCTCGCAGTAGAAGAGATCCTCCTCATCTCCTACCAGTGTTGTCCCCTCAGCCTGTGTCCAATCCATAGGAAAAGTCTGTCCACAGGGAAACACTCCAGGCCAAGCTGCTGCAAGGTCCGCGGGAAAGCGAGCGATAATCTCCTTTAGCACCAGGTATGCTGCCCTGTTGGCACCATCCTTAGCGCAAGCTCCCTTAGTGATGATAGTCCAGCCTGACCAATCTGGCCTTCCTTCCCAAGCTTTCACCTTGACCTGAACATGGACCAGAGAATCCTGACCATACTGTTGCTTCTGCCAAGAGTACTTGGGCTCCCTGCCCTCGGGATACCCAATGGCGTGCAAAACCCGCCAAAGGATAGTCGGCAGCCCAAAGTACGTCAAGAACTTCCCTTTGATCATCTTTCTCGCCAACGGGTAACGAGGAACTCCTGCTCCTCCGGTTGCCTTCCTAGCGGTCAAACGGGTGAGAGGCATCTGTAGAAAAAGGGGTTTCGAACTCTCGTGAGACAGATATTAAGTTGGTAAATTTTATCGAAAAGGAACAATTTACAATTTAAGGGGAGGTATGACATGATGCAAGAATAAAAACATAATACATGATCGTAATTACGTTCTCACTCAACTAGAATGACTCCCAAGTCCTAACATTCTAGTCGGTGGCAAGACGATCTCTCATTACGCAGTTATTCGTTCTACACGGCTACGTAGTTAGTGTACCTGCAGTAGATTCATTTTAGCCCAAAAGAACAAAACCCAATGCAGAAAAATCACCGGGCACTTCCTGATATGCACGAAGTACATATCAGTTGGATACCAAAACCTTATGCACCAAGCTCGGAAAACCCACCCAACATTTCATACTTCTCAGATGTGTTTGCGGAAAAGCTTGCATATCCTTAAGTAACCATATCACTTCCCTAGACCAACGGTTGGAAGGTCTACTCTCACATCTCACAAATAGTTTTCAATGCAATTTTCGAAACTTGTATTATTCTTCCAAAGAATAATACCCCGACACCTTTGAAAGATCCAGCATGAGCAAAACCCTGACCAAGTTAGTATTCCTAAGCCACCTGATTCCTAGTATAGGGCTAAGGACTAGACTCTGACACTCTAAGTTTTCAAACTTAGTTTATAAAAATAGTTTTGAAATACCCGTTTTGTTTAAAAGTTACTCAAACGAATGAGGATACCTGAACTCGGCTCTGATACTAACTGTGGCAGAACCGTCCAAATTATAAGAGATCAAGTACCAAAATCGCTGATTTAACTGCCACTTAAAGCACTTGAGCCCATATAATACCGGTAGTCCGGAAATCTCGAAGGATTTCTAACAATCGTATATCCAACCCAAATCACGCAAACTCAGGTATGCACATTCGAATGAACCAACATTTAAACAAAAATACTTGAAGTACGAAATAAAAGTTATTACAACACTTTATTCCAAATAAAAGTAGTACTTACGCCACAACACACGTGGCCAAATAAAACATTGTTTTGAAACTCGAACTCAAAGTCTTACTCCACACTAATACCATTAATAAATAGGGGTGCCCACGAGATCATGTCCGACAACAGCAAAAGGTGAGCTCATAGAAGACCTTGCCCAAAGCCTACTCCTCTTCTCCTTCGACAGGATAGAGACAGTGCTTACAATAGCCAAAGTATACTTGGCCATCTGCAACAAACAGGATAAATCCTGAGTACAGGAATGTACTCAGCTAGACTTACCTGTCTAACTAAAAATAAAGACTCCAAGGATATGCATGGCTATTTATGTGGATCTGGAAAAACTTTGCTTTTGTAGAAACGCGAATAACATGAAACTTAAAGATTAGAGAGCAACCATTTTAAATCCTATTATTTACCTCTAGGTTTTGCACCTGTACTAGAGCACTCACTTGATCTAATCAAACAATATAATAAAACCATATCCAATTCCTTCATCAATATTTTAGTAGAACCATTACGATGTCACATGGAGTTGTATAGTGGTGAAGCTCAGCATAATCCCCCACTATCCAGTGGGAGGCGGCAACTCGAATCGATATACAACTAGCTGGCAAGATTGCCTTTAACACACGCCCACACTTCCCCCGTCGGGTCCATGCATTGGGTTACCGCTCAACAAAGTCCAGGTAGTACCGCCGCGATCTCAGTGTAATCCACCCAATTGGAGAAATCAGTTGGCCACCACGGGGCAGGTCGTATCTCCAAACTAGAGGGTGCCAAAAGTAGGCTGAGAGTCGGCTCGGACAATGTTTACTCGGCTTCGGGGTCGATACTTGCAACGACCCCTATGTGAAAGGGTGCATTCAAAGATGTAAGAGGGCCACCATCGTATACAAACCTATACGATCCAACGGACGGACTGCCCCCAAGTCTAAACCACTTGGTGCCCTTGCCTTCCAGTTGACCGCATTTTATTACTACCATTGGTTCTTTCCACGATAGCAAGGTATAGCCAACTGTGATCGGTATTACCCCCATGGGATAATACTATAAAACTATAAATGTAACCATTTATTCTAAGCAGGCTAAGCGGTTGCTTTTACTTTTATTAACAGGGTAACAAGGTAGGTAATTTCAATATCAAGGAAGATAATGCATCAACTAGGATTCAATCAACTCCTATCACCTAATGCATCACAGTAAAAAATAATCAAGTAGATTAATTGTAAATACTGGGAGGCTTAAAGATGCTCCGGGGCTTGCCTTGAGTGAAGGTGGAGGGCTCCTCGTTCAGGTCCTGGACCTCCTGGCCTTCTGCTTCTTGAGGTGGCAGTAAAAAATAATCAAGTAGATTAATTGTAAATACTGGGAGGCTTAAAGATGCTCTGGGGCTTGCCTTGAGTGAAGGTGGAGGGCTCCTCGTTCAGCTCCTGCACCTCCTGGCCTTCTGCTTCTTGAGGTGGCACCTAAAGTTCCTCCACTGATCCTAAATGGTTGCAATGCATATAAGTAAACTTGATGGTGCAGGGATGATGCTTGAACAAGAAATAAACACTCAAAGATTGCTTTTAGGATTTAACCTAATATTCATTCTAGTTCCACTTTACACAGCAAGCCTATTATAAACTGCTCAGAAAAATCTACAACAATTACAGGGGACAGAGCATGCTTAAAGGATACTACTGCATAACAATCACCCATAGCAAAACTACCAGCTAGCAGATACAAAAAGATGAATTTAAATGCAAAAAAGGCACTTTGAACTAGACCTACTAGCTAACAGGGTGAAACATGCTATATCTTATTTTTAATAAGTTCTTTGCTTAGAAATATATATATCAAGAAAGTTCGATGATCAGCACAAACATATTATAATCTATATGATTTTCCAAAGAAAACCCTAGAAAAGGACACTTGAACTACAAGTATCTTTTCTGCCATACAACATATCACTATTATATATTCCCTAGACAGATCATGGTACATAGAGGCTACACAAAAAGTTTCATGATTTATACATGCACAGATTTACCATAGGAATTAATATAAGAAAACAACTAAAACACATTTTAATAGATAACCATTAAAACTTACACAGGAACATGGCATGTTATATTTTTTCAAGCTTCTACACAGGATAACAGAGCTAGCATAAAAACCTCACATTTTTATTTGATCATATCATGCAATAACACATTTAACTTTGATAAATGCATAAAAGGATTATTTAAACATTAGTACTGAAGACATTCTCCAAAAATTACTTTTATATTTTTAACAGAAAGATCATTATTTATAGAGTCTAACACAATTTAATTCACCAATTTAGGGTTTACCAAACTCCAGATATTAATTAAACAAGCATTAATACATTACTGAAAATAGGAAAAAGGAAATGCATTTCTGAATTCGGCCCATAGCGAACAGTGTTGGGCTCGGCCCAGTGCACGCGGGCGCGCGTGGGGGGACTGACAAGCGGGGCCCGCGGTTAACTCTGGCCCACTGGCAGCGAGCCAGGGCAAAGCACCGGCGCTGACCGATGATTTCTCGCCGACGACGGTGAGGCTAGACTTGGCGTGCTCAGGGTGACAACGCGCATCGACTGGGGGTGTTGGTTGAACCAGCGTGGCCGTGGAAGTGGCCGGCGACGTGCGGTGGTGGAGCAGCGTGGTGGAAGTGGGGTGGTGTGTCCGCGCGCGGGGGAGCAGAGGCGGCAACGCGTGGGACTGTGACGAAACTTGATCCTAGCGCCTTTAGGGATGATCCGCGCTCGATTGCGAGTGAGACGGGGCGAGCAGCTGGTCGAACGCAGCATTACGGCGGCGTAACGATGACGCGACGACGACGTGATGACTCGGTGGCAGCGTGGCAGCGGCGCTGCGCGTTAGGCGCGCGGAGCAGAGGTGATAGCGGCTGCGTGCGGTGCAAACTCGGCCTAAGCGCCGTTAGCGCGGCTTCGCGCTTTGATGGCGAGCAAGATAGGGTGTGGTCTGGTCGGCACTGCCAGAGCAGCGGCGATGCGACGGCGAGGTGCAAGCGTGGCGCAGCGCTGCGCTCTGCACGGCAGAGGCGGTGGCGTGTGCTACGGTTTGGTCGGCGCAGGGTGTCAGCGTGCGGCGCGAGGCGAGAGGCGGTCGACAGCGTACGGGCAGAGGCAACGGGCCACACGGAGCGGCTACCGGCGTACAGCGCAGTTGTTTTCGGGCGCGGGCGCGCGACCGTGCGGTGCGCGTGCATCGCGCGTGCAAAGCACGTCCACGGCACGAGCGCACGAGCAGGCCGGCGAGCGAGCGTGAGCTGGGCCGCGGGCAAGGCCAAGTGGGCCGAAAGGGTTAACTCAGCCCGTTTCAGTTTCTGATTCCTTTTTCCATTTTCTTTTAATTGATTCAAACTGAATTTGCTTTAAAACAGTTTCGAAAACTCCAAACTAAGATTTCAAACTTAAACCAAAGTTGTTCAGAATAATATTCACTACATTTTTCATGTAGGTCACATTTTCTTAAAACCATTATTTTAGAGGGTTCTAGATTAAAACTAATTAGGTCATTTTACAGGCCCATTGACGATGATGCGTTTTATGCCGAGTTCGCTCGCAATGCGGAGCCCATGTAGTGCCGCCTCGTATTCGGCGGCGTTGTTGGATGCTAGGAATAGTAGTCACAGGATGTAGCGAAGCTTATCTCCGGATGGTGATATGAATAGAAGACCAACGCGTGCTCCGTGAATGGATGGTGAGCCGTCGAAGAATAAAGTCCAGTGCTCGGGTGCTTCAGGGTTTACTGGGACCTGGATGTCGGTCCATTCGGTGATGAAGTCAGCAAGTGCTTGTTTGATTGTATGTCTCCCTTGGAAGGCTATATTGAACGTTCCCAATTCTATCGCCCATTTGATTATTCGCCCTGTAGCGTCCTTGTTGCGCAGAATGTCTCCCAAAGGGAATTCGGTGACGACTGTCACCTTGGTTGGCCGTTGGAAGTAGTGCCGGAGCTTGCGTGCGAAGATGAGTACCGCGTATAATAGCTTCTGCACCTGAGGGTATCTTGTTTTTGACTCGTTCCATACTTCGCTTGCAAAATAGCATGGCCGCTGGACCGGGTATATACGCCCGCTTTCTTCATGTTCGACCACCATGACGGTGCTGACAACTCGGTTGGTGGTGGCAATGTAAAGTAACATTGGTTCGTCTTCTTTCTGCACGACCAGGACAGGTGGTTTAGTGAGGTACCGCTTAAGGTCAGCGAAGGCACGATTGGCCTCGTTGTTCCATTCAAACTTCTGTCCGCCCTTTAAGAGTCCGAAGAACGGAAGGCCTTTTTCGCCGAGGCGGGAGATGAAGCGGTTTAGGGCAGCCATAGAGCCAGCAAGTTTTTGCATGTCTTTGACATTAGATGGAGGTTTCATTTGGAGGACTGTGGTGGTTTTTTCCGGATTAGCCCGAATGCCGGACCGACTGATGATGTTGCCGAGCAGGTTTCCTGATGATACCCCAAATATGCATTTCTTTGGGTTTAACTTCCACCTGAACTTGTTGAGGGCCTCGAAGGTTGCTTCTATGTCAGCGATTAGTGTTTCTACGGAGTGTGTTTTTATGACCACGTCATCTACGTAGGCCTCGACCTTTCCTGGAATGAGTTCTTTCAAGCATTCTTGTATGGCGCGTTGGTACGTTGAACCGGCATTTTTTAGTCCGAAGGACATTGTTGTGTAGCAGTAGGCGCCGAAAGGGGTTATGAACGATGTTTTGATTTGATCTTCCACCTTCAGCTCTATTTGATGGTAGCCAGAGTAATAGTCGAGGAAGGAGAGGAGCTCACATACGGCAGTGGAGTCAACAACTTCATCGATCCGTGGGAGAGGGAAAGGGTCGGGAGGGCAATGCTTGTTGAGACTCGTATAGTCGACACACATTCTCCATTCATTATTCTTTTTTCTTACAAGTACCGGATTGGCAAGCCAATCGGGATGATTTACTTCCTTTATGAACCCTGCAGCTAGGAGCCTGGTTATTTCAGCCTTAATAGCCTCTTTGCGGTCTGGTGCGAACCTTCTAAGCTTCTGGCGGGTGCTTGGCCCCGTCAACCACGTTCAGGGAATGCTCGGCGCGGTGTAAGGAACATGGTCCTCATGTCCCATATAGTTTGGATTTTGGTGTTTGATGATCAACATAACCAAATTGGACTAACGTATTTGCAAGTGTTTATTTTGTAGTCCAATAGGGTGCAAACATGCTTTGGACTTAGGCAACACCGCAAGCAAGACATTTGAAGCATATAAAAGACCTAAAAGATCAAGCATAGTTCAAGCATGGAGGATGGAACCTACTCGGAAGCAAGACCGCGAAGATACAAAGTCTTTCAGATGCTCGTCGCCTCGCGTCCAGACTTTTGGAAATCAGCCCGGCAGAAAATAGTGAAGAAAAAGGGCTCCGAACGCTACAAACAGAAGGGTCCAGACCATTGCGGATGCATCCGGACGCCTAGGGTTTGGTCTGCGAAATTGAGAGAGTCCGGACGCTGTGAACAGTACGTGTCCGGACCATTGGTGCTTGCATCCGGACGCACACAGAGAAGAACCCGAGAGCTCCAAGGACTCCGGACGCGCGGCCGGAGTGCAGCGTCCGGATCTCATGCAGAGAGGTTCCAGAGGAGCACGAAGGACTCCAGACGCTGACCGGAGCATGGGGTCCGGACCAATAGTGGCGTCCGGACTCTATGCAGAGAGGTTCCAAAAGCTAACGAAGGCTCCGGATTGTGGACTCCGGACCATAAACAGCGCCCGGACCCATGAATCAGCCGCAACGCACAGAAGACCGTTGGAAGGTCCGGACACACAGGCAATTGTCCGGACCCCTTTGGTGTCCGCGTCCGGAGCTACGCAGAGGAGCGGCATCAAGGTTCCAACGGCTCCATTTGGTTTGGGGCCTATATATATGATCTTTGGCCGACCAAATGGGAGAAAAAAAAGGTGGAGACTTGAGGAAACATTCCAAGGTGTTGATACACAATTCTAGTGATCTCCATATGCATAGAGCTTAGTGATACACTTGGTGATTAGCATTTGTGCTTTGCGAAGTGCTTAGGCTAGTTAGACCACTCATATGCGCTTGCTCTAGGTGTAAGCCTAGTGTTAGTGAGGTTTGTAAACCTCTTGATCAAAGGGTGCTTGCGCGCACCAAGCTTGTACTCGGTGGGGCTTGTAATCTTGCGCGATCACACCAACCGCGTTTGTGGTGTGGCCGCCACCGGTGTACCGAAGGGAACAAGGCCCGCAGCGTTTCGGCCGGAAGCTTGATAGTGAAGACGGCGGAGAGCATCCGGGAGAGGCTTGCCGGAAGGCACATCGGAGACCCACATGCGCGTGGGGAGAGCCCGATGCTATCCACGGAGTTACCCGACCGGGAGCTTGGCCCTTGCGCGGGATTCCTCGCAAGGGGCTCCAACGAGGACTGGGGGAAAGCTTGCGCGCTTCTCGATACCTCGGTAAAAATACTAGAGTCATCGACGGGAGTTTGCATCTCTACCTTGCTCTTTACCTTCCGCACTTACATTGTTTACCTTGTGTTCTTTACCTTTCCTAGCTTAGTTGATAGGCTAGTTGGTAGGTTTGGAAACTAGGTTGCATAACTCTTTTTGTGGTAGAGATAGCAACACTTAGCAAAACCTTAGTTGCACTACTAGATAGTTTACCTTTTGCATAAGTTTTTCTAAGGTTAGAAAAAGAGGCCATAGAATAGAGAGTAGTTCTTAAGTGACCTAATTCACCCCCCCTCTTAGGCATCATGGTCCTTTCACGCGATCGCGGGGGACTCCTGGCATATCTGCCGGTTTCTAGGAGAAGATGTTGATATTGCGTCGCAGGAAGCTCACGAGCGCGCTTTCTTGTTCATGGTCGAGGTCGGCGCTGATCACGGCGGTCTTTTCAGGATCATCATCATCCAGGACCACCGTCTTCGTGTCCCTGGATTTCTTCGAGGCGCGTGTGGTCGGAGGCTCTGGAACGTCGAAGTCTCCTGCTTGTGGCTTGGCCGCATCAGACAGGCAGATTTGGGTACCACGCAGTTGCTCCCGCCTGGTCGCGTTAGTGATTGTCTCTTTCTCACACTTGTATGCGATCTGAAGATCGGAGTGGGGGCTGATGACCCCTGCAGTGTTGGTATCTTGAGCACTAAATAGGTATAGTGTGGTATCGCCATGAGTCTTGACAGCGCAGGCCGCCCGAGGATGGTGTCGTATGGAGTATCGAGGTCGGCAATCACGAAATCTATGGGTTCTTCACGCACCAGATGGTCGGATTCGAATCATACTAGAAGGGTGATCTGCCCGGACAGCTTCGAGCTTTCATTGGGGATTATACCATGGAAGGAGAAATTCACCGAGCAGATGCTGCTCTCCCAGAACTCGAGATGTTGGAGCGTGCTCAGGAAAATAATGTTGAGAGAACTTCCTCCGTCGATGAGTATCTTTTTGAAGAAGCTGATCGAAATGACTGCGCTAACGACCAGGGGGAAACGACCAGGGTAGTCGTGTCGTACCCGATGATCATCTCTGGAGAAATCGATTCGGCGCCTCGTCCAATCTGGAGCAGGGACAAGAATGCTATTACTGTTAGTAAAAGCCCTGTGGCGCTTACCGTTACCATGTGGGCGCCCGCGGAATATGGGGAAGATGCGTGCAGCCTTCGTGAAGTTGGTGATCAGGGCCTCCGGTGTGTCCTCTATCGAAGGGTCGTTGCCCTGTTGCTTTGCTTCCGCCTTGCTCTAGATGGCTTCCTTGAGGGCGATGCATTCCTGCATGGTGTGTTTTCCTCATTCGTGAAGGGGACAGGGGCCGTCAAGGACATCTTTGTGGTTGTTTCCGCGTCGACGCTTCTGCCCGCTACCATGTCTTGCGGGATCCGGTGTCGAGCGGTGCTGTGATGCTTCCGGGGTGATCTTCTTTCATGCGGTCAACGCGTGTGGATGGAGTCGGCGGCGAGCGGCATTGATGAGGCTGAGGCATTCGATGAGGTCTTCGTCAACCTGGTCGACAGCGCCCACCGGGTCATCATGGGCGATGCGCCTAGGAGTGCCTTGAGCCCTCTTGGTGGTCATATCTTCGATCGAAGGAGAGTTGGGCGTAAGGAGTCACGCAGGTTCCGTAGTTTCAGAGACAGAGACGGTGCCGTGGATAGTCCAGACCATAGATCCGATCTGGATGGTAGCACCGCCTACGGGGATGACCTTGGATCTAGGGAAGGTAACCGCTTGATGAGCCATGAAATCGATGCACACACCACCTTCCTGGCGCGCCAACTATTGACGAAATATGCGTCGTAGTCTACCTAGGGAGTACCCTACGGTAGTAGATTGTAGGCGGAGGTGTGGCGATGGAGATCAAGCGTAATACAGAGAGCGTAGACATGGCGATTTAGACAGGTTCGAGCCGGCAAATCACCGTAATACCCTACATCCTGTGTTCTGGTGGCTGGATTGATCTGAGTACTAGGTTACAAGATCCGTGGATGATTTGAGAGAGAGAGATTTTGGATGGGGTCCCTGCTCGCCTTATATAGCCAGGGAGCAGGTTACAATTTCCATATCCTAACAATTACAATCGGTCTCTTAAGGCAAGGGATCCAAGTCTATCTACTAGGATCTTCGTTGGCGAGCAAGACATCTTCGGAGTCCTTGGCGAGCACGACGTGCTGGTCGCGTGCCGCAAGGCCTCGTGGGCTGGGCCATCTTCTGGTCGGTAGGCCCATAAGGTCCCTAGGGATATGCCGAGGTAATATCCCCAACAGATATAGCTTGATCTATGGGTATGGCCAATGATGCAAACAACAATATATTACAATGGCACTCTTATGCACTCTTATTTATGAACTCATATGCTCATGTGGACAAAGCTTATGAACTCATATCCATTCAATTTTTTTCATTTTTTTCATGACTCTTATGCACTCTTATTTATGAACTCTTTGTATGGCTGTGTTGCATGGACAAAGCTTGTACACATCCTTTCAGTAGCAAGACCATCATATACCTTATGATATGTGACGGCAACAGGCCTATGATGCAAACTTATTGAAAATATGAGGTGGCTACGATCTAATATGTGGGTTTTCTTGATGTTTTCAGGAATGTCATCAAATCCATCCGAGCCATCCATTCTCTTGAAACTTGTCGGGTACGAAGGTAAGGGGTACCCTAAACCCTTCGATAATTTAACGCTAAACATAGCAACCATTTTTAACACAGGAACCAACCCACTGCTCAAGTCAGTAAGGAAAGGCCCATCTCACGAAGGCCTCCTGCACCGGCCGTAGCGACCCGTCGTGGGCCGGCCTGCTTCGAAAAAGACACGGACGAGGGGCCGAACGAACGACCCCTCCACCTCCACCTCGACACCGAATGACGGACGAGGGGCCGAACGAACGACCCCTCCACCTCCACCTCGACGTCGAATGACGGGCGAGGGGTCGAACGAATGACCCCTCCGCCTCCACCTCGACGCAGAATGACGGGCGAGGGGTCAAACGAACGACCCCTCCGCCTCTGCCTCGATCCCGAGTGACGGACCAAGGGTCGAACGAACGACCCCTCGGCCCCTACCTCGATCTCTCAGACTCCGCCTCCACCTCGACGCCGAGTGACGGAAAGAGGTCAAACGAACGACCCCTCAACGACGAGCTCGATCAGCCCAACTGCTCCCGGTATGGGTTAAAGTAAACCCACCTAACGCCATGGGCGCCCGCGTCCGCTGTCAAATCCGTCAACTCTCCGCCATGTCCCTGACTCCTGTCAGTTGTGCTGCCACTGTAACCACGCCGCGAGTATGGACTCCAGAAGCACCCCTCGAGACGTGAACAGTGCGGCCCTCGACGACGACTTCAGGGATACAACAGAGCCACGCAGGGCTCGACCACCCCCCCCCCCTTGACCAGGGGGCTCGACCCCTACCTCCGACAACTCCAGTATGGGGCCCGTCCCATCTGCCCCGTCTCGCTTTAGCTGTGGGATTCGCGCCCGCCTGCGGAAGCTATGCCGCGACGACTTCTACTGCCACCACGACCCGGAGCACCAGATGGACGGGAAGGCCATGCCGCCATAGTGCTCGACGTCCCTTCGCCAGCACTATGCCACGGACACGCCGCCCATGCCACAACAGTTTAGGACCCTATACCCTCGGGCCTCCCCTTGGTCTATAAAAGGGGACGCCAAGGTAGAAGAGAGGGAGGACGATCATCTTCCGATCCGACATCCGATCAGAGAGATCCCTGGACTCTCAGACAACTCCACACTCACACTCCACACACCCCGTTGCTCGATCGACCCCTCGAGCGACGAACCCACCGCCTAGGGTAGCCCTACTAGCCTTAGGCATTAGCTCACTCTGAGCAGCTCCGTGCAAACCAGCTTGTACCCCCCTGTACGAGCACTTTGGGTGCGAGATAATACAAGTCATCCTCCCCCGCTGGACGTAGGGCCTTCTTTGCCCGAACCAGGATAAATCTTGTGTCCATCTTGCATCACATCTGGGAGAGGGAGCACGCAATATACAAATTTACTAGTTGGTGGTCTTGACCCCCGGGTCATAACACCGACAGTTGGCGCGCCAGGTAGGGGGAATTGCATGTCGATCAACTCCGAACTACTCTCTCAGATGGATTCCACGATCCCGTCATTTCCATTCACCACTGTCGTCTGGTTTGGTAGTCTAGGGTTCATATCCACGGGCCAGGGCCACTACATAGTCTTTCCCTTTGCTCGTGGCCTGGACGGCAGCAGTACCGGTACACCGGGGCTAAGCAGGATCAGGCGACGGTCCCTCCGCTTGCGCCTCTGGCCTGCGATCAGGAGGAGGCGCGAGCGCCTCCAACGCGCTCGTCACCGTGCGGACTCCGAGATGCCGGATGTCGTTTCCCCGGCCCCAACTAGCGACACAGTCCCTCCTCTCGGGAGCCTGTTTGACCCAGGCTTGCGGACCAAGGGCGGGCACCCCTCTGAGCGGGACTTTGGCTCTGCCATATCATCGTCCCCGGGGGTCCCCGTGGCCTCTCCGACACACTCGACCCCGTCACCACCGTGTAACCCATTTCCATACGGGCTCCACAACAGTTCAAGACTCTGCTCTACCCTCGCAGATTTGCAGATACAGACACGTTGCGGGTCTCCAGGGACCCCGCCGCGTGCGACGACCAACCCCGTCACCACCTCTCTGCCGGATGGGCAACCAGAGCCAAGACAAGCCCGGACATGGGGCACGTTGCGACGACGCCTAGCCGAGGAGCGCAGGGGGCCTTTCCCCCACTTCTACCACGCCGACCCCGACTCGGACTCTCCCGATGAGGGTTACAATCCCACGCAGGAATGCTTCCACCTCGACGAACAGGCCGACCCCCAGGACGACGTCGACGACACCGTGGCCACGGATGAAGGAGGAGGGGGCAACGCTACACCAGCATGAGACGCTGACCCCCCGAGTCCTGACAAAGCCGATCCACTTCCAGACATCCAGATCACGCAAGTCCGAGAGCTGCTCAGTAAGCTCGAGGTGGAGCGCCTACGACTTCAGCAACTCGAGCACGCCCTCGAGCGAGATCGAGGGCGCCCATAGGGTGGAGGAGCTCGCGAGCGGGCCCGGGAAGTCCATCGGCAAATCATCGAGGAGGGGGCGAACGAACCCCGAGTCTACAACCGCGCCAGCCAAAACTTCGTGGCAGCTGCAATGCTGCTCCGCGACATGTCGGCGCCATCAACTCCCAAAGCACGGCGTATCAGGAACGAGATCCAGGGGCTTCTCCAAACTGCGGCCGTGCAGCAGGCGGAGAGCTCGGCCTCGAGGCGTCGAGGGGCTGTCTTCGAGCGTCAGGAAGTACCCCCTCGACAGAATCAAGAGGTATCCGTCCACTAGGACAAAGCACCCCAAGGCCAAGTCGAGCGACGACCGGTTCGAGAACGCCTCGTCGATGATCGACCCCCACGGGTGAACAATCGACGTCGGTACTGTTGACACAAAAAGCGTCAGAATCTGCGAACACCTCGGGCTATTACCCAAAGCTCGGTATCCGGAGGCATACCAGTCGATTTGACCAGTTAATCGACAAGGACGATAACTAGAGCAAGATCCAATCCAGACAACGGCGATGCGCCCGGATGTTGGGATTGAGGCTTGATCAGGATAACTAGAGCAGAGCTGAACGAGGCAACAGCGATGCGCCCGGATGCCAAGGCTCAGAGATACTCCCACGCGGAACTTGCAAGGATTTGACGGAGATCAAGGTGATGCAGCCCATCGAAGCATGAAGAACTCATTAAAAAAACTATAACTAATGCAAAAAAGGGTAAATTGCGATAAAAAGTAGAATAAGAGTAAAATTGGTTTGTTTGATATTGGATTGATTGTCATACACGTAGCTCTCGGGCACATATTTATACTCCCGCATGGAGAGTTGTACAAAGACACGACTCGTATCCTTCCTAAAACAAACTCCTAACTTTAAGGAAACTGACTCGTGCAGGAGTCGGACCTAAAACAATAATATTATTTTCCTAAACAAACACACTTATTTTAAAGGAAAACAAACGACTCACGCAAGAGTCGGACTCAAACTGCTATAACAATACTGGTATAAAATCACCAGTCTCCCAATGTCTTCCCTTCGATGGAAACTTTCCATCGGCAGATCCCTTCAATCTGCGACTTCCTTCTTTAACCACCGGCAACCTTCTGCTGACATCGAGCGTTAAGTCACCCTGTACTCATCGGCACCCCATGCCCATCGGCATCGGCAATACTTCCCGATCGGCAACCTTGTACTGGTAACTGTCTTCACCAATCAGTCCCTATCGGCAATCGACAACCACTCTTCATCGGCAATCGGTAATGTCTCCTCATCGGTAATCGGCAATGTCTCCTCATCGGCAATCGGTAACAGCAACTCAGCCCATGCGACCTAACTTCACCAATTAACCTTAAGGACCATCTAGCCTCTATCGGCAACACACTTAGTCTTCCCGCAGCATATTCCCATCGGCAATACTGGCTCATGATTTCCTGATGCCGATAGAGAACGACCGCTGACCAGTCAAGCCTTAGCTCATTTGACACGTGCTGAAAAACGGTGTCAACACATGCCCCCCAATTTCGGAGCGTATAATATTACGTGCCGAAATTCTCTCCACTGTAGCCGTTGCTGTAGCCGTTACCTTCGAGATAGATGCACAGTTTCCTCGATCCCCGCGCACGGAACCGCAATTTAATAATAAAATCCCTCGACTGTAGCACAAACAGTTGCAAGTCCCCTCGATCATCGCGCGCATCTAGCACGGGCCTCTCCACAGTGTGAACCGAAATCCCAAAATGCCCCTGAGTAAGCTTATAAAAGTTACCGGGATCCAATCTGTTTTTTTACCCCAAGTCCATTTTCACTTTTACACCTGCCTTCGTCTTCAACCTTCGGCGACGCCTCCGAAGAACACCTGTTCTCCCGTGCAACAGTCCTCTCCGCAATCCAAGGACGAACCGCAAGCACTCCTTCAACTCCAATGGCGATCCAAGTCGACATCCCCAAGGTAAGACCTATTCTCTCCCTAATCCAACCTCCTGCTGGCTCTTTTCCGCACGAATCTAGAATCATCCCCGTTCCTTTTCTAATTCTTTCCTTTCTTTTCTTCGAACTCTAGGAACTGTACAACAAAGTAGTGATCCCGCTCGCTCAGTCCAACTTCAGTTGTCTAGGTCCAATGGGAAACCCTGACCCCAGTTACATAATCAACGCAAAAACCAACCGCATCAGTTGTCTAGATCTGAATGCTTCAGTTTAGGGTTATGGAAGGATGCCTTCCGTTCATGGCCCAAGCCTACCAAGGGGTGGAAGAACTGGTACCTTCGGGTAACTAGAACACAGCAGGTGTACTGGGCAGAGCGCAACCTGGATCAATGCATTAGGCTCTCCATTGCCGATATGCAGAAAAATGAGAATATGATGATAGCAGCCTCTTACTTCTGGTCCGACACTATGAATGTTTTTCTATTCAGACATGGACCAGCTACTCCTACCCTTGCCGAAGTGCACATGCTGACCGGCCTGGACGTTTCTTCCGATGATGTCTCAACTTTATTTCATCGGAAAGCTGAACACAAAGTGAATACACGGAACATCGGTGGCTGGACCGGTTACATCCAAGAGCAGCAACAGACTGGGTCGGTAAGCCAAAGAGAGCACGCCACCTTTCTGAACATGTGGTTAGAGAAATTTGTCTTCTATGGCAAGACTGTCGGACCGACCACCATGTATCTCCCAGCAGCAGAACTCCTTGCCGATGGAACAAGACTCCCTCTCGGCAGATACCTCCTCGGATCGGTATACCACCTCCTGCATCAAGTGTCCAAAAAACTATTGCTAGGTGAGTCCATCGGCAACCTTGGAGGCCCCTGGTGGCTTATCAATATGTGGCTGAACGCACACATGCACAAGACCCTTCAGTTTGACCTATTCGCTCAACGATTCCCAAGGGACATATCGGAAGATCACCAGTATAGGGATGATGAATCGACAACTCGCCCCCCACTCAACTTTGGAGAGGCCATCATAGTATTTCCAGGAACCGATGCCGATACAGAGCAATTCGGCATGTTTTTTCAGAGGTTTTACAATGGAATTCCTGCCACAGAACGGCTCTGGTGGCCATATGTCGACGAAGACAACCAATTCCCACTGCTATTCAATCTTACCAATGGGATTGTGCCTGAGAATCAAACAATCATGAAGGCCAGTATTATCCCCCGTGCTATCCCAGTGAACATCTTTGGATCCGGGAAGAATGCCCCTCCATCGTTTGAATTCTATTACCCATCGGCAGCGGCGAGACAACTAGCCTTTGGTCAACTGCCGATTAAGCTCTGCTACTCCAAGGTGGTGAAGCCTAGGTAGACAATCTCCAGCGCTCTAGACTAGAATAAGGTCGTCAATCTTCCTCCCAATGCCGATATATCAGACCTTGAACTGTCTTCCTGGTCGCCAACCTCCTTCATTACGAATGAGTACAAGTCCTGGTGGCAAGAATGGAGGCACCAATTATTTGCTAAGTCATCGCACTACTATCGGCACATGATCGACGCCAACCACATCATCCCTGACAACACAGTAAGTCTCTGTCCCGATGCATTCCTTATCACTTCACTTTAATCATTGGCATCTGACCCCCTTATGCTTGATAGGTCGACGATCCAATTCCTCCGATGAGCAGGAGTGGCAAGCCCTTCAATCTTCGGATGATGAGTCCCATCTCACTCATCGGCAATAAAGCCCCCACGTTAGCTGCCTTCACTCCTCAACAGGTACCTACACCGACACCTGCAAAAGCCAAGGCTACATCGGCCACTGCTGCTGCCCTGACGCGGGTGTTTGCAGTAAACTCATCTTCACCTATACCGATTACATACTATTTTCATCGGCAATATTTACTTCGTATAACCTGTACCGAACATTTTCAGGCTATGAGGTCATCGGCAGCTGCTCCAAGCAGACAAGCACCTCCTAGTTCGGCTGCCGATGCCCCCCAGTCTTCGTCGAAATGGGCTGGATCTCCTACTACCGCGCCAAGGAAAAAGAGGCGTCTGAGACTAGCTTCCCCATCTTCTCCATCGGCTTCAACTGCACCACCAACTGCCAATGCACCATCGGCAAGACCGTCGACGGCTCCTACTCCTGATCATCCACTGGACGACGTCTCTAACCAAGAGACAACTCCACCTGCTGCAGCGGCGGAGGCGGCATCGGCATCGGCACCGGCCGAAATCCCTGATGAGGGCATGGCGTCGCCACCACAGGAACCAACAGCATCGGTATCGGCACCAGTGCCTACATCACATGAAAGCCCTAACCAGGGGACGACTCCACTTGCTGCAGCGGTGGCGGCGACATCGGCATCGGCGCCTTCACCAACTGAGATTCCTGATGAAACAACGGTGTTACCACCAAGGAAGCCAGCTACTACGTCGGAAGCAATACCGACAACAACGTCACTAGTACCAACGGCTTCAGCAACAGAAGCTCATTCATCGGCAACTGCTGCTGATCTCCAGGACGAAGCCGGACCATCAACATACCAAGTCCTCGGCAAGAGATTAGCTTTAAGATCGTAAGTCGGCTACCAAGAAATCCATAGCATAACCTTATGATCGGCACATTTTAACTTCTTTTTCAGGCCCAAGACTCCCCAGACAGCCTATTTTCCTTCGGCCTCAACCTCCATGATGAAGATGAACACCAAGGCCCCGCTGGAGCAGACAACCTGTTCTCTTTTGCTGTCAACATTTCCGATGAGGACGAAGACGAGCAAAGTTCTGCTCCAGCTCTATCGGCAGAAGTGAAATCCAAGCTCGAGGCATTACTCTCTCAGCTACAGATAGATACATCCCAGCTTGTCCAGGATTCAACTGCAGCAAGGGCAATTTTCAAAGATATCCAAGGCCAGCTACGTGCCGATGCAGAAGAGATCCTCCTTCAAGCAGCCTTCCTTGAGAGTCGCCGATTACAATACCAACGGGCCTCAAGTCGCATTGCCAACAGGAATGCCCAATCCAAACTCACGGAAGAAATGCTTAAGTTTAAGCAAATTGCCGATGAGAAGAACAAGAACATCGACCAAGTGGAGGCTTCTGGTACTGATCTTGAACAGGCATTTATCCAATTATCGGCAAAAAAGGAAGAGCTGCAGGCCGAGCTGAGAAAAGTTGAAGAAGCTTTGAACACAGTCAGCCAGAAGAGAGCCCAACTCCCCGACACCATCACGGCTCTGCGACAAGAGAGGGATAGCAATGCCCGACAAGCCATCACTCTAAAGAAGAAGATCAAGTCGGTTGAAGGCTCTGCCGATGAGGACGCTAGGGAGATAGCAGAAATAGAACAAATTCGCCTGCGTGCGATATCAATTATCCACTCCCTGTTGTAACTTGTTAAATTCCATCACATCGGAAAATATAACATTGATACTTGATTTTGCCTTGTAATATAATGGCAATACGCTTTTACCGATGTATTACAACTTTCCTTTCATCGTCATTCGAACGAGCACGCTATACGTCGACTACTTCGAGAGTTTCTAGAATGTAAGCATTGCTGGGAACAGACTGTCCCATCCGATAAGGACTTCCCCAATTAAGAAATCGTCTTCCAAGCTTAGAACTTAGTCCCAATTGGTAACATCAACCTCCATACCAGAGTACTATCGGCAAACTCTTTCACCCAGTTATCGGCAACCATTACCGACACCATGACTTATCGAATCGGCTAAAATCTTCCTCGAGTAATCTCAACTCTTTAGCATGGCATGGTATTCAGCCCGATTGTCGGTTGAGGTAGCAATAATTAGCAACAAAATTTCATACTCCCATCAGAACGAAATCCAGACAATGCCGATAGATCCACCAAAGGGTACAAGGAGCAACCTCTAAGATACTTGCACCACATGTTTAATCACCGCACACAAGCACGGCAAAATTATTCTTTTAATCATTCTCCTCTGTCAGTTAACAAATTCACCGGCAGTGCCGTTTTTAATGCACAAACTATTTACTCAACCAGCCGGGGCTCCCAAATATAACAATCGGAATCGCCAAAGTTTGCCGAGTGTTGCTCCCAAGTTAAAACATTAAGATCATTGACCCTAGTTATGCCATCGGCAATATATTGACATCCGCCGATGGATTTCCATCCTTGCGCTTCGGCCTCCACTGCTTTTCCTTTGAAGGAATTTCACTGCCATAAAAATCGTTTCGGCGCTCACGCTGAATTCTTCTTTTCTGGGTCTTTGTTAGACCCCTAGGGCACCACTGAGGGAGTCTGGTTTTCCAGACAGGCTGGTGCCGCCTTCCATTGTTGGCATTGGCTTCCTTCCCGATGTTTGGATCTCTGGAGAGCGCGTCTTCATCGGGTACTCTCGCGTTGGCCATCTCCTCAGGCTCCCCTTGCTCAACACGCCTGCCAAGCCTGTCATGGGCACTAAGCCTGCCCCCCAGCCGGTCATGCACTGATCTCTTCTCTCTGAGTGGCTTGGCGTACTTGGATGCCCGATCATCAAAGCAAGGTTTCTTACCTGACCGATCGGCAATGTAATACCCGTTGCAATGTAGGTAGCTTAATGCTTTCTTCGCAACAGTGAACGAAGAAGGGACACCTCCAGTGATCCTTCTGCCGAAGTCGTTCCTGTTCCTTCTCTTCCTGTCGATGTCGCTCCTTTTGTGATTGCCGATACTCTTTCCTTGGCTTTTTATGAGTGATTATAATGCTAGGAGCCTTGTTGGTACTGCTACCTTCATCAGCAACTCTCTTGCCTTTCCTTTCATCGGCAAACTTTTCTACATCATGTTTAGCCACTTGATGATCGGGATCTACCGATGTACTTTTCCTGGCAGCTTCCGATGTTAGCACCTTAGGCTTTCCATTAGTTTCCACCATATTATTTGGAAACGGGTGCTGATCAATTTCCATCGGCTTTTGGACTCTAGAATTTTCAAACTTGATTCGTTCAGAGTCAATCTCTGACTGCAACTCCCGCCTGAACACTTTGCAGTCATTGGTACTATGAGAAGTCGCGTTGTGCCACTTGCAGTACCTGGTCTTCTTGAGTTCTTCGGCCGATGGAATTACCTGATTAGGGGCTAGCTGAATTCACCTTTCCTGAAGGAATAGGTCAAATATCCCATCGGCCTTCGTGACATCGAAGGTGCACTTTCCAGTCTTTTTCTGGCCGAGCGCACCAGGTACCGACTCCTCATCTTTCACCCATCCAACAGTGCCGACGTTCACCTCCTCATCTGACTCAGAGTCCCCTTGTCCAACGAAGAGCACCGTTGCATTCCGAGTCTTTCTGGGCTTGAATGATTTAACGTCCTGATCGGCCTTTGTGATATCAAAGGTGAATTTTTTCAATTCAGCAACACTGATACTTGGTTCTTCGTCCAAATCTGAGGCCTCCACTTTCTCGGCCAAAAACACCTTTGTGCCTGGATCTTGCCAATGCACAGACTCGTTAACCGGTTGAGCAGATGGATGCACTTCTTCATATTTTTGTGGAGAACAGGTCGGAGCAATCGACACATCAGCAGTACCAATCTGTTGAATATTGTGTATTGGCTGATTGGCCGATGGACAACTCTAAACGTCTACTGGCTGAGTAGGTTGACGTACTTCTTCAGGTCTTGATGTCAAAGTACTTGAAATGATTGGTGCATGCCCAGTACCAGTTATTGGAACACTATGCTTCGGCTGCGTTGCCGATGGGCAACTTTGCACAGTTACTGGCTTGCATTGTGGCATTATATTCATTACATTCATCGGTTGTTGTACCGATGTTTCATTATACACTTTTTCTTGCGAGTATTGCAGCGTAGTACTTATCGGTTGATGTACCGATACTTCATCCTGAAGACTCACCTGATGATGCTGCGGAACTCCTGCCACTCGGTGCTCAGGCTGCACATATTGCTGCTGAATCAGCAATTGACCGATCCAACCTACATTAGGTGTCATCGGCACGTGACTTACCGATGGCTAATAACTAGCTGACTCTTACAACCTTTGTACTCTTGGATGATAACTTTGATTTGTAGGTACCATGGGTTGAGCAGCCATAGCCGATGCAGGCTGATCGACACTCGACATGCCTTGTTGCATCGGCCAAGAATTTGCCGATATAGGCTGATCAACTATGGGCACGCCTTGTTGCATCGGCCAAGCATTTGCCGATAGCTGATAACCGGCTGATGCTTGTTCTTGTTGTACCCTTGGGTGATTGCTTTGACTCGCGGGTACCACAACTTGAGCAGTCATTGCCGATACAGATTGATTGACAATCGGCATACCTTATTCCATCGGCCAAGAAGTTGCCGATGGTTGATAGTCAGGTGACGCCTGTCGTTCTTGTGGCGTCGGATAATTAACAGCATAGCTACCTTGATTAGCAAGTGTTCCAGTTTGAAGAACCATTGCCGCCATGGGTTGATTCGCAACTGCTGGGCCTTGTTGTACCGGCAAGTGACTTGCCGATGGTTGGGCGTACGGCACTCTGGGTATTGCCGTTTGCAGATTCCCTGTTGGCAACTGCACCGTTGGAGAAGATGTAGCATAATGCATCATTGGAACCATCGGTTGTACAGATGTTGCCGATGATATGGGAACCTTCCACCCTGCATGGTTATCTTGGACCAATCTGGAATCAGCAGATAGACTTGGAGACATACCGTATCCCCACAAGTTGGCAGAAGTTGGCTGATTCTAGATCACGGGTCCAGACATTGTCGAAGCCACCAGATCTGTGTTCACTTGAGTAGTGTTTGCTGGGCTCAATCTTGGTGGCGCGATCTCATCGGCAGATTGGCTCATAATTGGTGCGGACACCTTCAGAACCGCCGATGGAATCGCAAAAGATGCCGATCCGAGTTGATGATACTCCGGACCAACATAATATGGTGTCTGTCCCTGGAAAGCTTGCTTGACAGCGTTGCATACGACATCGGACAGCACATCGGATTGGCTAATTAATACATTATTTAATGCAGAATTAATCGTCTCTTGTATCTTACCAGGATCGGCGTCGAAAGTGATCTGCCGCGGTGACGGCGGATCTTGCTTCTGGACTACTTCGCCGATTCTGTTTAGGCTGAAGGATTTAAGATACAACCGCTTGTACTCCTCCATTGCCTGCTCCATAGATTGCTTCTAACGATCTGTCAGATCTGTTGTGGAGACTTCAATGACACTCCTTGGATTAGTCATGATAGATATAAAAAATGGTATAATCGTGTCCCACCGAGCGTGCCAAAACAGGTGTTGACACAAAAAGCGTCAGGATCTGCGAACACCTCGGGCTATTACCCAAAGCTCGGTATCCGGAGGCGTGCCAGTCGATTTGACCAGTTAATCGACAAGGACGATAACTAGAGCAAGATCCAATCCAGACAACGGCGATGCGCCCGGATGTTGGGATTGAGGCTTGATCAGGATAACTAGAGCAGAGCTGAACGAGGCAACAGCGATACGCCCGGATGCCAAGGCTCAGAGATACTCCCACGCGGAACTTGCAAGGATTTGACGGAGATCAAGGTGATGCAGCCCGTCGAAGCTTGAAGAACTCGTTAAAAAAACTATAACTAATGCAAAAAAGGGTAAATTGCGATAAAAAGTAGAATAAGAGTAAAATTGGTTTGTTTGATATTGGATTGATTGTCATACACGTAGCCCTCGGGCACATATTTATACTCCCGCATGGAGAGTTGTACAAAGACACGACTCGTATCCTTCCTAAAACAAACTCCTAACTTTAAGGAAACTGACTCGCGCAGGAGTCGGAGCTAAAACAATAATATTATTTTCCTAAGCAAATACACCTATTTTAAAGGAAAACAAACGACTCACGCAAGAGTCGGACTCAAACTGCTATAACAATACTGGTATAAAATCACCAGTTTCCAAATTTCTTCCCTTCGATGGAAACTTTCCATCGGCAGATCCCTTCAATCTGCGACTTCCTTCTTTAACCACCGGCAACCTTCTGCTGACATCGAGCGTTAAGTCACCCTGTACTCATCGGCACCCCATGCCCATCGGCATCGGCAATACTTCCCGATCGACAACCTTGTACTGGTAACTGTCTTCACCAATCAGTCCCTATCGGCAATCGGCAACCACTCTTCATCGGCAATCGGCAATGTCTCCTCATCGACAATCGGCAATGTCTCCTCATCGGCAATTGGTAACAGCAACTCAGCCCATGCGACCTAACTTCACCAATTAACCTTAAGGACCATCTAGCCTCTATCGGCAACACACTTAGTCTTCCCGCAGCATATTCCCATCGGCAATACTGGCTCATGATTTCTCGATGCCGATGGGGAACGGCCGCTGACCAGTCAAGCCTTAGCTCATTTGACACGTGCTGAAAAACGGTGTCAACAGGTACGGCGACGCCGAGGCTCGAGGCTACAGCGCTCACCGGGGTGGGCGCTACGACAGCGACGAATATCGATGCCGGTCTCCGGAGCCACCGGGGCCCCGAGTCTTCGGCAGGACCATCCGGCGGACCCCCCTGCCCGTCCGTTTCCGTCCACCTACCAGCCTGGTCTAGTACAACGTCGAAACCAAGCCAGAACTCTGGCTTGCCGATTTCAAGCTGGCATGTCAGCTGGGAGGAGCCGACAATGACCACGTCATCATTCGGCAACTCCCACTGTTCCTCTCCGACACTACTCGTAGATGGCTCGAGGAGTTATCCCCGGAGTTGATCCAAGACTGGCCCGACCTGGTCAGGATCTTCGAGGGGAACTTCAAGGGCACCTACGAGCGACCAGGCAACCCCTGGAATCTCCGCAGCTGCAAGCAGAAGCTAGGGGAGACCCTCCACGCCTTCACCCGCCGGTTCTCGAGGCAGCGTACCGCGCTAACCCACATCTCCGACCACGAGGTCATCACGGCGTTCATCGCTGGAACGACCTACAAGGAGTTAGTGCAGGAGCTGGGGTGAAACACCCCCAAGACCACCAACGAGCTCATGGACATCATCGCCAACTACGCAGCTGGCGAAGAAGTCGTTGGCGCATTCTTCCAGCTACCTCCAGACAAGGGGAAGGGCAAGGCGGACGAGCCCGGGGGCTCGGACAACGAGCCCAAGAAGAACAATGGGCCCAGAAGGAACAACAACGGCAACAGCGGCAGGAAGAAGAAAAAGAAGAACCAACTGGGCCGATGCAACGTCAAGCCCGACGATCTTGTCGCCGCAGCAGACAAGAAGAAGCCTCGAGGGCCCCCTCCCGACGGGGGCGTCTTCGACAAGATGCTGAAGGAGCCCTGTCCCTATCATATGGGACCAGCCAACCACCGTCTCGAGGACTATCGCATGCTTCGAAAGCACTTCATCCCTCCCGGCTTCAAGAGAGACAACGGCAAGGAAGATCCGCCCTATGACCTCCACGTCAAAGGCGATGCCAAGAAAGGGGGCTTCCCGAAATCCACGACTGCTACATGATCTACGGGGGACCCTCAACTCGACTCACCACGCGCCAGCGCAAAAGGGAGCGCCGAGAGGTCTTCTCCATTCGAGCCCAGGCTCCTCGGTACCTCGACTGGTCACACACACTGATCACCTTCGACCAGGACGACCACCCCGAGCACATCCCCAACGCAGGGGTCTACCCGCTCGTCGTCGATCCGATCATCCTCAACACCCGCCTCACAAAGGTACTCATGGATGGGGGGAGCAGCCTCAACATCATCTACGTCGAGACCCTTGACCTCCTGGGCATCCCGAGGACCATGCTCCTGCCCAGCGCGGGGGGGTTCCACGGGATCGTCCCGGGAAAGAAGGCACTCTCGATCGGCCGCGTCAAGCTACCCGTTTGTTTCGGCGTCCCCTCGAACTTCCGGAAGGAAGAGCTGACCTTCGAGGTGGTTGCATTCTAAGGCACCTACCACACCATCATCGGTCGACCAGGGTACGCCAAGTTCATGGCAGTCCCGAACTACTCCTACCTCAAGCTCAAGATGCCGGGGCCCGCAGGGGTCATCACCGTCGACACCTCCTACGAGCACGCATACGACTGCGACGTCGAGTGTGTGGAAAAAGCCGAGGCTGTCGAGGAGTCGGCCATCCTCGTGGCCCTCGATGACTTGTCCGGGGAGATCCCCGGCCCCAAGCGACAAGTTGGCAACTTCAAACCGGCGGAAGACACCAAGACCGTCCCGCTCGACCCCGGCCTCGCGGATGGGAAGGTGCTGACGATCAGCGCCACCCTCGAGCCCAAATAGGAAGCAGTGCTCGTCGACTTTCTCCGTGCGAATGCCGACGTGTTTGCATGGAGTCCCTCGGATATGCTGGGCTTTCCGAGGGAGGTCGCCGAGCACTCCTTGGACATCCGAGCCGGGTCCAAACCGGTGAAGCAACGGATGCGCCGCTTCGACGAGGAGAAGCGCAGGATCATCGGGGAGGAGGTCGACAAGCTTTTGAAGGCCGGATTCATCAAGGAGGTACATCATCCCGAGTGGTTAGCTAACCCCGTACTTGTTAAGAAAAAGAATGGGAAGGATAGGATGTGTGTAGACTACACCAGTTTAAATAAAGCTTGTCCCAAGGTTCCTTTCCCACTACCGCGCATCGATCAAATAGCAGATTCCACTGCGGGATGTGAAACTCTCTGCTTCCTTGATGCATATTCCGGCTACCACCAAATAAAGATGAAGGAGTCCGATCAGCTCGCGACTTCCTTCATCACCCCCTTTGGCATGTTTTGCTACCTCACCATGCCCTTCGGTTTGCGAAACGCCGGGGCCACCTACCAGCGGTGCATGCTCCACGTCTTCGGGAAACACATAGGGCCGACCGTTGAGGCCTACGTCGATGACATTGTGGTCAAGTCCAAGACAGTCGGAAACCTGGTTGGAGACCTCGAGATCGCGTTCGGGTGCCTCCGGGCAAACCACATAAAACTAAACCCTGAGAAGTGTGTCTTCGGGGTCCCTAGAGGCATGCTCTTGGGGTACATAGTTTCCCAACGCGGGATCGAGGCCAATCCCGAGAAGGTAACCACAATCACAAAGATGGGCCCGATCAACGATCTCAAGGGCGTACAAAGAGTCATGGGGTGCCTCGCCGCCCTCAGCCGGTTCATCTCGACGCTCGGGGAGAAGGCGCTACCACTTTACCGCCTCCGGAAGAAAACGGAACACTTCGCGTGGACTGCCGAGGCCGAGGAGTCTCTCTCGAAGCTCAGAGCCTTGCTCACCTTGCCACCGGTCTTGGTACCCCCGAGCCCGGCCGAGCCCCTCTTGCTCTACGTCGCAGCGACTACCCAGGTAGTCAGTGCTGCCGTAGTAGTCGAGAGGGAGGAAGAAGGACACGCCCTGCCGGTTCAAAGGCCTGTCTACTTTGTCAGTGAGGTGCTTTCCGAGACCAAGACAAGGTACCCCCACATCCAGAAGCTATTGTACGCGATCATCCTCACTCGGCGCAAGCTCCAGCACTATTTCCTAGGCCACCCGGTTACTGTGGTCTCATCTTTCCCCCTCAAGAGATAATCCATAACCGGGAGGCGTCTGGAAGAATTGCCAAGTGGTCGGTTGAGCTCATGGGGGAAACCCTCTCCTACGCCCCTCGGAAGGCCATCAAGTATCAGGTACTGGCAGATTTCGTTGCAGAATGGACCGACACCCAACTACCCCCGGCGTAGGTGCAAACCGAACTCTGGACCATGTACTTCGACGGATCGTTGATGAAGACGGGGGCAAGCGCTGGATTTCTGTTCATATCACCCTCAGGGGTTCACATGCGCAATGTCATCCGGCTCCACTTCCCCGCCTCCAACAACGTAGCCGAGTACGAGGCCCTCGTCAACGGCCTGCGCATCGCCATTGAGCTCGGGGTTCGACGCCTTGACATGCGGGGGGACTCGCAGTTGGTGATCGACCAGGTGATGAAAGATTCGAGCTGCCACGACCCCAAGATGGAAGCCTACTGCAAGGAGGTCCGAAAACTCGAGGACAAATTCTACGGCTTCGAGCTCAACCACACCGCCCACCGGTACAACGAAGCTGCCGACGAGCTCGCCAAAATCGTTTCTACCCGAGGTACGGTACCTCCCAACGTCTTCTCGAGGGATCTTCACAAGCCGTCCGTCGACCTAGGCTCGGGGGCTCCCGCCCCCGAGAAAGGGGTCGACCCACCCCCCTCGACTGATCCCCCCTTGAACGGGGAAGAAGTCATGGAGATCGACGGAGTTGCCGTGGCGCCAACCCCTCCGACGGATTGGCGCGCACCCTACCTCGAGTACCTGACACGGGGCGAACTCCCAGAGGACCGCACGGAGGCCCGTCGTGTAGCCCGACGTGCCAAAACCTACGTCTTGTACGGGGATGGACGCGAGCTATATCGACGTAGCCCTTCTGGGGTACTTCAACGCTGCCTCACCCTCGAGGAGGGGAGGGCATTGCTGAAGGATCTACACTCGGGGGCTTGTGGCCACCACGCGGCACCAAGAACGCTGGTAGGAAGCGCTTTCCGACAAGGCTTCTACTGGCCGACAGCCGTCACCGACGCCACCATACTCGTCCGATCTTGCAAGGGATGCCAATTCTACACCAGGCAGACCCACCTACCCGCCCAAGCTCTCCATATGATACCTATAACCTGGCCGTTCGCAGTATGGGGGCTCGACATGGTCGGCCCCCTGAAGAGAACCAAGGGTGGCCACACCCACCTCCTCGTGGCTATAGACAAGTTCTCGAAGTGGATCGAGGCTCGACCCATCGCCAACAACCAGTCTCGACAAACCGTGCTATTCTTCACCGACATCATCCACCGCTTTGGAGTCCCCAACGTCATCATCACCGACAATGACACGCAATTCACCGGCCAAAAGTTCCTGGACTTCTGTGACCATCACCACATCAAGGTGAATTGGTCCACAGTCGCCCACCCTCGAACTAACGGTCAGGTCGAGCGCGCCAATGGTATGGTTTTGCAGGGCCTCAAGCCAAGGATCTTCGATCAGCTGAACAGACATGGCAGGAGATGGGTCGATGAGCTGCCCGCTGTGCTATGGAGTCTCCGAACGACACCAAGTCGAGCCACGGGGTTCTCTCCATTCTTCTTCGTCTATGGGTCCGAGGCCGTCCTCCCCACCAACCTCGAGTACGGGTCCCCTCGACTGAAAGCCTACAGCGAGCAAGCCAACGTGGTAGCCCGAGAGGACTCCCTCGACCAGCTCGAGGAAGCCCGAGATGTGGCCCTCTTCAAGTCGGCAAAGTACCAGCAGATGCTGCGGCGCTACCACGACAAAAACGTGCACAAAAGGGACCTCGACGTCGGCGACCTCGTTTTGCGCCGTCGACAAAGCAACAAGGGTCGTCACAACCTGACACCACCTTGGGAGGGACCCTTCATCGTGGCAGAGGTGCTGAAGCCCGGCACTTACAAACTGAAGAACGAGAAGGGCGAGATCCTCACCAACGCGTGGAACATCGAACAGCTACGTCGTTTCTACCCCTAAGGCCTCAGGGCCTCGTACATTTTCCCATTTATGTACAAATTCTCGAATGAATAGAAAATCCGCGATCCTAGCGTTTTCATTTTCATTAGTGACTCGAGGTAGATTTGCTCTACTCCTCGACGCCTCTCTTTCTTCTGCCCCTCGAAGCACGCTTAGCGCTGGTTAGGATACGCGCTCAAGACCCACAAGGGTCGAGGGGTGCTGAGCCAGGAACTCTCCTACGCCCCCGGGCTAAGGTACTCCCGCTCGCTCCCCCCTCGAGGGCCTCGGGCGTGCGTCCAATAACTGCGCCAAAAAGTGGAGCGCCAAGGACGGTGGAAGTAAGAATGGCTCGAGAGATCACCGCTCGTGGTCAAAAAGGTAGACTTGACCCTGCTCCCGCAGAGTCGAGCCTCCCTCGGGGGCTAACAGGGGGGACCCCCCTCCTAAGTCCCCGAAACACTCGAACGTTTTTTCGAAACTCGACTTTCCCTCTCGATCTTTCCCTCGAGTACGCTTCATAACTAAGTAAAGGTGCCTCGAACTCCCTAAGGGTCGCGAGCCGTCGAGCCAGGGACTCTCCTACGCCCCAGGGCTACGGTATCCCCGCTCGCTCCCCCCCTTCCAGGCAAAGAAAAGCAGAGAGAGCTCGAGGAGTAAAAATAACAATATGCATCTCGAACAAAATGCATTAGATATAAGAAGCCCTCGGGGGCTCCGCATTGTATCATTACAAAAGCCTAACTGTTACACAGACCTTCCCGTCCAGATTTGGCTCGTAGGCCGAGGACTACTCAACGAGGGGGTCACCGTCCTCAAGAAGCAATGCAGGAAGCTGGGCATCACGCGTTGGCCACATCAGAAGGTGAAGAGTCTACAGAAGCTCATCGACAACATCCGAGGGCTACTCAGCGCCATCTCCGTCCACCGAGGGGACCACTTCGGGCTCGAAGAGCTTCGCCAGCTCGCCTCCGGGCACCTCCGCGAGGTCCATCAGCTTCTGGCACCTCGCGTCATTCTCTTCGTCAGTCAGCCTCGGGTCGCTGATGAACCCGTCGGTGACGGCGTTGAGGTCGTAGTTGTAGCCTGAGCTGACGACCGCGAGGGCCCGCTTCACGCCCACGTGTAGGGTAGCACGGACGTGCTCCATCACCTCCTGCGTCATGGAGTAGAAGCGGCGCAGCAAGGAGTCCCCTCGAGCATCACCCTCGACCTCCGGCTCTGGCTCGACCAAGAGGTCGTCGCAGAAGGTGTTGATGGCGCCCTCGAGCCTCGCATTAAGGTTTGCCTCCGTCCCGAGGAGTCCCTCAAGACTGGTCAGGTCCTCGTGGGCTCGGGCCTTGTCTGTTGCGAGCTCTGCCAAAACAAGCACACAACTCGGTCAAAACCAAGAAGTAGGAAAAGGGTCGAGACCGGTCAGACTCAGCAAAACTTTCAAGAAACTTACCTTGGGCATGCGCCTCTAGGGTGGAGTAGCCCCGCTCGGTCTCCTCGAGTTGGCGGCGGACGTCGACGAGCTCGGTGGCCTGGTCGCTGACTTTAGCCTCGAGGCCCTCGATGACCTTGCCAACGTCATCGAGGGCTCTCTTCTGGTTGTTCACCACCACCCCTAGAGAGACCGCGCAGGTCCGAGCCTTCTCCTCCATGGTGGCCAGCATGTCGCGTTCGCGGGAGACGGCGTCGAGATCCCCGCGGAGCCCCCGGATGCTCTCTGTTGCCCGGGCCAGCTCCTCCTTCAGTCGGGCGGCCTCCTCCTCTGCCCTGCACTGGGCCTCCAGGGCAGCATCCCGCTCATGCCCAACCTTGATGGTCGACTGGAGGGCGTCGTCGATCCTCGACTGCGCCGTCTCCTGGGCGACCCGAGCTGCCTCCTGCACGGCCGTCACCCCGGCCCTCGCGTGGGCGACCTTCGACTCGGCCTCCTCCCGCGCGGTTGCCGCCTCGGCTCGCGCCTGGGTGGCCTCGGCCTCCGCCCTCCCTAGCGAAGCACGGAGGGCGGGGAGCTGCTCCTGCGCCCGGAGGATGAACTAGGACTTGTCGTAGGACCTCGCCCGTAACGTCTGACAAGGGTGAAAAGGAAGATCGTCACAAAAGAGCAGTCAGGCAATCCAAGCAAAATCTAAGGGAGAGCGAAACCCACCTCCATTCCCCGACATATGTCAATAGTGGCAACATTCGCGGCAAGGCGCACCGAGTGCTCGAACCAGGCCCGGTACTCCTCCAGGTGCTCCCACGTCCGGAGCTCGGCCTGGTCGTCGAGCGTGAGGAAGAGCTGCGCGGGGTCTTGAGGGTCCGCCAGCTCAAGGACCTCTTGTCCCCAGTATGCGCTGCGGAGGTCGATCCTCTCTTGGACCTCCCGCATGACGCCCTGGCGCACTTCAACAGCAACCCCGCGGCGTTCCACCTCCTCCTGCCAGGCAAAGAAGGGAGAAAATCCCTCCAGCTGGGTTCTCCCGGCCTCGGGGCCACCCCGCGAAGACGTCGACGGTCCCGCCGAGCCATCACCACCGGGCAGGGGAAGTCCCGGCCAGGAGAACGGTCCTGCACGGTGAAAGACACGAAGTAATTATTACTTGGCGCCGCAGATCCACTACGGCTCGACCAAGTCAGAGCACGACTTACCTCGAGACGACGATCCCCCAACATCGAGGCGAGGCCGAGCCACCTCCGGTTCCACCCGAGGGGCTGAGACAGCGGTCGTCTCCACCGAGCCCACCAGCTCGGCCACCATCTCGGCCACCTCTTCGGCAGTGGACTCCATCAGCATCCCCCCTTCTCTGCCGCGGGTGCCGCCCCAGGCTGCTCGGCCCTCGCGGGTGCCGCCTCGGGCTGCTTGGCCCGACCCCCCTCCTCGACCTCCAGTGTCGGTAGCGGGCCCTCAGACGCGGCAGCGGCCGTGCCCTCGCGCTCAAGCCGCAGTTCCCCCTCCAACAAAGTGAGGCTCTCGGGCCACCACCCCGGCGTCAGGCGAGCCAGGGTCTCCTCCTCGTCCGCGGCGGCTTGGGGCTCGACCACCTCCATCTCGGAGGCGGCTTGGGGCCCGACCCCCTCGGTCGCGACCGCCATCGACGCGGGCCCCGCGCCTTCCAAGGCGCTGGGTGCGCCTCCCTCCGACGGGGGAGCGAGCGCGGCTTCGCCCACCACTTCAGCGCCCCTCACCGGCGGGGCGGGCAGGCCCGTCTCCTATCCCGCCTGGGCCGGCGCTGAGGCACCCTGCGCTACCCCTCACTCCATCGCCTCCTGGGCCCTAGCTGCCCACGCCGCCTCGGGGGTGAGTGTCGAAGGGGGCGGAGCAGCGGGACTGGCCTCGACGGCCTCCTCGACCACAGCCCCCGTCCTCAGCCTCTTGGCCGGGGCAAGGGACGCGTCATCCGCCAAGTGCTTCACCGACCTAAAAAAAGAGACCCATGCATAACGGTAAGCGCGAGTCGTCAGCAGCAAAAAGAAAAACATAGTAAGTACCCTCGATCAGCCGAAGAGTAACTTACCCCTTCGGGGCCACGCATTTCTGGCCGACGGACTTCGAGCCGCTCGAGGGCTTAAACGCGACGCACTGGGGGGCAGGGGTCGAAGACGCCCTCGGCACCATCTCCTGGGCAGGGGCCGATGACGCTCCCGTCGTCCCCCTGCTGACTTCCTCCTGCGCCGATAGGGCGGGCGCCCGTGCGCTCGACCGGGCAGGCACCTCGCCTGGGAGTCGCCCCGTTCCTCCTTCACCGGCGCGGCGAATTCCGGAATGTAACATTCCCTTGGGAAACGCGAGCCAGTTAGGTCGCAAGCAAGGAAGGAGAACGAGGTAAAAGCAAAAACGCTAACAGAGGAAGGGAGCCTCACCAGCTGGACGTATCCCTCGTCCGGCCTCATAGGGACCCTAGCGACATTCTTGACATCGAACTCGCCCGCGAAGAAGAGACGTACGCGGCGGACCACCCTCTCGGGAGGTAGCTCGTCTCCCAGGAGCCGACACCCCGAGAGGTCAACCCCCGGACACATCTCGTCAAGGCGGAGGGGTCGAGCCATCAGCGGCACGACCCGCCGCTGATGGAATGCCGATGCGACAATCGCCGCCGTGAGTCCCTCCTTCTTCAGACACTCGACCGCGCCCAGCAGGTTTGTGAGGCGACGTTGCTTCCTCTGCACGACGCCGTACTTCTAGCAGTCAGGCTGCGCGTCGATCGTCCTCCCGGTGTAGGCGGGGAGCAGGTTGTCGTCGTTTCTCAAGTAAAATCACCCAGAGTGCCATCCGGAGTGGCTCGACGAAAGCTTCGCCGGGATCCAGCAATCCGATCGCTTGAGGGCGATGCTGCAGCACCCAGCCCTAACCATCTTGCGGGTGCCCTTGACGGCCGACGCGTGGAAGATGCTCGCCTCGAAGAGATGGAGCCACAACTCCTAGTGAGGCTCAATCCCGAGGTAGCCTTCGCACACGGCGGTGAAGACCGCCGCATGGCTGACGCCGTTGGGGGTGAGGTGTTGAAGCTCCACGCCGTAGTGGTGAAGGATTACGCGTAGAAGACGACTGGGAGGGGCGCCTAGCCCCGCCCGGTGGAAGACCTCGAAGCTCACCACGTATCCCTCCGGCGGATTGGGCTCGGCGTGATCCTGCGGCGGCAACATCCATTCTGGTCGGTCAGTCGAGGTGACAGGCCGGAGGAGGCCGCTCTCCACCAGATCCCCAAGGCCCGCGGCGGTCACCGAAGATGCGAGCCAGTCATCGGGACCGACGAGGCTGTACCTGGCCATGGGAGCAAGGAGGCTGGTGCGCTCGAGCTTGGGGGCGGAAGGTACGTTCCCGATCTCCCCTCTCTTTCTCTCGCGTGCGCAGAGGTCCGGCTCACAGGGCGTCTAAGGCAATGGTAGGGAGAAGGAGGCAGGGAAGGCGATGGCAAGGAGGCAGGGAAGGCAAGTGCGCGGAAAAAGCACCCGACTCCTCACCTTCGCTATTTATAAGCGAGAGGCCAACGGACGGATCCGGTAAACAGGCAAGTGAATCTCCGCATTTAATGCGCCTGTACTCCCCTTCCTCGTATTCCTCCAGGATAAGGCATTCTGTCCCATCATCGGGCTCCGCATCGCACTCCACCATGCGCCTGCAACTGTTGCGCCGAACGGATATCGCCTAAAAAGGCGCGCGGCCGGAAGCGTTATCTTCGGAGGTAAGGAATCTTGAGGCAGCAAGAGTTGGCCCTCGAAAGGGGGTTCGACAGCTACCCTCGAGTACCCAAGGACAAAAATGGCCTCGGGTTATGGACTTCGATCCACCCCAAAATCTCGAGGGGACAAAGGCCGGCCCACGAACGGGCTCGATAGCCCCCCTCGAGTGCCCGAGGTCTGGGGAGACCTCGGGTTATCGACTCCAGTCTACTCCCCAGTCTCGAATGGATAAAGGTTGGCCCTTACGCAGGGTTCGACAGCCTCCCTCGAGGACTCGAGCCCAACAGGCAAAGGCATAGGTATGTCCCCAAGTTCAATACAACTACCTGCTTTTCCCCCTCGGCGTTCCACAAGGCAGGACTCCTCCTTCTGAGGATAGCGTCGGATGACAAACCATCCGTCAAACCTTGAGGGAGCGAAGGCTGGCCCTTACATAGGGTTCGACAGCCGCCCTCGAGTACCTGAGGTCAGGAAGGACCCATGGTTAACGGACTCAGGTCCACCCCTAAATCTTGAGGGAGCAAAGGCTGGCTCCACGAACGGGGTTCGACAGCCGCCCTCGAGTATGCGAGTCAGGGATATCCCGGGGGGGCCAGGTGCGTGCCCCTAGCTCGAGAACGAACTCTCGAGGTCCCCTGGGACATATCCGAGGCATAACCACGGAATACCTAAGGATCCCTACGTTGGGAGGCATCGAGCCACCAACTCCTATCGAACGGGGTTGGCACCTTGGTAAGCCATACGGTCTTGCTTAGTAAGCCCTACCATCTTACTGTAATGAGAATGCCTCCGGGCTGCTAATCGACCCCTATCGAATGGGGCACGAGTTCTCACTCGGATTTTTACCCGTACTGGGCACCATTTCTAATGGACTCATGCCCGACACCAGCTCACCGAGGACTTCGGGCTCGTCCTAACGAGGATAGCATGATGCTCTTCACCCCACAATCCGAACGCAAGGATCCGTGGGAAGGACGCTATGAGGTAGTGAAGGTCTAGCCATTCGAGGGCTCGAGGGCCCAACTACGCACGGCACCCCTCGACGAAAGAGGGTCGAAAACACTCGTGACCTGGCAGACACAGTTGACCTCTCAGTAGGGGCGTTGTGACTCCAGTTATGCTCAAGGGAGCGAAGGCTGGCCCTCGGCAGGGTTCGACAGCCGCCCTCGAACACCTCTCTTTTCAGGGAAAGGGACGCCCATAGCCCGGCAAACGAAATCGACCCCTCGGTAGGGCATCACGTCTCCAGCTACCCTTAAAACCCCTCGATACAACATATCATAGCCCCTAGAGGAGTTCTTAATCACTCCTCTGGGGCCTCGGGGGGCTACCCCGCGGGGTGCGCTCGCGCGCACCCCACGGAGAATCAAACTTCTTACTGACCCTGCAGGTCGAGGGCGAAAGCTTCGGGTAATCCTTACTCCCCCCCCCCCCCCGAGAAAACACATATCACAGCCCCCAGAGGAGTTCTCAAATCACTCCTCTGGGGCCTTGGGGGCTACTGTCGGGTACGAAGGTAAGGGGTAACCTAAATCCTTCGATAATTTAACGCTAAACATAGCAACCATTTTTAAGACAAGAACCAGCCCACTGCTCAAGTCAGTAAGGAAAGGCCCATCTCACGAAGGCCTCCTGCACCGGCCGTAGCGACCCGTAGTGGGTCGGCCTGCTTCGGGGAAGAGACGGACGAGGGGCCGAACGAATGACCCCTCCGCCTCCACCTCGATGCCGAATGACGGACGAGGGGCCGAACGAACGACCCCTCCGCCTCCACCTCGACACTGAATGACGGGCGAGGGGTCGATACGAACGACCCCTCCGCCTCCACCTCAACGTAGAATGACGGGCGAGGGGTCGAACGAACGACCCCTCCGCCTCTCCCTCGATCCCGAGTGACGGACCGAGGGTCGAACGAACGACCCCTCGGCCCCTACCTCGATCTCTCAGACTCCGCCTCCGCTCCGCCTCCACCTCGACGCCGAGTGACGGAAAGAGGTCAAACAAACGACCCCTCAACGGGGAGCTCGATCAGCCCAACTGCTCCCGGTATGGGTTAAAGTAAACCTGCCTAACGCCATGGGCGCCCGCGTCCGCTGTCAAATCCGTCAACTCTCTGCCATGTCTCTGACTCCTGTCAGCTGTGTTGCCACTGTAACCACACCGCGAGTATGGACTCCAGAAGCACCCCCTCGAGATGTGAACAGTGCGGCCCTTGACGACGACTTCAGGGATACGACAGAGCCACGCAGGGCTCGACCACCCCCCCTCGACCAGGGGGCTCGACCCCTACCTCCGACAACTCCAGTATGGGGCCCGTCCCATCCGCCCCGTCTCGCTTCAGCTGTGGGATTCACGCCCGCCTGCGGAAGCTATGCCGCGACGTGCCGCGACGACTTCTACTGCCACCACGACCCGGAGCGCTAGAAGGACGGGAAGGCCACGCCACCACAGTGCTCGACGTCCCTTCGCTAGCACTATGCCGCGGACACGTCGCCCATGCCACAACAGTTTAGGACCATGTACCCTCGGGCCTCCCCTTGGTCTATAAAAGGGGACGCCGAGGTAGAAGAGAGGGAGGACGATCATCTTCCGATCCGACATCTGATCAGAGAGATCCCTAGACTCTCAGACAACTCCACACTCACACTCCACACATCCCGTCGCTCGATCGACCCCTCGAGCGACGAACCCACCGCCTAGGGTAGCCCTGCTAGCCTTAGGCATCAGCTCACTCTGAGCAGCTCCGTGCAAACCAGCTTGTACCCCCCTGTACGAGCACTTTGGGTGCGAGATAATACAAGTCATCCTCCCCCGCTGGACGTAGGGCCTTCTTTGCCCGAACTAGGATAAATCTTGTGTCCATCATGCATCACATCTGGGAGAGGGAGCACGCAATATTCAAATTTACTAGTTGGTGGTCTTGACCCCCGGGTCATAACACCGACACAACTCCTATAGGCTGATTCTAGAGAATGGATGGACAGATGGATTCCATGGTTGTCTTGTATTTGGATTGGTATTTGTGTTTGAGTTCATTTGGGGTTAATTCATACCTGTGTAGCCACCAATGAACAACTTTTATTGAATTTAGGAATCAAATTCTATAGCTGAGGCCTACCTATTTTCAAACTAGATTGTGATGTCTTTGTACCCATTTCAATGTTGCTCATACAGTTTGATCTTTCGCCATGAAACTTAGCCATACAGTGGTAACACCATAGATGAACTATGGTACTGCAGTTGTGTGGCTGTGTTTTATGGAGAAAGCAGAACTGGTCAGCACAATTGATAAGCTAAGCTGAGGCCATACATGTTGAATTTCAGAAAATGAGCACTTGTTATGTTACAATGACTATTTTCTTGCACCACCTGCTCCCCCTTGTTGTCAATGATGCAAATGACTACTAATCTGAGGTGGACTTTTATGTTACTCTCATGTTTGTCATCAAATCATGAGACATGTCCATACCTAAGTCTCTTAGGTATTGACATGTCCCCTAGTTCCATGGCTACCATGATCTTGTGGAAGGTTGTATTGTAACTTGTTGCCACCAATGATGATTAGCATATAGTCCTGTTGGTTGGGACATGTTAGCTGAGGCAATTTGTTTGTTCCTTTTTCGGTTATGCCAATGATGACGAGCTTTGTCAGGTTTATTGATCTCCCCCTTGTCGTCAATGATGCAAATAACTAATAATCTATGGTGGACTTTTATGTAACTCTCATGTTTGTCATCAAATCGTGAGACACGTCCATACCCAAGTCACTTTGGTATGGACGTGTAGCTGGGGAGCCTAGATGGGCGTCCGGCAGGTCGCGGTGGCGTGGGAGTCGCCCTCGACGGTGCCAGGCCGAGCAGCAGTAGCAGCAGCAAAACGAAAGAGGGGGCGAGAGAGGGAGGCGAAGGAGGACTTACCGGTTTAATAGGCCTCCTCCTTGCCGCTCCATGATCTGCGGAGCGGCAAGGCTGCCGCTCCATGGCTGGGGGAGCGGTAGCCTTGCCGCTCTGCAGATCATGGAGCGGCAAGGGCGGTCCCAACCCGAGCGCTTTGACCGGTCCTATGCTGAGTCAGCCCCTTGCCGCTCCACCATGCATGGAGCGGCAAAGGAGAAATGCCGCTCCATGGCTGATGGAGCGGCCAAAAGTGTTAGTAATAAAAAAAGTCATTCGGTGTTAATTTTATATTTAGTTAAAAAATGTTAAAATTAAAAAAATCTCAACATTATCTTTGCCGATGCGTTCCGCCAGCTCAACTACTCGAAGAAAGACCTCCTCCCGGCGAGCTTCCCCTTCTGGGGGATCATCCCAGATAAGGCATCCACACCAGTGGGGAAGATCACCCTTCCTGTGAAGTTCGGCGACTAGGACCACTTCAGGGTCGAAAACATCAACTTCATCGTCGCCGACTTCGAGACAGCCTACCCCACGCGATACTCGGTCGCCCGGCGTTCGCCAAGCTAATGGCGGTCCCGCACTATACCTACATGGTGCTGAAGATCCCAACACCGCAGGGCATCCTCAGCCTCCGCACCAACTTGAAGATCGCATACGAGTGCGAGCAGCAGACAATCAACGCCGCCGAAAAGCCCCGTGTCCAGGACACGTACAACTCCGAAACCAGCGACAAGCCCGTCGCAAAGAAGCCGAAAGAAGAAGGGCCAGCAACGACTACCGCCGACCTCTCCCGCAACTAGATGTAGAGACCCTCAGACCTCAGCGGTGCGAGAGCATTTAAAAGTTTAAAGTATTCTAATAAAGTTTGTACTATGTACCTCTCCATTAATAAATAAAGGTGTGGCGTTTCTTCCCCATACTCCGTTTAAACAATTCGACCTCTACAAAATGCTCACGGCGTTCGGCGACCACTACAAAACGCTAACGGCGTTCGGCGACCACTACAAAACGCTAACGGCGTTCGATGACCTCTCCAAAACACTCCCTCGTCATTTGACGACCACTCCAAAACGCTTTAAGGCGTTCTTGCCAAACAGCCTGACCACAACCAGAAAGCTTCCGAAGCTGGCTTACCGATTAACCAAAGCGCATAGAAGTAGCAACCCTATATGCTATGACTATATCGATAGGCCTCCCAAGTGGCGGCTCCCAATCAACCGGGGGTCATCACTTAGGTCGGAAGCCATGAGTTTATGCGCCCAGAATTTGTACACGACCACGACACGGTCGACGACTCTACAAGTAGCATGGCTTTTCGCCCAACGTCTGCAAGAATGGTCTCCACAGGCCCTAGTCAAGCCACGATCGAGCCTCTCGGAAAAAGGTCATGTCCCTGGCATCCCCCTAAGAGTGCATGAGTTGCTCACCCTCTGCACCGTGGGTTGCCAGCAGCGTACCCCCTTGATAATCCCTATGACACCTACGCGTACAGAGGCTCTGGGTCCTACGATCTAGGCCATGGGGAACTCAAGGCCGAACGATCCATCTCTACGACTCATGACTTAGCAAGCACGACAGGACATACAAGTGAAACAAAAGCTCACCACCTCGAATATAATACAACTTTGTAGTATTTCACTTACAGGTCCGACTACTTGTATCCGAGATACAAACTACTGTTGTCCTGCAGCAAACAAATCTACGTCCCTAACTATGGCCTCGGCCACCAGCTCGGCTTCGACCTCCAGGCGGTCCATCTCCACGTTCGACGTCCCCGCCGCAAATCCAGTCGCCGCCCGACCAAGATCCAGCTTCGGGTAGTGCGACTGCAACATGGCAAAACCATGAGCAGTCACGCTCTGCGCCGCTAAGGTCATGAACGATCAGAGCCTGCCCCAAAGGCCTCGAACCCTCGACAAGACAACCTCCATGGTCGCCTACTCGGCGTGTTCAGGAATAAGTACCTGCCCATCAACACATTCAACCACGGGGGCGACATACCTCGCCAGCGACCAGAAATGGCCGTAGTAAGCATCCACCTTCGCCTGCAGGTGATGAGGACAATACCACGCTGGTCACGTCTACGCCATCATCTTTTCCAATTTGCAACTCATCTCCAACTCAGCTGCCACGTCGACTTCGACTCTGTTTTGGAGTCCAGGACCAGCAAGGAGTAAAAGGGACGCCCAGGATGCATACGGACTCCGTTTTCGATGATTCACCCACGGATCGAAAGATAATTTCATAAGGAATCCAATGGAGTTGGTTTGAGGCCCAAATTCTTTATGAGTCATCAGGAAACGTTGAAACAATTCAGCATCCAGAATCCGCTCTGGTGCTGCGTCACCTATTTTGGGCCAACTTGGCCATGTATCGAGTCGGGCCTTAAGCCCAAGTTGTGGGCACCCCCTCTGGTCGCCTCCAACCCTAGTATGTCTCTCCTTTATATTCCACGTAGCCACCGCCATTGAAACTCGGGTTTTTGTTTTAGAGTTTAGTTTTCCATCGAGAAACTGAATCATTCATTGTAACTGTGTTGATTAGTCCTTTTACAGTGATTCAGGGCCTCTCGTTCTTGATCTCCTCCACTGTGTCGATTAGTCCTTTGGAACCGAGTTCTTGAACCCCTCTATTGATATTCACATCATTCATATTTGCAATTTCAAATTGCGTGTTTTTACCTTATTGCTTGTGTTCTTCGATTTGCTTGCAGGAATAGCCTTATTGGCGAGGTCAATCAAGTTGTGCTTGGTTGATAACCATCGAAGCAGTAGTGTAATGGTTGCAGGGTTCGAATCGTGTCTGATTTGAAGCCAGATCGCCAACGTCAAGTTCTCCACCAATCGAATTTATCGGTTACCTCACGGAAGATCGGTCCAGTACTCATCAATTGGTATCAGAGCTTTAGGTTTACCTGAGCTATAATCTCGTTTGCCTTAGCTTCATATTTTTTCATTACCTAGATTCCACAAAAGCGCCCAAAAAAAGTTTTCAATCTCCGCTGTCCTATCACCTTTTGTGCCTCGCAATTTCGTTTTCATATTTTCTTTGTTGAGTTTGTGTCCGTGGTTGAGTCAGGTTGCTGGTTTAGATTGTGTTTGTCATCGTAGTTCAATTGCACCGTTGTTGTTCTTTGTTTCCGCCGCTATCCCCTCCACCATTCCCAAACAACAAGTCGAAGCCACCACTTTACTCGACTTGCTACCGCTAGCCACCTTGTGTGATCTCTCGCCGCCGCGCAAACCCTGGATAGGTTGCCAACCGCTATTTTTTTCACCTGCATCGCAGCCCTCCTTACATCATCAGGCGAATACCTGCTGCTGTTAGTCAGAGGGACACTTGATCCTATGATCGGTGTTGGAGTTTAGGGACGTTTTGCCCTAAATGCCGCCGTCGCCGTCGTCGTCGTCGTCGTGTTGTGCCTTTCGGAAAACATAACTTGACATACCTTCGGTAAAACAGGCATAACTTTTCGCTCATTTGTCAGAAAAATCTGAAAAAAAAAATGTGGAGCTTCTTGACATCACTTGGAGCTGACCCAAACTAACCTGACCTTTGGTCTGTTTGGTTTCATCAAAATTGCCAAAACAAATCGGGAAAATAAAGAAAAAATTTGTCAAAGTTTCTGCATGCTTTTCAGAGAACTTGCGGAATTTCTGTAGACCACATCACACCTCAGTTGAAGGTGCCAATTTTTGTGGTTACATCTTTTGTGATCCTTGTTCAGAGAAAAATATAAAAAAATAGTGAAAAAATAAAAAAGTTTGATTCCTACTAGTGCCTTTTGGGAAAATCCGGGGAAATTCAGCAAAAAGGAAAAATCCGGACTACTTGCTTGCTCTGTGAGTTCCTTCCATCGTCCTTTGTTTGGTCTTGCTGCGCTAGGTCTAGACACATCTTAGCCAGCAATTGTGATTTGTACTTTGGATACTTATTGAACTTAGCTAAATCTGCATTCGTTATTTGCTAATCCTTGCTACTCATAGTGTGCCTTCCCAAAGCTCTACATATACTTCTGTCAGCACAGGTTCATCTTCCAACTGTTACCACACTTAACAATCGATTGCTTCACCAATTTGGTTTTACTCCTGTTTGGCTTTGGTAAGAACACTTGCAAGACGGTGGTAAGTCGCTTGTGATTTTGCATTCCACTTTCACCACCACCACCACTTGGTTCCTTTTAGTTGATAGGGATAATACTTTGGTGTTGTCTTTTTCTATCTTCTAACCATGTTAGGATCTCCGACGGATTTCAATGAGTGCATGTCCAAGGGCGAGCTTACAACGTTCATCAATGAACAATGCAGTCTTATGAACGAGCTAACGTGCAACGTGAACAATCTGGTCACCCGCATTGAGCAGGTTGAACAAAACCGTCCACCTCCTCGAGATAATGATGATGATGGGGATGTTTTTTATGATGGAGATGTGGATGCTGACGGTGATACACGTAACCATCGCCGCTAAAACTTCAATCGTCATGGTATGGGAGGTAATAATCATGGTAATAATGATCCTTTCGCTAAAATTAAATTTAGCCTACCTCCTTTTGCTGGTAATATTGATCCTAAGGCATACTTAGATTGGGAGCTTGCTGTTCAACAAAAATTTGATTCTCATAATGTACCTGCTGAGCATAGAGTTAGACTTGCTACTAGTGAGTTTACTAATTTTGATTTGTTTTGGTGGAGTGATCTTTGCAGTGCTGGTAATACTGCTGTTGTGCCTCAAACTTTGAATGTTTTAAAGCAACGCATGAAATCTCGTTTTGTTCCACCTTATTACCAACGTGATTTACGCTTCAAACTGCAAACTTTAAAACAAGGCGATAAAGGCGTAGAAGCATACTATCAAGAATTGTTTATTGGTACGGACAATCTCCGAAACAAGTTGGCACGGAAGAACATAACAACCATAGAAGAGCTCATAACGATCGCGAATCCTTACGCCAATCAAGACGACGCCACCCGCAGCAGGGAGAGCAGGCGGCGCTACTCTCGATCCACGGAATGTACAAGGGATAGTGATAGCCGACCATATTACCGTAGCAAAGAAAGGGCCGGCGACCACCGGGACTACCGATCGGGCAACTCCGAGCGCTACCCACAGAGGTACGATTATAGGCGTGAAGACCGCTACATCGGCAACACAAACACTCGACCAAAGAAGAACTATGACGCTAGCTACGAGAAGGTCCACGACGGCCCATGCCCCATCCATAAAAACTCCAAGCACTCCATGCGCGAGTGTGAGCTCCTCGAGTCAGCGGTACGGGGAAGAAGTGACAAGATAGCATAGAAAAATGACTCCTACAAGGGCAACGACCAAGAACACCGGCCCCGGAATTCCGACCAGCTTCAATGACGTACTCCATCTTCGGGGGCAACGTGGTTGTGGGAGAGAGGAGACTCCGTCAAGTATGCAAGGATGTCTATTCGGTTGCAGCAATAGGAGATGATTCGGCAAACGCTCGCTACCTCGACTGGTCGGAACAACCAATTAGCTTCTCCGAAGAGGACGAGTGGATGGATTATGGATACCCCGACCGCTTTCCACTCATTGTTGATCCAACCATCGCCACATGCCGCTTCAGGAAGGTGCTGGTTGACGACAGCAGTGCCCTCAATATCATATTCGCCGATGCATTCCGCCAACTCGATTACTCCAAGAAGGACCTCCTACCCGCGAATTTCTCCTTCTAATGATCATCCCTAATAAGGCATCAACACCTGTAGGCCGGATCACCCTGCCCGTGCAGTTTGGCGACCAAAACCACTTCAGGGTGGAGAACATTAACTTCATCATTGCAAACTTCGAGACAGCCTACCACGCGATACTCGGTCGACCAGCACTCGCCAAACTCATGGCAGTCCTGCACTACACATACATGGTGCTCAAGATCCCGATGCAACAAGGCATCCTCAGCCTCCGTACCAACCTAAAGATCGCATACGACTGCGAGTAGGAGACAATAAATGCCGTCGAGAGGCCCCGTATCCAAGATACGTACAAATCTGAAGCCAGCGACAACCCCTCCGCAAAGAAGCAAAATGAAGCAGCAGCGACCACCGCTGACCTCCCCTACGAGCAAGCGTAGAGACCGTTATGTTGGGAATATGCCCTAGAGCTAATCATGTAGATGATTATATTCCGATTGTATCCATGATTAATAAAGTGTTCTTTGAATATCCATTATAGACAACTAGTATTGATTGACGATTATGTGAATTGTTTGTGGAACTCAATTACTTGAATGGTTATTCTAAAAGTTGTCCCTGGTCGGCATTCTTGTAAGAACACACTTGAATATTAGACCAGCACATGTATTAGTTGATGGCTATGTTTCACAAGTCATAGACATGGAGATGTCAAACTAATAATGTGGGCACATGTGAGACATGTAGGCTGGACTGACCCAACAAGAGAAAGTCTCTATTCATGTCATGTACGTTATGTCCTTAGACCTGAGATTGTGGTATGTACTCAAGATGTGAAACGATCTACTTAGAGACTATCAAACGCTACTCCGTTATTGGGTAGTTATAAAGGTGGTCCTTGGGTGGTCGGGAAACATGCTATGAGACATAGACAATCAAGATGGAATTTGCCCCTCTCTTCGTGAGAGAGATATCACTGGATCACTCATGTGATTGGATCAACAAATGCATGGCCATGCTTGGGTTAAGTGTTAACCCACGAGTTGAACCATATATCGAGTGGCAAAGGGAATAACTTGTACATGGTCATAGTGGTTCGTCTGATATGATCATAGCGTATGCATAGGAGTTGACACGCCTTGCTAGAGGCCGCTATCAACTATTGGTCGAGTAAGAGTACTTGGGCCATGTCTATGTATGCGTGAGCCCATAGGGTCGCACGCTTAAAGGGCTGGAAGCCTAATTCGGGTTGGACCCGAATTAGACTAGGTTTAGGGTTACTAATGGGCCTCCATCGTGGGAGCTCGTCAGGACGCCTATATAAGCAAGGGGTGGGCGCAGGGCGAGATTGATCCATGCCTTTTGGCAGCCGCCGTCGCCTCCCCACGCTCGCACCTTTTGCTCCTCGCGGACCTAGCAGTCCGGAGGCGCAACGCTTCCTCCCTGCACGTGCGGGATTCCTCAGAGGTGCTGCATCTGGAGCACAAGGACGAACCGCGCGAAGGGGACGTTGAGACGGACGACCACGCAACTGCACTGCCTGCTGCGACGCGCACGACTACATCAAGTCGTCTTCCGCTACACCTGCGCGTCTAGTGGTAATCCCGTAACCTATGGCTAGCAGTAGATCCTGGTTTATGAGGTCGAAAAGTTTTGTTTTCCGGCTAGCGTAGCAACCTTGTATTCCTTCACGTTAGCCTCGGGCGATGCGAGAATATGTCCTAGCATAAACATAGTCCAATTAAAGCTTGTATTCTATACTCTTCCAATAATGAATAAAGGCGCCTTGTTTCCCATACATTTTTTTTCTAACAGAACCTATTGAGAAAGTAAAACACTCACGGTGTACGACAACCTCTACAAAACGCTCACGGCATACGACGACCTCTACAAAACGCTCACGGTGTACAACGACCTCTGTAAAATGCTCATGGCGTACGACGACCTCTGCAAAACGCTCACGGCGTACGACGACCTCTGCAAAATACTCACGGCGTATCACGACCTCTGCAAAACGCTCATGGCGCCACAAAGGCTACTCCGACAACCACCACAGCGTATTGGCGACCACGACAATGCAGCTACTAAAGATCGGCGAACTCTCCAAAACACTCCCATAGTGTTCGACGACATCTGCACAACGCAAATAGGGCGTTTTTCTCCAAACAGCCTGACCATAACCAGAAAGCACCCGAAGTTGGCCCGTCAATGGACCATAGCGGATAGAAGTAGCTACCCTAAGCGCTATGACTTCATCGATAGGCCTCCCAAGTGGCATTTCCCTAGAAGTCGGGCGATGTCACTTGGGTCGGGAGCCGTGAGGCTATGTGCCTAGAATCTGTATACGACCACGGTACGGTCGATGACTCTACAAGCATCATGGCTTTTCACCCAACGTCTGCAGGAACGGTCTCCACAGGCCCTAGTCACGCCACGATCGAGCCTCTCAGAAAAAGGCCCTGTCACTGGCATCTCTCTAAGCGTGCATGAGCTGTTCGCCTTCTGCGCCGCGGGTTGCCAGCAGTGTGCCTCCTTGGGAGTCCTTATGTATCCTACACGTGAACTGGCGCTAGCCCTACGATGTGGACCATTTGAGACTCCCAAACAGAAGAAACCACACCTAAAGACCAGTCATTCCGACGATTACAACTTCATCCTGCTGATGCAATAAGCGACTACCTCACTAATGTTTCTAGTCCAGAGCTCGAATTCATGTCGAATTCGGCATTGTCGGCTATAGTACATGATGATTCCACGCATATTGTTGCCTGGCGAACCAAAACGACGACACTCCCCCCAGGTACACACAGAAGCACCAATAACCAAATCTGGAACATCTTCCGGGGCACGAATCCACTACTGCCGCAAGATGATGTGAAGATCATCACGGGAGCGCTCCTGAAGATGACGCAAGCCTGGATTACCAATCCGAACATCTGGAAGGGCACCTCCGCTGAGTCGATCAACAATAACAAGAGCCTCCACATCCGCCAGATCCGCATAATACAGAATCATGGCCCAGAAGTACATGGCGACCTCATCTCCAGCAGCCACCGCTCGCTTGATAAGCAACCGCCCATCAGGATCTCTCCCCACAGCATCAATCTCTCCACACCACAAAAGAACAACGCCTCGGGATGATCGGCCTCAAGGAAGCGACGCTCAAAAGCAGACTCCAGTGCATGGTAATAAGGACGACAATAGTCTTGAATCCGCCGAAGAGACAACAACCGAACCATCGAAACATCATCACAAACCATCCGAAAGACGTGACAAACCTGGCGAGCTTTCACATACTCACGCACATTGTCGCCATCATTGATCACACGAAGAAGGATCCAGAAGATCAGATCCTCCGGCAGAGCCAGCAAGGCGGCGAAACCCACCGTAAGGCGCGCACCACCACCCTCCATCTTCACCGACCAAACCCTAGCGCCGACGAACCCCTCTTGCTCTTCGCTTATGCTTTGCGGCCAGCAAACGTGGAGATTATTGAACAAGGCGGACGGGAATCCCCTAAGTTCGCTAGAATATATGGTACCGAATCGCCAGCTCTTCGAATCCTAGCCGCACTAAGTAAGGCAAAGAAACGCGACCCTTCCCATTCCGTCAACCATCGGAGTAGCCTTTTATACCAAGCGGCGCGGCGCTTCGTCTTCAAGGGTTTTTGGGAAACCGCAAGGATCAAATGCGGAACTGCCACGCCGCCTACTTCCTGCGCCTCAAAGATGGGTCTATAACTACACAAATAAATACGGCCCATTTACTTACATTTAGCTCTCATTTCATGTTTAATTCCCCCAAATTACGACTAGTGATTTTTTGCAAATATCACCAGTGCTACAGTCCCGGGGACTGGACGCGCAACTTTGTTTTAATCTGTTTTGTGCAGCTACAGTAACATGGCTACAATAGTATGGTCGGCAAGATCCACAGAGATTGCGGTACAACTACAGTCCCGGGGACTCTGTCGACAGCAACTATGACTCGCTTCCTGGTCACGTCCCCGACCAGGCTTGGGGACTTCGTCCAACATCACACCGAGCAAGGCTCGGGGACTGCGCCACGGCATAGAAGGACTGCGGCCACGACACAGAATGACTGCAGCCACGACACAGAAGGATGGCACGAAGCAGGACAACACCCGGGGACTGCGAATAAGATTAAATGACCCCGATGCAAGAACCTTCTAAGCTCCTTCCATCAGGCTCGAGGACTACGGGTATTCGCAGCCGTTTCTTACTAAACTCATATTTCAGTCTTTCAATTTCCAAATATATGATCCTAATACAAGAAGCTTCCAGTTTCTTACATCAGGCTCGGGGACTACGGGTATTCACAGTCGTTTTGTACAAAACTCATGCCTCAATTTTTTACATACCTTATGCAACTTTTTATAAAGCATGTCACCACGTGCATACTACACCTGCTACCATGCTCGGGGACTAAGTGGGTACACTTCACCTCGTGGTCAATGTACTGATTTTCTTCTCGACAAAGCTCTGTTGTTTTTTATTTTGTTTTTGCATAGCCTAAGTGGGTACACTTCACCAGGAAAGGACTTTTCAAAAGTTTTTCTTCTTCAGCACGTCACATCCTCCCAGCAAGCAGCCACAGCATCCGACGAGGCGGCCTGCTCGCACATCAGGCTACGACGTTCTCAACCAGCCCGACATGGTCGGGAGGCTTCTCCAAGCAGCACCTCAAACAGGCAGCCTGGTCGGGGCTTCACGACGACCACGACGCATGATGGCGACTAGCTGAACACCTTCAAGGACAATGCTGCGGGCTCGCCGGAAGAATATAACATGCTCGGGGACTTGTTGGGGATATTACCTCGGCATATCCCCAGGGACCTTATGGACCTACCGACCAGACGACGGCCCAGCCCACGAGGCCTTGCGGCACGCGACCAGCCCGTCGTGCTCGCCAAGGACTCCGAAGAAGCCTTGCTCGCCAAGGAAGATCCTAGTAGATAGACTCGGATCCCTTGCCTTAAGGGACCGATGGTAATCTGTTAGGATATAGAAATTGTAACCCTACTCCCCGGCTATATAAGGCGAGCAGGGACCCCCTCCAAAAATCTCTCTCTCAGATCATCTACAGATCTTGTAACCTAGTACTCAGATCAATCCGGCCACCAAAACACAGGACGTAGGGTATTACGGTGATTTACCGGCCCGAACCTGTCTAAATCGCCGTGTCTACGCACTTTGTGTTACGCTTGATCGCCGTCTCCACACCTCCGCCTACAATCTACTACCGTAGGGTACCCCCTAGGTAGACTGCGACGCATATTTCGTCGACAACGACTCCAATTCAAGAAGGGGAGGATGATGAGGACATCACCACACTGGTCACGTCTACGCCATTGTATTTTCCAATTTGCAACTCATCTCCAACTCAGCTGCCATGTCGACTTCGAGTCTAATTCGGAGTCCAGGAGGAGCAAGGAGTAAAACGGACGCTTAGGATGCATACGGACTCCGTTTTCGATGATTTACCCATGGATGGAAAGATAATTTCATGAGGAAACCAATGGCGTTGGTTTGAGGCCCAAATTCTTTCTGAGTCATTAGGAAACGTCGAAACAAGTCAGCGTCCAGAATCTGCTCCGGTACTGCGTCACCTATTTTGGGCCAACTTGGCCATGTATCGAGTCGGGCCTTAAGCCCAAGTTGTGGGTGCCCCCCCGTGGTTGCCTCCAACCCTAGGACGTCTCTCCTTTATATTCCACGTAGCCGCCGCCATTAAAACTCGGGTTTTTGTTTTAGAGTTTAGTTTTCCATCGAGAAACTGAATCATTCATTGTAACTGTGTCGATTAGTCCTTTTACAGAGATCCAGGGCCCCTCGTTCTTGATCTCCTCCATTGTGTCGATTAGTCCTTTGGAATCGAGTTCTTGAACCCCTCTATTGATATTCAAATCATTCATATTTGCAATTTTAGATTGCGTGTTTTTACCTTCTTGCTTGTGTTCTTCGATTCGTTTGCAGGAATAGCCTTATTGGCGAGGTCAATCAAGTTGTGCTTGGTTGATAACCATCGGAGCAGTGGTGTAACGGTTCCAGGGTTTGAATTGTGTCTGATTTGTAGCCGGATCGCCAATGTCGAGTTCTCCACCAATCGAATTTATCGGTTACCTCATGGAAGATCGGGCCAGTACTCATCAGCAGGTCTGCAAATTGGAGTTGAACGTGCCCTCGGTAAGTTGCGAACACAGTAAACACCGGATAAGGTGGTCACACGATCAGAACGACAGGTAAGAAGACACTACCTTCATGCATCGTCTGCATCTTGTAAATCTCCTGCTTGGCAGCAGCAGCCTCCCGCTCCACAAGGTGTTTCGCCTCTTCAGCTCCGAACAGGCCTACACAAGGAAGAACAAGTCATCGCACGATCAAAGCGACAAGTTGTCAAGCGAGAAAAGAACGGAGACTTACGGGCGAAAAGCTCGTCAACCTTCTCGACGTGCGTTAGGAGCTCGGCGATCTCGCGACCTCGCTAATGGATGTCAGCCTCCAACACCTGTGACCGCCAGTGTGCGGTGTCCAAGCTGGCTTCTAGCCCGGCAAATTGTCCCTCAACACGAACAACATCGCCCCGGAGACGCTCGTTCTCAGCCGCCAGTGTCGCAAGCTAGTCGGCCATGGCCCTGCGCTCCTTCCTAGACTTGAAGAGACCATGCGACCACATAACTACAGTCACCAAAGGACGCGGGCCAGAAGCACAGACCAGAAGAAAGGTACACATACCTTGATCCGACCGAACAGATTACTCGCGTCATTCAGGAAGGTCATCGCTTCCTCCTCAGCCTCGTCGTCCTCGACGACAAAAAAGTCCTCACCGTCGCGGCGGAAGGTCCGAACCGGCTCGGGCTTCGGGTCACCTTCCACACGTGGAATCTCCTCCACCGGCTCCGGCTCCTCCGACGACGCCACCATCCTCTTCCTCTTCACCGGCCTCGGGCCCAGCATCGAGGTCGTCAACGGTGCCTGCATTTCGGCATGCCCCGGAATAGCGGAAGCGGCGCCAGCAACACCGACCCGAGGAGACTCAATAGCCTCCTCCACCATTGGCCTAGGGGCGACATCATCAACAGCTCTGACCACCAAAGCCTCAGCCTCAGTGGTCTCCGCGAACACCGACCCATCGCCTGCAGGACCCTCAATCGGAGCACCCCCAAGATCGGGATCCTCTGGATACCCTGAGGACTCTGCAGGCACCGGAGCTCAAGAACTCGTTGGACCAGACTCACTAAGCATACATCTAGTAGCATCCAACACGCCACCATATGAAACAGTCGGGTCTTCAACAATCGCCGAGCTACCGCAAAGCGCACCATAAGAAACAAATAGGCAAAATCGCCGAAATCCAAGCAAAAAGAGGAAGGAGCACTTACAAGACCGATGTCTGGTGCACCCTCACAAATCGACGGCCCGGGGGTTCCCTCGCGGCACTAGACGACACAGCCACAGCCGGATGCTCTGACCGATGGGCAGAGCGCCCCTCCGCAATAGGCCCCCTCGACGACCACTGACGCAGGACGCGAAGTGGCAGACACCTTGGGCAGGGGTACCTTGGCACTCTACCCGGAGGCCCCCTCCCCATCCACGCCGACCGCCCGCGCGTCATCCTCCTCATCCGACCACTCGTCGGTCCAATCCGATATCGAGGGCGGTGGAGGGGCGGCACCTTCATTTATACTGAATTTGCCGCTGGTATCAACCGACGGCTTTGACTTCTTCAACGAAGCATCGGCCGGGCGCTTCCCAAACGGGTCGTCGCACGCCCGGCGCCTCCCAGCAAGAGGCTCGGGGGCTCCTCCCCGATGAGAAGAACCGCGGCCACCATCATCCATGTCATCTGACCCGGCTGCCCACCTCGGCGCCTGGTTGACACCCGCAGGCCATTCCGCCGAGGGGGCCTAGGAGAAGAAGACAGCGCGGTCCTGCCCACTGAACTAAAAGCCTTCCATCACCACAATAATCAAACACCCAGGGACGAATAGAAACAAGAGCAACGAAACTCACCGGCGGCAGCGGAGCACCTGCATGAAACGGATCCCTTGGACCCAACATATAGCCCTGGGAAAGATCGAAGAGCGTGTACAGACGAGCGCGCACTTCGCTAGACCCCAGTGCCTCCGGCACCTCTCGAGTAGAGTCGAGCTGACCCGTGTACTCAAACGAAGGGTGGACTCTCTCCTTGCATGGCTGGCACCTCCGCATGATGAAATTCTAGCCCACAGCAGACCCGTCTATAGTCGCCCCGTCAACCAAGCCAAGCAGCTCGTTGACCTGCCCCATACCGGCCGACGTTGGATGCGCCAACCAGCTTGGCTGTGACACCAGGACAAACGATGGGTCTCCACAGGCGTATGGCTCTGCCTAAGGAATATAGAACCAGCGGGACCTATACTCCGCTACCTTGGACCAAAGCGGAGTGGCGATGTAGACGTCGGCCATTCCCTCACGCAGTTGGAGATAGGCTGACCCAACGACACGCGACGATCCAGTACCATTATACTTCAGGCGGAAGAAATAGCGAAAGAGATTGAAATGGGGTTTGATCCCCAAGTACGCTTCGCAAAAGTGAATAAAGACCACGATGTGCAGAACCGAATTGGGATGAAGATTGCTCGTGGCGCTCCAGTTCGCGCCTCCGCGCACGCTTGGTGTTGTGTTGTTCTCTTGCGACGCGTTCGACGTCCGTCTCGTTGTCGCGGGGGGCGCTATCGGTGGAGACTTGAAAGATCACCCCCACGAAACCCGGAGGAAATTCCGGGAAGCTGCTTGTCGAT